>JAWNNM010002188.1:0-690800 GCA_035044965.1 Lordiphosa andalusiaca | reverse complement strand
ACTACTTTGCAGACCCCTTTTCAATGGAACGAAAAGTGTAAATAGTGGAGGCTTAAGATACCAACAAAAAAATATTATAATAATAATTAATTTAATTATAATTTAATATTTTTGTTGGAGGCTTAAGATACCGACAAAAAAATATTATAATAATAATTAATTTAATTATAATTTAATATTTTTTTGATCAAAAATTGGAATATGAAAATTTTGATTTTTTAAAACCACTTTTAAGCCCCTATCTCTTCATTTAAGGGAGTTATGGGCGTTTAAAGATTTGGGAGGTTTAAATTACTGTAAAAAATTTTTTTAATAACTTTTTTACACAATTTTGAACAGCAGAAAAATATTTAAACCGGTTTGGAACCGAATTCCGAAATATTCTTTGAGAATTTTACAAAAATTGGCTATTGGCTTCAAGTCTTCCTTCATAAACATTAACAATAAGTGTTCCTTTTTTCTACACAGAAAAAGAAGATCCAAAAAAGATACATTTGGAAAGGATATGTCTTAAATATAATTTTGATAATCCACCGGAGCTGCAAAATCATCCAAATGCTCATTTTTTTCATATCCTTTGGATAATATTTAGCTCCGTTGGATGATTAAAAGGATATTAAAGACATATCCTTCCCAAATAGATACCGAAAATCATCCAATGGATATTTTTGAATTTCCCTTTTAATACTCTGTACCGTAGGTCAGATCAAGTTTATTTTCAATTTTGGCCACGCCCCCTGAACGAGATTCATTTCGATATAAATATTTTAGGTCATATCAATACTTTCGACATTTTCAAAAGATAGAAATATCGTTGGAATTATTGGTCCATTATGAAAAACTATTTTCTAACTCCTACCAAAATCTAACGAACAAATTTCTGAAACACTACAAAATACAAAATAATATATATACATTCGGCTCGGAAATTCGAACCCGCTGCTAAGTCTTAAGTTCAGTTTTCAGATCGATTAAAATACTCATCGATTTATTCGAAGTCTTGAGAAGACCGATTCGAATTCCCGAATGGGGTTTGTTTTTTATAGGTATAATAAAACAACTTCTCTAACGGTTTTCAAATTTCCTGGACTTTTAAATAGAAGCTAGTCTAACCCTAAATACGTTGATTTCGTAGATATATTCTTTTCCAAATCGAATAATGTCAGACTTGGTTATGGTTTTGAAATGATAATGCCCCAATTCAGCACTATTAAATTTATTTGTTTTGTTCGGTCAATAAATTATGATTGTTGTATGAGCACTAACAAAGCAAAGCTCTAACAAAAGTGATTCTTGAAACCAAACCATTTTCTAAGCAGAGGAGGCCATTCCGGTGTGCCAACAATTTTGAAGGTCCGGCTCTGAACTCGGTTTGTTTAATGGGCCCAAAAACCCGAGGTGAAACGGTTTGAGGCCTGCAAAATACAGATTAAATGAATATAGTGCATATTTTATTTATGACAAAAGATGTACAAACTGACAAATGAATTTATATTGAAGAAAACTTGGATTTTGAATGTAGTTTTGGAAAATTTGTATGATTTGAAGAGCCTTAAAGTTGTCCTATTTAGGCAAAATCATCAATTGTAGGTCAATTTTAAAACATAAAATATTTACTTTGAAAATTACTGAATGTGAAAATGTGTAACAATAATATTGAAGAAAAATAACACCCAAAACGATTCGACTTCCGATATATTGCCTAGGAAAAATATTAGATAACATTATATCGTATATTTTGACAAAATACCGATATTTCGATTTACCGTCATCTCTAGAATGCAAGCAAAAAACCATCGCATTGTGCAGACTTTTCCACTAAATGGCTTAAATGTCAACTAATCGGATGAAGGGGCAGAAGCCCACCCAAAGCCAAAATATCTGAACACGCAAGGAGCAATATACTATAGACAAAGCAGGAACACATTAAGATTTGGTCTCCGTTTCAGCCCCTTCATCCCCTTTCCGCTGAGCTGCTACTGTTACGACGGGTTACTGAAAATAGCACAAAAATAGAATTAAACACAGATGCATGGAATGACAAGGCCGCGCAACTGTCAGTGCATTTGTCAGTCAACAAGTCACATAATTACTTGATGGGCATGCAAATTTGTACACATACAATTCAGTTTCCATTCCAATTAAGTTGAGACTCATGGATGGGTTTCAGATTCTTAAATAGACGTTAGTTGCATTATTAAACATGAAGGAGTAACTGAATTTGTAATGAATTAAACTGATTCTTAACAGAACGTCCAAAAACCTTTAAATCTTTATAATAAGATTGGTTAAGAAATACATTTTAAATCTTTAAGCCGTAGTTTGAGTTCCGGTTCTCCCAACATTGAACTCTCTTGAAGTTGCAATTTATGGGAGAGTCTGCTGGTGATAGGTAATTGTTCGTTTAGCCTGACTTCTGTTAACGGTCAAATGTTTGCAATCACTTTTATTTTGTTTACAACATCAAATGAATTTCTATCTCTAATTTCAAACGAAAAGCAATGTATTTTCCGTTTTGATTATAAATAAAATATCTAAAAGTTGTTTTACATTTCTCATGCGCTGGGAAATGCTCTTATTTATTTAAGTCAAAAAACACAAACAAACAGTCACCTTTAACTGGCTAGCCAATTCTTTGCGTGTCACAAAATTGTTTTAATATTTCATAGAATTTCAATTTAAAAGTTGAAAACTGAATTTTTCACTAAAGCTAAACATAACCCAGAGAGAAAAATGCACAACCCTAGTTCATTTGGTTTTATTTTATTTTTTGCAACTAACAGTTGTGTGTGGCATTGCCTTTCGATTGTACGTGGAGTGCAACGAAACGAACATTGTTGCAATTTTCAATTATTGTTTTGAAATTGATGTGTGCTCAAGGACGAGACATTCATGCTCGAGTTGGTCGAGCAATGGGAAAGAACAGACAGACTGAAAGATGTTGGTGTTTCTGCTTCTTGTGGCATGCGCGAAGAATATTTGCACAGCAATTGAATTGTGTGTCGAAAGTATGTTGAGATGAACAACGAATGGGTTGCTAAAGTTACACATTCAATTTCGATTGAAGTTTAAAGAACTACCCACAGTCTTAAACATTTGCAAGTCGTTTAATTCTGCGCCATTATGGCAAGTGTACAATCAAGTGTACATTGTAGTCTAAAAGCAATAAGAAAATGCATCACATCCTCCCTTACGTTCTCTGTGTCATTTATTGTCATTCACCATTGGAGTTTGGGTTGGCAGAAATGGAAATTGCCTTTTTATGCAATCACAAAAGCAAATTGAAGTCAATTATTGTTTATGTAACTAATTCTGCTAAAATACAAGTCAATTGTGTACGAAGGAAATGAGCAACTCTTTTATTTATAAGAGATAAATTGTATTGTTGTCTGGCGGCTGAAATTAAGTGACCTATTTGTGGACTCTTTTTTCAAGTTGGCCTGTGGCCAAATAAAATAAAATGTCCTTGGCCCTTTGGCAAATATTGTTGGGTATCATTCATGTTGTTGTCGAGACAGCGACAAAGTGCCCTTTTAAGAAAATTCCTTTTTTTTTTATCTATTTTGATTAAAAACATTGTTTTGCGCTACAAATTTATTAGTGCATTTTCTTGAAGACAAGAAATTACCTAAAAGTTTAAAGTATAAAGCCTCAAAGTCAGGCATCGTTCGTGGTCACCATCTTTAGTCTTGATGACTTCGTCGTTTGCCATCATTAGTGCAAATGATTTCTCATTCAATGCTTTTCTTTTCGTTTTTCTCATGCTTCATCGACCTTTTTCAATCGCTTTGCTCATTGAGTTGATGGAAATTTCTCTGAGCAGTATTTCAGTCTTCCATTGACATTAGTTAGAAATTGTGTTGTATTTAATAGTCAGCTTGGCCAACAAATTGTGCTTCTACTTTGCTATTTTGGTTTGGCTTTTGTTGTCTTTAATATTGATTATATGCAATAACTTAAATGGTAGAAGAAATCGTGCTATTTTTTCTCATTTAATTTTGTGAGAAACCATTTGAAATAGTGCAAAAGAGGAGCACTTTAACAGTAGATCTTTATAAGATTCATATAAAGGCTAATGAATTTTACATCCTCGATTTTAGGAAACCAATAACAAGGGGAAGTCAAAAATCTGGTGGAAAGTTTCGATGTAATTATTAAATAAGCGCAGATAATAAAAAGACAACTTAGCGCCAAGATCATCACTTAGAATTTATAATCAAACTCAAGTAGAGATGAACCGATCTTAACGAAACTTTCAAAGTATATTAGTGTCGCTGAAGAAAGAATCACAGGCCAAGTGTTTCTGAACCGGTTCAAAAGCGGTTAAAAAAAGTTCGAAAGTGCTAAAGAGCCTTGGAAGTTATTGTTCCTAAAAAAAAGAATTTTGAACTGTAGGTTTGTAATATTGAACCGGTTTTAGAATAGAACCAGTGCAAAAATGATTTAGAGCCATGTCTCAGAAGTAATTAAAGCCAAGACCTTGAAATTTGGTGTCTAAGTTGACAGTTTGGGCTTGAAACTTTTACTGCTCATATAGTAGTTCAGAGTCATATCTTAGGTATAATTTCAACTAGGAAATTTATATTTGGTGCGTAGGCTGGTATATTTTTCCCGACTGTTCAGTGGAAACAGGTTATTAAAAAGGTTCAATGGCGATTCAGCATATAAGTTAGAGAAATAAAATCTTATTATAGTACAAAAACTTTCTAAAACTAAGAATTTTTTTGATTATCTATTACTACGTTTATGCTAGCAATATCGCGGTTTTTTTTTAAATCACGCTTTTAAAAATACGCCTGTTTAAGCTGTCATATAAAAGACACGATATTTCTACAGTGAGATGCCACCTATGTTAGAAATCATGGTTTTTCTCAAAAACCCTAGTCAAAATTCGTGTGTAGCAAAAAATCATGATGTTGTGTTTATGCTTGTATTTTATTGAAAATTCATGATCTGAAACCATGGTTTTTTGCAAGCATAAACGTAGTATATGTAGTAAGCCTATACTTATATACAATTATACACATATACATGTCCCAGGCTTTCTCTATTACTGCTCAGTATCCCAGTCGGACTTTGCATCATGTGTTGAGAAAAATCAGTACATCATTTTTTTTTTGCAAGAAATTAGAACTTAAAATAGCTTGCAAAACTCACACTTTATTTTCTCAGGTTAAAAGTCTGAAATTTCATTCGAAAACATGAAAAACTCAGGGGTTTGTCAGCGAACGTCTCATATCTTTCCACCCACGATATACAAAGTAAGTACATCTGGATTACTAAGAAAGTTAAGAACCCGAAGGCTGATGACGTCACCTTAATGGAAACGTTTGAAACCCCTGAGTTTTACGGCGTTTCCACTGCAAAACGAAGCGGAAGGCTCAGGTTTTGGCACGCCTTATCACGTGAAAAGTAACCATGAGAAAGTACCTTTTTCATGATGAAAAGTCCGAATGGGATCTAACTGTTTCACTCGAATTATTTAATACGCTCCCACATAACTGTAAGTCTCTCAGTTGCTCTCTCATGTGTTCGAGGGTTGTTAGCAGCTGCCTGCGACAAAATATATAATATATCGAAGTATACATCGTAATCTTTGGACAAATCGTTTGAAAAACTATAATATTGATATATTATCGATTAGTGTTTAAGTATTTGTAGTAAGATATTCTTAAGAAATCAGTTAATGGTTGACACTATATGAACGAATGCCTAAGTGACCACTCGATAAAAAGAGATTATACAAATAAAAAAAGCCCGAAAAACCCTCATTTACAATGTATTATTTTTAACGTATATTTTTATTATATTTTTATTTTATTTTTATTTATTGCATTAAAATTAGTAATCATCATTTTATTCTCTAACTTAACCTTGTCTGGGGGTATCTTTTCATATTTATCTAAATTTTCATGAGATTTTCTACCGTATCTTTTTAAGATTGAAGGAAAAATTTCTTAAGAATTTTGCTATATTTTAGAAACGTTTTTTTCTAAAACAAGGACCAATATTATTGGTTGTAGCCCTATTTTACTATTCCGAGCTTTAGTTTTTCCTCACTCAAGCGCAATTACGCCCATAATTTAAGGATGTATGGGAAAACATCTAGAAATTACCCTAAATTTTCAAAAATTAAACCGAAATTCTAAATTTTTTGAAAGTATTAATATTGATATGCAGCTAGTTCAAATTTGAAAATACACGACCTCTGGAAAATCTTATTCCTAGAATGCAAAGCCCCCAACTCCGGGTATTCGGCTAGTTGCTTATAAAAATCAGAAAACATCAATGTCAATGTCATGCCTGATTTTTGACTGTTCTAAGCCGTTTATGTCCGAAAGTCCTTTTAGATTGTTAGCGAACAATGGCTCAGGAGTCTCTTGAAAAACTTAGCCTTACTGTTGAGGGAACAAATGTCCCCTTTGGAGGATAGTTAATTTCAAGGCTTTATAGGTTTGGGATCTTAGTAAAACAATAAGAAAAAGCCTGAACGATTTGAAAATTTGGCTTGATATGATTTTTTTATTGGTACTTAAACTTACCCAATTCTTAACAGAGGTTTAAAATTTCAATATTTTTCTTTTCCATAGGTTTTTGGTTTTTAGCCGGCTCCAGGTCGTAATTTTTTATATAGTGTGTTTATTGAAAACCAAGTAAAACGCCACTATTTTGGTTTATTTTCCGATATATTTCGGGTTCCATCGGAATCCGTCTTCAGGGAAAAACACAGCGTCTCGTCTGTCAGCTGTGGAGTTTAAAACTCTTTTCCTTTTTATTCCCTCCCTCAAATTAACATCCACAAATATCCGTATGCCTGTCTCCATAAACGTCTTGAATATTTTGTATATCGCTTCGTTTCCCAAATTACATAACAAAAGCCGCCAAACAGCTTCGCAGACTTAGCAAGGCCCATCCTAAAGCCTACAACAAAAGTGGAGACAGCATGAATTCCAAAAAGAGACAAAAATTCAAGCAAGTCTGAGAATTTTTTATCTCGCATTTTTGGCATGTCTTTTGTATTGTGAATCCAAAGCAGAAGGCGCAAGAACACAAAAAAACAAGAGCAACTCACACGCAATTTTCAATTCATAGGATTTGACTGGTTGGTCCCTGAAGCAATGAAAAATGTGAGAATTCCCACAGCCATTTATGAGCACACACCAAAGAGAAAAACGGAGACAGAACACAAGTCATTGAAACAACAAGGAAATGCATAAATAAAACCGTTCAAATTACAGTTTAATGTAATGGGGAACAAGAAAGCCATTGCAAAGTATAAGCACAATATTTGATTTAAAACTTTAATTTAATTCGATTAAAACTTTTTGTTTTTGGAAAAATGTACACTCCCAGACAGGCAGAGAAATGCTGCTGGCTACACATTAATGTGCTTGATTATCTGCGTTATTTATAAAAATGAAATTAAATGATGATAAAAATGTTTGCACACACGTGGCGGAACAAAGGTCTCCTTCTCTGTGGTGCCTGTTCGCAGGTTTGCACATTAAATAAATAACCGAAAAACTTTTCAACTCTCATGAATATTAATAACAGCCGATTTTACATTACGGGCACTTCCCATGCTGTTGTGACACCCGGAGAACAGTACTCCGAGTAGGAGATGTGAACGTTGCTCATACGCCGCGTTGGTCTGCGCACAAAATGTTTAATGTGCATTTAAATTGAATTCCTCAATCAGCAATTGCAGAATGAAGTGGACATGCCCAGCTCGGATGGAGAGATCTTTGGACGTTTTCTTATGGATGCCAGCTAAATGTCTATTTGAGGGGCTTTATTTGTATTTATAATGTAACTGAACATAAAGATTAGCTTGGACCAAATCATTCCGCCTCTGAGCCACTTGCGGAAGAGCCAGAACCGCTGCGGGAACGTGATGGAGAACGCGAGCCGGAGGCATTGTGACTGCCACTGCGGCTACGACTCCGCGACTTGGATTTACTGGGGCTACGCGACCCGCTGCGACTGCGTGAGCCTTTATTTTTATTTTTAAATAAAAATATATAAAATAAATTTTATTTTTTCAATTAATTAATTTATGTTACCCCAGTTTGGTTGAAGAATTCAGTACCTCAAAATAAGTTAAGTTTACCAAACTATTTTTTTCTGTGTCAACAATTTAAAGTCCCCCCTCCCCAAGCCGCCAACCCACCAGCCACTAAATCTACTCTTTACCATTTAAAACCGCACAAATAAGATAAACTTCACACCACAAAAAATTAATAACTTTTTAAATGGTAATAAAAATGCGTAAAAAGTGTGAAGTCATGAAACCTCAGCAGCGCTCCACACAAATGGCGCATATAATTTGCACATTATTTATTTTGCTCCCTTAAAATCTGCTTTAAAAAAAAACTAATAAGAATGCAGCGAGGCCATAAATTTGTGTGTGTGTGTGTGTGTGTGTGTTGGCAAAGCGTGCAGCGGCAAATTAAAGTGGCCGGCCAGGCAAGCAAACACAAGCAGCCAACCCGTCAGCCAAACCCACGTCCAACAAGTGACAAAAGAGGCAAAAATTTGCGAAAATAAAATAATAGAAGGAACGATGGGAATGGCGACATGGCACATCCACCATAGCGGGAAGTGCTGAATCACCGGAAAACCATTAAAGGAAGTCACAACTATTGATTATGTTGGCATTGGCTGCGGTGTGGGTTGAGGGATGTAGAAACTAAAAATGGCTTTGTGTGTGCAAGCAGCGGAAAAATTATGATAGCGCTCCGGTCCCGGTCTCTGGACATAGACTGAAAAGGCTTTTTGCCTATTTCATTCTCGTCCTGGGCTCATATAAATTTGCATCATGAAGGTGTTAAGGAGTAGAGGGGTAAGAGAGAGTGCAACGTTTCAAATTGAATTTGATGGCCTTTATTTGCAACTTTAATTGCAAGCGACAGGAAGACAAATAATAGAGAGCACAGCAAATTTTTAGAGGGGTGTGTTGTTTAAAGTGAGCTAAAATTTATGTTTAAAAAAAACTTTGTGGGTTAACACTTTCGGTAAACCTTCTATTTTCTGAATGCTCTTTTCAAATTTGCTGTTATTTTTGCTTTCCTTATTTCAATTTTATGTGAAAAAAAAAAACATAAAGCGGAAACATGGCTCGACAGGCCCATGGAAGAAAATCATGACCAGATAAATTGCCAAAGATAGCAAAAAGGGAAGGCAATGTCATTGGACAGACCAACTGTCTGTTCGCCCTCGCTCTCTCAGTTAGTCCATTGTTCAAAATCAATTTAGTGTTGAATTGGTGCCAAGAATCTCATTTTCTAGAAGCGGCGACTTGTTCAGTGTATTTGTATGTTCGTAAAGGAAATGGAAATACCGGAAGCGCAGAAAGAAATAAAAATTGGGCAAAATGTGCTTAAAAGTTTAATAAAAAAGCTGGAACTAGCCAAACCAAATTATCCAAAAATTTATTTTCGACTGGCTGATCTATTTCCACACCAAAGGCAAGACGTTAAGCCGCAATGTCCTTAAACTTAGCCAGTTAGCCAGGTTATACGCCAGCTCAACTCAATTGTCGCTGGCGGTAGAGAAGGTGAACCAATTTTAAAGTGTTAAGCGGAAAATTTGTGGTTTTTTTTAAGCCTGTCCGAGTATGTTCAATGTGTTTAATAGCACGAAAATAACATATACACTCTGGGAAAAATCGCCTGGTAAAACCTAAAACAATCATCATATCATTTTACTATACCCATTTTGTATTTAAATTAGTCTATCAGCTTGCGTGCGCGATGCCGCGACTGATTGAGACCGCATTTCAATCGTGTTCAATCCAAAGGCTAAGGAGTACACTGAAAAAAAAAAAGATCGCGATATTTAGTATCAATCGGGTATTTTGCAGTATCGAATCGGCCTTCCTCTAAAAAATACCCAAATGATATGTTCAAATATATCACAGCATCATTTCGTACATTTCAAAGTGAAATTTTTCAGATCAACTATCTGATATTTGTCAATATCCCTGATATATTTTTATAGTATTAATGCAGTATTTTCACAATATATAATATAATATATATTTTTAAAACATCAAAAGGGTATTAAGATTTATTATATTTATGATATGAAATGATATGATATGATATGATATTTATGATATTGTATTTATATATTATATATATTTTTATAGTACCCATTGGACTTGGTTGAAATGTCGTTTGTTCACAACTGTAAACAGCTTATCCATTTATTTACATCAAATAGAGCTGGTTGCCTATACAGTACGGTTTCATGAATCGCCCGATTCAACCTTCAGTAGGCTTTTCGCTAGTGACTGTCGCTGTTTGAATGTCTCTTCTTGCGCTCATCGCTTTAAGCAGTTGGGAACTGCAATCAGCAATGAAAGCAAAAACAGACATCCGCTGTCTCGCTTGCGGCGGCAGAGACATGAACATTGTTTTTGCCTTTTTCGAGTTGCACTATCGCCGTCTCCCTTTGATTTCAGAAACTCTGGGTGTCTCTTTCTGCTCTCAAATTTTCGATGTCTTCTTTGAACTAAAATCATGTCACTAGGGTATTTTTCAGATCACTATGATGATTTCCCCTATCTATACAACATTTTTAGTATCAATGGAATACTCTAGCATCATATGGACATTAAACAATATATATTTGATATGTAAATTTTGACATTTTTATAATTATATTGAAAGATTAAGTGCCATCTGTCACATAAACCTACAAATAACAGAGCAAAATCCATATATATCTGACACATAGCAGTTATGTAGAAGATGTGAAACCGGCCCGGTCGATATTTGATCTTATTTTTTTCAATCTTTCCGAGTCTACTAGTATAAAAATCGGTTTAACAATATGCAAAATCTGCTGTCTAGTTAGAATTTATATAGCTCCTTAGATCAAAGTCTAATAGAAGAGAGAAGAGTGAAATTTTGCACTAAATCTACCAACTTATAACACCAACATCCTTCCCCACTACACACACAGGGCATATCCATGGCTCAAAGCATGTCAACATTATTTTGCATTTCGTATTCTCATCATCAAACTGGGCAGCCGCAAACAAGTTTTTGCCTCTGTTAAGCAAAAACCTTGTTTGAAGCTGGAGAAGAATCTAGCTGTGCTTTGTGTATGTGAGTGGGTGAGTATATTGGGTTATTTGTCTGCTTATAATTTACGGTGCAAATGACCGAAAGCATGTCTGGGCCGAAAGCAAATTACAGCTTTATGAATTAATGATTGGAGGGCTGGAGTCTGGAGTCAAACTTGATTGCCACAGGAATGAATTTTGCCTTTGTGATGCCCTTGAAAATATATTGGGCGAGGAGTGAACAATAGAACTTTAAAACCAGAGCTCCAAATATAACATATAAATGAAACTAATTTCTAAGTGATGTAAAAACAGCAAGCATTGCACGCATAATAGAATACACAGACCATTAATTTCGCTTGCCTTCATAAGTAACTTGCTACTTATATCAGGGTATTTTCAATTCGAAAATTATGCAGAAATGGGAACCGCGCAGAAAAAAGGACTGCACTGGTTCGGTCGTTCGAGCAGCTCTTAAATGGTTCGAACCGTGGTTTCGGTTCGGCTCAGGGGCTCACTAGTAATTTTTATACATCTAATGAATTATTTTGTGAATATGTGAGTTTTCCGTTCTGTGCGACTGCGAGATTACATGTTTCAAAATGCTTATAAATCATCGTTAGAAGCATCAACAACTTGGTATCGCTAAGGATCAATTGGGTCTATAGAGATATCCCTTTTAGAAGGTCCAATCATTAATTCAAATGAATCTTTTGTAGGGAATCGATGAAAATACCCAAAACTACAAATTTCATTGTCTGAAGGCCGTCCTTTTACGTTTTAAAACTGATTAGATAACTGTACTGGACCGAACCATTTTACTTATCGGTTTTTGGTTCGGTTAAGCACAGTTGTCTATATCGAACCATTTTGTTTAGTGGTTTTTGCTTCAGATCAGTATTATCAAAACGATGCCAGTTTGGTTTGTGGTTCGGCTTATCATTGGAAAAAGCGGTTCAATTGTGTTTCAGTACGGAACTGTTTTGTATTCCTGTTCTATATCCCTCCCACCAATCTTTTATTTTTGTATATTACTCATACGCCCTGTTAGATGAATGTCTAGAAATGTCTCATGTCCATTTTGCTGTTGTTGTCCTGCCTTTGTCTGCACGCCTTATCCTTGTCTACATCTGGCTCATTATATTGGTTAGATTAAAAGCCATTTGGTTTGCTTTGTGGCTAAACAAGTTGTTAATCTGCATAATCATTTTCTCGAGGCAAAAGAAGCCACAAACAAAAGGCACTTTTGTGGTCAATGTTTGCCAAACGCACACATACTTCTCGCTACGCATTTTGCTTCGGAACTTTGAAAGCACATTAAGATGAATTGCAAATTTTTGTGGCAGGTTTGAATGGATCAATATTAGAATCCAGTGACCAATAATGCTAATTGCACTTTAATGCTCAATTTTACGCATACAAATTAGATTTATACAATAAATTAGTATGCAGATTGCTTTCAATTAGACAACTTTATATGCTTTGCCTAAGATTTTAATGTTATTTTAGACAAGAAGCAGAATCAAAACTTGTACAAAATTCATATCACTCACAGGAAGAAATTCCTTCTTAAATTGAGGATGAGAGAGACTTCTTTCCTCCTGCCCACTCTTTGTTTATGTTTCCTTTTCTTTTGGCTTTGGTCTGCCACGAGGCTTACCTAACGTAAAGATATTTTGCTTAATTATTTTTCAGTTTTTTGTTATTTAACCTTTTCAAATCCTTGCTTCCTTCCTTCGCTTAATAATTTAGCAAAAATATTTGGGATAGTTAATTTTGAAACAAAGAAATATAACTTTACGATTAGACTTGAAATGAGTCAAAACAATCGAAAATGTTCTTCATAAAATATGCATTATTTTTCATTTTAAGCTAAAATTACACAAGCCTATTTTTTGAAAAACTTATTTTCCAAATTGTCCAGTATCCAGAATACAAATATACAAGGCGCCTGTCTTATTTTTCGGTTCGAGAACATTCAAAAGCCAAACCAAACCGGTTCTCAGGAGTTTGGTTCCAAACCTAGTTCCTGACTTGGTGAGCGGTGCGTATGAGTGATTTCTTTCGAAACTTTATGGCACTATTGCGCATATTTAAAACTAATTTGCATTCTTTGTTCTTCACAATTAGTTATCAATCTATACTTCATATAAAATATTAACTTTTGCATTAGTAAATACTTACAGTTTTCACTCTGGACATAGTTTCTGAATAATCCTACACAACAGGTCTAATTATTTAAGTAATCGATTATTAAATAATCGTATTCACGAATTAGTTTTATATTATATTGATAATCGTGTTCGTTTCCTATACATAAACGATTTTATTATATATATATATACTGATATAACTTCCCCAAAGAACTACCGACTTTAAGAAGTGACTTATTGAAAAATATCAACAACACAACATTAAACATAAAATCCCTTCATGTACTCTTCCTTTGATTCCACTTACATTGTACAATTTTTCATACAACATAACATCTATCAAGCGCACATTGTCTGGCAACTCATTTACCAAATTTACCATGTGTTACAAGTAGTTGGTCACTTTCCCCTTTTATAACATTCATGTTCAACATGTTTGAACTAAAATCAACTATTCTTTACATTTCAGTTCGAACTAACTCAAATTTGCCCTCAGCCTGAGCGAGAGAATTTCGAGTTTTGTTTGCAGCGTGGCCGGTTTCAATGCATTTATCTTGTAAGCCCTTTTGCCAAACCAATAAACCAGCACTTAACCACAATTACCCTACTAGTTGTGCAGACCTTACAATGTTTTTTATGCCACCCAAAATAGTTGCCCTTTACCCTACCCCTTCTTGCCTCGCTCACCTATGTGCATTTGGATTTCGACCCAAAATCATGTGCACAGCAATCAGTCTTCATTTACACTTTGAACCTGCGGCGCTAGGTTTGCTGTTATTCCACGCCTCTCTTTCTCACTCTCCGTCTCTGTTTTTGCTTTGGCTTAGCACTGAGCAACACGAATGGTAGATTAGGAAAAGTAATTTGGCTCAACTAGGGCCAACAAATATGAACTGCGTCTTCCTTCTGTGTGTTTCGATATGGAGAGTTGCACTTCGGAGACAAAAAAGAAGAAACAAAGTCGAACTACTTTCACTAACAATTTTCAGCAAAGGCTTTTAGAACATACTTCTAACATATATATTTAGTTTTTTTTTTATTGTTTGCACTAAAGCTGGTAATGAACATATTTTGGGGTCTCCAATATGTTAAGTACAAATTTATGGAAATAATTATTCCGCCGAAGTTTATAGTATCCCCGCAATTATACGTTTCAGTACTGAATTTTTCAGGGCTGAATTCAGACCTGATCAGTTAGAATCACCCATTAGTTCGGTACTGAAATCATGCCTCAAATCAGCTTAGGTCATGAACTAGTAAGACATGTCTGTGTTAAATTCAAGGCAGAAACACTAATAAGAGAAGACAAGAATTCACTACCAGCCCTCCCATTTCAGAACTGATTCAGCTATGATTTTGTACTGAGCCAAACTGAAGGGATACTCAAACTCATATTTAATATTGTAGCAAAAGTTGTTCAACTCAGTTGAGTTCGCCTTGACGACAATTATGTTGGTTATGTGATGGAGAAAAGGTTATCCAGCAATTGTCAGGCAATCCGAACTGGAAAACAAGGACAATCCGATAATAAGTCAGTTGAGATCCAACAGAAAGAAGAAGTCATATACGATTTACCATACACTTTAACAGAATAATTTCTTATAATAAGACTGAGACTTTCTAAAATTAAGAAAATGTTATCTATTAGCCAGAAAATAAAAATTAGAAAAAATAATATTTCCCAACTTTAAGACTGGAAAGGGATTGAGGGAGAAGAGGAAGACGACACTATCACGCGTACCTCTTATATATTAATTTTATAGGATATTTTCTTTCTGTTGGTTCACTAAAGTCTTCATTCTGAAAATAACTACTTAACTAACTTAACCTTGTCAGGGACTTCAAATCGGGAACTCGGGGAAATTTTAACACAATAGGCATCTTATTGCATTCAACATTCAGGGAAATGGCAATTTCCAATATAAAATTTTTAATATTTTGTGGCGAATTTCTCAGCAATCCAAGCCGACTTTTATCTTTCGATAGCAGGGAATGCGAACATGAAAATTTTTGATCGATTTTCTAGGTTAATTTGTCTAGTTTTTAACTTGTATTTCTAAATATAGGAAAGATTCTTTCTAAAATTTAGGTCGTTTTACTAAATTTAATGGTGGACGCCCTTTTTTAAGACACCGTGTAATGTATTCTTTTCTTATTTCAATTTATGAAAAGTTTTTAGGAAATAATCTAGAAAAGTTAACCTTCATTTCTGAAAAAGTAAACCGATTTTCAAAAATTTAAGAAAATCTTTCCAGTTGTTTATTAGCCAAAAAGAAATATTAGTCCAATTGAGTTGTGTATGAAGTTGGTCGCTTAATTAAGATATGTTGTTGCCTTTTGGCAAATATTTTTTTGTATCTAATCCCAGTCATCAGAGTCGATGTTCAAACTCCTTACGAAAATGTATAGAGATTCCCAACACATCCTTGATAAAAGTAAAATATTGTTATGAACCAATTCTGCCAACAATATTAAAAAAGAAGTAAATATACAAGGTATCGCTGGGCTATTTATTGCTCCCAAAATCATAGCATACTTTTCTGCATTGAGTTTTTAAAGCTTTGTAGGCGGTAAAATTGCTTCTCAACCGATTTCTGATAATCAAAATTAGGCTAAGAATAAATAATAATGCTAATTATGTATCAAAAATGAGTCATTTGTATTTCTAGATTGTGTAAAATGTATTAACAATCAATTTAGGTTCTTCTAGAAGATAGGTCAGACAAGGGTGAGTGAATAGACTGCTTTACACTGTACACAAATGGGTAATGTAATGAGAATATGAACCAAGTTGGGTTATACGCGACATGGGGAGATAATCGTCTATATATTGACCTTGGGCCTGCTTAAACGATCTTTGTTTGGTTTTTAAAAAGGTTACTAAACAGACACATTTGGTTCATTTAAGTATTTAAGGTTACTGATTTAACTGAAAGTAATATTCTGATAGAAATATTGTATAATTATATAGGTATGCTTTTTTCATGTCATTTGTCTGTTGTTAATAGTTTTTATGGCTCACTTTTGTAATAAATATGTGTATAAATTAGACGAATCTTAGGTAACATAACTTGCTGTTATTATTACACTGTGTATAACAATTGTTTGCTTGTTGTTGTAGTTGTTGCTGTTACAAAGTTGCACTTTCATGTTACACTAACGAGTAACGAACAACAAAAAACAAAACACAGCAGAACATCCTGGTAATAGGGGTAGTCGTGTTTCCATTTTAAGCCCCTTTCCCATTATTTTGCCTGACTTGGTGAATGAGTTTCATGTTTGGCTTGTAGTTGTTGTTGCTTTTTCAGCTATTGTATTAACTTGACTTTTATTTCATCATTACAATTGTTGTTGTGCCTTTGCTATTGTTAACATTCTGCACCGTCGAGCTTGCTGTTGCCCTTCTGCTCATCTTGCACCCTCTCGCCATTCGTTCAAATGCTGCCGTACTGCCCCCAGCTAAAGCTGAAAATATGAAATGAATAGCAGAAGAGATTTCAATGGTCATTTACTTTTTGGTTTATGTTTTAGACCAAAGTATACACAATGTTAATTATAATTGCATTTTGTTCGAGCTGATGTAATTTGTACCCAACTCGATTGCCAAAATGTTGGTTGTGTTCACTTTTACATGTGTATTTTTGTCTGTCATTGATTGCTGTGTTGTGGTTGATATTTTACAACAATGCCCGGAAGAGTTAACAATATGGATTGAGTTTTACAATTAGAGAACGGCTAGGCGACAGATGTTCTGTTTGTATATCTTTGTATACCGTATTCTTGTTTGGTTTTACGAACACTTAATATACCATCAGCATGTGTCGATATTAAAACGAAGCAAAATTAGTTTTCGCAACTGAACGCCGTCCATTTAGAAGTTAAAACTATATATGAAAATAGGCAACAGTGCGTATGAGCGATTTAAAGATCCATTAGATTCTACGCGAGGTGAATTTCGTTCACCTATTATACACCAAATGTATCAGATAGGTGTTTGAGACCATGACCTTAAAATATTGCTTACTAGGCAGGATCGCTCGAGCGTTCGTATGCCACCTGCAACTACATTTCCCTAACAAATCACAATTAAAGTTTTGTCAATTCAACAGTCACCTGCAAAAATAGCAAGCATAACAAAAAAAAAAAACAAATGTGCATTAGAATTTAGTTTGTTTGAAATTAATTTCTTGCATTTTGTGGGAAAAAGGACACACATTTTTAATTACGCAACCCAACCGGAGGCGGCCACACATCAGCGGCTTTTGCACACATTAAAAAATAGTTTTTAATTGAAACACAAATCCCTTGGCAATCAGGCAGAGAGAGAGGGAAGGAAACCATCCACATGCAAATGCAGTGTTAACTCGTTACCCCCAAGGGCAAGAGCTAAGAGAGGAGGCCACAAAACTCAACCGCCCACTCACTTAGTAAGCAGTGCGAGGGGGCAGGAGCTGGCTGTCGCTCACTTAAGTTAATACGCAAACCAAATGTCACTCAACATTATCAACGGCAAACGTAATCAGTTAAAACTTTTTTTTGTTCCCAATTGGAGGCAGGCCAGGAAAAAGCACACAGTACTGAATGGCAGGCTGACTGGTAGGAAAATGTTGTTACTGTTGTTGTTGTTGGGCAACAAAGTTGCCTACATGTTTGTGTTCTATTTCAATTTTGTATGCTCTCTAGAGTGAAGGACATGTACATCAGAGGGGACAAGAGATAAACCAGCTAAAAGCAGAGGCCTCGTACTTTCATTTATACCATCTTTACCCACCTTCTCCAAATAATCAATGAATCGTACTCATGCCTCTATGATACGATGTTATAATATACTTAGTGTACCTTTGGTACGGCGTATTATAAATGTATTATACTTTTCCAATGAAATTTTAAGGCTCCAAACATTTGGTTTGAGTTTTTGTGATTTCGTACTTCTTGAATAACATTAAAAGTATTCTGATGTTTGCGGCTTTATAAATTTCCCGCTTAGTTACATCATCTGTATCCAATGTACAATCAATGGCTTATACATTTTGACAAACTTTGAGCAAGCTGCGAAATTTAAAGTGGAAATTCAATTGTATTTTGAGCAGAAAAATAACTTTTGTTCGTTAATAAAATCTCTAAATTTATAGAAAGGCTTGATGAATACTTTTTTATATTTTCATTGTATTTATTATAATAATTTCAACATTTTCTCTAATAGAAAAAAGCCCATAAATCCTCTATGCAAAGGGAGTATGCAGTGCATGTATTTTTACAAAGTTAATGTTCTCTTAACAGCCAAAAAAAACATAAAATGCTAGGCCTATACAAAACTTCCATATTGTATTATATTTTCGGTATGTGGTGGCTTTTTGGTTGTTCGAAAATCAGAAAACTGTACACAAAATAAAGCAAATGTCGAAATTTTCTGTCAGGTCGTCGCTGTTGTCAGGAGAGACCAGCCAATGTCGTCGTAAAGTGCTCACCGCGGTTTTCTTTATGCATATGAGTATCAGAGTGTGTGGACGGCCGTTTCAAGGCATTCGAAATTCCCAAACTTTTCAAAAGGCGGTTGACGCCCACCAACAAGACGAGGCAAAATCAAATCAACATACTCGACATGAAGCGAATGGAAAGGATTCCGGCCTGCAAAAAGGTTTGGCCAGAAGAAGCCGCCGACTGAGCACACTGAATCGACTGACTAGTTAACGCAAATTGAAATTGTTGCCAAAAAAAAAATAAAAAAAAAAACAACTATTTTCCACAGTTTTGTTCGTGCATAAATCAAAGCTTGGGCGGTTCAGTGCAAAACTACTTGATGGGGCTTGGAGCTGGGGAGGGTGGAAGCTAAAACTTGGCATCCAAAATTGCAATTAAAAAGGTTTTAAGTCAACTTCATTTGAAACTAAGTTCTCTGCTTTCTTAAAATGCAGTTAAAGTAAACCAAGTCTATGAAAAGTAGAAGAACGTTATTGTTAGTCAACAACTAAGCCAGGTGATCCATACGATTTTTCCAAACTTGTTTGTAAACTGTTTCGGGATATATGAAGTACATTTCGAAATATTTTAAAAATCTGTTGATCATACGTTTTGGTTGTAATGGTCTTAAGACAAGGCCGACTATGTTTCAAAACAACTGCAAATATTCCTCTTTATAGTTCAGTAATTTCATTTGTCAACCCAAAAACATTCGAGAAAGAACATAACTTAAAACAAATACTCGATGTTTTTGGTTTGATCCCATAAAATTCAAAAGCTTTTTCCAATTTCTAAACCGAGCTCGCTGTTTTGAATCAAAAATAGCTGGAAATATCCAAGGTCCATCAATTACCCAAAGACCAAGGCAGAATTACAGTAGTAGAAATTTACCTTCAATCCATAACAAAAGTGTTAGAGCTAGTGGGGAATTTAAAATACAGATTCGTTTCAAACTAATACACATCATTCGTTGCAAACTTTTTGGAGCTATCATAATAAGTGATGTTGGTCCTCAATAAAACATTTTTTGTGCTTAAGCTTAAGAACTCGCATTTATGGAACTTTTCCAAGTGGATTTAAGAACGTTTGTTCTCATTTCAATAAAATTAACAGTCACTTTTCGGTTTTAAAATGTTATTTACTTAATTTAAGTAAAGCCACTGACGAAATTTGAGGTTGAAGTACAAATCGGCGTAGAATCAATCCCATTAGGTCTAGAACAAGAAAGTTTAAATTAAAGATATGTTTAAATAAGGATGTTGACGAATAATTGTTGCTTGTGTTCAATTTTTGGAAAGAGAAAAAGACCTTCGGCTAATCGTCGAATCCTAAGTGCAAAAGTTTGAGAGCTTTTCATGGCAAATTACTTCAAATTTGGTGCCAATAGCTAGTAAAGGTGACCGGCTGTATAAGTTGTTAAAGAAAAAACTTACTTCTTGGATGTCCCAAGGCGTAATGAAACCCTCGACTTCCTTGATATATCAGGCACACACACTAATATCAATGAATTTCTATAAAACGACGCCCGAGGTTGATAAATCGCCATTACCAATGTTTCGGACTTTGCATTTATTTAGAACAAAATTTGCTTGTGTGACCTTGCAGATATATTTTCCAAAATAACCGCAAGTTATTCCGATTAGTTTTATTAGTATATGTTTCTGTGAAACCTTAAACATCAAATAAGTTTCCTTAGCAGTTTGATTCCTTAATTTAAGACGCTTCCTTTTCAAACCGAGGGAAAACTTCTTGGGAATATCCGTTCAAACTCCCACTTTGTAGCTGACGCACCCCCTAAAAACCCTACTGTTAACTTTAAAACGCAGCGCACTTGCTCGCTCTGCTGTCACACACGTCGCATGAGTTATATGCCCCGTCGCCGTATCTCACACATATGCACAGATGTTCCTGCACTGCCAGTTCCCACCACCTACAACCCTGACTAGCTAACTTTTGTGGCCTTATCTTGAACAGACTGCACTGCAAGGCTTATGAGGGAGGCATGGTGCTATGATTTAAGTGCAAACTTATGCCGCCAGGAGAGAAGGTTATTCCTTCCGACTCCTACAGTTTTGAAGCTGAAGGAAGTTGAACAATGAAGAGTATTTTAATTGCTGTTTGCTGCACTGGTCTGGTAATTTATTTACAATTTTTCCGCTCATTTTGCTGATTGACAAATTGAGAGAAATTTAAAACAACAAAAACATTTAACAAAGAGAAATGGTTTAGCTTGAGGCCACGAAGTGGTAATACTCTGAGAATTTTCTCATTTTTTACTTATAATAGTCAGTTAGTTTCGGTCATCAGCCAAATCCGGAGCAGCTATGGAACATGAAATGAATAAATTAAAATAAGAATGCATCAAAAAACAAAATTTTTCCGATTAATTGCCACTAGGCATTGCATTTTGTTTAGGACTGTTTTAAGATTTTATGTAGTTACAAATACCAGGTATCCATCAGAAAAGAGATAATGATAATGAAATTGTGATTATTGGCCCTGGTAACAGAAAAATTAAACAAAATATTGGCTCCTTCATTGAAACTTGGCATTCCCCTAAAGCAAAAAGAGTATTAAAAACTAACCATACGCCGAAATCATGACGGTAAAACGTCCAATGGATTTCACTTCTCTTTTATTTGCTGTTTTCTCTGTTCTCTGGATGAAAAACGCATTACGCAAGCATTTTGCTCAACATTTGCGTTAATTTTATGCTCTCCCATTCCTACTCTGTTGTGTGTGCGTTTGTTTCAATTTTCATGGCAAATTCCAATTGCATTTTGCGCTTAAATTGGCAATACCAACAACAAAACCAAAAACCACGCCAGCTGGCAAATGCTGAGTGAGTTTGTTTCCATTTTGGTGTTGACGGTGGTTAAACTCGATTGGGTTGCAAAATGCCTGACCAGGTCTCGGTTTGTGATGATAAGATTGCTGAGAATAAAAGGCTATGAAACTAAAATAAGTCCAACTGTTTATGGTTTCTATTAAATCAAAGTCCTCCACAAACAAATCGCAGTATTTGATGCTGCAATCTCTGCACAAAACAATTTGCCACATTTACGCATTGTTTATGCAGAATTTTAATGTTTGCAATAAATTAATTCACTGGCCAAATAAAATAAATGCATGTTAGCCATAAATAAACTTGTTTAGCCCATAAGGCCGTGTGACTAATTTTTGAAATAGCGTGCCTGTCTCGTTTGAATATAGATAAGTTAATTTAAGCCCACAAAAAACAAAGTAGGCACATCGAAATGCAAATGTAACAAATGACATCAACTTGGGCACACGTTTCATAAGCGCACACTAAATGCTCTTAAAATGCATTACGATGAACCGCAGGACTCGTAAATTATTATGCCGCAAGGCAATCGAAAGAGACTACTCCTGGAGACTGGGTGAATGGTGC
This sequence comes from Lordiphosa andalusiaca, assembly GCA_035044965.1. Lineage (NCBI taxonomy): Eukaryota > Metazoa > Arthropoda > Insecta > Diptera > Drosophilidae > Lordiphosa > Lordiphosa andalusiaca. The sequence continues at coordinate 668,704 of JAWNNM010002188.1, read as the reverse complement.
TTTTGTCTAACAGAGATTTATGTATGTGCGTTGAACACACTCAAGTAGCAAATGAAAGGGCAAAGGAACATGATCAACTTACATTTAAGTCACACGCTGCGTATAAGCAATATTTGTAACAATTGATTTTTATCATAGCATACTTCTCAGCGTCTTCTTGCATCTGGCTGCTTATGTCCCTAATGCGTTTTTATAGCATACTTTTCAGCGTCTTGGTGCATCTGGCTGCGTATGTACCTAATGAGGTGTTGTGTCGACTTCAAAAACGGAACACTTCAACTTTTGCGTTCTCAAAAAATTGTTATTTTTGTTAACGAATCTGCTCATCTTGCTAATCCACTGTTTTTTGTGTTTTTTTCGGTTATGGTTCATATCGTTTAGTGACTTGGACAGCTTTATTATTAACATATTTAATGCAGAGCTGTTTCAGTTTCTGAATTTAGTGACTTTTGCACATTTACGAAATTAAATTTCTACAAAACATTTGAATCCTTTAGAAAGATTTGATAAAGGGTCATTTTACTTCCATTTTATAAAGTTTTTGCGACTCATATTAAGCTTGAAAGCTTCTATTACTTTTTTTTCGTTTAACTTCTTACAGCTTTGCATTTGATTTCCTTTTCGGAGTTTTACATTTGCTTCTTCGCTACTTCCATTTATCTAAATATACAGAATTTCGCCCAATGCTTTGAACTCTAAAAGATGGTTGGCTGGGTATAATTTTAACACCCATTTAATGCACACAAACGCAATGTAATGCTGCACACACACATCCATGTGTCAATGACTCAATGCAGAATGGAGAAATGCAATCAGATAGGTTGTGTTGATGACAGCCCAGACTTAAGCACAGGCAGTTGAGTTCCAGTTCATTCAATCGACTCAAATTGAGTTTCTGCCCACATGGCCAGCCAACTGCTGCATCATTTCGTTATGTGCTTGTATGTGTGTCTTTATGTTTATTGATTAAATGAAGATGACAGCAATGATTGACATCGTTGACTTAAGTCATTACATATTGTAGACAAGCTGCAACAGTTGTAAGGATAATGCACAAAAGTCTTAGTTCGATGGGCAAACAATATGAAGGCGCTCAATACAGTTTCTTCGATTCGATCTTTATCTTTTCATTTCGTTATTGCAAATTTATTTGTAAGCTAAATAAACACAGGCACATAAATAAATTTCTCACCCAATAAATTACCACAAATAATTGCCAATTCAACAGCAAAAAATAATTTATATGTGACACACACAATTTTTTCGCTTCCCTTCGGATTTTGGCTTATTTGATTTTATTGCTTGTTTGTCGCTTGAGTTGTTTTTTGGTCATAAAGATTGTAATCTTGATCTGGTTGTGGGCACCCCACAACAGCAACAACGGAATAAAAATTTTGTACCAAAAATTGATGCAACCATAACTGCGAGTATACTCTGTATACACATGTGTGCGTGAGTATGAAAAAAATATCGCATAAATTTCAGTCGCTGCTCGTATAAAATGCGCCGTTAGCCATAAACCTTTTTCTATTTTTATTTTCATCTTCTTCTTTTTCTTTTTAAGACTTATAATGTGGCAAACGTTGTGGAAAAGCAGGGGTGTAGAGATGAAAAGGCACTTCTGAGTTAAGTGAAAATTTGTGTGTGCCACAAATTGTTTTAATGTTATTACAGGAATGATAAGAGTTTCTCTCTAAGCCATTTGGAATAGTAAGAGTTTTGGCTGAACGGGATGAGTGTGATTTAAGAAAATAATTGTGGATGTACAATCAACAAACAAAAATATACGAAGTCGCCTTCAAAAACTGGCTAAAAGTCGATTCTCTATGTATATAAGAACAATGCTTTCTGAAATATTTTCTTAATTTTAGAAAGTACATTTTCTTGATTTTAGAAAGGGAACATTTTATTGGAAATATATCAGAAGAAATGAGAGGGGGAGGTGGAACACAACACAAAGACGTGTAGTTACCTCTTAAATGAAATGGTCCTTACAAATTTTATTGTGGAATACTACCTTTTTGTTGGTTCAACAAATTCTTCTATTAATTTTTAGTTGTTTTCTCATATACAATTTTTATAAAAAATATTTTGTAATTTTTCGTTGTCTAGGATTCAAACATTAGACCTTGGGCATGCTTCAGCACTAAAAGCATCTTGGCGCTTGAAAATGTGCCCTTATTTTAAGTAAGTTCTTAAAAAAACTACCCTTAATTACAAGAATGAAAACACAGTCTCTACAATTTAGAAAGTATTTTCAAAAGAAAAGAAACCGGAACCAAACCTCAAATGTTTTTCGAACAGTGAGGATCAGTTCACCAATTTAAGTAATTCTTCTAGGGAAATATTAGAAATCCATGGATATTTTGATATAATCGATTGCATGAGTAAGGTATTTATTGTACAATGACAAAATACAGTATGATTACAAAATTAAGCGGAAGCATCCATTTCAATGAATTCTATCTAGCCATAAACTTACGGCATAGTTGACCAAACTCACATTTAAAAACATAACACAGCATAAAAGGCCAATCAGAGCTAATCTCAATCTCTCAGCTTGTGTGCTACCAATTTCCACCCAAGGGAAAGGTACCTACAGTTCAATGCCGACCCCGAACGGGTAAATTTAAGAAACATTTTCACGGCTAGTGACTTCAAAGCTGCCGCCAACGGCAAGTGAAGGTGACCGGATCTATAAGTTAGTAAAGATAATACTTTTTTATTAGATTTTCAAAGGCGGTTCCGAACCCACTTGATAAAAGTAATCCACGTCCACCATACTAGTCTAAGTCTGACTGCTTTCATTTAACAAATTTTGGAAGGATCGTAGAAAAGATGATTATGATAATAACTATGCTCGGGTGTCAATTGAACGAGCAAGGCACTTAATTTGGTTCATTCTGATTCAAAGGATAAATTATTAAAATAACCTAATGATGGATATTATGATTCAGTATGTGAATAAAAAGGAATATTCATTTCATTATCCTTGATTAATTGGTTGAAAGTCAAACTGTTATTTTTTGTTCAAGTGAACAAATGTTCAAACCCGCACCTTGGGTTCAACCCCGACCGAACCTTCCTTTCAGATGCTTGCAGCATTGATGTTATTAAAAGTGTATGCTCAATTAAAATTTAGCTGCAGTAGCAGCTCTCATTACTCGACTATCGCTCATCCGAACTTAACCGATACTTTCGAGGGTCTATAAATTATCTTCTGTACTTAATATGTCTAAGTGCTACAAACCATCTATCTAAAAGTCTGTGTAAGATATGCCGATTTTTCATAATGGAAAGGGGAGGAAATGTCGTGCACAAATTCTAAAATTATCTTAAGGAATTATTTATAACAAGATTATGTTGCTGATCAGGAATACTTTTACACCTTACATACTTTATAGGGTCGTAAGACTTTCTTTTGGCTGTAAAAAAAAATTTTTTGGAGATAAACTGGGCTTAGATGATGTTTCTCCAGCTTTCACATTTTATACTTGATATATTGCAGCTTGCAGAAACTGCACAGTTCTTCAGTTAATTATAAACATTTTCCAACAGCCAAATGATCATTAAATTAGGCTAGAAGAGCTCTTAGTTTGATGAAGTATTATGGCAAATTGTTGGAGAATTTTTTTAACAGTGCACCGGGGAATGGGTTTTCACCTGTCCGAGTATTTTCATATTTTCTGCAATTTCTGTTTAGAAGAGCCTTCTTAAAAGCGCTAAAGTGCATCAAAAGATGCATTAGAAGTACGTAAGATACATAGAAGTATCTCAGTTCTCCCATCCACCTGTCCCATACGAGATCTTGACAAGTGAAAATGCAATTTAAGCCCCAAAGCTCAATGCAAAAATTTATGAATATGCTGCAGTGACAACTAGACATTACTGTCTAACCAAAAACTGGACAGAAATATCGCGTACATCAAGTTATATGCAAAATTTTAATAAGCTGTCATATGGTTTTCACAAAGTGCATTTAACAATTTCAAATTTCATGACAAAAAATAAAAAGGAAATGACATGTAAAACTGTTTAATATTATCATGCCAGCTGCCGCGTATCTTTGATAGCCCAGAAAAAGCCTGAAGCGGATTCAATTGCATGCCAAAGCAGACATGGCAAAAATTGCCTATTTGCCGTAAATCAATTGGATGATTTGGTGTGGGGTGCAAAATGAGTATGATTTAAAGTCCATTGAAATTTAGTTTAAGTAACTCAATTCTATGCTAAGTAATATCAATTAAACTGATGGTTTTCCATTCGATAAGAATAGAATTGCTTCCTCTCTTTTATTTATATCTTTACCTAAGTGAATGCTTGCACATTAATTCATTTGTTTTACCAGCTGCTCGTATAACACAATCCTAAAGCAATCTAAATCGGCAAAAAAATCCATCAGAGCAATAGAGCAACTTCAGCGAGAAATCCTTTTAGTAATTTTATACATGCACAAAATATTTGGTTCCTGGGCAAAGTGAAGTGAATCCCATTATCCTTCCAAATACTAAACAGAAACACAACGCACAAAACAAGCATGTGTTGGCTGGGCAAAGCTTAAAGACTAAAACCGAAAAGTGTAAAATAAACGAACAGGCAGACCCACCCAAACAGATAAACAAAAAAACATGTTGGTTATTGTCTGCTTCAACTTCAATTGCTTCCACCTTTTTGCCACTTTTCAATCAACAGCCAGCAGCATCAGCAACAAACAATCAGTTAAACCCCAAAAAGCTTAATCGAATTTCACCAGGTAGACCCAGCATCAACATCATCAGTATCAGCAATGTTATTCCCAGGCCGCAACAAGCAACATCTTTTGTCAATCACACAAACTCACATATACACGCATAAAAACAACACACACAACGGGAGAAAACAAGGGCAAACACAAAAAACTCATTCCACCTTCAACTGAAGCATTAAAAAAGTAATTTGCCATTGTTTTTTAAGCTGCTGGAGGATATCATTGTAACGAAATTTCAATATGCGCCCAACGCAGCCAGTGAAAAGTATTTACGAGTGATTGCTGTTTGAGTTGTATTTATATACATAAATGTGTATAAAAATTCCGCTCAACCAAATTATGCTCTTTGAAAGGAAGAGTCCCTTGTTATGTAATATTAACTGTGCAGCAAAATTTTCTTTAAAACAAGCCCAAAATCAATGATATAGACTCAGAGAAAAAATAGAGAATTTCATACTTGGATAAAGAATTTTCGAGATCAATAGTTCGATAACAGTGAAAATTCGCGATCCAAGAGCGAAATTCTTGATCCAAGTATGAATTTTTGATCCCGGCTTTCTTGATCCAAGAGTTTTAATACTTCATCCAAGTACGAATAATTCTTAAATCAAGCAGAATAGTTCTTGAATCTAGTGCTAAACATACTCGAATTGAGGATTACTCATTCTTGAATCAATAGCAAACAGCATTGTAAAAAAAATCGAGAGAACTCTTTCTATTATCAAGAGCTTCACAGACTCCAACCATACAACATTTCAAAATCAGTTGTAGGTCTCTCCATGCCAGCAATGCCATAACTGGTTGGGAATTCCAAAGCAACATGATCGAAATTCTTGAAAATTCAAGAACGAATAAATTTTTTTCAAGAACGTTTTTTCTGAAGTTATTTGTTCTACTTTTTTCTGGGTGTACAGACAACATACAATGATATAGACTTTTGAACAGTGTTTTGATAAAAAGCTATACACGAATTATGGCCTCGCTGGGCGCGACACAGGAATTTATCTTAGACCTACGAGTTCTTTGGGAAAATTTCTCAGAATTTAACGAAGGTTACGTTTCTCCTATTCTCTTTCAAACAATTTGACCTGCTCTATTGAGCATATATTTCTCCCTTATGTGGGTCTAAGCCGCTGAACCGATTCTCACGAAATTATGCCCAGATGTTCTTGTCAATCAGGAAAGATTCGATGTCTTCAGTTTGTGAACCGGCTTCAAAGCGATTAAGAACGGCTCAGAAGTTATTAAGAACGGTTCAAAATTATTTAGACTACGAGCTGTAAATTAGGAAATCTCGAAATGGTTCAAAAGTGGTTCACAGCCAAATATTTTTAGTTATAATGAAACTCGAACTTTTCGGAGAGTATTTAGATTTCGTTCATTGTGATTTCTGCGCATTTTCACATTTCATTGTCCGCTTGATGTATTTTTGACCGTTGTTTTCGAGTTCAAGTGACCCTCGTCGAATATAAAAGAGGGAACCAAAAATTAATCTGATATTTGAACTTTTCATTAAATTTCTGTCTGTGTTGTGTGTTAACGATTTAAAAACATTCTCTTCCCCTCACTCTTCTGCCCTTCCATTGACAACAATTCACACATAATTTATGCTTCAAATGGCCACAGAACGAACCCATGTGTATGGAGCTCTTTCATTGATGACCCTAATGAACACCAAATATGCAATTAGCAAAATCTGAGTTATTTTCTATAAATATTTGTGGACACCAGAGCGCCAACAACAAGTACAACTATAATAATCTATCCCCAAAAACCTCCAATCGTTGTTAGTATTCCGCTCATTGTTTGGTATTCGGTTTGCATTTTGCCAATTTGTTATGTGAATTATGCAATTAATTTAGTTTAACTTTTGCGTATGTGTGCGGTGGAGAGGAGCTACCCAAATGTTGGTTGGTTCCCCCAATGATAAATTCTATGACCGCACGTAATATGGAAATTAAAAGCACACTCCGAAAGCCAGGGACATGCACCTCCTGCAGTTGGTATGTTGATGATGTAAATAGAGGCAAAGCGTGCAACATGGATTTAATTACTTTTGGGTAGGTAGCAAAAAATTAGAAGTTAATGGTCAGGGCTCTCAAAAGGGTTGTAAAAGAAATATACTTTTGGCACACATGGTGTATTTTGTGGACATTGCCGTATTATTGTGTATATGAGTACTCATATACCTACAGCGATGTAGGTAAGAAACAACATACTTAAAAAACATATTCACGATATTCAATATCATAGTATGGTATTCTAATTAAGATTTTATGATTTATTATGAATATTTCAAACATTATTGCATCAATCCCAATGAATTACTGAAATCTTTAGTTACACTCAATAAAAATTGGCCCTGAAAATTAGAAATTCTTTTGACATATTTTTCCAAGTTTCAGAAAACTATTTTTGTTTATTGAAAAATTTTCCTAAATTCTAGGGCGAAATTTAAAACAAGGCTAATTTCAAAAAATCATGGCAAATTGTATTCTGAGCGTAGTAAATAAATTGAAAGGCTAGTACTTTATTGTTTTGGTTCTGTAAGTCTATAGCATAGTCCATACAGCACTTAAAGATATTAAATGTGAATTCTTAATTTTGGAATTTATTAAGTTGTGTTCATTTTATGATAAGATCTATTTGAGAAAAGGTTTTGAGCTCCCAGAAAACTTACGAGTACACAATCAGAAATGTAGAAAGGAACATATGAAATAACTAGCATATAACCCGACGCGCTTCGCCTCTGTCATCATCTTTATAGTCGTTATCATTATCTCTATTGCTATTGATTTTGCTATCGCTATCGTCATCGCTATTGCTATCGCTATCGTTCTCGTTATTGATATTGTTATTTTTATCGTTATCGCATTCGTTTTCGTTGTTGTCGTTATCGTTATCGTTGTCGTTATCGTCATCGTAAAAATGATTTTTGCATAATAAAATTTCAGATTTACAAGTCAATCGGGTGAAAAATAGATTTTGGGATAACGAATTTTCCGGCAATTTTCCTTGTGGGCGGATTTTTCGAAATCGGAAAACACGTGTCCGATTATTTGCTTCCAAACCGAGTTTCAAGTCAATCGGATAAAAATAAAATTTTCCCCATTAAAAGTTTTCCGAAGCTTTTCCGGCTTTTCCGGGTGGAATTTTCCAAAACGCACTTTCACCACATAAGGAAATTTCTGTCCAAGTTTCAGCCTTCTATCTCTTACCGTTTAGGCTGTGCGATGATTGCCAATCAGGACAAACTCTTATATATGTAGAGAGATAATAGCCATAGCATTTTTGAGCTTATAGCATAGAAGTCAGAGAAGCTAAATCGGTTTAGATAGGTGTCAACTCCATACAATAAAAGTGTAGCTATAGGGTTGCTAAAAATGTCGACTGGTATTTTAGCTGCGCCAGTTTCCAGACAAACTAAAAGTTTCCTCTCATACCCAGCCAAAAACTCGTTGCGTCGCAACCTTGACTAGCTTAACAGCTGATTGAGTTTAGCTGGGTAGAAGCGGAAAAAAATTGATTACAGTTGCCCATGACTTCTACTCTGCAAATATCACCCAAATAATTCTGCATTTTCACTTTTACTAAATCAATAAATTTAAATGTAAACAAACCTATTGCAGAGTAAACTTTTGACATTTGATATCGTAGAATTGATTTTTGCATTTAACAGTCACACTTTACCCCTTTGCTGAGCCGCTGCTAGCTATGTCTAGATTGAGTTTGTTTAAGCTATATGCTTATCACTGAGCACTAAGCTGCTGCGCTGTTTCAGCGCTTCTTTCTGCTGCATTAACTTTCGTTGGTACAGACTATACTATATTATATTCGGCCTTTTTGCTTATTTTTCTGATATAATTTTCCTGTAAGGTAAGACATAAGTCGGAGTTAAATTAGAGTGAATGACGATATCCGGTCGGCCGGCTTCAAGTCTAAAAAAAACTGCAAGATAAATTCAACACTTTCATACTTAAAGGAATACAGCCCTGATCTTAAAAATTTAATCTCGACTTGCAGGATATTTTTATACCCTTGCAACAGGTATTATAATTTTGCCCGCCCCCTTTCACCTATTTTTAAAAAATGTTGTCCAATTGGATAATTATAACATATCCCCCATACGAACTTCGGCACAGACGAAGTTGGCTTTGCTTTCTCGTTTAAACTAATTAAATCTTTATTATATTAAATTGTAATTTTAATTGAATCTTTTTGAAATCACCACGAGATAAACCTCATCTTTTCAGGTTTAGAAAAGGTGGAATAAAGCTAATATATTGTCGGCTCGACTCAAGAATATTGGGGACTAACTTGTTTTCCATTCGTTTGGAATGTGTTTTTTTGAGCGAAACTTTGCTTTCCCGTTTTTTATTTCGATGGCTGGAGTTTAAAATCTTAAAATAGTCGTAGTCCGCCTTGTACTTTTAAAATTAAGTTGATCTAGCTCTTCTAGTCCATGACATCTATGCGATGCTTTCTTCTGCCTGTTATGCATCGAGTCACTTGTGCTTAAAGCTAAAGACGAACGTGTAATTAGAGATGTAAAGAGTCTCTCCATCTCCATCCTTTATCTTAAGCATTTCCTCCGGAGCCAGTATCTTGCAGTGCAAAAGTCACGACTAGGTAGTTTTCTTTCTCATCACCGACAGCAAATGTGGAAATGCAGAGAAAATTGCAAATGATAATGAAATAAAATGGCACAAAATGCAAATGCACACACATACAGAGACAGGAGCAACTCATTGCCCATGGCGTCATATTTTTCTCCCCTCCCATCTCCTATAAGTTTCCACCAACAATGAGCAGCATTAAAAGTTATGTATAGAAATCTTTTGCTCTCCTGCTACCTTTCGCTTGCATGCCAAGAAAACCTGAATTTGTACGTGACATTTGCGGTTCAGGAGAGGAGGGGGAGATAGAGTCGAGAGGGGAATTGAGACCGGCAGCTAAGTGAGTTAATGCGGAAAAGTCGAGTCTGGCAATACGGGGGGAAGGGTAAATGAACTAGGGTTTTTTTTTTAAAGGCTGACAGCAGCAAGTGACTATTTTCCTTCCATTTTGTTAATTTGTAAAATTAAATTCATATGAAATGAGTAGTCAAAATTCTGATTTATTAAAAGTTAAAACTCTAAAAGTTTTAATACGTAAAGAAAAGAGCAAAGTTTAATTGAAAATAAATGACTCACTTATTACATAAAACTCACAGAAAACGAATAAGCCAAGCTTACTAGGTTTTTTTCTTTGACTCGTACAGTTTGATAATATCGACGGATTTTTATTGACATGAGAAACTATAATATTGATCCCCATATTATATAATTATTATTTTCTGTGTAAGTTTAATTATTTAGTCATTAATAAACAATTGTAACATCATCATCAGCATTAGTCACTACAAAAATTCCTCATTTTTGGTCCTTTTTTATGCTGAAATAAAATTAAAATATTTAAAACTTTACAGCTGGGTCGATTTTATGCAAAACTTTTATTTATGTGGCTGTTTATAAATAAATAAATTCATTTGTTAAAAACGCTTTTTTAATAAAGAATTTATGGACACGTGTTTTTTAAAACACAACAACAACAAATATTTTGGCCCGCCCAAGCAAAAACATGCACCGCAACAATAAATTTCCACATTATAACAAACAAAGTGTGCAATTAGCTACAGCTAGGGATATAAATTTTCATTAAAAAAATACAAAAACACGTCTACTTCATGTGCAAAGTGTGATAATTATGAGCTTTAAGCACGCAGACAGAGAAAAATGTTGCTTTAAACTTTTTTGTCTTTCTCTGATTTAATGTTGAAAGGAAAGAAGCCTTTCGAGAGTTGAAAGAAGAATTTTGTGATTAGCTGGGAGTGTTGACAAAAGCAAAAACCAAATTGAAGCCAAGCCGGTTGATTTTTTTTTTGGCCCAGTTGTGCTTGTTTATATATACCTGAAAAGTCTGCCGCTGTGTGAATGCGAGAGAAGCCAGTAAGCAACATAAAGCAAAAAAAAAGCGCAGCAACGATGAGACTAGATGGAGGCAACCAGCAAACAGAATCTTCTCACCAGCCCTCACCGTTTATGATTGCCTAGTAGAATGTATAAAAGTGAAAACATTGGACGCAATTGCTAAATGCTGTTTTCGGAATTGAACTTTTTAACCAAATTTGATTAAACAAGCAAAATTAAGCCTTGTTACCAGCATTCGGGATACAATATTATATATAAAAAGGAGGACTTTACCTACACTCAGAAAATTTAATTTCTAATTTTTAGAAATTCGCCCTAAAATAAGTTTCCTTTCTTGTTTTTGGACAATTTTTTCTTAAACTTCGAAAAAACTACCCTAAAAAGATTTTTTAGAAAAATATTTCTTAAATTTAGAAATACGATTTATTTTTTCTTAAATTTAGGGTAATTTTTCAAGAGTTTTTCCTACTTTTCAATACTTTCTTAAATAAAGAGTGATTTCGCCCTTGAAGTTAGAAACAAATACATTGCACTGTGTCTTAAAATAGGACGAATCGCCCTAAATTTAAGAAAGCACATTTCTTAAATTTAGACAAGCCATTAGAAATTCGCCCTAAAATATAGAAAAAAAAGTCTAGAAAATCGCCCAAAAAAATATATAAAAATTAAAGACACCCCTTGTAATTCTCAAGTACGAATTCCGTGCATTCGGAATATAAAAGCGGCAACTAATAATCGGCATGCTGAGAAAATCGCCCTAAAATATAGAAAAATAATCTAGAAAACCGTGCTAAAATTTAGAAAAATAAAAAAAAGACACCGCATGTAATTCTCAAGTTCGAATTCCTTGCTTTCGGAATATAAAAGAGGCAGCTGAGTGCTTGAAATTTGACTGCGCTCTTTACTGTGACTCACGCGCGTGCTTGGTAGTCCAGTGTGATATGATGCATTTCGTGTTGAAGTTTCCCGTAGGTCCCGAGTTCAAGTTCCAGGCAAGGTAAAGTTAGAAATTAGAATATTAGTTACTAATTGCAATCCTATAAAAATAATATATAAAGGGGTTAAGCGCTTTTTAGTGTAGTTAGCCTTCTTCCTGTTCTGTCTCCACTCCCCCCAGTTCAGAAAGTCTTCGTCTTATTTTTAGAAATAATTTTTCTAAAATATATGGCGAATCGCCTTTGACCCCTTTTTTAAAGGCGAATTTCTAAATTTTAGGTCGATTTTGGCAGTTTTTTTTTTTTTTTTTGAGTGTAGCGAGTGAACATTCAGAAAGATAGAAGAATGTAGAATGTGAAGAAGAAGAAAGAAGAATGTGAATCCATCGCCCCCGTAGGAGAAAATTTCAAAATCTCGTCAGATTTAGTTTACATAATATTGGAATTGTAAAGGAACTAAATTGGTATTTCAAACTTTATAAGAAAAAATATCGAATTGAGAAAAGCTAGAATTAAAATGAAGCCACACGATTGACAATTGAAATATCAAAATTATAATTGCTAGTTTCAAATTGATACTAAATAATTGATTCAAAAAAGTATCAGCCTGTTGCATGTTAGTATCAATTTGATGTCTTCGATATATCTTTTTAATACATGCAGTTAAGGAACTTCAAAAATATTAACTTGATAGTTTGATAAATATTGAATACTCGTTGACTGCTTGCTCCAGTGATCTGGTGTGTCTGTGATGAGATACGGGGATCAGATGAGGACGACAAATTAAGGGAAAACTAAATGTTTTTTAGTCGAGATATTGTGCAGTTATTCGCAAATCTGTAGCTTATGTAGTCACTGCTTAATGATTTTTAGGCTTCTGCGGATAACTCTCCCATCAATATAAGCCGTTGTCGTATCAGCTGCTCGCCATGATTCCAAATGAAATGGACAGGAGAAGTTGGGGTTTTTTCCAGATACTTTGCACATTAATCTCCGGGATGTGCTCTTATCATACATGTTGGCCATGCTTAGAGCAGAACCAGAACTGTTCCCCGTCGAACTTAACTTAGAAAAACTTCAAAAAATATTTCAGATGGGTGGGGGTGGCACATCAAACACACAAAACTGATTTTTTTGACAATGTGCGCCTTTCAGTCGAAAATTATATTGTGGTTTTAAAATAATTATGTATAATTTTTAATCGCCAGAGCTGAAGTTAACTTTCATACTGTTGCTTTTATTTATACACTGCATAAACATATATTTTATATGATTTATGCAAATTGCATGAGCATAACTCATTTAATTTCTTGTATGTACAATTATTTAATATAAAGCATCTGATTCCACCTCCCCTCACACACGCTATTATTTTCTCATAAACATTTACTCACGCAAAGGTTAGGGCTTAACTTTTACGGCCTACATGTCGCTAGTCAAAGCCATAAGCTTCAAATTTATGCTCCTTTTTTTTATGGGTTTTTTAATTTAGCTTCAACATGTTGTTGTTTTGATGTTGATTTAACTTTATTTCAGTCAAGATGCATTCATGAAAAGATGGGAACGAAAAGGACAAAAAGTTGAGGCTAACTACGAATATAGACACTGAGGCAGCGTGACCTTGCCAAGAGGCCTAGCTAGACTTTTAGTGTCTGTCTTTTTTCTTAGAAAATAAATGTGGATGAATATAGACATAAATAATGCGCTGACTTTATATGAGACTGTGTGCGTGTGTACTCCTTCCTTCCCGTTTTGCCTGTAGGCTTGCGCGAAAAGCAAAAACTGTGCAATTACTTGGCAAGTCATAAAGTTCATCGTCTATGAGCTCTTTAACTTTCCCCAAAAAACTTCTACACCAAAATGCCTTCTTTTCACAGCTTTTGCTGAAAATCCCGCTGAAGAAAACTTGAACAAGATTTAAGCTTTACTTCACTTGATTGGCTATAACCCCGCAAACTAGTTTTTAGATTTTAAATTTATGGCCAGCACACTCCGTTCAAACTCAGACTCACTGCCACTGGCATTGCCTCTTTTTTTTTTTGGTTATTTACATCGCTTGCGCTTTTCCATTTTTTAGCCTCAACAACGAGGGCAGACCACACAAACACACGCACAGAGAGGCGACACACAAACACACATATGCAAATAATCTCACACATTCAAGAAGAAGAAGACAAGGCGTGACAAGTGCAGGCGGTTATGGCCTCCAAGCCTCAGTATGACAACCGGAAAAAGAACTAACTAGATGCATACATAAATTGCGCTTTACATATTTATGCAGCGGCATATATGCAAATGCATCTTCTCAGCCCAGCCGTGAGGGAGGGGAGAAAGTGGAGACGAATTTTTGAAATTTTCTTATTATTGTTCCTTCGTTTCACATCTTCCACAAACAGTGCTATCTGTCATATAAACTAATATATACCAGAGTAAATTGTTAGCTTATCTGACATATAGTAGCTATTTAGAAAATAAGAAATCGGATCTAAATGTATTTAAAGAAATGAATCACATGATAGCAGAAATTTAGATTTTTAAATGACGAACAAAAAACAAAGTTGTTCAGAAGGTAAGAACCTTTCATCTATAATATTGTGGGAGATTTTAGGGTAAACTAGGGCAGTTAGGGCAAACCAAAATTTAGTAATGGATGAGGTTCGAAAACTTTAGGCTCGAGGTTTTTGGGCGAAGGTTTTGGTTCGAACCTTCACACAATTTTGATAAAAATAAAGAATTCCTTAATAAAGTTACTAATGTTGATTAAATTTAAGTAGTTAACTGAATCCTTTGTGTTTTAAAAATCGCTTTCTGCCTCAAAACTACACAAATCGGGTCGTTTTTGGGTCGGGTATGTTAAAATTTTCCAAATGCATAAAAGGAAGCATTTCCGACCACATAAAGTATATTCTTGATCCGCATGACAAGCTGAGTTGATTTAGCCTTGTCCGTCTGACCGTCCCCCGTCTGTTTCTATGCTATCACCTCCGTCAGTTTTAAAGTTATCACTACCAAACTTTGCCGGAAGTCTGCTGGTACAAATACGCTGCCGGATCTGATGACTATTACATATAGCTGCCATAGGAACAATCAATCGAAAAACAAGTTCTACTAAGAAAACCTTTTTTTCAATGCAAACGTCTCCAAACTCCGTATACAGGGTTGCCCAAATTCGACGGACCCATGTTTTTTTTAAAAAAATCAAAGAAAAAAATAAAAATTTGGCGGTTGGCAATCTTAATCATTTAATTTGTTCCAAGTAGATTTGTTTACATCAATTTTTGAATATGATATCTCTCAAATGGCCGCCTCTGGCGTTGATGGCGTATTGTGCCCTTTTTGCAGCATTTTCCATCGTTATCGCCAACATTTCGGCCGGAATAGCGGCTATTTCTTCACGAATGTTGTCCTTGAGCTCTTCTACGGTCCTTGGCTTGTTAACGTAAACCTTTGACTTCAAATATCCCCACAAGAAGAAGTCAGGCGGCGTCAAATCGGGCGAACGCGGTGGCCAGTCCAAATCACCACTTTTCGACATCAAACGGCCCGGAAACAATTTCTTCAGAAAATCGATTGGCACTCAAAGAGGCACTTCTTGAATCTCCTGAGGATTTTCAGTGGCTTAAATACGGCAATTTTGCTTATTTACGGTCCCATTCAATGTGAAATGGGCTTCATCGGACATGATAATTTTGTTTTCACAATTGACTTGTTCTGTTGAATGTAAATTTCAACTATTTCAGAGCGCTCGCGTGGCGTGTATTGTTCCATGGTAAAAATCTGCTTGGACTGACGCTTCAAACGCGGTATGTCATTAAGCGATCTGACATCTCTGTCAAAAGTTATGGCGTTGCCAGATGGATCCGTCGAATATGGACAACCCTGTATACTAGTTTTCTATGCTTTTCCATGGCTCTACCAAGCTTGGTCAAAGTCGGACATCTATATAGTATAGCTGCCATGGAAAAGTAAGGGTAGAAACATATTCTTAGTGAAAAAAACTTTGAAGTTTTCAATGTAAACCTTTTGAAAATTGCCATATATTTATTTTATAAGCTTTCACACAATTCTTCAAAGTTTTGTCCAAACAGGATGACTATAGGTTATAGCTGCCAAAGAAATAATCGGTCGAAAATCAATTTAGAGTGAGAAAGCTTTTTTGTTTAAAAAAAAAAACCCCTCCAAACTTTATGTTTCTTGGTTTGCTATGCTTCCCCATGATTCCACTTAAATTGGTGGAAATCAAACGTCTATATGTCATAGAAACTCGAGTCGGAAGAGTAGTCTTGTGAGAAAAACTTGTTTTGTTTTCAGTGGAAATGTCCTTTAAATTATTTGAAAAAACCTGCTGCAAGTATATACATATTTCGGCCGAGCCGAAGTAAGTTTTCCTCTATTTTTATACCCTGTTCCCATTGAAAATGGGATAAGGGGGATCATGGAGTAGGAGACGGAAACATTTCCGTCCCCATAAAGTATATATATTCTTGATCACCATGAACAGCCGAGTTGATATAGCCATGTCCGTCTGTCCGTCCGTCCGTCTGTATAAGAGATAGAGCTACAAATTTTTTTTGTAGCGTATGCCGTACGCAGATCAAGTTTCTTTCAGATTTGGAAAGATCCCCCCGTCTCCCTCTTAACACCAAAAAACCGTCAGAGCCTAGACCTAAAAAACCGTCAGATCCACAGTTTTCAAGTTAGACCCTCGTATAGTATACATCAATCTAGGCCCAATATCTATATAGTCTGAAAAATACAATCAGATCGGACAAAAAACACCGGAGTTATAAGCGAAACAATTGAGCTGATAAGGGCACGGGAAAATCGACTGCAGCGCTCTTACTTGTTTTTTTTTTTTATCGATTTGTAAGGATGGGTAAATATCAAATGCGACCTAGGTTTGTGCATGATACAACAATTCAGGTAAGGCGGCGTCAGTGTGTTGAGCACTGAACGTGAAGGTACTTTACAGAGTACTCACACTGACGCCGCCTTACCTGTATTGTTGTATCATGGGTTCGTTGTTGCAGCAGCACTGCTACTGAGGTTTCACTTTCCCCAGATATTAATGCGGGGTTTGACCGACTTTCTTAATTGCTTTCCATCCAAAAGACACAAGTCCTGTTAATATTAGAATAAATTCGTTTGAAATTTTTTTCGCTAAAAATTCAAAAACATTCAAATCCATGTGCCAGCGTTTTGGCAAGGAGCAAAAGCAAAAAAAATGTAGTAAATGCTTTGTATGCGTAAATGGCGATGCCGAAAAATATTGAAATGTTTACTAAGCGGCTTCAGCCACCCAACTGAAGCGACAGGATGCCACAGATGGCATACACCATTTAGCCTCCACAACGAGAGCACCTGCGGTACAAAATGAAATTGGAACTACCGCTTGCACAAAGCTCGCTCTTGAAGCCTGAACAGCTGTTCGAGGAAGAGAAGGCCAAACACAAACACAGAGAGTCGGTTTCAAAGAGAAACTGTTTTTGCCACTTTAGTGAGTCTTAATAACCTACCGCACAAAACGGAATATGCAAAACCAAAACAAAAGGCAACAGGACACACGAAAAAGCGAAAAAAAACACGTGGCTGAGAGCCGAGAACCGGCAAAATGTTGGCAAGTGTGCAGCCCGAGTTGTGTGTGTGTGTGTGTGAGTGAGAGCGGGCGATATTAGGTGTTTTTGGGGGTGGAGTTTAAATTATTGAATTTTACGGGAAATAACGGACTTGCGCAACTTTTTTTTTTTGAGCTTAAATAGCTGTTTGAGTGAGACCTCTAACTCTTCAGATTTTCAAAAACTGTATGGAGTCGACCATAGTTTTTGACACGTAAAACGCATACTTTTAGAAAATAATATTCGTAATTTTTGAAATTGTAAACAATACCCGACCGGACGACCGCCAGCTGTAATTGTCTATCGATAGGCTAGCTGGGATAGACTTGTCTTCGTTACTAATTGTTAATTGGTTGTCACTTTGCCTTGCACATATTTATACCCTTGCAAAGGGTATTATAATTTTGCCCAGAAGTTTGCAACGCATAGAAATATTCATTTCCGTCCCCATAAACCATATTTATTCTTGTTCCGGGTGACGAGCCGAGTCGATTGAGCTTTGTTCGTCCGTTTGTCTGTTTCTACGCGAACTAGTTCTTTCAGTTTTAAAGCTATCGAGGTGAATTTTTGCACAGACATTACTAATATGTCGGAACCGACCGGATCGGATGGCTATATCTCATAGCTCCCGAAGGAACAATCGGTCGGAAAACTAGTTTTAGTATGAAAAACTTTTTTCTTTTCTATAGAAACGTCTCCAAACTTTGTAATCGTAGGTTTTCGATGTTTTATTTAATTGTACCAAGTTTTTTAAAAATCCATACAAACATACCATACAAAAGATGGGTCTGAAAAGCAGTCTTAGTTAAAAAAATCTTTTTTATTTTTAATGGTAGCATCCTGAAATTTTGTTTTTGTTTGCTTCACATGCTTTCACATAGTTTTACAAATTTTTGGCCAAATTCGATAACTATATTATATAGCTCCAATAAGCGAGCACTTGCAAGGGTAAAAAAACTTCGGCACAGACGATGTTAGCTTAGCTCTCTCGTTTTAAAATGACTTTTCTTTCGATCGCGCTTTTTTTATTGCACTTTTGAAGGATATTATTCCGCTCCCGTTAAAAAAAAAGGCCCTGGTTTTACTTAGTAGAGAGAAATAGTCTACTCAGACTTCATTATATTCTGCAATACAAAAGGAAGCTATTAAGGGGGCGCCCTCTCTAAATTTCAATTGCATCCTTCAAAAGTGCACATTTAAACTTTAAACATGGACGTTATATTATTTTATACAATAATACATTCTTAGAAACAGATTCTTTCAAATTTAGTCGAAGTCAATATATCAAAATTAGCAAGTGCAAAGGTATTCAAACTTCGACACCGGCGAAGTTAGATTTCCTTCTCGATTTGTTGTTATTCTGCAGTGTCAAGGAATTAATTTAATTTCAGTTCTAGCTGCCAATGTCAGTACAAAAAATACATTTGATTAATGTCTTGTTGATGGCCCAGTTTACCTTTCATAATCAAAAAGTAAAGGCGTTAAAATGCTACCCAAAAAAAAAACACAATAAAGGGTGCAAATTAGTATTGGAGTAGCACAAAGAAACAAGCTAAATATTTACGACAAAAGATAAGTTTTCTTTATGGCCAGCAGCGACACGCAAGTCAATGCACGCGACTACATTTTTAGACAGAAAATAAAACATTTGAATAGCCCTGAAGTATCCGGAAAATTAAAATGTTATTTGCAGTAAGGAGAAGGCGTAGCTAACAATAATTTAGCGGAAAACTAACCGCATGAATTTTAGATTAATCAAGATTAGTACACGAAAGGGGGTTGTGTAACTATATTTAAGCCAAATGAAGACTGGAAAATAAGTGGTAAAAAGTTAGAAAATATTTTAGAATAAGTATGTTAAAGAATTTACAATTATCTTTTATCTTAAGCTCTTAAAATCAAGCCCTGACCCTGTACAACATGGCGTTTAAGCAACATGCATTACACATGTCGTCTGACGCCATAACACATAATTTTCCAAGTTTTTTTTCCCAGTTTGCTTCTCTCATGTTTTTTTTTTTCGCAAAAAACAACTGATGAGCAGACAGAAAGGCAGACGGCAACACAACAATACCAAAGTTGAGGTAAAGGCAAAATAAGACATTTTCGTGATAAGCGCACAGGATAACAAGTTAAACGTGACGAGCATGTGGAAAAACAACGAATCACATATACCGAAAAACGGAAACTTGTTGTGTATGTGCTCTGCTGTGTGTGCGTGTGTTAAAAACAAAGGTACATACACATGACAGCAAGTGTCAAAGAAGAGCTGAAAAAAACATACATATACAAACAGACAGCATCCGCCAACTCTTAAAAGTAGCTGAGCTGGCACCAAAATGTCAGCTCAAAATTAACGGCAACTTAATTCTCTCTTTTGGTCCGCTTTCTTTTGCCAGATAACTGCACCACTTTCACTTCTCCTGACATTATTTTCTCTCGTTGTCGCCTTGTTGGGAAAGTTCCAAAAAAAAACCGGATGACCAAACACAAAATGCGCAACTCGCTTCTATGCTTAACAAAATGTAAATAATTTTTCATTACGTATACGCAGTGTACTCTTCTACTTGAGAGCTAGAAGAATAATGACAGTGCGAACAACAAAAAATGTAAGCGAAAGTGAAAACATACAAATACGACAAAAAAAACTACAACGTGGCCCAGACACATTTTTGTTCAACTTCCTTCCGGTGTGGCTGGAACACACATTTTCCATGGGCGTGTGTTGTTTGTGTGTGATTTTATCTTTATTTTGATGTGGCAACTATAAACATTATTTTGCGCTTCGTTTAACAGCAACATTAGGGCGCCAAGAAGTGAAAGGACCCCGCATTTATTCTTGTAGAAGTACATTTTAAGCTTAAACTAGAGCACCAACTGGAGTCAAATGGAAAAATGAGTTAAAGGTCACTAAAGCCATGAATATTTTGTTCAGAAATGGTTTCAAGTAATTATTACTACGTTTAACACACCAAATTATTGGTGATTAATGCCCTTCAAAGTATGCAAACTTTATTTCGTTAAGCTATTATATATTAAAATAAAGTCTTTGCAAGTCTGGCATAGATATACCACACTGCATATTCACTTAGATTGTTGGGAATTCAACAAAATGTTGACTTAAGTTAAATATAAAATATATACTTGACCAAAATTATGATTTTCAAAGAACATAGCATACTTAAAAGGGCAGGATCTATTTTGTGTATATAAATAGTATAGTATAGTATGTGTCTCAAGGGTTTTTATTAAATATAACTTCACTTAAAAAATAATTGTAGAAACTTTTGGGATAGTTTTTAAAAGCTTACAAGTGATACTCTTGCGATTATATGAAAGAGAGTCAAAACAACTCTAATGGTCCATAAAAAAAACAAAACTATATGCACTTTAAGCTTAATTTATAATTTCCCCTAACATATTCGTATTGAGCAAACACTGCTCACCACTCGAAAATCAGCTGGAGTCACCTCGATTATACCAACTTCAAAAAACTAAAAAAGGTTACATTTTCTTGTCATCTTTTATATGTAACAAACACGCCAAAAAATGTTATAGAAGACCTTCTATTAATAAACTTGTGATAAGCTTATTTTTATACTTCGTTCATAAAAATAACCTACGTATAAGGATTGCTTTCTTTTGTGAGTTTTTGTGAGTCCTGCGCTCAACTCCAAGACAAGGTAATAACAACTGGACTGGTAAACAAGCGCCTCGATTGTGTGCCCGTTAGCTCATGAAAGCCTTGCCTCCGCTTGGTCTATCGATAAGCTTCCATAAATGTTCAACTATCGATTGCAGTATATCTTAAAGCTGTCGATCGCAGTGTCTCTAGAAGTATTCTTAAACCTATTTATATCAAGACTGTAAACAGGATGTGAACCGAACCGGTTCGAGTTTTAAACCGAACATTCTTACAAATAAGAGCTTAACCCCAAACCTGTTCCGAACCCAAAATTTCGGTTCGGCTTAACAAAATTGATGAGCATACAAAATTTGACCATCTGCCTAGCTATTTCTTTTGTTATTAGGTGGGGTTTAGTGCGACTGACACCTAAACTGGTCAGAAAAGTGGAATACAAAAATCTAGAAAAACGTTTAGAATGTCTTATAAAATCCCCGCGCATAATTGGCTTTGATTTCAAAGCTTCTCGCTTCTAAAGCTTTTCCAATAATTCTCAAATGCAAGAGACTAACATTACATCAGTAATTGGAAAACTACTTAATTAATTTCTTGTTGAAGGCCTTTCATATTCAAGGCGTAAAATGCAATAATTCTCAATAGCAAAAGTCTAACATTACACTGGCAATTTTATTCTAGGAAAACTTCGAAATGGAATTTTATGTAACAGCAAATTATATATTGAATATATCCTTGTTTGCTAATAACCAAATCCGACCCAAAAACCACGCGATTTACATACGATTTGTGTCGAGTGCGATTTCTAAAGAACACATTGAACATTAAAATGATTAATATTGTACAAAGCATGAACTGAATCAAGGTTCAAACCAAATCCTTTTGCAAATACCTCGAACCTTAACCATTTGGTTATTTTGGTTGGAAATTTTTCTGTTTTGCTGCCCCATATACATTTTGAGGTAATTGAATTTTTTTTACTATATTAAAACGGGGGCTGTACATTCCTGTGAAAATGTCTTAAAGTATTCATATATATAAATTTGTATAACCTGCAACAGTTTCCTTTCTTATCAATCAGAGTGCAATTCCTTGCAATATTGTAATTTCAATCGTTTGCAGCATAAAATATTACTTACACGCACGCATGCACTTTGATAAATTCAAAAGGTGAAAAATGTTTTTCATGTTATATGCAAAATGCGTTTTCATGGTACGGATAAGAAAAGGTGTTAAGTGGGTGGCGGGTTTGTTCAACTACCAGTCAAGCTTTTCCGGCCATGCACACACATCCGTAAGTAAAACGCATTGCTCCCACGGTTGTATAGATGGAAGGTTCATAGCTTTTGGACATATTTAGTAATCAGGATCATGTATCAAGTCGCAGAGGATTGCCAAATATTCAATAAAGTAAAGCTATGTGCAAAACGATGTTCGCTGCTGCAGCTTTGTAGAAGCGCTGCCTTCAGCTGCATCAAAATTCATACTGAGCATACACTTTCGCTAATTGTATATAAAGAGTATTATATGTGCTTGGATAAAGAAAAGAATTGCACAAATTTTCAAGAATACTTTGAGTGTCTCAAATGTTTCAGGAACTGTTTGTTCTCGCCAAAAAAAACTGTATTTTGTTAAATTTTGTTATTTTATGCTGTTGTATTCTTTCTTATTTTTAACTTTATCTTCCCTCTTGCGAATCTTAGAATCTCGTACCGAATACGAAAGGCGACAACTCATCGCAGACGACTATCGACCACACGCGTGACAATGCGACAAATCACAGTAAAGAATTCCACCATAAGGATAAACACTCAGCAAGCAAGAAAACGGCGGTGTAGATGGTAAGTACGCTAATTAAAAGTGAAGATGTCACATGTTTAAGCAACCTCTTTCATTTATTTCTGGTGATTTCATAATTTTGCTCATGATATTACAATTTCATTTTCGGTTATGTGCACAATGTTCACTCCGATTTTATGTTTTGTATCAATTTTCGTAACAAAGCTTTAATTTTAGACAGAATATCTAAAACTCTTTGATGATTCGTTCCCACAAAGCAATATCAGCTGCAGCATTTATCGTCATTCGCTTCGCTTCCCTGACAAATAATTCAGGGACCAAGCACTTTGGTGCTCTGCATGATGCATTCGGCACTCTCTCCCATTACCATTTTCCCCCTCACCACTGAACCTCTCTAGGTGATATTAAAAATTCGCCTATTGCTTTGCCAATGTGCAAATAAATATTGAACTTCGACTGCTGCGGCCGCTGCTGCCGCCTCCTGACTGTGTTTTATCTTTCCCTGCTCGATGCTTTGTCTCATTGCTAATTCCACGAAATCGAAGTATCATAAAACCTTGATGCTACATTTGCCTGGCTGGCTAGAGCTATTTTTTGTGGAGGAGGTGCATTATGTTAGCATATTTTCAGGTTTTTCTCGCCGCCTTGTGACCATTTTTGAAGGGGTGGCAGCTGCATTCTGCAATCGCGTCGCTGGAGCTGCAATTTATTTACGAGGCTGTTGTGTTCATGAATATTTTGTCGGGGCTGTGGGTTAGTTTCGCTCGCTTGGCGTACTTAAAACTTGTGTGATTTACACAATGGCGCATCAGCGTCGCCATTGTTTGTTACCTCTTTGCAATGGAATGGTGGCATGGAGGCCATCAATTGTTAGTGCCTCATAGATTATTTGCAAATTTATTTGAAGTTGACATAGAAGTGCTGTCGGAGACTTATTAAGCCATCTGATAGAGGTCAAAGTTGAGGGAGTTGTCTAAACAGGCATTTGAATCCAGGTACTTGCTTGGAGTTCAAGTTTGGTTGGCGCTCAGAAATGTTAGCAATAATATCAACCAAGCACCACATTTATTTTGAAAATGTTGCGGGGCAGCTTGGAATGTTACTTGGGGCTATTCTAAAATATACAAGCAGAACAAAAATTGCAATAAATTTCACAAATTCCTGTGGTATTCCTTAATCTGTCTCGTAGCTCTATTTTTTGTAAACCATTAAGCATACTAACACTAAATTGATCAGGAAAATAATTCTTTAAGTTCGGGATGCAAACCATTTCTGAACAGAACCGAACCAAGCCAGAACCGAAGAGCTAATTTCGAAAGGAAAGCTAATAAAGGAAAGTTAACTTCGGCTCGGCCAAAGTTTGTAAACCCTTGCAGCACGTTTTTTAACTAATTTAAAGGACATTTACACTGAAAACAAAAAAGTTTTTCCCCTTAAGACTACTTTTCTGACTCTACTTTTGTATGACAGCTGTACTATATAGATGTCCGATTTCGACCAAACTTAGTGGAATTATGGAAAAGCATAGCAAACTAAGATATACAAAGTGTGGAGGCGTTTTCTTTCTCGACAAGATTATTCCTATGGCAGCTATAACATAAAGTCATACGATTTTGACAAAACTTTGAAGAATTGTGTAAAAGCTTATAAAATAAAAATATGTCAATTTTAAGGAAGTTTACATTGAAAACCAAAAAGTTTTTCTTACTAAGACTATTTTTCTAACCTTACTTTTCTATGGCAGCTTAACTAAGTATACAGATGTCCGATTTCGACCAAATTTGGCAGAATCGTGAAGAAGCATAGAAAACTAGTAAATACGGAGTTTGGTGACATTAGCATTAAAAACAAACAAAAAATTCTCACTAAATCTTGGTTTTCGACCGGTCGTTCCTATGGCAGCTATATGTTATAGTTATCCGATCCGGCCGGTTCCGACAAATGTGCAGCGTATATGTACCAAAAGACTTCGTGCAAAGTTTGGTGGCGATAGCTTTAAAACTGACGAAGGAGATAGCTTAGAAACAGATGGACAGACGGACCATATCACCTCAGCTCGTCATGCTGATCAAGAATATATATACTTTATATGGTCGGAAATGCTTCCTTCTATGCGTTACAAACATCTGGACAATTTCAATATACCCTCGGCGAGGGTATAAAGAATGTCCTCTTAAAGGGATAACTCTATACACCAAGTTAATCCTCAGTTTCTAAAGAAGACTTGTCACCAGTTCAAAATATTTGTGACCATGTACATCATTAGCACTCTTTTTTTCAACACAAATCTTCTTAGTAAGCCTTTTATTAGACTCAATTTCTGAGAATCCTATTTCCTTTAGGTTACGAAATTCTTAATTATCTTCGACATTTAGCTATTGTAAGCACTTATATAAGAATTTTAGAGCTGCTCAAATTATTTCTTACTGTTTAATAACAAAAGTGTGCGAAAATAGACATATTTACCATAGCAATCCTAATATTCCATATCAGAAGCAGGTCTTAATTAAAAATATAACAAATTTCGAGTGAACCAGTGAACCGAACCGAAATCGCGTTCAGTTTTTTCAACAAAACATTGTACTTAACTGAACCGGAGGTTTAAAAGCTGTTCGAGCCTCTGAGCCGAACCAAACCATATTTTTGCGCTGTTTACATTCCTTTGTTTTTATGCTTTTTTAAAAATCACAATAAGTCTACACTGTTCGAATAAAAAAAGGGCTAATGATTTGTATAATTGGTGTCATTTCCCTAATTTGACTAATAATTTCAACTCAAAATTAGAAAATTTAATCTAAGGACGTTGCCAACTCATTTTTTGCACATTTCTTTTTCATTTTGCTTCCTTCCTTTCTTGTGGCTGGGCTTGACGGAAATGCAAACGCAAAACTTTATTCAACTGCATCCAAGTGCTGTTCATCCAAGCCCTGCCTCCATTCCCCTTCCCTTCCCCACCAAAGCCACCAAAACAAACCACAAAATAGCTCTCTCGTCGTTTCAGGACAACTTAATGTGTTCGCAGTCGACATCAGCATCGAAATTAGAAATTAGTATTCATGCCCCGCAGTGTCATTTCCGAGAATACGCGAGAGCCGAGCAGGGATAACTTTTTTCCACCAGAGGAAAGCGATTGATATGCAGGCAACATGGCTGATTATGAAGTGCATTTCGCTGGGTGGATCTGAGTGCGTGTGAGACAAGTTCAAGATGTCCAGAATTCAAGTTCCACAAGTGCTTAGTGTGTGCGGGGTGGTAGTTTACAGCATAATTTTTTCAGATAAGTCCTTAATTATGTCTGTATATTGCCGTCTTATAAAGATGCAGCTTCTAACGCTCTTTACGAGAATAATTTCTCGTTTTTTTTTCTTAAATTTCTTTTTATACCTCTGTACCGAAGGTACATAGAGTATTATAAGTTTGTGCAAAAGTATGTAACATCCAGAAGGAAGCATCTCCGACCCCATAAAGTATATATGTTCTTGATCAGCATCAACAGCCGAGTCGATATAGCCATGTCCGTCTGTCCGTCTGTCTGTCCGTATGAACGCACAGATCTCAGAGATGGTAAGAGATAGAGGTTTGAAATGTATGGGACATATGCTTCTTATGTCTGCAGGCAGATCAAGTTTATTTTCAATTTTGGCCACGCCCCCTCCCGCCCCCGCAATTTAGTGCGTCATATCTCCCACAGTTTTGAAGATAGATGGCTTGTTCCTTCTGGACATATTTAGTTATTAGGATGACTTATCGATCCGCCAAAGGAATGAAGAAGATCGGATGAACGGTTTTCGAGTTATGATCAAAAGACAAATTTTCTTGGTACAGAGTATGTTATAGTCGGGCTTGACCGACTTTCTTTCTTGTTAAATTTAAGAAGGGTAAAGGGCTTAAGGTTTAAGATACATTCATTGATCGTCAATCGAAATACACATTTATTGAACATTATTGATGAAATACATAATTACCTCGGTATTATTTGCTTTATATTCAGGGTCAAGAAAAAATTAACGATTGACTGAAATTAATATTACTATTGCATTTATTGTTTACCGTTGCAGAGGTATAAGTATACAACGCAAAAATGTTTAGAAAATATATAAAAAATAAATGTGACTGTTTATTTTGTGACCTGAGTAAAACTGCAGTTTTTAACCGGCACGAGGTCAGGTTATGCTTTCGTATAACTTTAAACAGAGACACAACACCACAAAGGAGGCTGGTAGATAGCCTATGCCATCTGGTATTAAACTGGTTGCAAATGGACACTTGTCCTCGCCTTTAACATGCCTGGAGACTGGTATATTTATGGTATTAAACTACACTAATAAACACTTTCTCTGCTGGTGCTATTCTTGATCTAGTTGTCTCTTTCTTTTGAGGTTTGTCTCAAGCAAAGATCCCTTCTAGCTCAAGTCGAACTAGCAAGAACTATTTTAATCAATACATTAAACTCCAAAAGTACAGCGTGAACACTTGTAAACCAAGACTAATATCAAAGGTGAAGAACAAAAGCTGAAAAGTCTCCAAAGGCGCTCGCTAGATAAGTTAAGCAATGCGCCCAATCAATCGTGCTAAAATTTTCTTAAAAAAACAGTGAACGAATATTAAGTGTATACGATTTTCTGGAAATGTTTCACATCTATCAATGATTCTATGGTAGGCAGGGTCTAGAAAATATATGTACCCCAAAACCATGTTCACACAGCAAAACCGGCTTGCCATTCTGCATTTCTTTTCTGTTTCGGATATTAGTTTGAAAGTGTATTTCTTTTTTATTGGTTTTGATAAAGACTAGATTCCGTTTCTGGTGCACTAAACTTTATTATACACAATGTGCCAAACAATTTATAGGAATAGGAAGAACCCCGACCCCATGTGTCCAGCTGACGCCAGTATAGTGCACGAATCCCGATGTCCTTTCCTGGCCACGCTGGAAACGAAGAACACTAGCAGCTCCTGCATCCATTGCACATTACACCACACACTTGTGCGGGCGGCAGGCAGTTGAAATATTTTGTATTTTATGCCTCCGGATTCCGTTGGCCAAGTGCCAAAGTTGCCGCTTCAGGATCAGGACATACCCAGTTTTGTCGCTACTTCCTCTTTAGAGGCGTGTGAGGGACCACAGCAGGGAGGCCAAAGAGCGTTTTGGTTGCATGTCGATTTAAGGCTTAACAGCAGGCGAGAGCCAAACAGTTCAACTCGTTTCCCAAGCCTAAGCATCCTCGTCCTGGCATCAAAACAAATGCAAATATGCCGTCCAGGATACCATTTGAGAATTTTTTTCCACTGGAGGTGTGAGTGGGCGAGGCTGGTAAAATTTCTGTGGCATACCCAAAAAAAAAAATCCCTTTCATGTGTCGCTTACAGTAAACTCCAACAGGGAAAAAAAGAAGCAAACAAAATTGAGAACGTAACTCGAAACGGGGTAAAGGGGGAATTTTCAATTAGTCGCTGGCAGGCAGGAAAGAAACTCGTAATGCGCTTCCTTGTTCAACAAGGGGGGGACACGTCAATTCGTGCGGCAAATTAAAAGCAAAGCAAATAAATAATTTACACAAAAAAATGGGAAATATGCATGTACCAGTAAAAGGAGAATAAATCGAATAAGTTTAAATATTATCTGCAAGAAAGCGAAATTAAATGATTTTAAAAAAATTGAAAAAACATAGGATAAAAAGGACTATAAACAATATCCATTGAATGATTTCCCGTATCCATTTGCACTGAATATGACTTAAATATCAATTAAATCATTCAACGAAGCTAAAAATCATGCAAAGAATATGAAAAATAATCATCAATTGGATGGGTCTTTAGCTCCGTTGAATGATTAAAAGGATATTAAAGATCCAGTCCAAATGGATATTTTTTGTCCGTGTGTTAGTTCTAATACTTAAATGACCGTTGCTTTGCTGATAGTTTGCAAAGAACGTTTCTATCAATAGTAATTTGAAACTCTATTGCCTACCCCTATTCGAGATATTATTGACACTAAAAAAAGAAATCAATCCTAAACGAGATTGGCAACAGGGTAATCCTGGATACTCTTGAGACGATCCGAGAAAAGATTGATTTGCTTTACCCTTTTTTTTTAATCCCAAAAAACAGGATCACTTTTATCTTGTTCCGGGGTTACCCTGTTTTCAATCCCGTTTCGGATTGATTTCAGATTTCTTTTTTCTGTGTAGGAATTTTACTTTGAATCTCACATTTGGAATAAGATGAGTCGGATCCCGTGCTTATCAACATCTTAAGCTGCTGGCAAATAATTCATTAAGTTTCGCAAATAATTATAATCCGCTTTTGGACGAAGACGACTTCTTTAAAAGGAGGAAGCGACAAGGCCAAAAATCCTTTTTTCTATTTGAACTAAATCACGAAGCTTTAGTTAAACATAGCGGCAAAATGGCAACGCTCCCGGGCATTGGCTGCTGCTGACTTTGGGGGCTCCACGGGTAACTTTTGTGTGCAAACATTTACAATTTCAAAATTCGAGTATTGTTTACCTTAACCAGCTCTGTTTGTTCGTGTGTGCATTAGAGTAAACTTTTGTCAAAAGTCGACAAGCCCACAAAAAATTTGTTGGACCAGTCTAGTTTATAAGCAAAAGTAAAAGGTATTGTTGTGCTGTCTGGGTCAAATCTTTTGGTTTAACTTTGAAAAATTCTATAAATTTTGTAATACGTTTTCGATCTGAACTCCATCAAACTGACTCCTAAAATGGGCGGGAGAGTGGAAACATAAATCTGGCAAAACGATAACATTTCATTATAAAATTCCTACCCATAACAGTCTCTAATTTTAAAGCTCCTCGACTCTAAAGCTTCTTGCATAATTCTCAAAAGCAAGAGTCTAACATTATTTTGGTAATATTTTTCTATGTAAACCACGAAATGTAATTTCACTAAACTATAAATTATGTATTGAATATTTCCATGTTTTCTACTAAGCAATTCCGACCCAAATACCACTTGGATCCCATAGGGTCGAATGCTGTTTTTAAAACGCATAGAAGACAAAAATTAGCAATGTTATATAAAGCGTGCACTGAACCAAGGTTTGAACCAAAACCTTCTCCCAAAAACCTCAAACCTTAAATTTCCGAACCTTAACCATTCGTTAATTTGGGTTCGAAGCAGTCTAGAAAAGCAAATTTTTTTATTTTATTTTAAAATCAATAGAAAAAACCTTAAAAATGTCACAGTGGTAAAATGGGAATATGAAATCCGTGCTAAGGCGATTAACACTAAAATTAAGAAAAATATTTTCTCATTTATGGCATATTTTTCTGAAACTTGGAAAAATTTCCATGAAAGAGAAAATTTATATCTTAATCTTAGGACGGATTTCATAGGAGAATTTCTAATTTTCAGGGCGAACTTTTTTATGAGTTTAGTAAAATACGGCCTTATTTCGCTTATATCAAGACTTTGATGAAGAAAAGTCCTTTTAAGCGTTCCAACTAGTAGCAATCGACTAAAAAAGCTAAAAATCTTATAGCCAAAGGTTGGTTTTTTGTTATGCAAAACACGACAAGCTGACTTGACTCCCAAGTTATATATCCCTTTTTGAAGGGCAAACGAAAACCTGGCCAATACACATATAAAACCATTATAAAAGCACGTTTGCACACAACAAAAGCAGACTGGAAAAAGCTTTAAGCACCGCGGCTATTTATGCTCATACATCCTTTAAGGACTTCTATCGCTCTCTCTCATTTGGGGGTAATTAAAAGCGATTACAGCTCATTAAATGATAAAGAAGCGCACTGCAAGCGCTTCGTTTCATTAACATGATAAACACGCACGCAATGTCCTGGCTGGATGTCCTTGCCGCAAGTGGCTTGCAGTTGCGGCGTCCACTGCACCAGCAAAACCAACAGCAGTAGCAGCAGCCTTGGCTTGAATCCAACTGTAAGCAACAATTTTCGGAGGCAGCCGCCAAGCTATTATGCATTTTCAGCTGCCCCAGGACTATGTAGATTTTTTCCCGTGGCTAGGCAATAGCAGTATTGTTACAAACTAATTTTAAAAACAACGAACAAGTGCCAGAAAAATGTGCATTTATAGAAAATAGTTCAAAGGGGTTATATATAATGCCCGATTCTCACTTCCGCACATTCCTGCATTCATGTGTCGTATGCAACTTTCACGCCATAGAAAAATCATAGCGGCTAGTGGTAGCATACAAGTTGCATCCATTTTGGATTATGTTGCATCCGTGACTTTTTGAGTAGTGACATGACCGGGTATCGATAATTTTGCCTATCGTACGAGTATCGTTACAACTGCCAGCACTAACAAAAAACCATACACAGCTGTAAAACTGTACGCGCAAAAAACAAAAGCAAATCGCCAGAAAGTTGCCCCTCCTTGCTCACAGATTTTGATTAGAATAATTAACTTTTTTTATTAATATTTTCCTTTTCTGACATGTTTAAAGATTGTTTCTCATTTCATATGAAAAGCAAATTTATTTAATTATTTAATGCCAAAATGTATCATTAAAGAAACATTAAGAGAAAGCTGCTCCAAGAAGGTGGGGTTCTTGGAAAGCTGGCTATACGCCATTGACAGAAACCCATCATCTCAATCCGATTTATTTGCACCAACTTATCTTTTCGCAATGTCAAAAAATGCCAAAATGCAATAATGTTGCCAATGCGAATACCTTATCGCACCTTTTTGATAAATCGTGATGTCGATGACAAAATCACGGCGGTGAGAAACTAGCATAAGGAGTTTTATTAGACCGGTTAGCATGGAAATTTAAAAGTAATTTTCCCAATTATGTGATTTTTAGTGTAGAAACTTCATAAAATTATTGTTTAAGCTGTTTTGCTAGGAGGCTCTCAAATTTGTATATCACTCATACGTACTGGGGCCATTTTCAATTAATGTTGAACCTAACACTACTTTTTGATATTAAAATATTACAATATAACAATAAAAGGATTATTTTGCACGTAGCAGGTTTAGGTGAATGTGGTGTGGAGTGATTCAGCGGGTAGAGTGTGAACTCGATCCCGGGATACTTAATGAAAAAGTTTCTAAAACTGTTGGCCCTTTTCTCTCGTGCGAGACTTAGAAGCACACAATCTGCTGAAATTGTTTGATTCAAGTACTCCTGAATGTTATTATTGTACATTTGATTGACTTTAAATGTAAGTTCTATGTTAGATCACGTAGTCTTTTAATATTTTCTATAATCATTTCGCTTGTACATTACGATCAAATTTGTAAAATTGGCCATAATCTAAGGAATAATTCTCCTCAAAGGCCAATTTGGCACCTATTAATTTTTTTGTTGGGCTGCATTGATATATGATCTGTCGCATAAGACTCACAAACCCAAAAATTTGTACTCAGTGTGACGTCCATAATTTTTTCAAAGAAACAAAAGCCAAACCGAGACCAGCTTTGTAATCAGTGGACAAAACCAAACCAGATTTTGTTTATAATTCGAAATTAAATGTAATTTAATTGTGTAATTCGCTAAACTATCAGCAACTTCTTCCCCCCTCAAAACTCTCTTTTTGACGTGAGAGCTAAGAAACTGGCCAAAATGTTTGCGGGGTGATAATGCAATTGTAATTTGCATTAATTCCAAAACTTTGCTGCTTCTGTTGTTGTTGCTGTGGCAAATTGAAACAATTTGCATATTTTTAGCGTTTATTTATGATTGCCTTAGAAGGGGAAAGACCATTTTGGTGAAATTATCTTTGGGACTACAAAATTGTATGTCGTAAACTTTCGTTAAGTGATTCCACTGCAAATAAGAATCTACATCAACAACCAAACGGACCAACAGTCATTCTCCTTCAAATATATATCAATGGCAAATTGCAATTTGATTGTCTAAACAACTATGTGCCTGATAGTCTGTACATGTGTTTGGCGCCGTTCAATTTTGTTTGTATTTTTAGTATATAATTTTCAAACAGTCGGCAGCTGTTGCATTTCCCATACCCATTTCCCATATGTTTTGAAAATAATGCCAAATGTGTTTCTCTCTCTCTCTCTTTCTCTGTCTCTGTTCCACACACTAGTTCTGTCTCTGTATGTGCATCTGCACCTGCATCCCCTTCAAGCTTGGCATTTTAGACTCTTTGATGGTGAAGCAAAGCCTTCAAGTTTAAGGGATATTCTCTAGTTTTGGTAATTATGGGAATGTTTCGAGAGAATTTGATATAAATCAGCAGGGAGATAACAATCAGGAACGATATTTTAGAACTGCATCTGACTCAGCTAAGTACATTATAGCCCCTGCACTTAGTAACACTAATGACTCAAGTCAAGTACAAGTAAATTTCAATCAAAACATGTACCAATTAAATCAAAATTTAGGACCTCTCCGAAAACAAATTAGGCTGCAAACACAAAATAGAACAGTGGAAAATAATAATATTTACTAGCTAGGCAAATGCAATGACTTTATGGAAGCGCATTTACAAGCGCAGCAGTTTCACTAGAAGTCATCATCAGCATATGTGGTTGTCTGTTTTCCTTTTTGTATTTTTGGCTCCGTTCGACTTCCATTATATCTGCAACAATTTCCTTCGTCAAATGGCCTCGAAGGTAGCGAACTCTTTCTTCCTCCCTAGATGTATGCAACGAACCGGAACTCAAACTTACAGCATGAACAAGTCCAACGCCCTTGCTCTAGCTCATACAGAGTCTGTATCACATTTGCACATTTTACCGGCTCTTGAACAAGTAAACGATTTTTGCATTTTAGATTTTAAAACCCTTTTTTGCTATATATTAGGAAAAATGCATATCGATTGGACGAAAAAGAGAGTAAAGGAAAGTCTGCTGTGTGCATTTCCATGTTTGATAATTTCTTGTTGGGGTCGTTAGCCGTTTGGTATCTCATTTCCGTTTTGGAATTACTTTTCCACATCAGCAAAATCATGGCATGCGCAGCATTCCTAAAAGTAGGCAATGTGAAATTTTCGTTTATGGTGTTTCCTCTTAAAATATCTAATATATTCAAATCAATTGAATTGCGAAACCATATTAAACTTAAAAAATCTGTTTTCTAGTTTAAAGAAATTCGACTTAAAATAAATTTGTTTTCTTAAGTTAAAGAAAATTATTCGTGAAGGCAGTTTTTTTCTTAAGCATCGAAAGCAGAACCCGAAAATTGAATTTTATTGAAAATAAATTCTTAAATTAAGAAATTCTGAATAATTTTGCTTAAGTTTGGAGTAAAATTTCTAAATGTTTTCCTAATAATGTTCATAAATTAGAACAAAACACATATCTCGGATTCATAAAATAGAGCGACAGCCATTAATCCTAGTTAAACGCTTTTCGTTTAGAAGAAATCATATCTTTAATTTATAAAAATTATTTAAAAATTTGAACTAATAAAACAATTTGAATATTTTAAAATGTGTGATGAAAATCGACCTAAAAAAATTAAAAAAGACATCGCTTGTAATTCTCAAGTTCGAATTCACCGCATTCGAAATATGAAAGGGGCCGCTGATATTCTTGCTTGCGGCCTAAATTATTCTATATTTTATTTTTATATTTTTTTATATTGTACAAAATCGACCTAAACTTGAGAAAAAATATAAACAGACACCGCTTGTAATTCTCAAGTTCAAATTCACTGCTTTTGTAGTATAAAAGAGGCAGCTGAGTGCTTAGAACTATTTAACAGCGTTCTTTACATTAATAAGAAGATGCCTTTCGGATTAAAGTTTCCTCAAGGTTCCGAGTTCAAGTCCCAGACAAAGTAATGTAAGAAAATAAAATAAAATCGAGAGAAAATGTCCTATAAAAAGAAATTGTTAGAGGTTGTCGTCTTCCAATTCTGTCTCTTCTACCACCATGACTACCTTTCCTATCAAAATAGTTAAAAATATTTTTTTTTCTAAAATCTAGAAATGGTTTTTCTACAATTAGGAAATAATTTTCTAGATTGTCCATTTTTTTCTCCCTCTCTTATGTTTATGGCAAAGTCGAATCAACAACAAGTTTACCTGGGTGACTTGCGAATGTTACCAACTTATAATTGTCCTTTCAACTGTTTAAAAAAAAAATAATTCATTCCTCATTTTCCTTTTTGTAATTGAGTGAAATGAAAACTTTAAAATTAAAATTAAAAAATAACCGTCGTCGTAACCAAAAAAAAACAGGTACAAAATGTATATGGAGAGTGGGATCAAATCTGTTAGTTACAACCTCCACTCTTAATACTTGAGCCAAATGCTAAGACTTATATGTAGCAGGTTGCTCAATTAACTTGTATGCCTTAAACCCGCATATCTGTTTGTATGTTTGTTTGCATGTTACAACTGCTTATCAAATTGACTATTTCCTCAAATATTTGCACCTGAGAACTCTTTCTGCACAAACTGTTTTCGCCTTTTATTAATTTTGCTAGCTGTCCTTATATTTTCCTTGGATACCTTGCCTGTTTTCAGCAATTAATTCATAAAATTTATATGCACAACTTGCCAAGCCTGGGCCGGAAAAATAACTTAGTTAGCTACTTGCTTATTGCATTAAGGAAAAAAACTTGAATGCAGTGCGGCTCGAAACCTAAACCAAGTTATAATAGAGAAGGCGTGTGTACGTGTTTCTATTGTTCACTTGCCTTCACAAAAGGATAATTTCATATTCGCGTCGCCTAACTTACGTAAATCGTTGAATCATACCATAAATAAAATGGAATGAATGTGCAAAGGTTCTCCCTTCTCGGTGCTAAAGGGGTGAACCAGAGGAGGAGTAGGGTGGAAATAATAAGTGCAGAGCTTGCGGCACTGCTTTTGTGGTTATTGTCGCTCGTCTTGCTTGCCGTTTGCCAATCTCATTAAAAAAGTTTTGCTTATTATGTACTTACGTAGGTTCGTCGTGGCACGCAAGTCAGGGCAGGCATTTTTAAGAGCGCTCAAAAATGCATTTCGACTTGAAATTGAAGGACAATATTCTAGAGATGTAGATTGTAATAAGGCAATAAAAAATCTGATCCCGTGAACCCCAAATAACCCCTTAAGCTATTCCGAAACAGCGAAGATGGATGGATGAGGAACAGAACTTTCTTTCAAGTCTTCCAAATAAGATTCAACAGTTTTATTTGCTTCTTTGGATTGTTGAAACCAGGGCTGCAAACCGGTCTTCAACCGAACCGGTTCGAACCCGGAATTTCAATTTTTTTTCACTGTGAACCGAACCTTTTTAGGAATATAAGCTAACCTCGAACCTGTTCCGAAACTAATATTTCGGCTCGGCTCAACAAGAATGAAAGACATTAGAAATGTTACCTTCTATGGTTGGGTTTACTGCGACTGACTCCTAAAATGGGCAGGAAAGTTAAATAAAACAATTATAAAAACGTTTATACTTACTTTTCAGATCCTCATAATAGATTTTATTTAAGCTGCTCGACTTTAAAGCATTTTAAATAGTTCTTAAATATTTCTCTACGAAACGAAATTTTACTTAACAGTTAATTGCATTTGAAATATTTTGATGTATTCTACTATCCGATTTCGACCCAAAACCCCGCGATCCCCATCCGATTTGTGTTGTTCTTAGGTCGATGGCTATTTTAAGAACACATAGAACAAGCACTGACTGAACCTAAATTCTACCCAAGACCTTCACTCAACAAACATCAAACATTAACCGTTGGTTCATTTTGATTCGAACCTGTGATCCGGAGATCCGAATTTTTATAACCGTTACTCGTAGAGTAAAAAGGGTATACTTAAGTCGTCCAAATGTATGTAACAGGCAGAAAGAAGCATCTCCGATATCATAAAGTATAAATATTCTTCATCAGAATATGTCTGTATGAACACCTAGATCTCAGAGACTAGAAGAGCTAGACCAACCAAATTTTAGATGTAAGCTAGTATTGTCTGCAGGCAGGATCGAGTTTGTTTCAAATTTTGTCCACGCCCCCTCCCGCCCCCGCAATAAATTCTACAATTTGTAAGCTATCGGGGTCAGATTTTGCAGTATAATGCATGTGGTTGTCCAATATGTACAATCTCACAAATTTTCATAAAGATCGGATAATAAATGGCAGAGTTAAAAAAAACGTTGCATACTTATCTGAGCCGCATGAGGTTATTAAACACTAATTGCCTTGAGTAAAGGGTATTTCGAAGTCGGGCAAGGCCGACTTTAACTTACGCTCTCTTTTTTTCTATACCCTGTTCCCATTGAAAATGGGAAAAGGGGGATCATGAAGTTGTGCGAATGTATGTAACAGGGAGAAGGAAAATTTTCCGACCCCATTAAGTTTATATATTCTTAATCAGCATGAACAGCCGAGTCGATATAGCCATGTGCGACTGTCCGTCCGTCCGTCTGCCTGTCTGCATGAACGCGTCGATCTCAGAGACTACAAGAGATAGAGCCACAAATTTTTGCACGAATGTAGATTTATGCTGTACGCAGATCAAGTTTATTTCAGATTTGAAAAATTCCACCCCGTCCCCCTCTTATCCCCAAAAAACCTAGACCTCCTCTAGAAATCCTTGACCTAAATAGCCGTCAGATCCACAATTTTCAAGTTAGAGCCTCGTGCTAGGCCCAATATCAATCTATTCTGAAAAGTACAATCAGATCGGACAAAAAGCACCGGAGTTATAAGCGAAACAGTTGAGCTGATAAGAGCACCCACCCCCCCAGTTTATGGTCAGGACTAGAAAAAAGTGTTGCCTACATTTAGGTTGAAAATTTCGTTACCAAAACAAATAAATGAAAACAAATGAACACGGTATTTTGTGGTCGGGAAACTCGACTGCAGCGCCCTTACTTGTTTGGCTTTGCATCCCTGGTTGGAGCTGTACTGGGCTCCCAATCGAAACAACGGCTGCGGTCAAAGCGGTTCGACAACGTTTTTTGTTTGCGAGCGCTTTGTAGCTTTCTCCGTACCGTGCTTAAGCATTAATTTTCTACAAAACGACAATAATTATGTCGAACAAGGTGGCAAAAAATTGATAATTTGCTAGGTGGGCCACCCCAATCCGGCCACCTTCTGTGCCCCCACTTGCGTGCCATTGGCAAATATTCATCATGTGCCAGGCGCTGCTATAAATTGACTTAAAATTAAGCTGAACTCGTTGATTGTATGGCATGGCAATTGCACATTATGAAATAAATGCATCATCTACTTTTTACCTCTTACCGAGTGACATTTAGTTAACAAACTAAAATATGGGAAGTCAATTTTTAAAATTTTTAGCATTGAGTTTATTAAACAAATGTTCGTAAATCTTAATAATTATTTGAATTTCCATTAAGTTTGCTGGCCAAGTAGCTGCAATAAGGGAGACTTCATATCAGGTTGCATTCGCACATCGATCATGCTACTCGTGTAGTCCGAACAAGGTGAACAGCCGCAATTAGAGGGCACCTCGTGCTGAGAATAGAAACAATATTTTTAAAATTAATTTCAAATAAAATAAATGACATAACTAGTGTTACGAAAACTTACGCGTTGCGTATACGTATGCCCATCGTCGCAGATCATTTTTACTGAGATCGGCTGATAGGATTTGATGCTGCAGCAGGTACAGAACTTTTCATGCATATCAGTGAGTGTATTATATTTGGATCCCGAATTACACGCGCCCTCACAATCTGTGAATCCTTTAATAGGCTCTGCATTAATGCAAACACCATGTCCTGGTTTGGGGAACCTGAGCAGTTCTTTGGTCTGAGATTCAGCCAAAGAAATGGGCAAGCAGGTGGCTGTAAAAACAACAATTAATTTAACATTCCTTATCACATTTTTACCTCATATACGTACATTTATCCTCCACCAAGGGCTCCAGTTTGCATCTCTTACAGCAACCATCTTGATATAACAAATGTGACAAACATCTGCTCACATCTGGACAGATTTCTTTCGACGAACTAACCATCAACAGGTTATCCTTCTTCAAGCAGGTATAATGTGTACAATTATCGGACGATTTCCATTGGGCTTCCACCTCATATAGTTTCCCTTCGAACACACAAGCCGTTTGTACACATTCTCCACAGCATTTTGTTTGATCCTTTTTCATATACGTGTAGCCAGGAGCACAATTTGTGTTGCATTGTTCAACTGTGCTAATTACCTGGGCATTACCATCGGGTCCATAGGAGCACACTTCATGTTTACATACATCCTTGGCATGTAGCCATTTATCACCAATTTGTTTTGTGAATTTCGAGGACTCTGCCAATTCATATTGAACAATGCAAAGATGCTGCGGGGGTACTGAAACATACCAAATAAAAATGTGTTACAATAAAATAAAGATTTAAATGAGTGAAGTGAAGACTTAATTATATGTTATACTAAAGGGAGCGTTATTTTAGGAGAATTGGAATGTTAACAGTGTAAAAAGATGGCAGGATTTGGAATTTTACACTGATTGATCATTCGGACAGACATATAGATTAATGTACACCATTATATAAATGCCTTTAAAAGTCGAGGCAAAAAAGTAAGAAAGTATTGATCAATATTCTTATCAATTTTCAGAGACCGCAACATTCGGTCAACATTCAATGGGGACAAAAGTACTTTAACTCCTTGCTCAGATTCCATTGGATCACAAGTGAAAAGTAAATGTTATACCCGTTACTCGTAGAGTAAAAAGGGTATACTAAAGTCGTGCAAATGTATGTAAATGGCAGAAATAAGCATCTCCGATATCATAAAGTATATATATTCTTCATCAGCATCAATAGCCGAGTTGATATAGCCATGTCCGTCTGTCCGTCCGTCCGGCCGTCCGTCTGAGCAACCAAATTTTAGATGTAAGCTAGTATTGTCTGCAGGCAGGATCAAGTTTGTTTCAAATTTTGGCCACGCCCCCTCCCGCCTCCGCAATAAAAAATGTTGAATATCTTCTACAATTTGTAAGCTATCGGGCTCAGATTTTGCAGTATAATGCATGTGGTTGTCCAATATGTACAATATCACAAATTTTCATAAAGATCGGAAAATAAATGGCAGAGTTAAAAAACGTTGCATACTTATCTGAGCCGCATGAGGTTATTAAACACTAATTGCCTTGAGTAACGTGTATTTCGAACTTAACTTACGCTCTCGTTTTTTATTATTATTTATTTTTCGACGTCTTTTATATCTTTTTGTATGTATTCACCTGCCGATAGTAGAGAACAGATAGAGAACGCCCAATTTGAATCGAAATGAAAAGTACGGCAAGCACGAAAATTCTTGATACAAGAGCGAATTTCATAATAAGAATCTCTGAGATCTAATTATTCATACGGACAGAAAGACAGACGGACCAAGAGTGAACTGTTGAAGGCGAATTTCTTCTGTTTTCAAAGTATATGGGGTTCCATTATCGGCCTCGAAGCAATCACTTCTTGATTTTACAAATTGTACTAAGGATGATTATTTTGGTCTTAGATTAAATGTATTTAATTCATATCATCCAAAGGATGATCCTTTTTCATATCTTTGCACGATTTTCAGCTCCGATGGATGATTAAACTGTTATTTAAGACAAATCCTTCCCAAATGGATAAAGGGGAAATCATAAAATGGATATTTTTTCGTAACCTTTTTTCTCTCTGTGTACTTGAAGTTTTAATCGGTAGATCGAGATCAAATAAACCATTTTTAACATGATTTTAGCCATCATTTTTTTGTGTACTTAACTGTACTTAACTTAACGCTCTTTAACTATATGTTGCATCCTGTGAAATACTTACCACATTTATGACTAGGACAGCAGGCACCTGATTCCTGCTTGGTCTTAACCTCATAGAAACGCTCTAGGCAATTCTTAGGCGCTGACGGACAAAGCTCTGGCTTGCAAATAATCTTCTGGGTGGGACAGCATCCCTCTTCAATCTTAACCAGTTGCTCGCCAGGCATTAGCTCGCGTGGCAGCTTCAGCTCTTCACACTCATCTTTGGGTTTGCATTCTGAAAAAGAATTGTGGTTAAAATAATATACTTATTTATATTTAACTTATTTATAACTAAAAAAAACCTACCACAGATGTATTGTGGACAGTCATTGACATCATTCTTTTGCTTCTTAAACTGTCCTGGACCACAGACTGGCATCAATGGCGCCAGACACAATTTCTGCGATTCTTTGGGCTCGGGAACACAACGATATCTGGGACAACAATCCTCTGCAGTCACCATTTTCTGTGGCTGATAGCCAACAGCACAGATATTCTCCTCCACCTGACATTTCTTGACCACACATGAAGTTTTGCCCTTAGCATCACATTGACAGTCCGTACACTTATCCTTTTGCCATTGATCTCCAGGCAGATGCAGTGCGTCGTCACATTTTGAGCAAGCTAACTCGGGTATACACTTGCCGGCATCCATTACTTTTCCGGGCGGACAGAAACAACCCTCAAAACGTTCCGAACTCAAACACATCTCATCGCTCTTAACCGTATGGTATACAGTCTCAGTTTTCAGACTCACTGCATCATACTCGGACATGGCTTTAATGGTATCACAACTCTTGGCACAGCCACAAGACTCATAGACCATGTCGCTGGGGCAATCATAGGGACACAGCTGTGGCCTCCTCCAATTGGTGCAGATGCCATGCTGATTACACTCCTTGGCATAGGCAGCCAAGGCGACACACACACCCTGTTGACTATTTCCTGGCTTGCAGATATCCTGCTGGCAGGCCGAAACATATGCTATGGGATTCACCACCAATGGACACTTGCCAAATAGCTCCTCCGTGTAGAACTGCAAGCAGGGATCCTTCTCTGGCGGCAGGGGAATGCACTGATCCTTGGGCACATCTTCGCTAAGACACTCCAATGAATCGGTTAATCCCAGTTTCGGCTCATCAGCTTGCCAACTTTCAATGACATCGATGCCGGGTTTTTTCTTTGCTGGATTAGGCTGCAAATCGTTGGCAGCATTGCCATTGCAATCACCACAAAGACCCTCCATTTTACTGCCATACTTAATGCTGGGCACACCCAATGAGAATATTAAGTTCTCTAGGGAGGCAGTCAGTTCTACGTGGGATTCGGGTAGAGAAAGAATCATTTCTTTGCCCTCCACTTGTCGTAAAGTTATCCAGCTGTCTTTGTAGGGCAGCTGTTTGACTTCAAAGCCATCGACCAGAACCTGGAAGAGAGTATTAGCAATAAATAAGTCAAGTGTTCCAAAACTCTAAACTTTTCATTTTCCGTGCTCACCTGCAAAGCCTTTGGTTTCTTGGCCACCCTCTGAACATGTATCACATGATCTCCATTCAAAATGTGCAACGATTTGGCACAGCTTCCACCCTCCACCGGACTTGTCTGACCCAGTTTCTTGCAATCATCCATGCTCACATAAACTTGGAAGGTATGAACACCCGGCAACACAACATCGCGCGACAGCAAATAGGTACAATTACCATTGAAACTAAAACTCTTGCGGTCATAGGTCATATACTTGGAGCCACCCATGGCATTGCAAACACAGTCCTTGCAATCGGCCAATGGTACACAGTTTGGTCCCTTGCGTACGGTACCTTCGGGGCAATAGCAGCCCGGGAAACAGGCATCCGGCAAGACGGGGCAATCGTCACCGGATAGATTATCACACGAAGGTTCACAGCGTCGCTTATAGCAATCAGAGTGAACTAAATTGGTGGGACAACTGATCTCACACTGGTGTACAGCACGCCAAGTGCTTAACTGAGCCAAAGGATTCACACTCAAACACTTCTTCACAAAACTCTCGAGTATATTACACTTGCAGGCGCTGGGATCACCATTGTTGGCCTGCAAACAATCGCAGGCAGCTTCCAGGCAATAATTGTTGGAGAATTGTTTATAGTTGATAGACTTGTGGCAACGGGCAAAGGTGGGATGACTGCGGATATCAAAACCATTATACCTAGGATTCTAGAACCTTACTCACACTTCACTCACTTGATGATGTTACACAATTGCAGGGCCTTGGCTTGCATCGTCCTGGAACATTTCAAATCGCCGCACTGCTCCTTGGGTATGCGTTGATCATACCAACTGTCGCCAAACTTTTCGGTATTACCCAACACTTGACCATCTGGTGTACGCTTATCATCCTTGGGATTGCCATTGTAATAACCACACAG
The DNA here is from genome assembly GCA_035044965.1 of Lordiphosa andalusiaca. Lineage (NCBI taxonomy): Eukaryota > Metazoa > Arthropoda > Insecta > Diptera > Drosophilidae > Lordiphosa > Lordiphosa andalusiaca. The sequence continues at coordinate 625,904 of JAWNNM010002188.1, read as the reverse complement.
ACCGTCCACTGTGCGTATGAATTTCGAGGAGATGCCCACCTTTACAATGCCGATGTCATCCAGTTGCACCCAAAATCCGTATTTGGTGGAAACAGCCAGCAGAGTTTTACCCGGTTGAGAGACCACAAAGGATGCCTTGCAAATGGGTGAGTTAATCAACTGTTCCACGGTGAAATCAAATCCATTGAATTTAAGCTTAAGATGTGGCAACAGAACCAACTCCTTGCCAGCCGGTATGTCCTTAATGGTGATCACTTTGTGACAAACCTTGCGGGACTCATCGGTGCATTGTTGATGAACTGTGGAGGAAAAGGTGGAAATTGAAAGGGCTTGTACAAAACGCTTGAGCAGGGAAGTAAATTTCGTAAAACAAGGCCTTAAAACAAAACTTTTTGCAGTATAACTAAGGGTTGGTAGTGATTCTAGATGATTTTGTTGTGCTCCGTTTTCAGAAATGGTACAACACATCCATATTTTAAGCTTAAAAGTGCGTAAAGCTTACTTTGAAACTTTTTAGGAGCGCTTTTAGGTCTTCTTTTCGATATTTCGAAGAGCTTAGCTTTAAAATGAACCATCACAAACATTTCTAAGAATCTTTTCAATGCAGATATGCCTCTCTTTGCGCTTGTATAGGAATCCAAAAATATCCTATTTATTGCAGGTGCCCAAAAGTGTGCAATGAGTAATAGTAACTCCAATAAAGTGATATTTCTTAGAAGCTTTCGGATTTAATTAAAAAAATACATACAATTCTGAAAACTGTGTGACATCTTTATTTGAGTCGATAGTACGATCTATATAATTTAATGTCTAAATATGATTTCGTGTAAATGGTTCATATGCTGGGTCCAATTTTGGTATACTCTCTCCAATGTATCGACCTGTATGTTACGAATAAATTCTTCTATATCGGCTTCCTGTCGCTATAGACATGAGCCTTAACATAGCCCCTCAAATAGAGATAAATTCTTCTATATCGGCTTCCTGTCGCTATAGACATGAGCCTTAACATAGCCCCTCAAAGAAGTTCAAATCGACTTATCTAAATAATCTTTTCACCGAACTCGCCTCTCAATTGGGCCATTGTTTCGCGTGCTGTGTGGCATGTGGCACCATCTTGTTGAAACCACATGTCAGCCTAGTCAAGCTCTTCCATTCTGGGCAAAAAGAAAACTATATAATCATCGCACGGTAGCGCTCTCCATTTTCAGTAACGTTTCTAACTTAGTTATCTTTATAAAAGTACGGTCCAATGATGCCACCGGCCCATAATTCACACCAAACAATGCATTTTTCGGGATGCATTCTCTCTCTAGCTCTTGCAATGTTTTTGGCTACTCTTCACACCAAATACGGCAATTCTGTTGATGGGCTTCGTCACTGAACATAATTTTCCAATAAAAAAGTGGATCTTCATCAAACTTTCACAACGCCCATTCTCCAAAAGTTAGCCTCTGTGGTAGGTCGTGTGCCTTCTATTCTAGCACCAGCTGTATTTGAAATCCTTTCACAAAATCTTCCACCTAGCGCCGAACGATAATTTACAATCATTAATAACAACAGTGGGTACAGCTGCGATATTTTCCGCTGTCTGCATTCTACGTATGCTTGTTGGTGGTTTAATGTCCAAGAATGTACATTTTGGTGCGAAATTTAATCAGAAGATTCCAAAAAGCCGCATCAGAAAGTCGCCCACACTGAGAAAAAAATGACGGTCCAAAACCCAGCCCAAGCGGACACTTATTTGAACCATTTTGTTCTTGAATTTTTGTTCTCTGTGATTTCTCGCACATTCTCACGTGTGGTCGATGTTCGAGACGGTTGAGATGCTGCCTTTAGTTAACGATAAATACGAAGTCCCGAGTTCAACTCCCAGGCTCCCAGGCAAGGAACAAAAAGTTTTTTTCTAAATTTTTATACCCGGTACTAGAGCCCTTACTAGAGTAAGGGCGCTGCAGTCGAGTTTCCCGACCACAAAATACCCTGTTCATTTGTTTTCATTTATTTGTTAAATTTTCATCCTAAATGTAGGCAGCATTTTTTTATAGTCCTGACCAACAACTGGGGGGTGCTCTTATCAGCTCAACTCTTTCGCTTATAACTCCGGTGTTTCTTGTCCGATCTTATTGTACTATTCAAAATAAATAGATATTGGGCCTAGCTTAATGTATACTAAAGCACGAGGCTCTAACTTAAAAAAAAATTCCGGATCTGACGGTATTTTAGGTCTAGGATGTGTAGAGGAGGTCTTGGTTTTTTGGGGATAAAAGGGGGAAGGGGTGGAATTTTCCAAATCTGAAACAAACTTGATCGGCGTACAATATATATTCCTGATCAGCATCAACAGCGAAGTCGATTGGTGGCTCTATCTCTTATAATCTCTGAGATCGACGCGTTCATACAGACAGACAGACGGACAGACGGCCAGACGGACATGGCTATATCGACTCAGCTGTTAATGCTGATTAAGAATATATATAATTTATGGGGTCGGAAAAGTTTCCTTCGCCGTTACATACATTAGCACAACTTCATATAAAAACGGGTATACTAAAGTCGTGCAAATGGAAGCATTTCCCACCCCCATAAAGAATATATTCTTGATCAGCATCAACAGCGGAGTCGATATATTTTGCCATGTCCCTCTGTCTGTCCTTATGATCTCAGCGATGGTAAGAGATAGGGGTTTGAAGTGTATGGCACAAAAACTTCTTAAACTGTCAGGCAGATCAAGTTTATTTTCAATTTTGACCACGCCCCCGCCATTTAGGAAAAACGTCATATCTCCCACAGTTTTAAAGATAAATGGTTTCTACCTTCTAAACATATTTAGCAATCAGGACTATTTATCAATCCGCCAAAGAAATGGAGAAGATCGGATGAACGGTTGTTAAGTTGTGAGCAAAACACTGTTCGCAACTGCAGCGCGGTAGCAGCGCTGATTTCTGCTGCTGCTGCAGCATCAAAATTGTTGCTGAGTTTATAATTTCGTTGGTACAGAATATGTTTTAGTCGTAAAAATCGTAGAATTTTTGGGGATGGTTCATTTCAAAGCTAAGGAGTAGCTTTTCACTAGTATCAAAGAGAGTCCAAACAATAGAAATAATTCCGAAAGAAACACGCCTACAAAAGGTCAAAATAGGCACCTTAAGGAACTTACTAAAAAGGTGGACCATTTCTAAGAACGAAATCGTGCATAGCGCTCGAAAATTGTCTAGAATCACTACAAATCCTTTTATATACTGAACCTTGTTGCCTAGTGCGATCAATGCATGAATGCTTCAAGCAGCTTTGTTCGACTAATGTGCCAGAATTTAGCTCATAATCTTTAGTACTCACCCGACACCGACCAACTGCCATTGTGTATATCTCTGGCCAGTATATGACTACAGGAACCATATTTAAATAGTGTTCCATCAAAGGTCGTAAAACTTTTGCCACTTATTTCACAAACATCATCCTTATTGGGTCTCAGTACACAGGTGTACTTTAAGCAATCTCCCGCCTTGGCCGTACTCATATCCAGCTCCACATCGTATTTCTCTGGGCACTTGGGTTCCACACAGGTCAGTGTCTCATTTTTGTCCACCTGCTTGTTGGGAATGGGCACACACGTAAATTCTTCACATTCCTCTTCCTGTTGGTAATCCAACTCGGCGCTGGGCATGGCCAAAATTTGTTTGCTAGATGAGATAAACTTTGTCTTGGTAATGGTTTGGCCATCATCCACTATTGACACTTGTTTGGAGAATGTAAACATTTTGGACATTTTGCGTGCTTTTTTCTCCATAATTTTAATTCGCATTTGTGGCGGGCAAACCGGGGACGGACAGGTGATCACCTCAGCTGAAGAGAAATGTTAGTTTTAATTATAATTTGAGACGGAAATTGAATCCCTCCACTTACTCTCATTCTTCTCATGCTTCAAATCCGGTTGCACTGTAAACGAATCCCTGCAACTGGTGTCCTCATCATCGGCACAATCTTGCACACCATTACACCAGAGTATCTCTGGTATACAATCGCCACTCGATGGACACAATCTCTGTTGCTTGGGACAGGGTTCGCATTTGCAGAAACAATCACTGGTGATCACCGGACGTAATTTACCGCCCTCACAGGGTGGACATTTCTTGGGTTTGCAATTCTTGTGTCCGCCCAGTACACAAACGCAATCCTCACAAGCCGCATTCTCAAACTTATTGCCAATGGGATAGCTCACATAATTCTCCACACAGGGACACAGATTTCGCTGTAAACAAGTATTGCCATCCCAGTAGAGCTGATCCTTGCAGGGACACTGTGACGACGAGCTCAAAGTTGAAATGGAAATGCCTTCACACACATTACATTTGGTGGGCTCTTTGGTTTCAGGAACGACTTGACGTTGGATTTCAGCTAGACATTGGTGTGGACGCAGAGAATAACATGTTAAAGATCGTTTTTTTATACTCTTCCCATTACTTACGATATGGCTTAAAGCATCCCAATGGCTCGATGCGCATATTAATATTCCTTTCCCATTTGGCTGGCACCAATTTTAGATATTGCGTCAAAATGGGTTTCTTGAAATGATGTTTCCGCGCTGTGTCAGCATCCACATTGGCCTCAAAGATGCGCGGTTGACCGTCCGATGATAACACGGTATTCCAGGTGGGTTTCTTTTTAGAGAACATTACCTTGTAGCCTGTCACCCAACCATCGGGACCGCCTTTGGTGATAAAACCAGAAACGTTGCGTGGCTCAAGGAAATCGAATTCCACAAATTCATTCGGTGTATTAGACAAAGGACGCCAAGCCGAAGGCTTTGAAAGCTTCAAAAGATCCAATAATTGTGACTTTCTGCCCGATTGCCAAAGGCTGCTAGATTGGATTTGCTCTTCATACATTTTACCCTCATCCACTCCCATGAGATCGATGCATTCCATTTCCGTAAAAGCAGCGGGACGTTCAGTGCTGGTTGCGGGTAAAGTAGGTGGAGTGGGTAGAGATAAAGGAATATCGGGTTCACCACAAACAAGTAGCTCCACACGCATGGCTATAGAACCATGCCATTTGAGTGGATAAATGCGTATAGAACTGGCTTCGATGGGTATTTTAAATAGCGTCTTGACAGGAGCACGTGAGTCCAAGGGTCCATTGAACATCTGTGGTTTGTCTGTTTCATCCACCAAGTAATGGTAGACAATGCCATCATGGCTGTGTAGGATCTGCAAGAGGAAATGGTTCAGCTACTTAAGAATTTGTAGATCTAAGGCACTTACCTTGAATAGAGTGACATAATTATCAAACTCGGGACTACCCGCCATAATCACACCATAGAAGGGTTCGGGTTTACCAAAATTCAACTCCAGATATTGCATTTGATCATTGATATTGGGTGACCAGCTGCCCTGAGGATGGGGATCCTTGGTCAGGCGCGCCTTGAAAGCAGCATGTTCGGGTGCCAATTTTGAGCTGGCATTGAAAATGCTATCCGGCAGCGAGTGAGGACCATTTTCAATCTTGGGAATGAGCCTAAATAAAGTTATATGTAATCAAATGTTGCTCAAACGAAATAATGGACGCTATTCAGCAGAAGAACTTGAATCTAGATCAATGATCCAGATAAATGCTAAAAAAACCATCAGCATCAGCGAACAGTCTTTTGATTATAACGATCGATAAGTTATCCTTATTACTAAATCTGTCTAAAAGGAACGAACTATCTATCTTTAAAATTGTGGAAAAAAAATAGAAAAAAAAAACTTGATCTGCCTGCAAACCAGAGCTGCAAACCAAAAAAATTATTCGGATCTCCGGTACACTGGTTCGAACCCAAATTATCGAATGGTTAAGGTTCGGAAATTTAAGGTTCGAGGTTTTTGGGAGTAGGTTCTGGTTCGAACCTTGGTTCAGTCCAAGCTTTATACAACAGTACTAATTTGTGTCTTATATGTGTTTTAAAAACAGCATTCGATCTAAAAACTTCCCAAATTGTATGGGAACCGAGTGGTTTTTGGGTCGGAATTGGTTGATAGAAAACATAGAAATATTCAATATATAATTTACAGATTAGTGAAAATCCATTTTGAAAAATATTACCAAAATAATGTTAGACTTTTGCTTTTGAGAATTATTCAAGGAGCTTTAGAGTCGAGGAGCTTTAAAAACAGAGACTGTTATGGGTAGGGATTTTATAAGGAAATCTAGTCATTTTGCAAGATTTTTTTTCCCCTCTTCTGCCTATTTTAGGAGTCAGTCGCACTTAATAACAGATGAAGTCGGTAGACAGGTCAATTTTTTGTGTCAGTATTGTTGAACCGAGCCGAAATATTGGATTCGGAACAGGTTCGGGTTCAGCTTTGATTTCTAAAAAGGTTCGGTTTAAGGTTCGGTTCATGGTAAAATAAAAGTCGGAATTCCGGGTTCGAACCGGTTCGGTTCAAAACCGGTTTGCAGCCCTGCTGCAAACACAAGAAGCATATGTCCCATACATGTCAAACCTCTATCTCTTACCAAATCTGATATCTGTGCGTTCATAAGGACAGACAGACGGACATGACTGACATGACTCGGCTGTTAATGCTGATGAAGAATATATATACTTTATAGGGTCGGAGAAGATGGCTGTTACATACTTTTGCACAAACTTATAATACTCAATGTACCTACCTACAGAGCATAGAAATGTTAAGATTTTTAAAGAAATCTTATGCAAGTCGTGTTAAAAATATTCGAGCATTGGACTTAAAATGAGCACAATCAGTGTAAAAAACTGGCCATGATCGAGTTTTCTTATTTCTAGGATAAGTTTTTGGAGAAAGCTAAATCGATATTTGACTTAAAACGGTTTTAGCGAACACTTTAAGCTCAACTGGGTAAAAACTTGGATTGAGCTTGGTTCAGGTTATAAATGGCTCTCGCTTCCAGGAGGCTCTCATTTGATCAGATAGCTGTCAAATTTACTACAGCTGCTGTAGTTTTCTCAAATATCATTATCTACCCGACTTCTATGAAGCTGATCGTGGTCAAGTGTCTGCGCTGAATGTACGCAATGAGTTAATAACCTACCGTTCAGAGGCACACATCAAGGGAGGCGTCTGGGTAACTGGTATAATGGTTACCTTGGGAACAGGTTCCTTTACACCTTCTGCAACCAAAATAGACAAAGTAATTAAGTGTCATCTTTTGTGTATATTTTAGTACCCACCTTTGGGTGGCTCTGGTATCGGTTCCGGTTTGTTGGGCACACAGGTAAATGCATTGTCTATGCATTGACATATTTCCAGTTCACCCACCACAGGCTTATGGGGCTGCACATAATTCTCTGCCTTGTCCATGCAAGGACATTCGTCGGCATGTACACAAGTATCCTCATCACGCCAATATTTACCCATTTTAGGACAGTCCGGACGTTGCTTATCCACACAGCCTGGCTTACAATGTTCACCCGGCTGGCATAGACCTCGTTTCTTCAGGATGCTACCATAGTAGTGACAACCGTGCTCACATTGATTGGCACAATCTGTCCATATCTTACCCTCGGGACATAGCCTAATGGGTTCCAGTTCTGGTTCCGGTTTAGGCTTTTGGCCACAATTCGGTTTCAGTTCCTGTACAGTGGCTATGTGGTCACATATCAGCATGGTGGGATTAAACATCATGTATTCGCCGCAAGTCTTTTCCACATACACCCAACCACCATCCACACCCTTGGGTTGACAATGTAAAAACTTATGACAATCCCCGGGGTAATCCTTATACTCCAAAACACCCACGTCGCAGGTCAGGCCAATTTGTGGTTTCTCGGTGGGTTTGGGTTCCGGTGCCTGAGGTTCCGCATCGCATTGACAGAAAGCTCTCAATTCATAGTCATGACATTTGCCCACACAGCGAAGGCCCTCTTCCAGATTACAGATGACATTCTCATCCATTTGTTCGGGTGCCTCATGTGTGTCCTTTACACGACACTCCACTTTGGTCATATATTGCTTTAGACATGTGCCATAGATACTTTCAAGTCGATCATAGCGTGGCACCTTCTCTTCATCATTCAATCGGACACTCTTATCCGAACTGTCTTTATCCTTATCCGACCATCTAGTCCAGCCTTTAACACATTTTGTCTGATTCTGGGTGGCCAATGGGGGTAGAGTTGTACCTTCTATGAGCGGAGCCAGCGGAGATGGGGTAGAGGGTGCAGCACACTTGACACCACTGCAGATCTCCTTACGCTTCGAACAGCGACAAGTGGCACAGTCATCGGTGAAGGTAATATCGCCCTCGTAATAGGTTTTACCCTCCTTGACCATACAAATGGGCTTACAGTCCGCCTTGGGTACACACTCCCGGTAGGTGTCATTTAGATAAATAAAACCATCTTGGCAGGGCTTGATGTAGCAACCTTCCAGGCAATTCTCACGATTGCACATACGTTCGGCTATTCCCTGATCTAGGAAATTATCACAGGTTTCCACAGCACAGGCGGGTGTACAGGATTTGTAATCCGAACAATGGGGGTCACATTGCATGGCTGAAATGGAGTTGGGGGGAAATGAGTTGATTATGTCGATAATATATCGATGACTGTTTTAAAATCTTCTTCCCTGTTTCCACACTTGTATAACTGGTACTTACGACAAAAATGTTGAGCTCTCCAGCGTATATTGATGCCCTTCTGGGCACAGGCATCCGCATAGGCAGCCACTGCTGTACACAGGCATTCACAATCACCACCCTGATCACAGGCACAAGTATCAAAGATACAACGCTTCCAATATCTGTCCAGTGGCACTTCTGCGTGACAAGGCTGAAACAATTCCGATTTCAAGGCTCCACATTTCAACTGAGCCCAAGTTTCACGCTCCGGATGCAGCTTGCAGGCATCAATGGGTGCCACAGGAGCCGCACAATGCGGTTGCAACTTCCAGGCATGACCAAATAACAGTGGACTCGTCTCCAATCCCAAAGAAGGTGTCTGCATATCATCTAGGCCATTGCCATTGTAATTACCACACAAACCGCTGACCTTGTGACGCCATTCATTGCCCAGCTTGACATAGACACGAGTACCTTCGTCCCATTTAACTTGAAGTTTCAGAGGAATAACCTCGACTACCACAAAAACGCCAGCTTTGTATATGTGGAAGGCGGCGTTTCCTTTGGAATTCACACTATCTCGAAGTTCTGGAAAGTAGTCCCCATCAATACTAAATTCAGTATCAATATCAGCTCATACTCACTCTTAATGGGCGACTTATGGGGATCCACACTGTAGGCGGTATCTGCACTGAGTACCAACGATTCCTGCACATGTCCACTCAAAGCTATCTCCAGTGACTTGGAACAGGTGACACCCATGGTGCCACATAAAACATTCTGTATTGTTATGCTGAAACCATCGCCATTGTCAAATGCACCCTTGGCCAAAACATAGTCGCAAGCTCCTTGGAAATCAAAGTCATGACCATCAAAGGTAGTAAAATGTGAGTCACCCCAAACGCTGCAAGTCGATTCACAGCCATTTTCCGAGCATTTCCAATTGCCAGCCTGACAATGGCACACATTACAATCCTCTTTGATCTTCTCACCATCGTCATAGCTTTTTCCAGCATGATGGCAAGAGCAATTGGTGGGTAGGACACAAGATTGACGCGAGGTGTCAAAAACATAACCCTCCATGCAAACACAACCTGGCAGGCAATCACCCGAATCTGTCACATATTTATCCATATTTTTACACGTTTTGGGCTCTTTGGGTGCGCATTTGGTGAATTCCGCAAACGGTTGTTTCGCACACTTGCTGCGCAACTCCGACGAGGGGGGATATTTATCCTTGTCACCCGGTTCGGCATCTTGGCAATCCCAAATACCATTTGTGCAAGTGCATAGATCAAGGAATTTCTCACCGGGACGCACCTCTTTGTAACCCGGACGGAAGATCATGCCATCAAAGCTGCAATGGCACTTCTGTTTGGGCACACATACACCCTGTTCGTTGAGATACTCGCCATGTGGGCAGCGACAACCTTCCACGCATTCCCGATTGCAACTGCCTTTGCTGGGCAAATCGTCACAGGTTAAAGCACAACCATCACCACATTCATCGTACACCTGACCCATGGGACACTTAACGGCTGGAAGAAAAAATTGGTTATTTTAAGAAAAGGTTAGGAGTGAATTTCAAAACAAGAAATGCATTAAAAAACTAGGTTTTGTTCTTTGATTAGAAAGGTGAAAGAGGAAAGAATGTTTTCTTTTAATCATCAGATAGATCCTCAAAATTTAAATTCTTATGCTCACTTGATCCGTTAATATACAGAAAAATATTCGAAAACATACGAAATATCCAATTAATTATTACATTTTTTTATACCAACTTTACTTCACTTATTATGTCACATCATTTTAGCATAAGAATGCTCTAAATGAATGAGGAATAATATCAAATTGATCTTATTTTGCTTCAAGTATCGAATTTTGTAATCGTCAATCGACAACCGGATAGCCAGCTACTCAAGTATGACCTTTAGAGCGAAAGAGAAAGACTCAAGGGAAAGACTCAAGTACTAAATTTACTGCGTTTTTTATGTTACTATGTCTTTCAGGACTGAACTCATGGGTGATTTTTATGGAAAGAAGCTTCAAATTCAGTTAATCATACTGCTCAGTTCTGAATCAGCCCTGATGAATTCAATACTCAATCGTAGAGCTGCAGCCTATAGACGGACGTAGAATCGTAATCTACGGTAAAATCCAAGAAAATTTCCCCAAGAATTTAAAGGTCTAAATTTCAAACTAAAATCAATTCATAGAACCCAAATCGTGGTTTTGGAACAGTTGCAGGGTCAACAATTTGTTCACACTTGGTTCTGTTTAGGGTTCGGTTCACAGTGAGCGATATGTCGCAATTCCGGGTACAGCCAAGTTCGTCTTAAACCCGGTTTTTAGTCCTCATTCAGATCATATACAGCTATTGGAAGGATACTATTAACAAAACCTTGGGATAAAACAGTAAATTAAACAAAATATTAAATAGATTATGTTATTATTACGTTATTCAAATCAATTGAATTTTTAAAGTAATTTTAATGAAAGATGAAAAAAACTATATTTCATAAAGATCCAATAGATATGGATGTTTAAGAATATTATGAATAATTTTTAAATCCCTTTTCGAAACTAAAATGACCTCGATAGGATTTAATGGATCCCAAAAAGTGCAAATGGATACCGAAATATCATTCAGAAGATGATCGAAAATTATACGTATTTTCTGTAAATGACAATGGACCAATCTCTAAAAATCTATATTATACCAAAGATTTATAGACAACAGACCAATCTCTAAAAACCTATATTATACCAAAGATTTATAGATATTATAGATGCCGCATGTGGAGCAAATCTAATATTGGTAGCCAATGTCAGCTACCAGGAATAATCGTGATTTCTTTTACTTGCGTTATCTGTAATATCTATAAATCTTTGGTAAAGCACTTACTGCATTATATCAAAGATATATAGATATTTAGTGATGACGCTTACGGATTAAATTAGAAACAAGAAAGAAAGTCGGTCAAGCCCGACTATAACATACTCTGTACCAAGAAAATTTCTTTTGATCATAACTCGAAAACCGTTCATCCGATCTTCTTCATTCCTTTGGCGGATCGATAAGTTATCCTAATAACTAAATATGTCCAGAAGAAACAAGCCATCTATCTTCAAAACTGTGGGAGATATGACGTTTTTTCTAAATTGCGGGGGCGGGAGGGGGCGTGGCCAAAATTGAAAATAAACTTGATCTGCCTGACATTAGAAGCATATGTCCCATACATGTCAAACCTCTATCTCTTACCATCTCTGAGATCTGTGCGTTCATACGGACAGACAGACGGACAGACGGACAGACAGACAGACGGACAGACGGACATGGCTATATCGACTCGGCTGTTGATGCTGATCAAGAATATATATACTTTATGGGGTCGGAGATGCTTCCTTCTGGATGTTACATACTTTTGCACAAACTTATAATACTCTATGTACCTACGGTACAGAGTATAATTAGAAGCCGATGTTAGCAACCAGGAATAATCGTTTAATCTTTGATTATACTTATTCGGTCCTTTAAATGAAGCTATATTGATATATGTATAGTTATTTTCCAAACCCGCTTTTTTTGAAAAAAATATCCCTTAATTAAAGTAAAGTAAATATATGTTCAGGTTTAAAACAAGTAAGAAAGTCGGCCATGTCCGACTGTAGAATACTCTGTGCCAACGAAAGTGTATGCTAATAACACATCTTCATGCTGCAGTTGCAGATAACTAAGCTGTCTAGACGAGCAGAAGCGTCCACTTTTGAAATGAAAAATCCATTAATTTTGCTGAATTCCAAATGTCACTTAATAAAGACAATAATATTGTCTCATTAGTATTAAATTAGGTTGGTTAGGAGTTTTAAGATTCTATTGATGTTTTATTTGATCGTTTTTTTGTTTTTGTTCTCCCTACTTTTGAAGACATGGCACTAATTTAAAGATACTATAAATTGAATATAAAACATAACATTAATACATAAATGATGGAATGACTGGACGATATCGGACCGAAGCCTGAGAGTCGTGATGGGCGATGACATTACTAAAAATGGTTGCCAAATATATTATAATACTTCTATTGGGAGAAGAGGTATGCTATTTTTCAGAGTATACCTCTCCAGTTGCAGCTCCTATGACTATTACCACACAGAGAAAAACAAAGGATATTAAAAAATCATCCAATTGATGATTTCCCATATCTATTTGGGCTGGCTATATCTTAAATATACCTTTAGCCATCCAAAAAAGCTGAAAATCATCCAAAGGATAGGAAAACTGATTACGCTTTGGATTATTTCAATCTCTGTTGGATGATTTTTTTATCTTTTTTTCTGTACATTACCTTCCCTTTACCGCCTTTGCTTTGTTTTATTGGTTTCTCAAAAGTGGAAAGAATTGGTAGGCGAATGAGATGTAGGTCGCAGCTTTCATTCAAAAAAATCCATAAATTAACTATATAGACTTACCACAGTCCTTGACAGTCATTTGCCAGCCTGTCTTCACGCCCTGTCGCATACACTCTGTGCCATAGGCAGACAAGATGGGACAGAAACACTTGGTCAGATCATTCTTACAAGCGCACGTATCATACAAGCAATCTTCATAGTACTGTTCCGGTTCCACCATGAAATGGCAATCCTGAAAGATATCCTGTAAAATCCAATCACAATGTTTCTCTGCCAATGCCTTTCGCTCTGGATTTAGAGTGCAAGGATGTGGACCCTGATGGGTTTCGGCCTGGAATTGACACGTGTCCTTGGTACGCCACTTGTCCGCAAAAGCCTCAATGGCCGTTTCCACATCTCCCTCGGGTGTTAGGAAATCATCTTGGGTATTTGAGTTAAAGGTGCCACACAATCCCTGTGTCTGCCCTCGCCAACTTGGCGGTGCATCGATATACACCCGTGAGACACCATCCCACCAGACACGAATGCCACCCGCAAACTCCACGGTCAAGTATGTTGAACTAGCACGACGAATTAATACCTCGCCCACTCCTAATATTTTGGGAAACTTGGCTATGGGCTTGTCATTGATAATGGTGGTCAGTCCTTGATCTAGTTTAATAACCGAGGGGGTTCCATCTCTCAACACAAATCGAATGGTCACTGATTTGGTACACGAAGGATCGTCAGGTGCGGCAAAGCTTAAAGCTTCCGAAACGGCACCAGAGCAGGCCACATTTTCAGCCTCCACTGACATATTTGGAGTCTTAAGCAGATAGTATGAGCATTTACCCATGAAGTCAAAGCGCTTGCCATCAAAAGTTTGATAATGTGGATCACCAATGGCACCACAACGGGCACCACACTTATCATCTGTGCACTTCCATTGACCATTCTTGCAGGTGCAAGTATTACAGTTCTTCTTAACCGAAGCCTCTGATTTGTATTCCTTGCCACGCCAGGTGCAAGGACACAATTCACGGGTAATGCAGGCATCTTTGTATTGTACAGTACCTTCGGGACAGAAGCAACCCTCATAGCATTTATCCTTGGTGGGTATGGGTGCAATATCTGATTCACAAGTGGGCTCGACATCTGGACCGCAGGCTCGATAGACGCGTCCAAAACCACAGCTAATGGCTGGTAGGAGATAGAATGATGGGTTTTGAGAAACAAAGCACAAGTTTAAGCACAATTTTTCGCAAACTTACGACATATTTCCAGATTTCTCCAGCCATGTTCCATTTTGATACCCTTGAATGCACACTCCTTGGCTAGCATAGAAATGGCATCACAATTACAGCTCTCCGGATGTTCTCGATTGGCACAATTGCAATAGTCAGCCATACAGGTGCGAATCAAGGCCTCAAAATTGAACGGTTTGATGCAGTCACCCAGCTTTTCATTGGCCAGCAGACGCTCACATACCGAAACGGCCTTTTGCAGTTTACTCTGCTCACAAGATTCTAAACCAAAATCTAACTCTGCACTATTCTCCACCTGACACATTTCACTCCGATCCTCGACACGCCAGGCATCGGTGAAGGCTTTCACAGTTTCCAATTTTTTGCCCGTCTTGGACATGAAATCATTTTTATGATCACCATCAAGGGAACCACATAGACCACCCACTTTGCCCCACATCAGCGGACCCGCATGAACAGCCACATATTGATGATGATCCCAATCCAGTTTCAGGCCTATGGACTCCAAATCAATTTGTACATGCTGAGCTACTGGCATTACCTTCATGCCCATGACCTGAACAGGCAGGGGTAGTTTCTTAACGGGCGTGGACAGCTGTACAGTGCCATCTGAGGAAGGAGTTTTCATGAAACTGAAGTCTCTACTACTTTGACTTGTAAACTTACTTAAATTCTCAAAGGTATAGAGCACCGATTGCCAAAGAACCTTAAGGGTGTGTGCACAACCATAGCCAGAACCATAGGGACAGGCTTTCAAGATGATATCAAAGGTACCCGATACTTTATCCGTTATCAGTGTGTGGGAACAGGACAAAGGAGCTCTGAAAAAACACAAATAATAATTGGTTACACAATAACAAATTTTAAATTAATTAACCTACTTAAACATCAAACCATCAAAGGTTTTTATGTTGATGCCACCCCAAGTGGTACAGAGCGCTGGTTTGGGTGTTTTATCAATCACCACATCCACCTCACTGGTCATATAAAGCGAATAGCTACCGGGAGTTACTACTGTCTCCTCCGAAGACCACCATTCCTGTTGGAAAGTTATGTAATAATAGAAATATAACTAAGGAATCGCTTTTTTATATCGAAACTTACACTTCTTCGCTCCAAATCTCGATACTTGGCCAATAGGGCCAATAGTTTTTGACGTTCCGTTCGAATTTCGTAGGACATTTCCCCACTGAAGCCACCATGGTACACTCGTCCCGCCTGTTGGGTTAGCTTTTGGGTTGTACTGCCCGTACGAATGGTATAGCCCGGAGCTGGAAGAAAGGTTTATTATTTTGTTCATTAAATAACGAAATCGGCCCTAAACCGGGTAAGTTCACTTACGAAATATGCACTTGGGCAATGGAGCAGGCAAAAATTGTCCACGCTGATAGCTACATTTATATTCGATATCCAAACGTCCCTCAACTTTTAGTCCTGGCACTTGAGGGCAATTGAAAGTGCAGCGGGCTTCCTCCTCATCATAGGCGCATTTGTAGTTGCCATTGAAATTGGTATTCGTCACATTGCAGCTGGCCAAATCTGGCATGAAAGAAGATAGAAGTGAAGTAAAAAGGATGAAAGAAGCGAAAGGGAAGAAAATTAAAGTATGAAAGGAAGAAGATGGAAGAAGAAGGATGAAAGTAAGAATAAGGAGAATGGAAAAGCAAGACGAATCAAGTAAGGAAGGAAGAAGATAGAAGAAAGGAAGGAAGGAATAAGAGATTTATAAACAAGATGGACGAATAGAAGGAAGAAGAAAATAAAACCAGAAATAAGGAAGGAAGAAACAGAAGAAATGGCGACAAAAGAAATAAAAAAGGAAAAACACAGGAATTCAGGAAGAATAAAAAACACGAAGGAGCAGTGAAGGAGAATAAAAACAAAGGAAAGGATAGAAAAAAGAAACCAGAAAGTAAGGAAAAGGAAGAAGAACGCCGGAAAAAATATATAAAATTTGGAAGAAAGAGAGAAGGTAGAAAAATGAATGCCGGAAAAGGAGATTTGTCGAAAAAAATGAAATGAAGAAGGAAGGAAGGAGGAAGGAAGGAAGTAGGAAGGAAGGAGTAAGGAAGGAAGGAGAAGGGAAGGAGGAAGGAAGGAGGAAGGAAGGAAGTAGGAAGGAAGGAGGAAGGAAGGAAGGAGGAAGGAAGGAGGAAGGAAGGAGGAAGGAAGAAGGAAGAAGGAAGAAGGAAGAAGGAAGAAGGAAGAAGGAAGAAGGAAGGAGGAAGGAAGGAGGAAGGAAGGAGGAAGGAAGGAGGAAGGAAGGAGGGAGGAAGGAGGAAGGAAGGAGAAAGGAAGGAGGAAGGAAGGAGGAAGGAAGGAGGAAGGAAGGAAGGAAGGAGGAAGGAAGAAGGAAGAAGGAAGGAAGGAGGAAGGAAGGAGGAAGGAAGGAGGAAGGAAGAAGGAAGGAAGGAGGAAGGAACATAACAGTACGAAGATGCGTAAGAGAATAAAAGAAACCAGCCAGTACGAAAGTGGAAAAAGTAAGACGGAAGAAACATAAAGAGTTAGGGAAAAGGGAACTAGGAAAGAAGAGGGAAGTATAGAAAAAGAAAGGACGAAAAAAATAAGTTGTGGCGAAAAAAAGAAATGAAGAAGGAACAAAACAACGAAGAGGCAGCAAAAAGTTTAGAAAAAATGGAAATTTTTCAAAGAAACAAGAAAAAAATGAATAAAAATTGCGAAGTTTAAAAAATAAAGAAACCAAGAAGAAGGCAATAAGAAAAAAAAATTTCAAATATATTAGAAGAAAAAAGAAAAGCGACGTTAACAATTAGGTGACACGGAGAGAGAATAAAGCGAGCGGAATAAAGAAACAAGAGAGAAAGAGAATGAATAAGTAAACGAAAAGAAGTAAAGAAGATACAAAGAAGTTAATTGAGAAGATATATAGAGGGAAAAGAAAATTAAAACACAAAAAATTAAACCATCTGACTAACAAAAGCTAGTTTATTTGGTGGTATATTTCTGTAAAGAGAAATCTAATAGCGATACTAGGATAAACATTAGCTTACGATATTTCAAACATTATTTTAATTTAAAACAACTGCCAAATTGATTGGAAGATTCGAGATTGAACATCGTTCAAAATACTCAACCCAACCGATATTTCTATCACTTAAAGTAGTGAAACGTTTTTGGGGAAACCCGAAATAAAGAGAAACAGCTAACTTTTCACAAAGAAGTGGTGGCTTTACTGCGGCTTCTGATATTTTCCTGTGGGGCAAACCATCTAGGAAACTAAATTAAAAATCAATGTGAAAATTATGAAGCTGAAAATTAACTTTTTATGAATGAACCTGACTTTTTACTTCCTCCCAATCAACCAAACGTGTGTAAGGAATCCAGTCTTCCATTCTGCATATTACTTACTGTATTGACAGTGGGCGCCCCGATACTTTTGAGCGCATTGGCACACATTGAAGCTGATGCAGCGACCACCATTCTGACAAGCCGGAGCACAAGTTGCTGAAATACACAAGATACTTAAGGGATCCCAATTAAAAACTAAATATATTATGCCGACTTACGTCCACAATCTGGTGGTTTTGCGAGACCCGTTTTAGTATGAATCCACTGACCATTGCGACACTCGATATTGGTTATGCCACTGCCATCGGGAAACTGGAATCCGCGCATACACTCGGCATGACAGATACTTACAATTGATAATTAATGCATTAATTAATTTAAATATTTAACCTTCTCCACTGAGAACTCACTTGTTTAGGCAGGACACCTTCGAGTTCTTGGGCACCGGTGGCTTGGCAGCACACACCGACTTCTTATGCTGACACAGGGGTCCCGAGTAGTTTTCCGGACACTCGCAGAGGCCAGCCTGCAGGCAAATGCCATTATTTTGACACGGCGGCAGGCATTGAGCCTGACAGGGTGGTACTCGGGTAAACATGGAATTGGCCACAATCCAACCATCATTTGAGCAAAACATTTCCAAAACTTTAGTGTCCTGAGCGAAGCTATAGCCATCGGGACAGAACACTTTACAACGCCCGCTGTGGCACTCGGAGAAGACATTGGGGGGCAATGGCAGGGCTGCACATTTGCCATAGGCAGCCAGCAACTGAATATTATTGCCATAGAAGTTGCCCTGCTGACTGGAAAGGGTGAAAAAGCATTAGAGTTGAGACAATTATTGAAATTATTGCAATGACTTACCCCTTGCCCATGCCTATAAGTCCCAGGGTGGATTTAATTAAATTTCCTCTGAAAGATTAACATTTTTTTATTATTATTAAGTTGTTTTTTCTTTGGAACTCACCCCATAAATCCACCACTGGAAGTTTTAATACCTCCACCATAGCCACCTCCATAACCTCCGCCTGCTGGTGGTCCTCCTCCTCCTCCGTAGCCCCCTCCATAAGTATACCGTGCGCTAAATATTTTTCAAGTTATATATAATTTTTGCAAATTCATCTTGTTGGCCTTCCAAAATGATTATCATTACCTCACCACAGGCGCACTCTGAAGTTTGAAACTTATATGGCGTTCATCGCGTTCATTTGCTGGCTTATCGACAGCATCCGGTATGGCCAGGGGGCTAAAATGTTTGCAAATTTTTAGTTAAATGACATTGAAAACTAAATATTTGATAAGAAATATAATATATGCTTATGTGAATTTGTAACTTTCAATTTTTGCACAAACGGATATAAGATTAGCTAAAAATAAAGCTTATACCCGATATAACTTATCTGCAGGATTTCTTAAGGTCCACTAAAGTAATCTTTGGAACACTAGAAGCAAAAGTGAGCTGCAAAGCTATTTTTATACCCTTGCAAAGTGTAGTATAATTTTGCTGAGTCGATTGAGCTGTGTCCGTCCGTTTGTCCGCCAGTCTGTCTGTTTCTACGCACACTAGTCTCTCAGTTTTGAAGGTATCGAGCTGAAGTTTTGCACAGAATCTTCATTTTAATGCACCCTACTAATATATCATACCCGACCAGATCGGATGACTATATATCATAGCTCCCATAGGAACAATCGGTCGGAATACTAGTTTTAGTATGAAAAACTTTTTTATTTTCAAAGGAAACGTGTCCGCACTTTTTATTCATAAGTTTTCTATGCTTTTTTATAATACTGTCAAGTTGGATAAAAATCGGACAACTATATGGTATAGTTGCCATACAAAAGATAGGTCTGAAAAACAGTCTTAGTTTGAAAAACTTTTTTGTTTTTAATGGTAGCATCCTGCAATTTTGTATTTGCTTGTTTTACATGATTTCACCCAATTCTACAAATTTTTGTCCAAATCGGATGATTATGTCATATAGCTGCCATACAAACGGTCGGTCGAATAATGGGTCGTTGCGGGGAAACAATTTTTTTTGAAAATATTTAAGCAAGCATTTGCAGGGGTATAAAAACTTCGGCACAGACTCTCGTTTTTTTTGTTAAATTTCTCGAAATAATTTGGAATAATTGGACAAAAATAAATATACAGAAAAAAAGCTCCAAAAAGATACCATTGGAATGGATAGTTTTGAATATCCTTTATTTGTTAATAAAATATCCATTTTCCATATCCTTAGGATGATTTTCAGCTCCTTTGAAAGAATATTTAAAATCCATTGCAAGTGGATACCGAAATCATCCAATGTACAAATTTTTAAAATTGGCACTCGGTTAAATTCTGGTATAATAATTTTCAAAAATTATTTTTCGACTTAATGTATAATTCCAAACCAATTTTTAGCAGCTATTTTGATACCTCACAACCTAGCTATTTAAGCCTTCTCAGATATCGAAGTCCTTGTCATTGTTTTTAGAAGCATTAAAATCATATTTTTTTTCAAATAATTTCAATTAACATGAAGGAACGAGAGATCGAAAAGCTATTACACAACGGGAAAGCTTGGAGTACAAAGCGAAGGGTTTTTAGGAAAAACGATGTCCATAGATGGTTTAATTACAATAGTAATGCAAACAAATCTTGTTCATGGTTAAATGTTGTGTGAAATCGTAAAATCGAATGTAGTCTGGTCCTTAATGACGCCTCAAACTCACAGTACATCGCTTGAAGATTTTGCACTAATTAATTAGCTACGTTTCTAAAAAAAAATAGTTTTAAAAACAGATAAATACCTATGATATTTATTAGAGTGTTTCCACAAATCAAAAAATTACTTTCTGGAAATTTTATTCTTAGAAAATAGATTATAAAGAAATGTTTAAAGTTGACAAATTCTCATTTCTCTCATCATTTATGCATCGAGAATTCCCCTATGCCTCCTGCGATGAACAATAAATCATTGAAACTAAGCCAAGATTTACACGGTGAAGTAAACTTCATGAAGTACTCTTAGTACTAAAGCACTTGCACTCACTTGATATCTTCATCATCCTCATCGTTCATAATTACATCGCCTTCATCGGCCCACACATGGCTCAGCATGAGAATCCATACAGAATAATATATAACTTTATTTCTCATTTTGGGAAATATTTAAACATTCACTTTGAAAAAAATCAGTTCACTATCACTGCGATATTATAGTTCGTTTCTCATCTTAACACTGGTATTCCATTATCCTTGAGTTTTGAAACACTGGTAGTCCTGGTAGACCAGATCCTTAGAGTAATTTGGTCACTTCACACTTCACTTATTAAATCACTTTTGACTAAATCCACTGTAGAAGATGAGGTCCAGGCCACCGCGCGTTCGCAACTAAGACGGGCTTTACTTGACGAGCTGCTTTTATAGGCACCCAGAGCGAGATCTGCGCCATTTTGTTTGAGATTTATCAGTAGTTCTAAGTTTTGCCACGGTCAGCTCTCCAAACACTCCCGCAGAAATACGCAATTTATATTTTTTTCTACGGGCTTATCGACTTGAATACTTTCTTAAAACTATGCCAAGTTGAGGTTGATAATAGGGTTTCCTGTTTGCTGATGTCATAACACTGACCCATTCAAGTTATATAATGCAAAGTCTAGGCCATAAACAATCAATCTAATTACATTACGTCGCCATTTGGTTTATCAGACTTATGAATGAAAATACTAGAGAAATATTAGCAATGAACTTGAGTAAAATGCATAGATAGACTTGTAGACAGAAGGCCATGAACTAGAATGAAATTGAATGTATTATAATTTGTAACGGTTATATTCGAACGAACCGTTAGCTGAAAATAGTCGATCAAATTATCGTTATGCATCTGGTGTCCCATTTTCCAACACTTACGCGCTCTACAGCACACCTGTAGCCTAACAGAGAGCTGTTAAAATTTTGAATGTTATTTGAATTTTGCCCGCTAATTGAATTTCAATTTAACGAAGAACGCTCAAAATATTAATTGTCTCTTTGAGTGGCGCCATTAAGGCTTAAATAATGCAGGCAACTTGTTCTTTCCAATTTAAAAAAAGTTTAGAATTATTTATATAATATATAAAATATTTTTTGTTTTGAAGCTTACGTTTTGCATGTTAATTTGTTTAAAAATTCCTTAAAAAGTATAGTTTTTTTCGACTATTGATCTGCCTCACATTGAAAATACGTCCTAGGCTGAGCTTAATCTTTCCTTAAGTTGAAGAACGGGCAAAATCGAGCAAAAACAGTTGATAACAAGTGAGAATGCATACTTTGAAGAACACTTTAACATAAAAACATTTTGGCCGAAAGTGGGCGAATGTTAGTTTTAAGTCCACAGGGGAAAGGTATTTTGAGTAAGTTTTCTTAGACTAGGCACTTATCACAAACCAAATTAATATTAATTTGTTTCACAGGTTTAACACAAATGTTTAATATTATTTACATAATACATTAATTTTACTGTATTTTGCATATTTCACACATTTTATTTGTTCACTAGCAGAAATTGTCTCTTGTAGCAAAGAAGACATACATTTTCCCGCATTTTTTTGTATACGAATAGGAAAGCAAACATCAGACTCTACAGGCCTGTTAAAAGTCCACAATTGCCCTCCGACAGCTTTTATTTTTGGAATTGTTACATTTGAAGTATTCTCTTTTAGAATAAATGACAAACATAATAGAACATTTTCATATAAAATTCGACTTTATGCCAAAAATTTGGACATTCAGCCCAGTGTGGGCTGATTAATAATGTATGCTGAGCGAAAATTTTCGTTGGCACAGAGTATGTTATAGTCGGGCTTGACCGACTTTCGTTCTTGTTTAAAGATGACGAACGTGAGGAACATTACTGTGAATGGAGAGCGCTACCATGCGATGACTATAAACTTAAACTCAAAAAATGTATTTTCTAGTTTTTAGAAAGTCACCCTAATCTAATTTTCATTTCTTGTTTTTAGACAATTTCTTAAATTTAGAAATTGGATTATTTCTTCTTAAATTTAGTCCAATTTTTCTAGATTTTTTTCTAAATACTTTCATAAATTAAGGGCGAATTCGCCCTTGAATTTAGAAAAGAAATACATTGCACGGTGTCTTAAAATAGGGCGAATTTATTAAAAAATAAATCCTAAATTTAAGAAAGCGCATTTCTTAAATTTAAAAAAAATAGAAAAATATTAAAAAGACACCCCTTGTAATTCTCAAGTACGAATTCCGTGCATTCGGAATATGAAAGGGGCAACTGATATTCGTTTTGCAGAGAAAATCGCCCTAAAATATAGAAAAATAATCTACAAAATGCCCTAAAATTAAGAAAAATAGAAAAAGACATCGCGTTTAATTCTCAAGTTCAAATTCCCTGCTTTCGGAATATAAAAGAGGCAGCTGAGTGCTTGACATTTGACTGCGGTCTTTACTGTGAGTCACGCGCGTGCTTTGGTAGTCGAGTGCGATATGATGCATCTCGTGTAGAAGTTTCCCCGAGGTCCCGAGTTCAAGTCCCAGGCAAGGTAAAGTTAGAAACTAAAATAGTGATAGCTAATTAAAATGTGTATTTCAGAAAGAAACCAAAGTGAACCAACAGAAAGAAAATTTCCTATAAAAATAATACATAAGGGGTTTATACGCTTCCTTAGTGCTGTAGTTACTTCCTCTTCTGTCTCCGATTGAGCGATTTTGGCTGTTTTTTTTTTGAGTTTATTTTTGCCCAAAATGGAACAGCTGGACTTGGCTAACATGTGGTTTCAACAAGACGGTGCCACATGCCATGCCACACAGCACGCGAAACAATAGTCCAATAGAGAGCCGAGTTCGGGAACAGTTTATTTCGTGTTTGGGGCCGGTCAATTGATCGATATAACGCCTTAAGACTGTTTTTTGTGTGGCTATATTAAGGCTCAAGTCTAAAGCGACGAGGCCGCTACAGTAGACTAAACAATATTGTAGAATTTATTCGTTACGTGCCAAAAATGGACCCAGTGTATCAACCATTTGAGGTGATCATCTTAAAACATGAAAATATATATATCATCCTGTAGACACAAATGAAGATTTCATACATTTTTCTGAATTTTATATAAATATTTTTTTTTGTAATCTAGTGATCCTTGACTTTTAATGTCTCCAACTGCCCAGGTTCTACTCCCCAATCTGTTTGTGTATATTTCACAGTTCAATTTCAACAAGCGTCCAAGTAACATCTCGGCTCTCTCTAAAACATAAATTATTTTTCTGGAAAAAAGTGCAAGTTGAAAAAGTTGATTTAAGTATAATTTTGTTTTTCCTTGATCTTTGAACCTTAAGGTGGTTGGTATATGGTGCATCCAAATGACGACCACAATGTTTGCCAAGGATCAAGTGGTGTCTGCTGCCCAAATGCTATACAGCGCAGATCCATCTGAGCACACAAAAGCCAAAGCGTTTCTGGAGAAGTTTCAAAAATCCACCGATGCCTGGACCATTGCAGATCAAGTACTGAGTGAGTTACAGCAGCATTCATTTCCGGTGCTAACATATGCATCCATGACGCTGCGCGCAAAGATCACTGGAGATTTTCGCGAGTTGCCTGGTGACATGCAGGCTCCTTTCAAGGACTCGCTATTGGCAAATATCAAGCAAGCGGCGGAGTACGAGCAAGAGCATAAAAGCGAGAACGCACGCTCATTTATCATACAAATGAGTTTGGCCGTAGCAGATCTGGGACTATATATGGTGTCCTGGAAGGATATGTTGGAAGATTTGGTGGGCCAGTTATCGCTTAAATCGGCACATATCGGTGTGCTGATGGATATATTAAAGATATTGCCCGAGGAAACGGTGAACCGCAATATCAGATTGAGTGCCACGCGACGTCGTGTAGTGCTCGCGCAATTGCAAAATCTTTCTGAATTTGTGTTGGCATTCTTGGAACATTCGCTAGAACGTACGGATGTGCCACATGAATTGGTTATGCAAGGAGGACTGCGTATCTGCGGCTCTTGGGTCAAAGCCAATCTCTTGCAGTTGGCATACCTGATGGAACACTCGATCATACACGAGGCCTATGACGTTTTGTTGCACAACAGTGCAAATAATTTGAATTTGCATGATGCATCAACCAATTGCATGATGGACATATTGCTTTATATACGCCAGCGTCCAGTGGACCAAAGTGATGCTCGCTCCGAACGACTTGTATTCGACATGATCAGCTCACTGGAAGAACCCTTCCGTCTTGGTTCTGATCAAACCCTAACGAACTATGCCAATTTAATGGTCAGTTTGTGCGACTCATTTTTTGATAGTGCCATCTTTGGAACGGAAAAGGTAACCGTTGACCAACAGGAACTATTGTTGCGTCAACGTTGTATCGAATTGCTCGTCCAAGTGGCGGAAAGATCCGAGCAGTGCATAGCGGAAACTGCTTTGAGTATGTTTAGCCTTTTGGGTGAAATCCTGAGAGCGTGTGGAGATGATCAACTGAAACTCATCTATCAACCCTACATACATCGTCTGGTGCAGGCCATGCTGGGACATGCACGTTTATCCCTGGATCACAAGGGATTGATTCTATCGCAGAGTGATATGTGGAGTTTTCGTCAAGTGTTAGGTGAAACCCTCACGGATGTAAGTCATCTGCTACACAAGGACGAGGTGGACCGCCTAGTGAGTGTGGTCACAAACCCGGAATCTATGTGGTTTGACGTAGAAGTGGCTCTATTTTTCATGTCGTTTCTGGCAAAGGCGCAACTGGAGCTAATGCCTAGTATGCTGGAACCCATGATGTCGCATACGCATGTGGCTGTGCGCTATCAGGCCATAATGCTACTCGCAACATGTCACCAGGGAGTAGTCCAAGATCCACAATTTATTATATCGTTTCTGAATTATCTAGTGGACTTAATGCGTCAGCGTGGTCTGCTCTCCAGCGGTGCGGCTGAGGCCTTGGCTTGCGTCTGCCGGAATCATTGTGCAGACTTGTTGCCCCATGCTGAGGATTTGTTGAGCTTGAGCAGCTGTTTGGATGAATTCCAATTGGAGGAACCAGAGGATCTGGATTTACTTACAGCTTCATGTAAGGTGCTAAAACAGTCGTCCTCTTCGTATGTGGAGCAGGCTTTACATCGCTTGTTGAACTGTCAATGGGAAGCCCTGAGGAACTATCTCCAATCTCCAAATCGCAACGAGTGGGATGGTCTAGTACCTGTCCGTTGGTTAAAACGTGCCACAATTATTCTCAACGAACTCAAACTGAGCGATTCCAGCGAATTGGAGCTGAACAAACATATTGTTCAGTCCTGGCCCTTAATGGTTGTAGCCTTGCAACGTTGCTGTAAGGATCAACTGTTTTCTCATAAGTTGGCTAAATTACTGAAGCTACTTTTACCCTCGGAGACGCAGTCTTTCCCCTTGGCTGAGGAGATGCTTTGGACGTTTAGTGATCTCTATCAGTTACAAAAACAACCCATCTACTTCAGACTGTCTGGATTGGTCCTGCCGCATTTGCCACCCGAGCACGCAAATATAGAGAAATGCTATCAAGTTTTGGAACGCTTTTTGGTGCCCTCCTTTGAAGCCCTGCAACAGGATCGCGGTTTTGCTTTACATGCAGACATTTTGTTGCATTTCTTTTACTTTGCCGCAAGTTTCACCTCTTCATTTCCCTTCGCTATAATCGACGGCGACCACTTAAAAAGTTTGTTCGATTGTGGCTTGGCCTCCATTTCGCCGGAAAACTACGAAGGTGATCCTCTAACTGTTTTACAGTTTTTCCAAAGTCTTTTGCACTGCTGGAAGGTTGACACAATTTGCTTGGCACCTTTGCGGGAATTGTTGCAGTCGTTTGGTTCAGTCCTGCTGTCCCATTTGTTGAGCTTGAGCATTTGCAAGCCGCTGGATAAGAAGCTCCTTATCATCGTAGCCGATGTCCTGGTTCAGTTGAAGCACATTTTGCCTAGCGTATCGCTGCAGGCTTTGGTGGTGCCCGCATTAAATACCTTGCCAGTTGTACAGGATGGTGGAGAGTCTGAAGACGAGGATGGTGGTACCTATATGTGTCAACACATTTTGCATCTTAGTACTGCCATTTGCTGTACCGGGGATGCGCGGCGAATAGTCCAAACTATCGAGAAGTTGACGCTGATGTATAAGGGCATCGAGAACCAGGACTTTGACTAGGCGCCGCGCTACCGAAGTCGCTCTTGAATATATATTTTATGTTATGTTGAATTAAAATAACCTTCACGAAAATGTGAAGCCTGCAACTTGTTTGGTTTGTTTCTACCTTGGCAGAAAATATTTTTTTTTATCATTCCGTGGTTTTTATTAAGAAACTTGAAGAAAAAAAAACAAGCTGGGCCGAGTTCAGCCCAAGCGTGACTATTGCATACTCTGTAAAAATAAGGCTACCATCAATCCACCGAACATTTGGTCCCCTGTTACACTATTGAACAGGTTTTAAACCAAACTGGTTCCGACCCAGAAACCAGACTTTAATTTTACTGTGAACAGAACCTTGAGCCGAAGCTGTTCCGAATATAAAATATCGGTGTGATTCAACAAATATTATAGACATGAACAAATTTGAACTTGCAAGGCAGTGCAAACTTCTTCTGTTATCCCCACCTACGAAATAAATTTTTACTTTACAGTATATAATAATAGAAACATACCCTTGCGACGCTTTCACTCTAGACCAGCGATGCCCACGCTTTATACGCTTCATGCACCAATGTTGCTTTAATGCGCGAAAGCGTCAGGCATGCGCATAGGGCTGACGCATAAACATAGGCATAGACTGACTGTTGGAATTAAAGGCAACAACAATACGTTCAGACAGCGCTGTAGCCACAAGCACACACACAACCGACAGTAATCGGTTTTCTCTTTCGTTCTCTTGTGGGAGTTGTTTCTGTATTTGTGTTTGTTTGTGTTAGAAAAAACGCACTCACAAGAAGCTATACCGGTTTAATTTCCATGCAGTTTTTGTCGATTTTAGGTCGATTACTATGGGAGGTGTCCCAGAAATCTATAGAGATTTTCGTATAAACAATGGAAATCTAAACTAAGCTAGAAGAACTTTAGTTGTGAAGTGAAAGGAACGTTTCAGTCTACTAGATTTTAGAGAAGGAAATCCGTATGCATTAAGGGCCGTTTTCTGATCTACTACATAGAGCTATTTCATAGAGCTGTCACATAATCCGACAAATAACAGAGCAAAATCGTAGTATATCTATCAGAACAGCTATTTGTAAGATAAGAAATCGGCCTTAAATCTACTTTATCTTGAACAGTCGGTTTGAAATCTCAACTTTTGTCTTCTAATCTAGGTGCCCAGCATTTTGGCTACATTTCACATATAAAGGCAAGCAATTTTAACTCGAATTGAAAGCACTGCCGTAATATATAAAGCATGGGCCGAACCAAAACCTTCCCCCAAAAACTTTGAGCCCATAGTTTCCGAACAATGGTTAATTGGTAAATTTGGGTTCGAGCCCGCGAACCGGAGTTTCTAAAATCTAAATAATTAGTGAAGAGACGTTGGAGCTCATTGAAATCATTTGGAAATTTAATCGTAAAGTAAAAATCGAATAATCCCAACTCATAAAAAGAACATTTTTAAATTCATTATGATTTTTAAAATTTTTTTGCCATGGAGGTTGTTGCCAAGGTATTTGGTTTCTAATCATAATTTTCTGATTTTCATTTCTTTAGTTTCAAGTAGATAAACCCATAGGATCGATAATATTGATATTTTGTCAAAAAAAACTATCTGAAACATCGAATTGTGTCACTAATGATAGTTTGCGGACTTACTCTGTACCTTTAATTTTACCAATAGACATAACATTATGGGAAGCCCCCGGCTGGAAAAGTCACAAATGCATACAAATTTCAAACTGTGGCTTGCCAGACCCATAAAAGAAAGTGTATGGCTTTGCTTTAGCCCAATTTTTTGACCAGGTGGCAGCGCTGTGCGCATTAAAATTATGCGCCTAAGGTTATGCTACACATAACTCTAGATCGACGACCCAATCATCGTGTTACTAGCACAGAAAATATTTGAATTGTCGCCTAAAACCAGAATCTAACTTTCTTGAAGTTCAGAGAAAGACATAAAAGATACAAATAGGCCATCAAATGATTTATTTAAAAGAATACAAGTTGTTTTTTAATTGTGCATATCACAGACTCCCCCTCAGATGATTTGCAAGTCTATGGTCTCTCCTACTCCACATAAGGTTGCACATCATGCTGTTGACGCACTGCCTCTGTCTCGGCACCCACAGCACAGGCCAACAGCGAATTGACAGTCTGCTCTTCTCCCGCCTTATATACATATCCATTGGCCTTATCAATGTGATTCCTTAATCTTAACATGCTGTCCGTGCTAAAAACATCCAGCAATTGGAAGGAAACCAAAGCATAGTCCTCAACCATGGAACAGATGGCCTCGTTGAGTTTCTGGTATTTACGCATGGTGGGATCATCATCTAATTTATCCAGCAGATACTTGAGATCCAGCACATCGGTATAATAGTCCACATTGAAATGCAGCTTGGATTCATGTTTCTTGAGCAGATCCGCCTTGGACAGCACATTCACATGGGGCAGACTCATACGCAGCATAGTATTCAGAGCCATCAACAGAGTGGCGATAAATTTCGCCGGCTCGGAACAATAATGCGAGTCAATCAGATTCACAGTGACCAGACTATAGCGTTCCCGTTCCAAGCGTTCAAATACACGAGCCATGGCCATATGGTGGGTATAGAGCTCAATCTGTCCCGGACAATCGAAGAGAAAGTAGTTGTGGGTGGCAGCTAATTTCCTTAGCTTTGGCAGCAGCCAATCTTCAATGTGCTCCTCCAGATATTCCGCACAGTGCATGAGAGCACCATTGGGACCCAAATGCAAATGCTCCATGCAATCCTCGACGGTGATGAGCTCCATGACATTAATTACCGGCTCATAGGACATATTATCATTGGCCGGATCCAGATTCACGACGCCCACCTGCCGGCCCAGCTCACGGTAGAATTTGTAGGCCTCATTGCAATAGGTGGTCTTGCCGGAGCCGGGTGGGCCTATAATCAGCTGTCCATAGCGGGGATTCTCTACTTTTGTTTGCATGCGCTGCAACATTTTTAACAAATTAACAAATCGAAAGTGCAAAATAAAGTAAATAAACAAGACTGGGAGCTGCAGTGTTGGTAAGCAGTAGATAATGAGCCATTAGAGATGCGCTGAATTAGCTCTACTGTGATTGAGTCACTGTGACTGCGATCTTAGTCGCATACTATGAATGATGATTTTAATTCTTAATAAAAAAAAAAATAGAAAATAAGAAGAAAGTTATCTTCGGCTCGGCTGAAGTTTGTATACCCTTGCAGCACGCTTTTCTTACTAATTTGAAGGACATATCATATTTGCTCACAAAGACTACTTTTCTATGACAGCTATACTAAATAGATGTCCGACTTCGACCAAACTTAGTGGAATCATGGTAAAGCTTAGCAAACCAAGAAATACGAAGTTTGTAGGCGTTTTCTTTGAAAGCAAAAAGTTTTTCTCAGTAAAACTTGTTTTTCGACCGATCATTCCTAGGGCGGCTATATGCTTTAGTCACCCGATCCGGCTGGTTTCGGTAAATTTGCAACGTATTTGTACTACAAGTCGTCGTGCAAAGTTTCGTATAGATAGCTTTCAAACTGACGTAGGAAATCGCAAAGAAAGATACGGATGGGCATGGCTATATCGACTCAGCTCGTCATGCTGATCTAGAATATATTATATAAATACAATTTATGTGGCCGGAAATGATACCATCTATGCGTTACAAACATCTGTACAATTTCAATATAATATAAACAATAAAAATAATTTGATTGCCATGTTAGTTTGTCTTGGAGTATTCTGCCCAATAATTAATTTTGAACTTAGGATCAAAATCGCTATATGGCCTTTAGAATGATCCACCTGTAATTGATTTTGGAGAAGAAAGAAACACTTGAGTCTTTAAACTAGCCATTTGAAATGCTATACCTATTTTACAAAGAATATGTTTAAGTGCATCTTACAATTAGGTGAGGAATTCCATAGCACCCCTTAAATTTATAATTATTTTTAATTCGAAGAACTTATACAACTTATACAATTTATTTTGATAATATTCAAATCGCTGTCACAGTCACAGCGAACGCCTTGCTTCCCATCCCTGGTAACCCTGCACTTTTCGCAACACTGAAAATACCAAGCCAAATTTTTGCACTAAAAATGACCGCAACCAGTGCTGCTCAACTCAAGACAGAGATTTATTCGCTCTGCGATTTTGTCGGCGAGTTTTCGTATTTCAAGGCGCATAAATAAGTTCTTAATTATTAATAACAATTCAATCGTATTAGTAACTAGAAAAGCAAAACAACCATGGCTCAACCGCAACCACCAGCCTACGAAAACAGTGAGTGGAAAACATTACCTTATATGGCTATGCGAATTCTGACCAACTGTGAAAGCAAAAAAGAAAAAAAAAACAATGAGTCAACAAAGCAAAAACAAAAAACCAACGGTAAAAACAGAAAGCAAGCGCCGGAAGCGCTTTGATTATGACCATATAAGTGGGCAGCTGATGATCGTTAACCAATGATGCTGGAAGTGAGAAAGGGGGAGAATGGATTGTAAAAAAGCCGGCCGGCTTGGACCGCACCCTGATTTATTTTCGCCCCATCTCCTCCTCCTGCACTCTTATCTCTAGACTGGCCTTTGATTTTAAATATTTGTCTATTTCTTTGATTTTATTTTGCAGAAAATGTGTACGCAACGCTGCCGCGCACCCAACGTGGCCAACCCATTGTGCTGGGAGCCGATCCCAAGGGCAAGAACTTTTTGTACACCAATGGCAACTCGGTGATAATCAGGAACATTGATGTAAGCTGATACCACTAATTTGGGGGAAGCAATATGGAATTTTCCTTTTGGTCATAATCTTTGGCTATGGCTGTTTTCCATTTATTTTTGGACAGCTGCAGTTTCAGCTGTTCTGAATTTATTTATAACCATGGTTGGGGGCAGTCTATGCCGCCGGCAAAAGGAAAACACGAACACGTCAAATTGTTGTTTCTCTTTTCATATTTCTTCTCATTTCGGCCGCCCACGCAACATCATTATGAGGTTCGGGGTCGTTTGATAATTAAGAATTCTGAAATTCTTTGCTGTCCCAAACAAAATAATTGTATCGTACAAATTAATTTAACACTTTTTGTTTATTTTGTTTTTCTTCTTGAACGCTTCATGCTCTGCATACGCTAGAATCCAGCCATCGCCGATGTCTACACGGAGCACTCATGTGCAGTCAATGTGGCCAAGTATTCGCCCAGCGGTTTCTATATTGCATCTGGTGGTAAGTTCTCTCAACTTCAATTTGCACAAAAACGCAGTTCACACTTCAGACACTTCCCTGGGCTATAAAAGGCATTCTAGCATGAAGACAATTATAGGGTAGATGCGAATTGTGGAGGACCAGAGCCAAAGTGGCAAATTAAGTTGAGTTTTGATTAAAAGGTAAATCAACGAGGGTTCCTAAACCAACAAGGAAGATGAAAATCTACAAATAGCTCATGCCACAGTTTGTTTTACTTTTGACTTGGACTAATTTCGAGAAACTAATCCACACCTTGTGCACTTTCCGCTTGAGAGACTTCAAAGAATGGTGCATTACCTGTGTGTGTCACTCAAACATCCCATTCATGTGTATTCCATGAAGGGAATCGTGGACGAAAGAGTACTGGAGTACCAAAAATTAAAAAGTTATAAGCTATAATGAGTTCTTCGTACCAGGGGCTTTCAGAGAATTACTAATTTTAGCGGTGACAAAGGCATATTTTAATGTTTTATATTTAAAGATGTGATTTATGTTTAATTATTTCATTCAGACGATATGGTGCAGCACCTGAAGTATCTCTGATAAGTATCTCAACTCAAGAAATATATGAGAACTTCCACTATGTCTAAACCTATGTCTATGTCTAACCATCTTACGCATTTATATCAGAGCTAGAATCCGGTTTTGAACCGAAACTCCGACTTTTGTATTTCTGTGAACCAAACCTCTATAGAAATTAAAGCATAACCCTATCTGTTCCGAACTTAAAACTTCAATTCTGCTTAACAAAAATAATAGACATCAGATAATTTGATCTTCTGGCTAGACCTGATTTACACGGTGAAGCAAACTACATGAAGTTCTCTTTGTAGGCGAGAGAATCTGGTAAAATTCTAAAAAGTATTAATTTTGCCTTGAATATTCCGCTTACTAAGAGAACTTCATGAATTTTGCTTTACCATGTAAGTCTGGTCTAAGTCTTAGAACGGGCAGGAAAGCTGTATTTTCACTTGTCAGATATCACATAAAAGTTTCTCAATAGTATATCTGATTAGATGCACAAAAATATATGAAAATCAGCACATGAAGTTGACTATCTGACTTCTCTAATGAGTTTTTTTTAACAGCCAAATCGCAGTAAACTGAGTTATTTTTACCCATCTCATATATAAGATCTTGACATAAATTTTATAAAAAATCTAGAAAAAGGTTTAGAATTGCTGGTAAAAATCCCACTCATAATAGTCTTTATTATTAAGATCCTCGACTCCAAAGCTTTTTATACCCTTGCAGAGAGCATATTGAAATTGTCCAAATGTTTATAAAAGAAGGAATCATTTCCGACCACATAAAGAAAATATATTCTTGATCAGCATGACGAGCTGAGGTGATTTAGCCTTGTCCGTCTGTTTCTATGCCATCTTCCCCGTCAGTTTTAAAGCTAACGCGACCAAACTTTGCACTAAATCTTCTGGTACAAATACGCTGCACAATTATCGGAACCGGCCGAATCGGATGACTATAGCATAAAGCTGCCATAGGAATGATCGGTCGAAAAACTAGTTGAAGTGGGAAAAACTTTTTGTTTTCAAAGAAAACGCCTCTAAACTTTGTATTTCTTAGTTTGCTACCATGATTCCACTAAGTTTGGTATACATCAGACATCTATATAGTATAGCCGTCATACAAAATTTGAGTCAGAAAAGTAGTCTTAGGGCCGTTTTCAAATATTCTACATAGAGCTATCTGTCACATAAACCTACAAATAACAGAGCAAAATCAAAGTCTATCTGACACATAGCAGCTATTTAGAAGATGAGAAATCGGCCCTTAGTGATTTTATATAATTTTGCCAAGTTTGATGAAAATCAGACAACTATATGGTATGGTTGCCAAACAAAAAATAGGTCTGAAAAACAGTCTTAGTTAGAAAAACTTTTTTATTTTTAGTGGTAGCATCCTGCAATTCTCACATGCTTTCACCTAATTCTACTAATTTTTTTCTCAATCATTTGATTATATCTTACATATCTCGTTAAACTATTGTTCATAAAGAAACACGATAACGTCGCGTATCTATAGAATTTGCAGTCAGTGAGTTATTGATCCAAGATCTTTCATATTCAAGACACTGATTCCTACACATATGCACAGATGTATTATGAGAAGTGACACGGAGCACTTTTGAGCTTTTGACGTCGGTTTAAAAATCATAAGCAAACTCTGACTCTCAAAAGTCTAATTAGAAGTTTTATGCTCAGACCAACTCGAAAGCAACAAAATCTATTCGTCTTCTTGGTTTCTTCATAGCCCAAGGCAAGTGAGTCACTTAAGTTTACCCCCCTATCATTACCATAATATTGACTTTCTTTATCTAATCTATTTCTTTTTGGGAATGTTATTCGATTGTTAACTATAATTCCCCTCCCCTCTTGCCGTCTTTGTTTTTCCACAGATGCCTCGGGTAAAATTCGTATTTGGGACACAGTCAATAAGGAACATTTGCTCAAGAATGAATTTCAACCGATAGCGGGACCTATCAAGGATATTAGCTGGTCACCGGATAACCAACGTATTGTGGCTGTGGGCGAGGGCCGGGAACGTTTTGGTCATGTTTTTATGTCTGAGACTGGCACTTCGGTGGGTGAGATTAGTGGACAGAGCAAGTCCATTAATTCGGGAGACTTTAGGCCTGCAAGACCGTTCCGTATTGTCACCGGTAAGTCTTTCTAAGTCTAAACAGAGAAAACTCTTTTCTAATCTCTCTATTTTGTTTATATTTCAGGCAGTGAGGATAACACCATAGCTGTCTTCGAGGGCCCACCGTTCAAATTCAAAATGACCAAACAGGAACACTCGCGCTTTGTCCAGGCCGTACGCTACTCTCCAGACGGCAAATACTTTGCTTCGGCTGGTTTTGATGGCAAAGTTTTTCTCTATGATGGAACCAGCTCTGATTTGGTGGGTGAATTCGGTTCTCCTGCTCACAAGGGTGGTGTCTATGCTGTGGCCTGGAAGCCCGATAGCACACAGTTGCTGACCTGCTCCGGCGATAAGACTTGCCGATTGTGGCAAGTGGAATCACGTGAATTGATCAGCGAATTTGTAATGGGCTCAACTGTGGATGATCAGCAAGTGTCCTGTTTGTGGCAGGGAGACAGTTTGATAACCGTCTCCTTGTCTGGTGTGATTACCTACCTGAACGTGGAAGATCCTAGCAAGCCATTGAGAGTGATTAAGGGCCATAATAAACCCATCACTGTCCTGGGATTGAGCGATGATCGTAGCACCATCTACACAGGAAGTCATGATGGCATTGTGACCAATTGGAATTCTGGTAATGGAGTCAACGATCGCATTACGGGCACCGGACATGGCAATCAAATCAATGGCATTGTCGCTTGGGGAGATTTCGTCTATACCTGTGGCATTGATGATAGTCTGAGGCAATTTAGTGTGGAAGGCAACACCTACACAGACTATGTAGTGAAGCTGAACTGCCAGCCACGTGGCTTGGCCATTTTGCGCAATGAAAACATAATTGCCTTGGCTTGCATTAAGGAACTGACTCTGGTGCAAGACCAAAAGAAAATCTTCTCGTTGCCCATTAAGTACGAGGCCAGTTCAATAGCTGCCAATGCGGAAACCTTGGACATTGCTGTGGGTGGTGATGATCAAAAGTTGCATATCTATACATTGAAGGGTACTGAATTGGAGCTGAAAACCGAACTGGATCATTTGGGTGCAGTGACCGATGTATCATATTCGCCGGATCAAAAATACTTGGTGGCCTGTGATGCTCATCGCAAGGTTGTGATGTACTCGGTGGAGGAGTATAAGGTGGGTAAAAAAGAGACTATTTCTAATGGTTTCGTTTATTAATTAAATATCTCTGTTTCCATTTAGCCCGCCCATAACAAGGAATGGGGCTTTCATAATGCACGTGTTAATACAGTAGCCTGGTCGCCCAATTCATTGCTGGTGGCCAGCGGTTCCTTGGATACTACCATCATTATTTGGTCTGTCACCAATCCAGCCAAGCATACCATCATTAAGAGTAAGTTTTTATGAGCTACTAATTCTCGTATTGAATATTAGTTGTATTTATTCAGAGGATACTTTGATTAGACTCGAATTTTGCGTTAAACTAAAGGCACAAAGTATATTATGAGCCATAGGAAAGCAACTGCCAATCCTATAAATAAAGAATGTATAAATTCTTTATCAGCTTCAAACACTGAGCAGATATATCACATATAGAATATAGAAAAGATCTCAGAGATAGTAAGAGCTAGAGGTTTGATATATATAAGACGTAAACTATTTTTATTTGCAGGCACATAACTGTGTTTATTTTGCCTCGCAGGAGGCCTTTCTTAAGAAGAAGGCGAACGTCTTTTGGCTTCAATTTGTCATAAGCAAAAATAAAGTCAGTCGTGTATGTTTTTGCGCACTACTTTAAGGCAGAATAACGAGCTGGACTTGCCCTCTCCGCATAAAAAACTACCACAAGTCCATTTCTAAACTCATTAAAGAAAAATCTCACCGCTCTCTTAGCAGTAAAAGGGTCTCAATAAACAGAATTTAACTTTACGTCACGCTCCTCGAAGAAAAGAAAGTATAGTATGGTTTATTTTAACCGATGCCATATAACAACTCTCATAAAGAATAGAACTCAGTCTATGAGATATTCTCATAGCGAGAATTGTTTCATAAATTTGATGAAATGCATTGTGACCAGGCATCAGTAAAAAGTCTGTGCTGTGATGGGCTTAAATCAGCGGTGGGCAGACACATGCATTTCCATTGCTCCGAGAGTCTCCCGCAATCGGCTTGACGCGTGAGGCACATCATGACAAATGTAAGTTTATGTCGTTTTACTGCACTAAGCCTACTATATTAATCAAAGAGCTCTTTTAATTCAGTATCGGGGTGTTTTATTTGATTACAAGCTTTGCCTTAACGACCATATCTGTCATATCCAAGTTCTTTAAATAGAATATAAAGTCACTAAGTGGCAATTAGATGAGAAGAGAGAAGAAAGATTCAGTGTCCTTTTTTATTGGGCTGTACAACATAATTACACAACTAAGACATACTGCATCAGGAGATTAGAACTAGCTGGATGTCACATTGTATACAGTAGCCAGCTACATAGACTGAGGGTGGAGCATTCTCGTCGTGCTTAAAATAGGAGGAACAACTAGGTGCTTAGGGACTTAAAGGTGAGCCGTTAGGTGGCGTCTGGTAAAAAGTAAGAAACTACCACCACAGAGTCGTGGACAGTCTGAGGATACCTGGACGTGCTCTAAGAATGTGCTCTGGAAACATTCTCAACGCATTCTCTGAGCAGCGTAAACCTAGCTTAAAAGTATAAAATAAATTAGATTTTAGTTTTTTGAATTACTTGACAAAAAGGAACTTGAAATATACTGAACCAAACCCCTTCTCTTACCCCTCAGATGCCCATCCGCAATCGCAAATCACCCGCTTGGTCTGGCTGGATAACAACACTGTGATCTCAACTGGTCAGGATTGCAACACCAAAGTCTGGCATGTGGAAACCATTTAAAAGTGTCAACTATGTAGAATTTTGTGCAAAAGCAAAATGCAAATATTTTTATACTTATCCAAGAAGAGACAACTAGGAGAAAGGGATGATTTCCAGCCCAAATTGCCAATCTGCGTTCCTCTCGCATTCATTTTTCATCCAAGTGCAAGAGTTAAATCTATTTAAATATTTATGTATCTTTTTCCCCCCACTGTCCCACTGTCGCGCATTCATCATGTTCAAGTTTAGTTTAAGATTAAAAGTGTTTTTGTGCTTAACCATCATATCATGGATATATAGTTTTTTCTGTTTTTCTTGCTCCTTAAAAAGATTGCGCTTTTAAACGTCACATCATTTGCTTGCGTGTTTTTAACAAACTCTGATTTTTTGATACTACTACAAGGAAAATGAAAACAACAAACATATGTACTAAGTACGCCAGCGTACGTAAATTATTGTATTATGAAATGAAAATAAACTAGTTTTTTGCATAAAATTAAGTTTTAGGAGCCTGGGAAAGAGAATAACTCAACGGATTTGTAATATTTATCTAGTGCTTGTGTAATAATTAAGTACTCTAAGCCAATACTAAAATAATTAAGGATGTGGAAACCAGATTTTGCAGTGTCCAGTCCAGGCCGCGAAATGAAGATGCTGCTGCATAATTATTTCACGTCGCAGTTCCATATCCTGTTTCCACTCAACGCGAAATAAGAATGAAGAGTGTGATGTGGGAGGATAAAATGCAGTTTACTCTGCCTGTTTGTGGATCAGCACAGAGCTTGCCAAAAGCGGTAAGTAATGCCGCTACATATTGAAATTTAAGTCATAATAAATATTAATTGAAACTTTAAATTTGCCTGGCTAGCGCTGAAGAACAGAAACCGTTGCCATACAATAAAGACTTGTGCAAAGCGCCTCAAAGTATATACCGTAGGTGGCGTCCATTGGTTTAACCTGTAACCGACCCCCGAAGATATAGTAGAGGAGAGGATTTACCGCATACTGCGTTATCGACGGTCAGTTTATGCAGCTGGGTCTAAAGCAAATTGAAATGCTTTATAACTTCATTTTAAAAATCGTCGACAGAAGCTATTACCGACCTTCAACTGGAGGTCTCTTGCGCCAATACTGCAAATTGCTAGTTGGCAAATTGATAGGAACAAAAATTATTTTTAAATTTTACTTCATAATTGAAATATATATTAAAATAGAACACAAAATATGTTTTATGTAAATTCATCATCATTAACTAATCCACTTCACTTTGGTTCAAAATCGTAAAACTGATCTTGTTTGGATAACCAAACGCTTTTTAAACTTTGAACAAGGCAGGGATTCCGGAAATAATATTGTTGTAGCGATATTTTTGTAAAAAAAATTTAAAAAATCACGATTTCCTTGTCGAATAATACGATATATAGTTATCGAATATTTTCCCGAGACGACATATCGGACTTCGAATATTTTTTAATTATATTTGTCGGTAATATTTTTGATTCGGCGAATACTTTATTTTGAATGATAGAATGAAAAGCATATTCATGTTGACAAAATCATCTAAATGTGGCAACTATTAAAGTGCTTCAAGAAAAAGAAACTTTTCAAAAGATTCACTTCAAATTGGAACTTATCGAAGTTGTATTAAATACAAATTTATTAACAAGTTTAAACTTCCTAAAATACAAATCTTTGAGTATATATTTTACAAGGCTGCAAACCGTGCCTGAGAACTGTTTCGACACTAGATTTTTTGGATCACAAATCTGGTCCCGGTCCTTATAATTGTTAACATCCCGAAACGGAACCCCTAATTTGCACCCGGATCGTTTCGAAGGATCGCTTTAGTCAGACTTTTTGAGAACTTATAAACCTATCACAATTAAATGTACGAATTGATTATGATTATGATTTCAAAATCAATTTTGAAAGGAATAAAAATCATCCTACTTAATGTTAGGCTTGCTTTTAATTTATTTATACCTATAATGAATGAGGTCCATTTGGGTAGCTTCATTATCATCAAATATATTATATGTTAGTTTTTTTTTTACCAAAACATGTCTTCACGATTTGAGATTCCGTGA
Source organism: Lordiphosa andalusiaca (assembly GCA_035044965.1). NCBI lineage: Eukaryota > Metazoa > Arthropoda > Insecta > Diptera > Drosophilidae > Lordiphosa > Lordiphosa andalusiaca. The sequence continues at coordinate 586,330 of JAWNNM010002188.1, read as the reverse complement.
ACTCAACTTCTGAGGTTTGATAAGTAAAGGAACCGTTCTGAGAACTAAACCTTAGACTTTTCAAAAGGTTCGAATCCTCTGATCCAGCTCAGCTTGAACGTAAGTTTTTTAAACGTGTCAAATGACATCAAAATTCTTAATCAGCCAAATATTGTAAAGAAAATGCTAGTTTAAAAAATATCAAAAATATCGCTATTGTATCGATCGGTACCTTAGTAGTGCAATGTTACTTCGAAGCGTTTATCGACGGCAAAATATCGGTAATCGTGTTAATAGCAGCAGCTTTACAGATTATGTTAAGAGTCTGCGGAATATCAACTTATCAGAGTAATATTTTCAGCGTTAAATAGGTGCTGTCTCCTAATATGCCCCAAATTAGCTGAACCAAAGCCCAGAATTGAGATATAAATCTTCCTGGAACTAACATTGAAGAATACTTTTCGGGCTTTTTGACCCCGCATGGATTTTCACTTCATAATATTTTGAGAAAGGCTTGTTGCTTGCCCCTTTACACACCTCTTTCCTACAAACGAAAGCTTTTTAAGAAATTTGCTCCATCCCGATGGATGCATCGTGTAAATCCAGTCGTCAGATATACAGATTCAGCATATGAATATATTGAAGTAAAGACAACTTGTATTGGTGGCTTCTTAAATATTTATTTATATTTTCAATTATTGGTTTTTGTAGGTCTTTACCTTGTCTTTTGTGTGTGTGTGTGTGTTGTTTTGTATTTTTTTTTTTATTTATATTTTTAGGTTTGGGTGTATAATTACAATATTTATAAAAATGTAACTTAATTTACTAGAATGTGTAGGCTTTAGTGTGCGTGTGTCTGTGTCAAAGAGAAAGGTATTTTTTTTTTTGAAAGCCTCGCAAATTTGTACACTTTTTGATAACTCAACAAAATAAAATCAATCTAAAATTTTAGCTAAAATTAAATAATATTAGGGGTGTGTGTGAGTGTGTGTGTGTAGAAATGTAGAGAACAAAGACAGAAAAATGAATTGCGCTAAGTATCACAGCCGGGTCTAAGACGTTGGTTTTTGGTACGCGGTGGGTCTAAAACGTTAAGTGTGTGTGTGTGTGTGTGTTGTGCGTGTGCTTTTTTTTCAACAGATGATGCTAAAGCGATTCCTAATCAGTTTTATAATGGTTCAGTGGGAAACAAAGAAATTTAATCGATTTAAAGGAAAATATTTGAAGCGGATAAGGTTCGTTAATTAGGACACGGACTGAAACCGATTTTTAACAGAGAATGTAGATGTTTCAAATCACTTCTAATCCGATTAATAATTGCAGTGTATTTCAAAATGAAACTAATATTTCTGTTTCTCTGTTTGTATGAAATATGCTCTAAAAACCAATTCCGAACCGCTTTGCATTCTGCCTCTTTTTTTTTAACAATTATAAGTTAAAATTTCTCAGCCTCTAGGTAGCCGCCGTTCCATTTGTTTCACTGCCACCCGCCTCACCATTGCTTCCTGTGGTGGGTTCATTTTTGATTTCGTGGGCCAAATCCAAAGCTGGCCCTGTATTGGCATTATTCTCGGCCACCGCCACAGCAGCTGCTGCAGCTGCCGCCAGTTGAAATTGATTGGGTAGAAAGAGATATGGATTTGTCAGGCCATCACTGCAGCTGCCTGAAGTATTGGAGCTGGCTGTGCCGGCTCCGGCATCACCACTTATGGCCGTGTGACTGTGACTCGTGCCGGGATTGGATGTGGGTTGATTGGCCGTCAGTTTGGTTACACGCTTACGTCTTGCCTCATTCTCGCAGGGTGATGGAGCTCCCGGGTGACGGTAGCTGACATGCTTTCGCAGCGCATCTTTGCTGCGTGAGACATGGGAACAGACATTGCAGGCGTACCTGTAGAAAAAATTATTAGTTTATTTTTATAATTTATAATTTTAATAATTATGTGTTCTTCTATTATTTTCAGCTTATATTAGAAACCAGCATTCGGATTAGACGCTGCAGTCTATCCAGCGATTTTTCTAACCACCAGTGAACACTGGGACAAAATGAATAAGAGAACTGCCAATTGCAGTAAGATTCTTAAACAGTGGCCAAATATCGGAAATGTTTACTCTTGAATGTCCCATGAATGGTGTTCTGCCAGAAGGAAAGGCTAATTTTGTACTATCTTTGCCACATGCGTGCTAATTGGATATTTTTCTGGTTAATGGTAAGTTTTTTTTATATTTATTTTGTATAACTAAAGCCCCGAAATGGTATTGGTATATTAGGTTAAATGATTCTACATAAGATTGCGTGTAAAAATGTAGTGGAAGAGACGGTGTAAGAAACACTTTCATCGATTTTGGAACGGAAAAATTTAGGCTCGGCTATATCCGGAATAAGATTGTCTTTTCTTTAAAATTTATACCAGGGATGCGCAACAGCTTCTTATGAGTGCGTTTTTACGCAGACAAACAAAAAGCCAAAATCAGAAACAACTAATTCATGAAATCAAAAGAGATAACCGAAAGCTGCCTGTTGTGTGTGTGTGTGCTTGTGGCTACAGCGCTGTTTGCATGTATTGTTGTTGCCTTTAATTCCGCAACAGCATCCAGCATATGCGCATGGCTGACGCGTTCGCGCATTACAACAACATTAGCGCATGAAGCGTATAAAACATGGGCATCGCTTCTTAAGACCTTTTCGAAAGTCATGAATCTAAAGAAACATTTATATTTTTATACCCTTCCAGAGGGTATATGAAAATTATACAGATGTCTGTAACGCAAAGAAAAAAATTAACATCTTCGTCCACATAAAGATACACTTCCTTGGTCAGCATAACGATCTAAATTGACATAGCAATTTCCATGTCTTACCGTCCGTTTCTATGCCATCGCCTCCGTCAGTTTTAAAGTGTTCTTGACCAAACTTTGCACTACGTCTTCTGTTACAAACGCGGTGCTCATTTGAAGGAATCGTATCGAATGACTATAAAAAGCATAAAGATCAGTCGAAAAACTATTACTAGTGAGTAAAACTTTGTTTTCAATAGAAACGTCTCCGAACTCCGTATTTATTAGTTTAAAATGTGTTAACTTTGGATTAGTTTGAAATGTTTTTCCTTGATTCCATTAAGATTGGTCGAAATCGTACAACTATATATATGTAAAGCAGCCTTAGAAGAGATGCACAGAGAAAAATAAGGATATTAAACAATTTATATTGCATGATTTCATCCAACGGTGCTGAAATTCACCCAGATGATAATAATTTTTCATATCCTTTGGAATGATTTTCAGCTCCGTTGGATGATTCAAAGTGCATTTAAGACATATCCGGGAAATCATGCAATTAGCTTCAGGAGTACCCCATATGGCATATTTTCCTTTTCAATCTCCTGATCTGAAAAATATTTCCAGGAATGTAACTAAGACTCCCAATAATCAATGAAATTCCACTAAATTCTTTATTAAATTTAACTCCCTTGCTTTGATCAGAATATGATTAAATCTGAGTACTTCAAAATAACACGAATACTGATTTGGACACGTGTAAAACCAAAGAAAGCGACGTTATTCATTTCTTCCGCTCAGTACTCCAATATGTCCCATTGTGCAGTGTTACGAATTATCGCATTCTACCGGTATTACGATAATAGGCTCAATGATTTTTAATACTTTGGATCAAGGGAACAGTTACTTTAGTAGGTTGTGATCGTGGTTAAGTATGTCCATTTGTCTGTATAGACACCTTGATCTCACCGACTTGAATGGCCCCCAATAAAAAACATCGCAAAGCTTCCAAAATTCCAAACTCTCATTAATTTTGCAAAAGATCGGAATGTAAGTAGCGGTGTTATGAGAATATCAACCTCCGTCATACAAAATCTTTGCATAATTTTCTGCGCTGTCTGCAATACATCTTTGTCTATTTGCTTGCAACCGGCAAGCATAAGCTGTCTGTTTAGCATTTATGTTAAGGATTGAATGGAGTAATGGGTATATCGAACCCAAGCTCTCGTTTTTGAGGGGCTACGAAAAGTCCCTCTTGAACAGAAACAAGTCAGTCAGAAGATAACATTGGATAGATACCGTTCGAAATCATGACAAAATTGTAGCATACAGATGATGCACACAAAAGGGACGAACTACGATTACAATATGACCCTTATGTTTCTTAAGCAATACATTATTGAGCATTAGTCAAAGCATAGCCCATTTCTAGGTACAGGCATTATACCTAGAAATGGGCTATGAATTAATGTAAAATTTATTAAGATTAGGCTTTGATTGTTTTCCCTTAAAACTATGATTAACCCAGGGATGCCAACTGCTCGGAAATAAGGGATCGGCTAGATTCAGTGGTTCGAGCGGGTTTTAAACCTCCGGTTCGGTTCATTACCTGGATTTTGGACCTAATTGAACCGGTTCACTCGAAATTTCATAAATGTTTTCGAAATGGAAATTCTTAAGAAATCGTTTTCATAGCTCTAAAATCCTTATAAAAGTGTTTACAATCGTCCCATAATGAAAAGGGTGTACTCAGGAATTTAGTCTGATGAAACGTATATTAAGAGGTCAGTGAACACTTGAAGGAGATGTACAGGATCACATATCTTACAACAGTGACAGGACATCCTTAGAAGCTAAATTATTACAGTATAGCTAAGGATCGATTTGGTATATAGAATATAGCTTTTTCAGGGAATCGATGTATTTTTATACCCTTGCAAAGTGTATTATAATTTTGCCCAGAAGTTTGCAACGCATTGAAATATACATTTCCGACTCCATAAATTATATATAATATATTCTTGATCAGGGTGACGAGCTGAGTCGATTGAGCTTTGTCCGTCCGTCTGTCTGTCTGTTTCTACGAGAACTAATCTTTCAGTTTTGAAGCTTTCCAGCTGAAATTTTGCACAGTCTTCTTTTGGCTGCACACTACTTATATGTCGGAGCCGACCGGATCGGATGACTATATCCCATAGCTCCCATAGGAATAATCAGAGCACTAGAGTTTAGCATGCAATTAAATATTCAGTGGAGGGAAAGGGAAAAACCCCCAACACCCTGCTCCCCCTAGATATGCTACTGATTGACCATATTCTGACAAAAGTGAGTAGATGTATGTATGTAGATGTATGCATAAGGAACACAAATTCCTTAAGCTGCCTAGAGAACGTTTTTAAGAAAGATCTTTGTCTTTGTGAGTGCTACCTGAACGAATTGGTTCTAACTGCTTCATTTCCTAGCAAGATTTTTTGCATTAAATTAAGTATTGTTGCACCTACTTACCGCACATTCTGATGCGTTTCGAGATGCACCCTCAGATTGTATTGATTGCTCAACTGTTTGTGGCAGATAAAACAGGTGGCATACAGCTTGGAGTTCGAAGGCGGTTTGATGGGCGTGGAGGATAACTGCTTTTCAGCAGCTAGCGACAAAAGATTCGGTTCCGATTTGGCACTAACCAAGGACATGCTGCTGCCGGCAGCCGCTGCCGCTGCGGCTGCCGCTTCTCTTTGATATTGTTCGATGTGTTGCTGCAGCTTGGCATGATCTTCGGGTGAAATGTAGGGTGTGGAGCTGCCTCCACTGGCCGGATGGTGAGCCTGTGCCGCCTGCTGGGCTGAGGTGGGTGTGACGGCGGCACTGTAAATGGGTGGCTTGTTGCTGTACATGTGCTGTCCAGGTGTCAGCGGACTCGAGTAGCTGGGTGAGGATTTCACCACCGGCAATTGGGGAGAGAAATGTGACATGGCCTGGTGTGTGTGGGTAATGGGTGATGTGGCCACAATGGGATTGAGGCCGGAACATTCCATGGGTGATTTGTTGCCGCTGCTCGTAGTGGTTCTCAGGCTCTCCACAATTTTGTCTATACGCTTGATGTCCTTCTGCTGGCCCATTGCCGAGGAACTGGAACTCGTATTTGTTCCAGTTTTCAAACGTTTGGCGGCTCCATAGCAGTCATCTCCATCCTCCAGACCACTCTGATAGAGTTGACATTGCTGCTGGTATTTGGCCAGAAGTTCGGTGGTTTTGTTCAGGGCGGTTTGCGAGAAGTTTAAAGGTTGAGGCAAGAGGTTGGGATAAAACTGGAGCGATTTGAGGAAGAAGTTTTCCAGTGGAGTGCAGCCTCCAGCTGTGCTGACCATGGGTGCACCAGCCCCGGAGCCCAGTTTGTTGGCCAACAGGGGAGTATTTAATGAGGGATTGGGTAGCTGTGGGAGCGGTATACTGGGCATGGGGGTGGGTGAGGGCGTACTGGGACGCTCAAACTCAGAAGATTTGTCATTTGTGGGCTCGAGGTAGGAATTGCTGGCAGAGTGGGAGGAGGCGGTGGTGGTGGTGGTGGTGGTGTGGCTTTTTGCTGTCTTGGGAAGCTGAAAGTAGGCAATTCCATTACTCTTCTTTCAATCAAGCAATCCTCGGGAAACTTACATTATTATTCTGTACATCAGCCAGGCCCTTAATGCCCAACGTCTCGGCCAGATTCAGCAATATGGGTATCTGCTCCTCATACACATTTACCTCGCCCGAGTACATGAACGTCAGCAGAGCCACAATGGCGCCAAAACTCGCTCCCGGTATGATGATAACCGGATGATTGCTCGCCTCCAGGGCGCGAAAGATTTCCATAAAGAAAGTGCTGCAGGCGCTCAGGACCACACGATGCGCCCTCAACTGGCGGCCCTCCGCCGATATGGTGACATCTGTCAGATGCGATTGGTCCAGCAGCACCGGCAGGGTGCTCAGCAAACTGGTCTGCAAGACAGAAGAGTAAAACAATTTGGGTCACTCGATCGTAAAAATACATTTGGCAGGCCTTCGCTCCCAGTGCTCGTTCCACCATATCTAAATTTGGTGATCATCTCGAGGGCCTGACTGGCGACGCTTCCTCTTGTCTCTCGCCGTTTTGGAATGGAACACATGCATGTGCATGCAGACATGGAGACACTTAGACAGCAGCTGGGGGACTTTAATTGCAATTTCGCGAATTTCTTTGGATTTGGCAATTGCACCCAAAATTTCATTTATTTGACATTTTTGCGGCTATTTTGGACAGGCAATTTCAGTTTGGATTCTGTAGTAAACATCGACAACAAAAATTTGTCACTAAATGAAATGCGGAAAAACTATGTGTGAAATAAGTATATACCCGTGTACACGTACCTATATATAGACGGATGACATTTGGTGTTTCGGTGGACGATGGATGTCCAGTCAATCTTTATGACCGAGGCCAAGCCCCTAGATAATTGACTAAATAAACTACAGAGACTAGACGAGAGCACGAGCAGCACATTTCGCGTTGCTCAAAGAAAATTGAAATTGGACAATCATAAATCATAAGATGATCTAAGCGAGGTGGGAGCTAATGGGATTGCTATGGAGGATATGGAAATATTCGTTGGAAACTAGTTTAGGCTGGTTTTTTCTTTTGGGAATGAACAAGCAGATCCTAGATATTGGAAGAGATAGAAGTTTGAAATGTATGGGAAATTTGCTTCTTATACTTGCAGGCAGATCAAGTTTAGTTTCAACTTGTGCCACGCCCCCGCCATATTTCTGTCAGTTTTATAGATAAAAGATTCTCATCTTCTGGACATATTGGACGCCTAACCTACTACCCCACTTAACGAAGAAGTTCAGCCTCCAAAGTAGACTTCTTATAAAATGGATTACAAGCCACCCAATTAACTGTATAGAGGGAGAATTGTGCTCAGATTGTCTTCCAATTCTGGCCACTATTCACACTTCCATACCAAGAATCCGCAAGAGGAAATTTATTCTCACACCTTGGTTCTACATCAAAACCCTCCGGAACGAGCTGCCGAACATTTGTCCAATGGTGCATGACTCCTATCATAGTTTTTAACCTGCTCTTGCTTAAGTCTGAGAGTTGGGAAGTTCAGAGTGAATTTAGGCCAGAGTGATCGGGGGACAATCGGACACCCGGGGTGAGAGGTCCCATTGTCGTTCTGCCTTAGTTTTGGGTTTAAACTTCCAAAAACCTACTCAGATAATAATCGTCTTCCTTATCTGCATCTAATCGTCTCTTTTCTCCTTTTTCTAATAATAAGAAAATATTTCTTTTATTTTCTTAATTATAGAAATGTTGTTCTAAAATCTAGAAAATGTTTTTCTGCAACTACGAAAAAAACTTCTAGGTTATTTGCAAAAGTCACAGACCTTATATAAGAAATTTGTTTTCTAAAGTAAATGGTGAATCCTTTGACCCATTTTTTAAGGTGAAGTTCTTAATTTAAGAGCAATTTCGGCTGTTTGCTATTTTTGGTTCTATGTTTTGGTCGAGTTTATGGGCTGTATAGAGTAGATTATGGCTTGTATGAGTCGTGGATCGTATGGATCGTGGGTGAATGTTATTTATTGGTTGTCGAGTATCATTTCTTAGGGAATGAGAATTTAGGATGTATTCCTTCTTGGGGTTACTTAACCAGTTGTTCGATTGAAGCGTATTTTAGATAGTGCGTTTCAATACCCTACATACCCAGTTAAACCCTAAGGTGGTTTTCAGTACTAAACCATTGTGTGGATAGAATATAATTAAAAAGAGCTGGGATATCTGTGTTAGATACCTCCGATCGGTTGAGGAGTAGTGTTTGACCCACTTGAAACCTACGTCTCCTCCTCCTTAAAGCGAGCCAATGACACAGAAGGCGCTGAGTCGTATCCTACTCTACCTCAAATCTGCAACTTCTGTAGAAATCGAAGCTGCTGTACAAATCATGGGTTTAAGGTCAAATGCTGGCCACGTAAGTCTCGCTACCGCACAGTAGAAAAGGTAGTCTAATTTAGTTCAAACACACTCGCAACGAGAAAGTTAAGCTAACTTCGTCTGTGCCGAAGTTTTTATACCCTTCCAAGTGTTCGCTTTAATATTTTTTAAAAATATTCTTTTTTCCCTTTTTCGACCGATCGTTCGTATGGGGGCTATATGATATAGTTATCCGATTTGGACAAAAATTTGTAAAATTAGGTGAAAGCATGTAAAACAAACAAATACAAAATTGCAGGATGCTACCATTAAAAACAAAAAAGGTTTTCTAACTAAGACTGTTTTTCAGACCCATCTTTTGTATTGCAGCTATACCATATAGTTGTCCGATTTTAATAAAACTTAATAGAATTATAAAAAACAAGAAAGAAAGTCGGTCTAGCCCGACTATAACATACTCTGAACCAAGAAAATTTGTCTTTTGATCATAACTCGAAAACCGTTCATCCGAACTTCTTCATTAGGATCGATAAGTTATCCTAATAACTAAATATGTCCAGAAGGAACAAGCCATCTATCTTCAAAACTGTGGGAGATATGCCGTTTTTTCGGGGGCGGGAGGGGGCGTGGCCGAAATTTAAAATAAACTTGATCTGCCTGCAGACATAAGAAGCATATGTCCCATACATGTCAAACGTCTATCTCTTACCATCTCTGAGATCTGTGCGTTCATACGGACAGACAGACGGACGGACGGACAGACGGACAGACGGACATGGCTATATCTACTCGGCTGTTGATGCTGATCAAGAATTTATATACTTTATGGGGTCGGAGATGCTTTCTTCGCGATGTTACATACTTTTGCACAAACTTATACTCTATGTACTTTCGATACAGAGTATAAAAACATAGGAAACCTTTGAATGCAAAGTTGGGAGACGTTTCCATTGAAAAGAAACAAGTTTTTCTCACTAAAACTAGTTTTCCGACAGATTGTTCCTGTGTTCGAGTAGAAACAGACAGACAGACAGACGGACGGTCAAAGCTCAATCGACTCAGCTCATCACCCTGATTAAGAATATATATAGTTTACGGGGTCGGAAATGAATATTTCTATGCGTTGCAAACTTCTTGGCAAAATTTTAACAAAAACAAGAAAGAAAGTCGGTCAAGCCCGACTATAGCATACTCTGTACCAACGAAATTCTACGCTCAGCATAAATTTTGATGCTGCAGTAGTAGCTGAAAGCAGCTCTGCTTCTGCGCTGCTGCAGCGAACAGTCTTTTGATCATAACTCGAAAACCGTTCATCCAATCTTCACCATTCCTTTGGCTGATCGATAAGTTATCCTTATTACTAAATATATCTAGAAGGAACAACCCACCTATCTTTAAAACTGTAGGAGATATGACGTTTTTTCTAAATTGCGGGGGCGGCAGGGGGCGTGGCCAAAATTGAAAATAAACTTGATCTGCCTGCAGACATAAGAAGCATATGTCCCATACATGTCAAGCCTCTATCTCTTACCATCTCTGTGATCTGTGCGTTCATACGGACAGACAGACGGACAGACGGACATGGCTATATCGACTCGGCTGTTGATGCTGATCAAGAATATATATACTTTATGGGGTCGGAGATGCTTCCTTCTGGATGTTACATACTTTTGCACAAACTTATAATACTCTATGTACCTACGGTACAGAGTATAACAAAGCCTGAAGCATATTTCCCATACTTCTATCTTAATCTCTTACTATTCATACCTCTATCTCTTACCAACTCTGAGATCTGTTTGTTTATACGGACATGGTTTTAGTCGACTCGGCTGTTGATGCTGATCAAGAATATATATTATATTATAGTTGGGATCGGAGATGCTTCCTTGTGGCTCTCACATACTTTTGTACAAACGAAGTATACTCTGATTATAAAAACAGATTTAAAAGATAGCAACTTTACACGCATCACAATCATTTTGTATTGAGATGGTTTATTAAGTGGTAGACCATTATGACTCATTATTAATGTAATCTCCCGGACTCCCTCCCATAATCTTTCTCTTACCTGATGATTATGCCAACGCAAACAGAATTGCTGTTGATTCTCATTGTGTTGCTGCTGCTGTTCTAATTGATTTTGCTGTAGCTGCTGCTGTTGCTGTTGTTGTTGTCTAGTATTTGTTGTATTTACATGTTCCATTATTCATTTAGTTTATTAAGGGGGCCTTACATGTAATAGCTATAAAGAGTAATAACATTTCAATTATGGTTTATGTACTTTTTTTCCTGGTCCGAAGCCGCGTGTATAAACAATATTTTTTCATTTGCAGAATTTTGTTTTTCTTTTCATAATTTTGTTTGTTTTCTTGTTGTTTTGGCTGTCGTTTTCATTTGTTTATTTATTGAACATTTTGTCACACACACTTTTCGGTTTAAGAGATGCGCAAAGGCTGCAAGAGTGTTGATGATCGTTGTTTCGTATTCGTTCTTTTGGCTAACGCGGCGTGTACGTGTTGTGTCGTAGCATTTGGGTATATTACTCATACGCCTTGGTATGCCTAAGGGCAAGTGTGAGTGGAGTGGGAAGTGTTATGGGATTACTTTTGCTTAAGCCAAAAATTTAATTGGGATAACAAGAGCAGTTTTTTGTTTGAGTTACTAATTTTTTTTCTTTTTACACTAAATTGAACTGAATAGATATAAGATAGATTTTCAAATAAGAAATGTATGACAACAACCGAGGCCACAATTTATTGGAATTTACAGGAAATTCCTGTATAAAATCACAAATTTACAAAGCAAGCCACCTTTTTAACCAGAGAAGTTAGCAAACGTTCGTGGGCTGAACTCAAATAAATTGTCCGTTTTGTCCCTACACGACAGGATTAAGAGAAATTTGCCAAAAAACGTGCATTGAGCACGGTTGGTTCACATTTATATGTCCTGTAGCCACATTTATTGACCCGTTCAAACCAAACTTGTTTCTCCATAAACTTAGTTAAATAACGAACACGTAAAACCATAACTAAAGTTTTGTTATGATTCCTAAGATACTATATAATAGATAAATTTTACCTATTTACCCATGCTTAAACAAAATCTTTAAATATATTCCCCGATTCAAATCACAAAACTAACTATTTTTTAGACTATTTTGATATCATCCCGCTTTTAGAAGCTAAAAATATACAACTTGCGGAACTATTTCACTTAAAGATGTATTTTCCTCTAGAACCTTGAAAAATCGATTAATTTTTGCAAATTTTCGAAGATTATACCTATTAGAATATCTCTTTAAAGGAAACTTCATAAATTTCAATAATTTTCTGAGTCGTAGCTATTTTAGTGGCGCGCTGTGTATCGAAAAATAAGCTCTCACACCACACTTTAAACGCGTTTTTGTCGAAACTACATTCCAGCTACTTCAAATGGGCCGCTTAACTTAAATTTTTTAGTGGAAAGAAAATCCCTCTATTAAGCCTCTATTATAATGTTTGAAAAATTAAAAAAAAAAAAGGTTTTTTTGTTTTTTGAATGTCAAGGAAGCATTTCCGACCCCATAAAGTGTATATATTCTTGATCAGCATGACGAGCTGAGTCGATATAGCCATGTCCGTCTGTCCGTCTGTTTCTATGTTTCTCCTCCGTCAGTTTTAAAGCTGTCGCCACCAAACTTTACACGAAGTCTTCTGGTAAAAATCCGCTGCACATTTGTCGGAACCGGCCGGATCGAATGACTATAACGTATAGCTGCCAAAGGAACGATCGGTCGAAAAACTAGTTGTAGTGAAAAAACTTTGTTGTTTTCAAAGAAAACGCCTCCAAAATGTGTATATACTAGTTCTTAATGGTTCTCCATGATTCTGCCAAATTTATTCGAAATCTGACATCTATATAGTAAAGCTGCCATTCAAAAGTAGAGTCAGAAAAGTAGTCTTTGTGAGAAAAATATGTTTGTTTTCAGTGGATATGTCCTTCAAATAAGTTAAAATCGTGCTGCAAGGGTATACAAACTTCAGCCGAGCCGAAGTTAACATTACTCTATTTTTTTCTTATTGATTTTTTTAAAAAAAGTTCAAAAGTTGTCTTTCTAGAGGCAAATACCCCCTTAATAATTACCACGAAAATTTCTTAAAATAAGAAAATAACAACGTAGATATTGTGTTACAATTGTGATGATATTAAAAAGTTATTTTAATTGGTTTTTTCTTAGCTTACAGCAAACTAAAATGAAAATTTTATGAAAAAATGTGATTAGAAAATATGATGAAATTTATGGTGATCCACTGTTTTGTACTCGAACGAGCTTACGAGTATCAAGATTTCTGTATAAATTTCAAAAATATGTTGAAAACAGAAAAAACACATCGTTAAATACTAAAACAACATTTCATTTGATATTCATCACGAGAATTCCATTAAAACTCACACATCAAATTTAATGATTCCGTCTAACTGAAGAAGAGACACAACCATTAAAATCCTTGGAAAATTGCAAAAACAAACAATCGCACAAAAAATAAGAACAAAAACCCTTGTGGCCTAGCATAGAGTGGCATTTCTCTATTAATAGATATCCCTGGGCAACTGCTGGATTATTTCTGAATCACAGAAAACAAAAAAAAAAAAAAACTCAAATATGTATCACAGACTGACAAGTGTATACAAATTTATGTGTGTGACATTTTATGGAACAAATGAAAGTTAAAGAGGAACAGCAGCTAGTCTCTGTGGACAACCTGGCGTATGAGTGATTATGTGTAAAGTATTACGCATCATCGAGATTTGGTTTTTGTTGTTGTTGTTGTTTGAGGCACTTGGACAACAAATCAAAATAGACAGGCTGGGCGGAGAGCATTTAACACAATTTATTTCAAAATACAAAAAAAAAAAAATAGAAATAAATAGAAAATAGAAAATTGCTAAAAGGCAGGCCAAAACTAATTTCGGAAAATCAAGTAAAAACTTGAGGAAAATACCAAAGAGTTACGGAAAGCAAAGAGCCTGACACTTTTCTTATGTGAACGAGAGCCAAAAAGGCCGCGGCCTCCCCTCCTCCACATCCATCGTAGTCTCTCAATAGAAAAATGCTTAGATGCGATGCACACACATAATGGAATGAAGAAAATTCCGTCTGCAACAACAACAACAGCAACAGCAGCAGCAGCAAGAAGAACAACAATTGCATGCTGGGCTAGCTAAGATGTCTCGGATACGGATTTGTCACATGGTTTTTGGGTTTTCAGTGGGGCCTCCAATGAGCTGCAGTTTTGCACACACTCAATTTTCACACAGACATTAAAAATAGCCCTCGGACAACAAGCTGTTGTTGTTGTTGTTGCTGTTGTTGCTGTTGTTATTATTGTTGTTCAACTTACATTTAGTATATAGTCCGAATGCTAAACAATGGAAGATTGGCAGACCCAGAGCGAATCCCCAGGCCAGGCCAGCCAAGCCAAAAACCGAGCAAAAGAACAAAAAAAAAAACCAAAATTTATTTTATTTAAATAAATTTAGTTTAATTGCCATTGTGTGTTTTTATTGTAATTTAGAATCATCCACTTGGGGTCTGGGACTGCCGATTCGGTTGTCTTGTCTTGGCCAAACAACCCGCTGACAACATAGACGAAATACAAATTTATGCGAATTTTTTGATGCCACACAGCATAATCCAAATTTTGCTAAAGAATTTTTAATTAAACTTTGTCGAAATAGCTTATCTCCATGGAAGGTATATATGAAAGTATATATTACGAGCATTCTGTCAGTTCTGTTGGGTGTACTTTATTTTTCGGTTTTAAGGTAGCTGGGCGCTAGAGATTGTTGGACTCAACCATCTGCCTGAGGAAGATCCCACAGATCATTGATCCCTACGGCAACTAGGTATTGTGAGCAGTGCTGCGGCAGCGAACTTTCTTTTGCACCTAGCTTAACTATCGCTCATTCGAGCTTCATCAAACATTTTAGGGTAGATAAAATGATGATAAATACTGAAATTGTTTCAAAGGAACAACCAATCTATCAACTGTAGTAAGTAATTAGTAGCTCATTCTAGAAGTCATTCTCTGCATGACTAAATGACCTCATTCATTCTGTGTATTTCCTCATAAGAGATATATACCCATTCGGCAGATCATTCTCAACTAATGATCAAAATCAAAAAGCCATTTTCTGTCAAATAACTAGGTTTTCTGTTCATATGCTTTCAAGTTCAAAAATGACACCAAAAGGACAGCAGATGAGACGTGTTTTAGCTCAGTGGGAGAAGTTAATCCATTGCAAATTCGATATGACCAAGTGTTGCGAGTGCGCCAAGCTTTCATTCTTTGTTTTAGAACCTTAAACACAGAACGAAATGGCTGCAACATTAAGGGACAACCATAAGACCATGCAGCTTGACACTTGGAAGTCGATCTATGACACACAATTACAATCAGGGTATCCAACCGAAACGAAATTTGGTTTCGGTCAAGGCATTTGTATAGACCGAAAGATATTTTTAACTGCATAGAAATTCTATCCAAGTTTCTTATAATATAAAACGAATCCAATATAAAGCTATGTCCCGAGATAATATATCGAATACCGAAATTACCGAAGTTGCGTTAGCGTTACCATAATCTTAATCTGTCAGTGTCAAGGCTGCAAACCTTTAAAATTGACCATGAGGTTCGGTCAGGGAGTTCGAGTTGATCATTACGTAAGTTATTTCAATTATCTGCTTTTAGAATCGTCTTAGTTAAGGTTAATAAGCATTATATCTTCCAGGAGCTGTTCATCTATACTAGCTCTTTATTCAGAGCTTAAGTATTGAAAATGCTCGTTCAACTGATACCTGAGTTGCTGTATAGTAAAAGCAATGTTTTGTAAGTCTTCATTAGGACCTTTCCAAAATTTTGAAACATTTTTCGATGTATGTGATATTGGACAATTTTCAAAGGAATCTATAACATCATTGACAGATTTTATATTTGATATTTGTTTATTGCTTTCACAAACTTCTCGTCTTTGCAATCAGACGTCGAGTCATTTATTGTCGAATTTTGAATACTCTCATTAAGCATATTAAATTGTTGAACCGAACCTTATTTTTCGAAAAAGTGGTCCGGTTCGGGTTCAGGTTAGAGGAGTCAAAAATGTAAGGCGCCTGGTTCATGGTCCGGTTCGCGAACCCCAAAAAAGCCGAACCGAGCCGGTTCTCAAGGGTTCGGTTCCGGACCGGTTTGCAGCCTTGGTCCTTGATCTTAAATTATATCCAGTGGGACAATGGATATAATAGCATAATTCCAGTGAGCATAATCAAACATATAACATCTTGATGCAAAATTTTGTTTTGTTATGATTATTCTCGCATGAAAGCTGGCATGAGGAACTTGTTGATGACATGCGGGATCATCATCCCGACATAATGCAAATCTTCCCTCATTCTTCGCAAAGGACCCAATTGTCTCTGATTGAGAATATTCGAACCAAAATATAATATAAACAATCTGTTAACCGCGAAGTGGAGATTTAACTAAGCAAGCTGGAAACAGGGGCAAGAACTCGCAAAAGATGTCCCCAAAGAGATTTCTTTGGAAATAAATTTCTGTTTCTTCTATAGTTTCAAAAAAATTATTATAGCAAAACCAATTTGATTTTAGTACCTCAAAGTTTCAGATGAAACTTAAATCATTTTTCCAAAAAAACAATAGTAGAGTTTAAAAAAATGGAAGCTATCCTTTATTGGGTCACAAGCAATTCTTTGCTAATGCTAATGAGGTAGAGAATTCCGATTGGTTGGTGTACGTAATTGCTTTAGTTGGTTTGCCAAAATCTTCTAACAAAACCGGAGGGGCTTGAAACCAATCGATTGGTTTCTGTGGCACCTAAGAATTGTAATTTAGTTGAAAATTGGGAAATAAATATATATATTTAACAGGGCTGCAAACCTCGAAAAAATCAGGAGGGGTTCAGTCCGAGGTTCGAACCCTCGAACAATTTTGGGTTCGGGTTCACGGATCGGGTTCGGAAGGTTGGTGAACCCAGGTTCAGATTCGAACCGTGGTTCAGACATAATGTTTTCTGTTTTTGTTCTTATGTCAACAATTTTTGGTTTCTTGGATCCAGAAAAGCAGGTGTTAAAATTGGGACCGAACTTAAAATGTGGGAAAGTTGGACAGTATTTTGCAGAAGACTTCAGAACTTGTGTTTGACAAGTGTACCAAGTTGAGTAGAAATCGCTCTGGGAAGAATGTGAAAGAAACATACTTTTGAACCAAACCCTTTGTAAAATTTTTTTGCTCCGGTTCAGGTTTGGGTTC
Source organism: Lordiphosa andalusiaca (assembly GCA_035044965.1). Lineage (NCBI taxonomy): Eukaryota > Metazoa > Arthropoda > Insecta > Diptera > Drosophilidae > Lordiphosa > Lordiphosa andalusiaca. The sequence goes on along the minus strand of JAWNNM010002188.1, from coordinate 569,314 downwards.
GGCAGGGAAAAATTGTGTTGCTCCGGTTCGGGTTCGGTTCAGACTTGCCAAAAATAACGGAGTCTCCGACTCCGGAGCGGTTCGACTACGAACCGGTTTGCAGCCCTGATATTTAATCATACACTCTAAGACCATTACCAGAGACCAAATAAGATATAATCTCAACTCGAAATCGTGTTGGCTCTTAAAGTATTAATTAAATTCAACATATGCCACATTTATGTTCATTGAAATTTCTGAGATTATTATTACACACATTTTAGCTAATAAAAAGTCTGTAACTGAGCTCAGTTTGTAAGTTAAAGCAATGATCGTAAGTCAAAGCAGAGTTTCTTTAAAATGTTTTGGTCAGGGAGCTCGATCACCTTGTAAAGTGTAAGGTTTGGTTTGCGTTTGGATCTTAAAATACGCATTTGATGTTAAGTGGCTCTTAGGATCATGCAAAGGAGCTGAAAATCTTCCAAAGGATACTAAAAAGTTGTATTTTAATATCAAAACAAGAAAGAAAGTCGGTCAAGCCCGACTATAACATACTCTGTACCAAGAAAATTTGTCTTTTGATCATAACTCGAAAATCGTTCATCCGATCTTATTCATTCCTTTGGCGGATCGATAAGTTATCCTAATAACTAAATATGTCCAGGAGGAACAAGCAGATGGCTTCAAAACTGTGGGAGATATGACGTTTTTTCTAAATTGCGGGGGCGGCAAGGGGCGTGGCCAAAATTTAAAAAAATAAACTTGATCTGCCTGCAGACATAAGAAGCATATGTCCCATACATGTCAAACCTCTATCTCTTACCATCTCTGAGATCTGTGCGTTCATACGGACAGACAGACTTACGGACAGACGGACATGGCTATATCGACTCGGCTGTTGATGCTGATCAAGAATATATATACTTTATGGGGTCGGAGATGCTTCCTTCTGGATGTTACATAGTTTTGCACAAACTTATAATACTGTATGTACCTTCGGTACAGAGTATAAAATGGATATCAAATGTACTCCATTCCAAATGGATTTTTGTTTTTTTTTTCTTCTGTTTACTTATCAATATCTGGGACAAAGGACACCTGCAGGAAATACAAGGAGCCTGGAGTCTCAGAAACTCCAGAACACCTCATTTGCAGCTGCCCTGCAAGTGCCCCGATAGGATTAAAACTTCTTCACACCCCACGATTCGCTTGTTTGGAAGACACGCACAAGAGGCCCCCCAAAGAATTATTAGCGTTCGCCAAAACGTCAAAGATCCTCCAGGACTTCTAAGTCAAATGTACCCAAATAATCACCAGGTCTCATTAAGGACCTTAAGGTCTATGTGTGACCCCATGTGGGTTCTGCTGGAACTTCATACCCATGTATATCTGGGCTCACATATATGCTTTCGTCTTTTCTAACTAGACTTATGCTTTATATCCTTATACAAAATCCTAATATGCTGATTTTGGATTGGAATTTCGATTTACATAACTGCGTGGACAGAGCAATCCAAGAGAGTATATCCTTTAATAATCTGGGATCGAATAAAAAGGTATTAAAATTGCCCACTCGAAAGGAGATAGATATGCTTTTACTTAAGGACATTTCAATCTTACCGCATCTTTGAATTAAAATTTTTTGTTTCAATTATGTAATTATCAGTGCATGTGGGTGGGCTGAGTTTCTCAGAAATCACATCCAGTTCTAGAGAAAATATTTTGATAATCAATAAGACTTTGGTGCTGTCTTTGTGAATCAATTATTGAAGCAACCAACACATTGCTTTTACTACACAGAAGAAACAAAAGATCCAAAAAAGATCCATTTGGAATGGATCTGTCTTTAATATCCCTTAAATCATTCAGCGGAGCTGCAAAATCCACCAAATGATCATCAGTTTTCATATAATTCGAATAATTTTCAGCTTCGTTGAATGATTAAAAGGATATTCAAGACATATCCCGTCCAAATGGATACCGGAAATCATCCAATGGATATTGTTTAATGTCTTTTTTTTTCTCTGTGTAGAGCGAAAGGTATGAAAGTGTATTCATTGCACATTACGGAGCAGAATCAATGTAAAGTTAGCTTTTGTTGGAAACGAATTGAGTGTATCATTAATTGCATATCACCGCACAAACACGTGAAACATATTTTTCATTTGAAAACAAAGTTTGGTTACATTTTTTTCAGGAAATGTTAAATTTATCATTACATTCACTTAAAATCTTTTGCACATTTCATAATTATAAAGTCTCCATTAAAAGTCCTTTAATATAGTTTGAGTTTCATTAACCTTTTAAATATTGCAACATGACTTTTGACACATAAATGTTAAAAATGTTTGATTTTTATGTGAAACTAAAATTGGCTTGAATTTGGTTGATTGGGGTTCTAGTCGGTCAAATAAATCGAACTAGGGATGAGTCAAAGATTTGAAATGTCATTTGCTTGCTTCAATCCTTTTGTTGTCTTAAAATCATTGATTTTTTATATGTTTAATTCGATTGCAAGTGTTTATTTAAAACATAATCAATTTTATTTATTTTCAATTAATTGATCAATTCACTTATAATCCACTTTTCATCAAGCTTTTCACTTTAGATTTTGGTCACGAATTAACACTAAATATTTGTAACATTCTTCGCGCAACTCTTGTAATTGATATTTTCAATAATCACACGCCCGTCATCCTCACACCTTTATTCTTAACTGTCGCGTCAAGTCTTAATTTTCCTTCGGATCGATGTTTGATAGTTTTCTTTTTTTTCGGTTTTTGCCTTTTTGCAAAGCGCGCACCTTTGTTAACCGTTCGCTGCTCGCATCTAAAATGAAAAATCCGAAAATGTTTCAATTCTTTCGGTTGTTAGTTGGAGATTTTTCTATTTTTCGAATGTCCATCTCTTGACAATTTTATGTTGTTGTTGTGGTTGTTGCTGCCGCTGCCATTTGTTTAGCTGATTTGAATTTGGCTGGCAAAAGTCTCATCAGCAGCAGCCGCCTCTCTGCTCGTTCACTTTGTCGCCTGGTTCCATGTTCTTTAATTAATGAGAAGGCGAAAAAAAGAGCAACTCGCTTGGCCGTTTTGCACTCACAAAATTTGTATGTGTTGCGGGTTGAAAATTAATTGGCTACAAAAGCATTTAGTTAATCAAAACATTTGTTAGTTTGAGATCATCATCAGGCAGCGGCGGCAAAGGAGGCAGCAGCAGCAGCAGCACCTAGACACAATTGACATGGCCAAAAAAACCAAAGAAGAAAAAATAAAAAAAAACCACAAGCAATCCCAACTGTGCATCGTGTGCATTATTAATTTGCAATAAAATGTGGAAGCGGCGACAGCAAAAGCCAGCGGCAACTGCAGCCAAAAATAAAATTCTCATAGGTGAATTATGCCTGACAAACGCCTGACAAATACAAATGGAAGGCGAGATGGAGGCAGAGGACCCAAAAGACCAACCCAGCACCTTCTGGCTGCAGTTTTTCATTTCATTAAAATGCCACAAATACTTATTTATTATTGTCATTTGTGGTCGAGATATTTGGGTTAAACCCACAAAACCGTTTCTTACCAGCGGACTTTGGCAGGAATGAATAGATTTTCCATTGAACTATGAGCCGCCTCAATAAGATCACACTTTCGATTATCCATTCAATCCAATTAGAAATCGAAAATATGGGTCATCCGTCTTTTTGCCAAACCCAGAAATCAAAACTTTAACTATGAAATAAGGGTCGCAGCCCTAAGACTTTTGCGAAGTCCTAAAAGCGAGCTAAATATACTCTGTACTCTGTACTCTGTACATAAAGTATTATAAGTTTGTGCAAAAGTATGTAACATCCAGAAGGAAGCATCTCCGACCTCATAAAGTATATATATTCTTGATCAGCATCAACATCCGAGTCGATATAGCCATGTCCGTCCGTCCGTCCGTCTGTCTGTCTGTCCGTATGAACGCACAGTTCTCAGAGATGGTAAGAGATAGAGGTTTGACATGTATGGGACATATGCTTCCTATGTCTGCAGGCAGATCAAGTTTATTTTAAATTTTGGCCACGCCCCCTCCCGCCCCCGCAATTTAGAAAAAACGTCATATCTCCCACAGTTTTGAAGATAGATGGCTTGTTCCTTCTGGACATATTTAGTTATTAGGATAACTTATCGATCCGCCAAAGGAATGAAGAAGATCGGATGAACGGTTTTCGAGTTATGATCAAAAGACAAATTTTCTTGGTACAGAGTATGTTATAGTCGGGCTTGACCGACTTTCTTTCTTGTTTTATTACAAAGACGAGCATTTTAGTCTTAAATAAAAAACTCGTGATTTTGGGAAAGTTATTTTGTTTTTACTTAAATATAATACTAACTCCAACGAACCTAGTAACCAATACTTGAACTATAAAATTGCAGTCCTTAGACTTTTGCGTAGCCCTAAAAGTGAGCTGAATATTTTAGTAAGCACGCGGACTGGGTTCCTGCAGAACTTTGTCCAAGTTTATTGCACCCAGCAAATTTGCATCCTTAATAAATTTTTACGCATTGTCTTCAAATGAAAATAAAATCAGTTTTGTTTTTTCGGTATCAAAATAATACTAGAAAATGTCAAATTGATATTTTGGTTATCATTTTTAACATAAGAGGTTTAATTCTTATTTAATGATTTATTTTGTTGAGCGAAGTTTAATACTTAATCTTAAGCTATTCATATTTCTAAATAGAGTCCATTTTGACTTTTTTGAACTTAAGTTATAACTAAATACTAAATGTGGTATAAGCCTTTTAATTTGATAAGAAGAAGTATTCATTGGAAATCAAATAGTTTTAATGTCAACAAATGTTACTACAAAATTTCGAAATGTAATGTAACATTAAGTGTTTTGACTGTAGACTGATCACATCAGGGGTCGTAAAACACCGCCCGGTAAAAAAAATGCTACCTTTCTTATCATCCCTGAGATTTATATGTTCATCCGGACAAAAGGACGGACCTGGCCATGTCGACTTGGCTGTTGATGCTGATCAGGAAAACATAACATTTATGGGGTTGGAAATGCTACCTTCTGACTGTTACATACGTTTTATACAGACTTAATTTACATTGTGTTCCTTTGGTACAGAGTATATAAATAACAAAATCAATGGGGTTTACTTTGCTCAGAAAAGCTGAATTTTAAATTAAAAGCTAAGTCAATACAAATCTATATAACCTAACCTCAAAGTAGCTGTGTATCGTGGCCCAAAAAATTTGATGAACAACATTCATCAATATAATAATTGATGCTAAATTGTTTAATAAATTGAGAAGACACTGATGGTATAGCTAGTTTACCCGAAATTATAAAAAATACATTTGATATATCGGTAAAAACATCCAAATGGATGCATCGGTTATATGACAGATATATCCAAAAACCATTGCCACATTCAAAGAACTACACGAACCAGGACCGTCGCTAGGATCAAAGCCCTACTATACTCACTTAACGTTTAAAAGAACTCCTTGATTTGTCTGCACGAGCAAGAAGTATATGTTTTAAAGAAGATACTTGAATCCTCTTGCCCTACCATCTTTGATATCTGTGTGAGTATAAGGACAGACAGACGAAGAGAAAGGCGGACAGACGAACATGACAATATCGTCTAGGCGGTTGATGCTTATTCAGCAAAGTACTAACCTATCGGGACAGAAATCTTCAGCGCTGTCTCTCCTGTTGCCGTGCCGCTTTCTTAAACCTTTTTTAATTATTTCTGTATTTTGTTTACATAAATAATGGCATGCAATCTAAAAGAATAAAACAAGGAGAATGATATGATTCAGATTCTGTTCTGGACCGTTTAACCGCCATGATCTTTGGGAATCTTCATATAAATTTCTTCCATTCTCAGATGAACTCTGCCGGATGTACACCATTCTTTTTGGAAAATAGTATTGAATAAAAAAATACAATTTTTTGGTAGGTTTTTTATTTTGTTATTTGCTTTAAATAGACTTAGGGCCGTCTAGATAGCTGCTATGTGTCAGATAAACTAACAACTAACTCTATAGTGAAGTCGGCAGAACAGAGAATATACGTTTTTATTATACAACTGATGATTTATGCACATGAGAGAATTCTGCTTTAACATTAAATGGACAAATTCATTACATAAATTTATTATTTTGTAGACCTTCACGAACCCAAAAACAGTCATGGCAATGCACGACCTTGACACCATTTCAGTCAAAACAATTAGCAAAGAGATCGAAATCTGTGCAGAATAGTTTGGTTCACGTTACACATGTCTAGATAAGAGCCATATCAAAAGCTCATGCTTATCGACCTTGAAATATTGGCCATAAAAAGGTATTGCCAGCTCTTGGCATCATCAATTTCAGTTCTATTTTCTCAAGATGGCTTACCAAATAGCAATTCTCTTCTGCCTGTTAGTCCTGACAGGATTGCCCAGCTGCTGGGCCGAAGAATTTGACGAGTGTTTGAATATAGAAAAAGATACTTTTGTGATGGTGGAGGACGACTGTGCCTCATATATTTATTGCAACTCAGCGGATTCGTTTAGGGATATATGCCCAAATCAAACCTACTTCGATGACAAGGCACAGGAATGTGTGTTCGATGATGAGGGAGTGTGCCGGAGAGTAGCTGAATCTGTGGAGGAAACTGAAATAAAGCCGACTGCAGCTGTTGAAGAGGATAAGCAAGAGAGTGAGGAGATTTCTTTAACATCCACTCCTCCTGTTTTGGCCACCAATCCTACCCCAGCCGCCAGCAGACCACATTGCGAGACAACAGGAGACGGCTACCATGCTCATCCACAACGCTGTGAATATTATTATAGCTGCATAAGTGGTTATTTGACCATTGTACGGTGTCCTTATAACTATGGCTGGGATTATGCCACCGAGCAGTGTAAACCTTTGGCAGAAGCTCAGTGTTATAGAGTGTAAATTTGTTTATAGTTGATTTAAGTATCCGTTAAATGCGCCCAACAGCACAGAGCAGCTCTGTTAACGCACACAGATGGCGCCAGCTGAAAATCAAACAAGCCGTTAAATTTGAAATCAATATTCATTGTTTATTCGTAGTTTGGTTTTTGTTTTACTCTTGTTTAATACATTACTCGTTTTTATTATATTTAATGCTGCATATGATTACTATTTACTTAAACATCTACTTGACTGACCACTAATACTGCCTCTTTGATGTGTGTTTTTTTTTTTTTTGTGTTACGGTTGGGTCTCTCTAGTTTTCGCTGTCATTTCTATGGGATGGTATGTATTTGGTTTGAGGATTGGTTGGACACTTTGTGGGCTTTGCATATAAATTTGCAAAAAATGTTAGTAAGAGAACATAAAAATAAACAAAATTTTAATCCATTTCAGAATCGAACTTCTTCTGAAAGTAGTTTTGATTACCTAATGTGTTAGATCATAGATCATGCTGCTACAATCATACTCTAACCCAAAGGTGCCCAAGAGTATCTAATGCTTGCGCAGTCCCCAATACAGATAAATCGAACATGAAAAACCGGCCATTGCCTTTTGAGGTGTGTGTTTGAGTGTGCTTGCGGCTGTCTGATGCAAACACAATCATTCGACGCACAGCAACATATGTTAGATAAACAAACGCATGGGAATTTGTATCTCTGCTCAGTTCTGCCAAAGGCATAGAAAGCAAAACAGAAGACAGCTACATACGAAGATAGAGGGAGATACGTACGCATTGAAGTGGCAATTACAAATGCAGCCGATGCGTATAGCTTGCGGGCACCTCTGTTCTAAACACTTTTATTTGGTATCAATCAAGCTGGAAGCTTCGGCAGAAAAACGCATCGTTAGCAGCTGACACATCTATGTAAAAGTATAACATTTTCGCAACTATGTTACCTACATTAAAAAAAACAAAAAAGAAAGTACGCTCAGCATAAATTTTGATGCTGCAGTAGCAGCTGAAAGCAGCGCTGCTACTGCGCTGCAGCAGCGAACAGGCATTTGATCATGGCTCGACAACCGTTCATACGATCTTTACCATTCCTTTGGCGGATCGATAAGTTATCCTGATTACTAAATTTGTAAAGAAGGAACGAGCCATCTATCTTTAAAACTGTATAAAGATATGACGTTTTTTTCTAAATTGCGGTGGCGGGAGGGGGCATAGTCGAAATCGGAAATAAACTTGATCTGACTGCAGACATAAGAAGCATAAATTCGAGATATTCGGGACTAAATCAATCCCAAACGATGTCAGAAGTCGGTCATTCCAAGTACAAATTTTTGAATCCTGGAATTCTCGTCTTCTTCTTGATCCCGAGATTATATCACTTGGGATAGATATTAGCTTGTTAACCGAACTCGACTTGATCTCTTAGTAGAATCGAATCAAGAAGACCCGATATTGACTTAAGCTCGAATTTTAAACATGATTTTATCGGGAATCGGCCTGGTGCAAGTTTGCCCGAGATTAAATTGACCTTGATATTAAAACTACACACAATCCGAATTAGGATTGTTTCATAATTACCGAGATTGAAAATTGAAAATTACCGATTGATTGATCTCTTTATCGAAATGTTACGAAATGTTATGAAATGTTATGTTACCCCAAATGAGCTTTCCACAAGAGCCCCAGCTACTTATTTAACGACCTTTTTCATATTCAGACCAGCAAGTTAATGCCGGATCGAGGTCTTTAGTTGTTGGTTCTGTTTTTTAATGGACTTTAGCTTTCTCCTCATGCCAGCATTGCCATGATTGTTTGGGAATTGTAAGGCATCATAGTGGCAAAAATCTACATACAAAATGAAACACTTTGAGCATGTGTGCGGGACTTGAGATTGAGCGTAGCCTTTTCGGATTGATACATGCTTTTCAGGATTGTTCCAATCCTTTCAAGCTTGTATCGCCATTTTCTTTTTCTGTGTACTGGCAACTAAGGGCTTTGGTGCCAACACTTCTGTGAGATTTTTTATTTTTTCAGTTTATTTGGGAAAGCGTATACAAAGCGTACAAGCAAAACAGAGTGCCGAGATAGCCAAAAAATACCATAATAGCCATAAAATACAAAAAACTAACAAAAGAAAGGCCACATTTGGTATTTTAATAATAAGGTCACTCCCTTATTGAGCTGCGATTGGATTACAAGCTATTTTACGAGGATTTTCAAATCACTTAAAAATCACAAATTCACATATATATAAAATGTGGATCGGTAATACCCAAGGGAGTAGCCAGGGTGCAGCCCTCCTCCCTATATCAAAGATTTTGTAGCTGAAAACTCAAGCGGATGCCGCATGAATCGTGTTCGAAATGGAGCAAAAAGACGATGCAAATAACAGACTCCAGCGTCTCAGTTTAAATATACCTAGAATCGAAGACAGATTGTAAGTTGTAATCTGATTTCACACAATAATTTGAGTTACAGAAGTTTTAAGCAGTTTTAATTGCTCTTTGAATTGTTGCAAATGCATTTGGCTTTAAATCAAAACTTGGCTTCGCCCTTTTGGCTGTGTCCAGCCAAATATTTGTTTCACATCAATATATATAATATTTTACCCATTTTCAATGGATTGGTATCTTTATATATATATCTATATTAAAAGTAATGATTCAGTTTGATTCCTAGTACCCGAAAGAGAGGGAAACCGTCGGGTTTGGTCATGTGAAATCGATTCTCTTAAATAAAATTTAAATTTTAGCCTTCAAAAAGTGTCTTTCACTTCTATCTTCAAAGCCCACAGGTGTCATTTATAGGGATATTACTATATAATCTTAATTTGGATTTAACATTAATGATTATATTTTGCTTCTATTTCAATAATTTGGGTTTCTTATTTTCTTTTGAGCATATCACAGAACAAAAATGATAGTAGAAGAAGATTTTGCCTTGAGGGTGTATGTTTTTTTTTTTTTTCTTTGTGTTTGCGGATTTTTAGAAAGTTTAGAAAGTGTAAAAATATTAATATGTATATATATATATTTATATTCTTTAAATATATGTGTATACGTATATATATGTTCATATAAAGTGTGATATCTTTTCATTTTGGGTTTTAGAAAAATATTGAGCAAAATTTGTTAGATTGGATAGCTTGGCTTTGGCTTGAACAGAAATTGACGCTCAATTCCTATATGTAAGTGTATTAATATATGAGCTTATCATAGGACGGCGGTGGCGATTCATCCGATGGCAGCTGTTTGCCCAATGTGGTCGGTGTTTGCTCTGGCAACAAGATGGCTATATGATACGGGGGCGGACCAGCCGCTGCAGCTGCATGCACAGTCACCTCCTGCCGTTCATCTATATAACGTATATCACTTAGCTCCAGCATGCAATTGGCCGGCGAGCCCACACCACCTCCCCCGGCTGTGGCTGCTCCTGTCACACGATGACACACCGCTGGACGTCCACCACGATTTGGCAACAAACCCTTGGGTATGCGACACAGACTGACCATACAGGCGGCCAAGAAAAATGTGGCCGAAAATGCACAAAAGATGAGTACCTCCAATCCGGTGCCCTGATGATCGAAATAGAACTTGGTTCCGGCCACAAAAACTGAGGCTAGCACCAGGCTGGCGCACATGCCACACTTGAGGTGGCTAGGCAACAATTGGGAATCGGCGTGTTGCAGCAATGCATGATGTTGCTGCTGCAACTGATTGCTGGTCTGTGTTTGAGCGGGTGTTGGTGGTGTAACAGCAACCGTGGCTGATGTGGTCACCGTGGAGTGTCGCATATTGCTACTGGAATTGTGCCGACGTGGTGTGGCATATGTTGTTGCAGAAGACTGTCGTGAATTGTTGATGGAGTTGCTGGTGTGTTGTTGATTGCTGCTGTTGTGCTGCTGTTGATGCTGATGATGATGATGCTGGTGATAGGCGCTGTAGGCATCATCACTGCGAACAAAATACACAAATTAGTTGAAGGAATTTTAGTTACAACCGTCGTTTAAGTAAACTCACGCATAAACGCCAGAGTGTTGTTGCTGCTGCTGTTGTGGTTGATGTGATTGCTGATGTGACTGATGACTCTCATAATGCCTGATGGGTACAGCCATATTACCAAATTGTGGATGATGGTAGCTGTAGTGATGTTGTGGTTGCTGCTGCTGTTGTGGTTGGGCACGTGGCTGCGCATATCGTGTACTATGATGATAATAATGAGAGGCACCACGTGCCACCAATGGCACAATTGTTCCACTTCCGGTTAGGACAGCTGCCGATGAAGTGATTCCATTGGCGTTATTATTGTTGCTGGCAGTTGTTGTTGCTGTTGCTATGGCTGCATTGTTGTTGTTGCTGCTGCCGCCAACGCTGCTGTTGGTGTGCTGCTGCTGTTGCTGTTGATGCTGCAACAACTGTTGGCTGTGCATGGAATTGTTGTTACTATATTGACGGCTAGTGCTCGGCTGATGGCCATCATAGGGCGCCTGAGGCAGAGTTCTATGTACCGAGGCTAAGGCCTGTTGACTGGAACTGGCACCGCCTGAATGGGTAGAATGAGCTGCTGCTGCTGCTGCTGCTGCTGCTGCACTAGTACTGCTCGATTTACTGCGTCTAGGTGGATGACCATAGCTGAGCCCACTGCCAGCATGCGACAGCGAAGCAGCCACCCGTGAACGTCCAAAGCCGCATTGCTGGGATCGCTTGTCTATCCAGAAATGCATATCCTGGCTGAAATTAAAAATTGACTGATTAAGATTGCATTTAAAGTCGATGGAATGTCCTTTTTATACCCTTGCAAAGGGTATTATAATTTTGCCCAGAAGTTTGCAACGCATAGAAATATTCATTTCCGACCCCGTAAACTATATATATTCTTGATCAGGGTGACGAGCTGAGTCGATTGAGCTTTGTCCTTCCGTCTGTCTGTCTGTTTCTACGCGAACTAGTCTCTCAGTTTTAAAGCTATCGGGCTGAAATTTTTCACAGAGTCTTCTTTTTGCTGCACATTACTAATATGTCGGAACCGACCGGATCGGATGACTATATCTCATAGCTCCCATAGGAACAGTCGGTCGGAAACCTAGTTTTAGTGAGAAAAACTTTTTTATTTTTAATGGAAACGTCTCCAAACTTTGTAATCGTTGGTTTTCTATGTTTTTTTATAATTTGGTCAAGTTTTATTAAAATCGGACAACTATATGGTATAGCTGCCATACAAAAGATGGGTCTGAAAAACAGTCTTAGTTAGAAAAACTTTTTGTTTTTAATGGTAGCATCCTGCAATTTTGTATTTGTTCGTTTTACATACTTTCGCATAATATGACAAATTTCTGGCTAAATCGGATGTCTATATCATATGGCTCCCATACGAATGATTGGTCAAAAAATGGGGAAAAGAGTTATTTTTTGAAAATATTTAAGCGAGCACTTGCAAGGGTATAAAAACTTCGGCACAGACGAAGTTTGCTTAGCTTTTTCTTTTTGAATTTCATTTCCAATTTTCCAATGTTGTCTCAGAAAGTATGTTAAACCTCAACCTCAACCTGTCCTGACTTTGGGGATCACGAAGTGGAATATAATTATCCTAAAAATTTGGTCAACTAAGGGCCAATTTCTTATCTTCTTCATAACTGCCATGTGTCAGATAAACTACGATTTTGCTCTGTTATTTGTAGGATTATGTGACAGATAGCTTTATGTAGTAGATTAGAAAACAGCCCTAAGCATACTTTCCGAGTTGCAAGTCAATCAAAATAACTTGTCCTGAAATGCGGCGATTATTCCGGTTAACTTTACCAACTATTCTTCTTTCTACTCTTCCCAATAAACCACAATTCCTTTTTTATTCATACAGACATTTTAATCCTTTCCCGAATCTTTAATTTATGTTCCACCCCAAACATCAGCAACAACAACAGACAGCATTAAGTGGTGCAATGCCTGGGAAAACTTATTTGAACTTCAAGTTGTATCTCTTGACTAGACAAAGCACATGACTCATTTGACGCTCTGTCCCTGACTCTCTGGCCAGACAGAAAAAAGTGTCCCCCCTCCCCCCTTCTAAGCAGGAAACGTGCACATCACATTTTATTATGCTGCTGCACTTCTTTCTCCCTGTCTGGCATTTCCTCTTTGTGCCTTGTTTCAAGTTCAAGCAACCCTTCAGCATCCCAGATTTCTTCTAAAATTCTTTAACTGAAAAGGTAAAATAAGGAACAAAGGTTGCCCCGCCTGGTCAAAGAACTTTACCGAAATACAACAAAATGAATTCGCTGAACGCTTTCACTTCCCGTGTCATTGGCAGCACGAATACCAACCAAAACACTCACACACACACACAAACAAAAGAGGAGAGTAGAAATTTCGAAATGAGGGAGCTACAGTATGTGCGGTGTTTGAAAAGGACACGACCTGGCACATGGTACTGTGACCTTTGTGTATGAAAAATGTTAAAATTTAATTTGTGAAATTTAATTTACAAAGACACAACAGCAATTTGGCATGGAAAATATGAAGATTAGATCCAGCTGGCACAAAAGAAAACTCTATCACAAGCATACTAACTACAGAGTGGTACAGAGCGAAAAAAAATCGGGGAAAATGAGCACAACTGAGTACATATAATTGCATATCCATAATTGAAATACTACTTTACAGCTCTAAAACACCATGGTCCAGATATTTCCCTATAAACACTAGTACAACACTTTATGGGGCAATTTTGCAATTCTGTAATAAAACTAAAAACAAATACTAGATTTGTGAGGTTTGCTCAGAAATAAGCGAATAGCTTACTCCAATGGTAACGGGAATCATCAGAAAAGTTGGCATTTAACAGCAATTTGCTGTGAAACTGAAAAACAATTCATGATTATGTGCATTCAAAAAAAGAGCAGACCAAAATTGAGGTTAGGCAAGAAATAAAAATTTGCCTTTATTTCAACTTTAAAGGCATCTTTTTACCCACACGGTAAAATGCAAATGCTCTCGTTTCCTAGCTTCCAGCTGGAAGAAGCCTTACTACATGGAAGTTGTGAGTTTGAGGTTTTTTTTTTTAACCATAACTCTATTTCCTTACAAGGCATTTGAGCCCCTCGATTGTAAAAAGTACCACTATAGTATGTGGCACAGTTTGAATCTGAAGTAAAATATTGGAAAAAAAATTATTTGTTTAAATTTCATAAGACCAAAAAAAATAAATATATTAAAATTCAAAGAAAATGTTTGCACCTGAAGTCGGATTCGAATTAACAACCTCAAACGTTCTAATACCTGAGCCTGAGTTGATAACTCAAAGCTTAAACTGACATTACCAACGTTAAGGAAAAGTGACCTTATATTTATTAAGGTGTTTATAGTCGTGATTCAATGTTTTTTATTTAATTTTAAATAAAAGTAATCAAATATCTAATGATAATCATTACTTAACAGCTAAGGTCCTGACGACATTCTACACAAAAACGCATTTCCTTGATTCCTTGTAATTGAATAAATTAAAACTTGTTTTTGAATTTGACTGTAACCGGTTTTTGTAACAGCTATTAAATGGTCATTATAAAAGTAGGCAACGTTGTTTTGTCTTTTAAGCGGTTTTAGCTCTAACTGACGATGCGGTATCCCCCGCTTCGACAAGCTAAATTGTTTCGCTTATAACTCGGGTGTTTTTTGTGCGATCTATTTGTACTTTTCAGAATAGATAGATATTGGATATTGGGTTTGATGTATATTAAGCTAGGAGGCTCTAAATTGAAATTTGTTGGGGTGGGGGTCTCTGAGATCGACGCGTTTCCCATTTTTATTGGGAAAGGGGTAAAAAGTCAGTTAAATTTGGATACCCTTGCAAATCGTATATTATAATTGTAGAGATTTATGTAAATGGCAAAAAAGTCTGCTGGGTTTTTATTTTTGCACGATTTTCTTATATTGTTTTTAGGTCCGATTTCTAATACATAAACACATGTCACATAAGCCCACAAATAACAGTGTAAAATCAATGCTTATCTGACACATAGCATCTATCGGGAAGATGAGAAAATGGGCCTAAGTGTATTTTATGAAATATTTGAAAAATAATCAAAAAAAAATAGTTGGAATATTTTTGATTATTTTTTGATAATTGCCAAATATCCTGCCTATCTTTGATTATTTCTAATCGTAATCAGTTATCAATCTAATTTAATCAGTACAATAAGTTTTAATAATAATTTAATTCAATTCTAAACGTAATCGCTGGTCAGGAAATGCCTGATTTATGAACATTTTGCGAGTGCTTATCTAAACATGAAAGTATTTTATTGTTAAAAACTTTATTACAAGTTTACGATTTGCTTGCCAACTTTGGATTCGTGATGATTAACGGATAAACGGGTAAGTCTCTTTTGAACGCTGGGATATCCATGATATTCGTGGGATCTTTCCAGTCACCAAAATACTGTATTTTTATCTTATCACCCATCTGCTCGAACAGCAACTGTTCGTCCGATATCCTCCGTTGCACTTCATGCACAAGATTTGCCAACGAACCGGGACGTATACCAAGTCCAATTCGTGAGCTCTGCCTAACAGCAATGGCATCCGAAATGGACTGGGTGGGGGAGCGTTTTGGTTGCGTATCTTTACCTATAACCTGCACAGATAACTTTCTAAAATTGTGACTATCCAAATCATGCAAGAAATCGAGTACGTTTTGTTTCGTTAAACTGCTCAATACTTGTATTTGCATGTCCATACGATTGAAAAAGTACTCCATGGTCACTATCTCGCTCCAGTTTCGCATAACCTCCTCATCCAGGCTGGTGTCCCCCAGTCTTTTGCCACTTATTAGTGTGTCGCGCACCTCCATGAACTCCTGATCACTTAGCTGCGAAACCAACTCGGGCATACGCGCCCTGAATGCTTCAATGCGCTGCTCGACATATTCTGCCTGATGCTTGGTCTCCTGGGTATTGATGGTGATGACATAGGCCAGCACACCGAAGCCAATGCGTTGATGAATACCCAAGCTGTAGCCCAACTGCTCCTGCGTGCGCAATTGATTGAAGAACGGTTCCTCCACAATTAACTCCACCAGGTCCATGAGGCACTCGAGTCGCAGGTCGCTGGGTCCTATTTGATAGTAGTTGGTGACAATAGTGTTGGTATCGTCCTCGTTGAGTGCCTTGGCTCGCAGGAAATGTGTACCAAGGGGTAACTGTACGAGGCAATTGTTCAGCGCCGGAAGATCCTCAATCTTCTCGCTGTCGAAATTGGAGAGTACTCTTCCCATTACCTCCGTTGCCTGTGCATCTGTGAAATTTCCTTGAATCAACCCCTGCACATACATTTGTGTGGCAAAACTATCCTTGAATTTCTGTATATCATCCAGGGTGATGGACTCGATGGACTCGTATTTCTGCAACATGGTAAATCGATGATGCTCCAACAAACTTAAGCGAAGATCTAGATTTAAGGTCTGCCCGCTGACTAAAGAATTGAAAATCTGTCGCTTTTTGAGCTCCTTAAAGGAAACTATCTGAGCGGGATCTAGCTCTAGGGTTTTCATCACATTCACAATGATATCCACCAGTAGAGGCAGTTTTTGGTTATAGCCACTAACACGTAGAACCAATCCCTTCTCCCCCGTATAGAGGCCATAGGTGAGACCCGCTTCCAATGCGGGATACAATTGCTCAGCTATGCTAAACTCCACCAGATAGGTATAGAGTACCCCAATCATGTAATTGCTAGCACTGCGTCGTACCACAGGGGTAATGAAATAGAGATTGATGTATCCATCAGGCAGCTGAAATGTATCATCTTGGCGAAACCACAACTCGCACAGATCATTCCGTATCAGAGCCCTTGGACGTCGCGGTACATGCGGTTTCCCTGCCTCCTGCCAGTGTAAGGTAAAATCTGTGGTCACAAACGGATTGGGTTGCGGAAAGCTCAGTTCCTCCAATGGTTTGGTGTCTTGCCACATGGCTAGCCATTTGGAGGGCATGGGAATTGTGGTGTACTGTGTGCCAAACCAGGGCTCTCGTTGATCATAGTCTTGCTCTGTGTAGGGAATATGCGATGATATCATTATGTTGAAATTGAATTCACTGAGATGTTTCCGAATCAGCCCAATGGCCGCTTCATCGTACTCAAAGAATAGTTGTGATCCGGTCAGTATATCTCTGGGCGGTAGATAGCTCATGCTCTCCACCATATTTTGCACATTGTCCAGAGCAGGTAACTCAATTTTGAACCTAAAATTGTTGGCTGCAATTTGCTGAATCTCTTTATAAGTTGTCGGCAGTTGATTGCTCTCATTTAGCAGTCTGATCCAAGCAAATGTGGCCGCCAGCACTTCATCCAGATGTTCGAACCCATCGTCCGTGAGGTAAATGGTTACATTGAATAGAGAGTATATAGAATTCGACTCGAAACTGCTGCCACCAATGCCCGCCATAACGCTCATACACCACAGCCGTCGGCGCAGATAGGAGCACAGGCTACCCACTCCCTCGTAGCCGAGTAGCTGTGATATGAAGGCGTCCGGCTTGCTGCGGTACAGACCCCTCATGGGTGGCAACACCCAAGTCAATTCCAGTTTGCAAACATCCTCAACTGGCTGCACCAGAAATACCTCTCGAAACAACTGCTCTCGAAACGCCTTCTGATAGTCCATTGTGGACACATCTGCCACCTGTTCCACACTGTTGGGCATGTCTGCACAATGCCTTACAAGTATTTCCTCCAGCTCATCCAGTGATAGTTTGGCCTGTAGGCACACAATCATACGATTGGAACCGTAATGCTTGCGCCTAAACTCATGCAACGCTTTATGCAACATACCATCATCGACCTTCTCTTGCAATGACTTGAGATTTCCCCAACTGAATGTTCCCTGCGGATAGTCCTCGCTGGCAAAGCTGGCCAAAATCTGATCACGTCGAACGTCATCCCGCATGTAAGTCTGCTCAAACTCTGACTGCACCGCGGAACGCTCACGGGCCATGGCATCTGGCGACATGAGCGGCGCCTTCATCAGATTCATGAACAGATCCAAGCTTTTATCCAACTGAGCCTCCTCCACCTCGAAGTAGAAGCAGGTGTCCTCATTTTCCGTGTGCGCATTACTGAATCCCCCGTTTTTTGTCACAAAAGCATCAAACGCATTCTCCACTGGATACTTTTCCGAGCCCATAAATATCATATGCTCCAGGAAATGTGCCAGTCCCTGATATTGTCGCGGTTCGCTAAAAGACCCAACACCCACCAACACCGCACAAGCCGCCAGTTTCCCGTGAAAGTGCTCAAGCGATGCATTTGAGCTTGCCCCGCTGGCAGCGGGCATCTGATGGCGCACTGAATCTGCGCTGAGGTTAAGTGAATCCTCGTTGTTAGAATCTGATATTAGCATGGCGCGGAGTCCATTCGATAGACTTAGGATACGGTATTGCTTTCTATCACCATCAGACTTGTCCGGTGGCTCCAGGTATTGCACTGTAACGTCTCCTTTGGATATGGTGGCCAGATCGCCACTGGACTGTCGATGTAACCATTTTTGCACCTGCTTGTGGATCCTTCTCAAGCCAAAGCGGGGCTTGAAACACATACTTAATATCATGAAATAGGCTGGCTGAAAAGTTCTCTTGACGAATTAAATTTCCAGTGGCAGTCCTAGAAAAGCGAACTGCCACAAAAAGGCTAATGAAAATAATAGCTTGACGGAAAAATCTTGCTTATTAATCGATTCCCACACGGATTTATTGTGAAGAGGATTATAGGTTATTGTGGGGGCAGAGCCAGCTTAGGTATACGTAAAGCTGCTGATCGGTCCAACAGGAGGCGTACCAAGTTGAAATAGTCGATGCATCCGCAAAGGTGTTGGCTAACGTGAGCGGTTCATTGGGTTTGTTCGTCCAAATAAACATCCACCAATGAAAACTGCCAACGTTTTAAGGACTACAATTTCTAACAGGCAGGGTGCTGATTTCCAGCTACACAGAGTAAAAAAATGATATTAAAGAATATCCATTTGATGATTTCCGGTATCCATTTGGACGGGTTATATCTTAACTATCTTTTTAATCATCCAAGGCAGCTAAAAATCAAACAAAGGATATGAAAATAGATGATCATGTCGATGATTTTGCAGCTCCGCTGGATGATTTAACGTATATTAAAGACTTATCCATTCCAAATGGATCTTTTTTAGAACTTGTTTTCCTTGCATAGTGAATGTTCTCGAGAAATATTCAACGGACGTTAACGCACTCCAGGAAATACCATGGATTGAACAAGGAAAAAACGCTTAGAACATCATCAACCAATGCTCCCTGGGAGATCTCCTGCAGCGAAAGAAAATGCCAGGTAAATATTAAGCCTTAAAAGTATGATTTCATCCCGGCAATGGGAATAATATTTAAAGTTCCACTTCCTCCGAAACGGGATTGTCTCAACTACGTATTGCATATTTGGACGTTATCGAATTATGGATTATAGTATATTGTGGATTGATCTCTGAGAAGGTATCAGAAAAAAATTATATACCGAATAGTTTCTGCTAAACAGACAGATTTTAAAAGTTGCAAAAAGCAACAAAAAGAATTTCCTTTTTTTTTTTAAATTTTTCCAATTTTCAGTCATCAATTCATTAACCTCACATTTGACCAAAGATTTTGGGTCTAGCTAATTGCTAAATTATGTAAGGTTCATTAGGAAGTGCTTTATCCCTAACTATTATACATACCTGCCGGATGTGCCTGGTCTTTTAAGAAAATTCTTCATCTCCTTATTTAATAAACTGTCAGTCCATGTTGCCTGTGTTCAAACTATTTTGCATTTTTTTGATTCTTGGCTCGCTTAGCTGTTCATTGAACTGTTTTGGTCTCTGGTCTCCCCTCGGTTATTTCGTGGTCTTTGTGGTGTTGGCCAATCAACAAAAATTGCATTTAATATAAAATCCAAAAAATAGATGAAAAAAAAAGCAGGGGAGACAAATTCACAAGCCGTGTGAAATTGGCGTAAATTTGGTTTGTCCATTAAATTATCTGTTTATCCATAAAAGTTCAAAGTTCAATGCTTCCTCTGCCTTCTGTCATCGACTTGAGCTGGCAAACAGAAAATTACACAACAAATATTGCAAATATCACTAGAAAGGCAGAGCAAGAGCACCGAACACCGAACACCAAGCACAGGGCCAATACATAAATAAATACACAAGCACGACCTAAAGTAATAAAATAAACATATTTAAAAAGAGACATTTTGACAACCTTTTGATAGGTTCATTTCAGTTACAATCTGTGAGAGTCAAGGCGCCACTTGAATTTGTATTTGTCTCCTGGTTCGTCCCGATGGCAAGGTTCAACGCATTGTGCCTGGCTTAGCTTGGCTTGATTTGTATGTTTCCTTTACCCCCTCGTCATTGTCGATGACTTTCTATTACTTATGATTTCATATTAGTTTCTGCCATTGTCTCGCATAAAGAAAGTTCAGACTCCTTTGGCCTCAAAGTGGTCAAGTGGATTTGGTAATTTTGACAAGGAACTAAGTGGAAACGTTAAAAGACAAGGGATATAATCTATGGATTTTCTTGAGATGAAATTGGTTGTAGTATAAGAAATAAATATAGTTTGGCCGGGTGTGGTTCAGCGGGTAGTGTGTGTGCCAGCTCTGTGCAAGAGGTCGTGGGTTCAAGCCAGCCAAGAGATTGAAAGGAGGAGATCAGCTTGGCTGCTTGAAGCCAAGTATATATATATATTTAAGAAGGAATTATATCTTTTCTTATTAGCTGTTCTAGGCACATTGGCACTAAGCAAGATCTATTCTCACTTTAATAAAAACAATTTCCAAAATTTTGTTTGGTATTAAAGGAGTATTAGAAATTGTCGACCAAACTGGGGCGACAACCAAAACTGTACTCTAACTCCTAAAATTTTGGTTCGGTTCAGCAAAATCTGTAGACATGAAGACCTTTGGCCTACTGCCTAGCTACTTTTATGGTCGGTTTCAGGCGATTGAGTCTTGCAATCAGCAAACAAGTTGAATAAATCATGAAGAAACCCGCTCAGAGCTACTTATAAGGTCCCCACCCAAATTAGCCTTTGTTTTTAACATCTTTGACTCCAGAACTTATTAAGTGATTCACAAGACAATAGCTTAACAATATATTGGAATTATTTTTCATATAAACTTATCATCAAAATAAATTTCGAAAATTTTCGGATATCCGGTTCGCTGGTTCGAACCAAATTTTTTAATGGTCAAGGCTCGACTACTTTATGTTTGTAGTTTTTGGCTGGAACCTTGCTTGACACAATATTACTAAATTTCAGAAATTAATTTACTCAGAAAAGAAAGGATACGTTTCATACCAAACAGGATAGAATTTAAACCGTTTTGTACTTAAAATTTTAAGTTTGATTTGTTCTTAGATGTACTTTAATTGAGTACGAAACATTCTAAAACCGATATATTATTGAAATGAGAGCAAAGTTCTGGAATCAAGATCATTTTGTAGTCACAGTAAGATGAAAAATTCAACAAAAGCGAGTACTAAGTTTATGTACAAAGTATGTTAGATTAAGTTCAAAATAGACTCATAATGCTAGCTCCACAAAGTGGGCAGCAGAAAATGCGAATTTTTTATACGCAAGTCTGTCCGTAAAACTCCCACAGGATTCTTACACTTTTGTTATGTAGTAATGGGAAATTTGAGTTCTACGGTAGCGCTAACTTTCTCTTTGGTTATGGCCCTTTGATAGTCCTTTGGTTCAATACAGAGATCTCGTCTAAGAACAAAGTGGGAATAGCTTTTAAAAAGTAGGGTCCGATAAGTTGTCTTAGTTAGAAAACGCGCTGCAGGGGTATACAAACTTCGGCTGAATTGCAGCTAACTTTCCTCAATTTTTATTATATATTGAATTTTTCTAGATGTTTGCAACGCATAGAAGAAAGCATTTCCGACCACATAAAGTATATATATTCTTGATCAGCATGACGAGCTGAGTCGATATAGCCATGTCCGTCTGTCTGTCTGTTTCTATGTTATCTCCTCAGTCAGTTTTAAAGCTATCGCCACCAAACTTTGCACGAAGGCTTCTGGTACAAATACGCTGCACATTTGTGGGAACCGGCCGGATCGGATGACTATAACATATAGTTGCCATAGGAACGATTGGTCGAAAAACTAGCTCTAGTAAGAAAAAACTAGGTGGTTTTTAATGCAAACAACTTCAAACTCCGTATTTACTAGTTTTTAATGCTTTTCCATGATTCTGCCAAGTTTGGTCGAAATCAGGCATCTATATAGTAGCTGCCATTGCAGCTGCCATTGAAAAGTAAGGTTAGTAAAAAATCTTAGCTATGAAAACTTTTTTGTTTTCAATGTAAACCTCCTTAAAATTGACATGTATTTATTTTATAAGCTTTCACACATTTCTTCAAAGTTTTGTCAAAATCGGATGACTAAAGGTTACAGCTGCCATAGGAATGATCGGTCAAGAAACTAGTTTTAGTGAGAAAACTTTTTTGTTTTCAAAGGAAACGCCTTCAATCTTTGTATTTCTTAGTTTGCTATGCTTTCCCATGATTTCACTAAGTTTGGTCAAAATCGGACATCTATATGGTATAGCTGTCATACAAAAGTAGAGTCAGAAAAGTGACTTATTGAGAAAAACTTGTCGGTTTTCAGTGAAAACGTCCTTCAAAATAGTTAGAAAAACGTGCTGCAAGAGTATGCAAAATTCCCGCAGCCGAAGTTAACTTTCCTCTATTTTTTTTTTTAACTTTTTAGGCATTCTTCAAATGATTTTATTGTAGCTTAATGGCTTGTCCTTAACTTGCCTATAAATCGGCTCAGCAGACGTTTTGACTGACTGCAAATGACAGACTTGTGGATGCATTTGCATTGGCGACATGCGGGAGTTCCAATTATTGCAAATGTCTCACTGGTCCGCACCCGGACTCGCCCAATATTTGCTGACCCATTTGGATGATCTTTTTTTTAATTATTTTAATTTTTTAAATGATTTGATTGCCGTGTTTTGTGTTCGCTTTTCATTTATCTTAAATTAGTAAGATTTATTTATTTTCTATAATGAAAACAATAAATATGCCTAAAGCCTCATATTTTACGGCTAATCTTGAATCTCATCAGCATATAAATAACTAACTCAGCACCTTTCCCACTTAGCCACTTTCACCCACCGCCTCCTCCTCGTTCACTAATTGTATCATTATCAGCCAGCCCCTCACTGAGTTTGGGCCAATAACACAACCAAAACTGCCCAATCATTAAATTATTACCTTGAGGCATTCCGATTTCATTCAAATTTATTTTAAACAATCAAAAGCAATTTTGTTGATTTCATTTTATTGAACTAGTTTTTGGCTTTTGCCTGATGCTTGTTCGGTCATCTGCCAGCTGTTTCCGTGGTGTAGCGGTTATCACATCTGCCTAACACGCAGAAGGCCCCCGGTTCGATCCCGGGCGGAAACAGGATAACGAAAAATCTTTTTTTTTAAAGTAAATTATTTAAATAATTTTTTTTTTGGTTACTGCAATCGTCGTGTTTTAAGAGTAATGATAAAATAGTTTCTTTAACTGTTTCCGCCCGGGATTGCCCGCCCAGATACACCTTTTATGGCTAACTCGGCACAAATACAAACATATTTATGTTTGAAACCTTTTGTCAGCAAACAATTGCAAACAAACGCGCATTAATAGCAACAGAGAGATAAACATAATGTTTGAAATGTGTTTAATTTGGTTTATTTTTACCAAAACAATAACAATTTTAATGCCATTTGCTAGAGCAACCTGTTTGTTTCTGTGAGAGAGAGAGGAAATCGTTTTGTGTTGATTGTTTGTATTAATTAAGCGATATGAGATGGTACATTTACCTATATTATGTTCCCGTGAATAGATAACAGTGATGGAAATCGAACTAACCAGCTGGCTGTTAGATTTCTAAAGTGCCCTGCTAAAAAGCATAGTTAATGGCCAACAAGAATTTAAGAAATATTTACATTTCACTTATTTCCGTAGTGTGATTCACAATAGGGAATGCTTACGGATTCCACAATTTAATTAGATTTCTTAATGTTTTCTAAATTGAATTGAAAACTATACTCGTTGTATATGGCAGTGAAAATGAATTATTTACATTTCACTTATTTCCGTAGAATGATTCCTAATAAAGAATGCTTCCGGATTCCACATTGAAATACGAAAAATGCATTTTAAAGTGAATTAAACACTGTACGTGTATGAGACTGCGAAATTGAGGCTGCACACCGGACCAGTATCGAGCCCTTTCCTGGCTCACACTCCTTGAAAAAAAGGTTCGGTTCGGTGTTTTGTTAAATTACATGGTTGCTCTACAACAAAAATTATTCAGAGATGGTTTCCATTTTAACCAACTTGCGGGAATTTATCTTAGTAAGGCCAAAAAATATCAGTGAATCTTATGAATCTATACCAAGATTCGAAACAAACCTTATACTTAATGACTACACCCAAAAAAAAAAGCAGACCAAATAATAATTACATAATATCCATTTGTTCTTGAGGTTTCAAGAAAATCGCTCTTAAAATCGAGCTTAATTAGTATTCATTTTCAGGAGATGGAAATTAAGCCAAGAAACTGCTAGAAGAGAGCCAAAACATTTAAGAGAACAGCGTTGAGCTCGCTCTAACAGTTTCGTTTTTTGTGAAAGAGGGGTGCGTGGGACAGCTATCGAGAGGACTGCAATCATGTTGCTTTGAAATTCCCAAGCGGCTATGACATTGTTGTAAAGACTGCTGTTGGACTAACTGTTGACAAACAAAGACTGATGCTGGTTTTGTGGTATTGTGTGTTCCTTAAGCTTGCTACATAGTTTGACAAATAATTCTCTTTAATATAAATTTATACAAAAAATAAAGGAAAGTTAACTTCGTCTAGACCGAAGTTGGTATACCCTTGCAGCACGTTTTTCTAACTACTTTGAAGGACATTTCCACTGAAAACAAACAAGTTTTTCTTACTTAAACTATGTTTCCGACTCTTCCTTTTTATGACAGCTCACTATATAGATGTCCGATTTCGACCAAACTTAGTGGAATCATCAGAAAGCATGGCAAACTAAGAAATACAAAGCTTGCAGGCGTTTTCTTTGGAAACAAACAGTTTTTTCTCACCAAAACTAGTTTTTCGACCGATCATTCCTATGGCAGCTATATGCTGCAGTCAACCGATATGACCGGTTCCGATACTTGTACATCGTATTTTTACTACAAGACTTCGTGCAAAGTTTGGTCGACATAGCCATGTCTATATCGACTCAGCTCGTCATGCTGCTTAAGAATGTATGTGGTCGGAGATGCTTCCTTTCCTATGCGTTACAAACATCTGAACAATTTTGATGTACCATCTGCAAGGGTATAAAAATTAAGCAACATTTTTTTTTTCGATTTTAATGTGGTCGCTCTCACTTTTAAATCTATGGAGCTCTTGATTCAAGAGTGATCTTACTCTTGAACCTGATGAGCTCTTTTTGCTCTCTTTTTGACAATGCATTATGCTCCTGATTCGAGGAGGAGCAACCCTGGATTTGAATACGTTCAGCACTCAATCCAAGAATTTAAAAACTGGATTTTAGAATGTTTAGTACTTGGTTCAAGTATTAAAGCTCTTAAATCAAGTAAGATCAAAAATTAACACTTGGAGAATTTCGCTCTTTGGATCAAGAATATACATTATTATCAGACTTCTGGCATTAAACATACGTAATCCAAGTACGAAATTCCCAATTTTTCTCTGAGTGTAGTGCAAAACTTTACTTAGAACTTTAAAGAGTCGTATTAATAAGTAAAGTAATGCATCAATAAATTTGAGCTCGCTCGTACCGATTGTCAAACATGTATGGTCCCTCAAAAACTAATACGAAAATAAAATAAATATAAATTCTTGATCAGCATGATTAACTAAGTTGAATTAGCCATGTCCGTTTTGCCCGTCCTTCTGTTTCTATGCTTCTCCCTCGTCGGATATAAAGCTTTTTATAGCTTTCGTGACCATTTGGTAAAAATATGTAGCGGAGGACGCCTTCAATGTTATTTTGATATGGCATATAAGTATCAAATGAACTACTTTGTTTGCTTTGTTCAACATTAGTGTTAATAATATTTTCTACACTGCAGTGAAGGCTATCAAAATTGGCTGATAGTCAAAACGGTATGGTCAAGGATAAGCGGACACGAAGTGTGCGAGCTTAGTATTCCATTTTCCAATTTAGCTTCATTTTAGTTATTCTCGATGTATACCGAATACTAAAATCATTGTCGAGGCTCGTTCTCTCTGATTTTGGGTCCTTTTTAACAACGAGAAAGCTTAGCTAACTCTGTCTGTGCAGAAGTTTTTATACCCTTGCAAAAGCTCGCTTAAATATTTTCAAAAATTACTCTATTTCTCATTTTTCGACCGATCGTTCGTATGGGCTATATTTGATATAATCAAATCAAACAAATACAAAATTGCAGGATGCTACCATTAAAAACAAAAAAGTTTTGCTAACTAAGACTGTTTTTCAGAGCTATCTTTAGTATGGCAGCTATACCATTTAGTTGTCCGATTTTAATAAAACTTGTTAGAATTATAAAAAACATAGAAAATCTACGATAACAAAGTTTGGAGACGTTTCCATTAAAAAGAAAAAAGTTTTTCTTACTAAAACTAGTTTTGCGACCGATTGTTTTTATGGAAGCTATGAGATATAGTCATCCGATCCGATCGATTCCACTATATTAGTAGCGCGCAGCAAAAAGAAGACCCTGTGCAAAATTTCAGCTTGATAACTTCAAAACTGGGAGACTTGTTAGCGTAGAAACAGACAGACAGCCGGACGGACAAAGCTCAACCGTCTCAGCGCGTCACCTTGATCAAGAATATATAATATATGGTTTATGGAGTCGGAAATGAATATTTCTATGCGTTGCAAACTTCTGCGCAAAAATATTATACCCTTTGCAATGGTATAAATATGACTTAAAGTCATTTTTATACTCTGTACCGTAGGTACATAGAGTATTATAAGTTTGTGCAAAAGTATGTAACATCCAGAAGGAAGCATCTCCGACCCCATAAAGTATATATATTCTTGATCAGCATCAACAGCCGAGTCGATATAGCCATGTCCGTCTGTCCGTCCGTCTGTCTGTCCGTATGAACGCACAGATCTCAGAGATGGTAAGAAATATAGGTTTGACATGTATGGGACATATGCTTCTTATGTCTGCAGGCAGATCAAGTTTATTTTAAATTTTGGCCACGCCCCCTCCCGCCCCCGCAATTTATCGATCCGAATGAAGGAATGAAGAAGATCGGATGAACGGTTTTCGAGTTATGATCAAAAGACAAATTTTCTTGGTACAGAGTATGTTATAGTCGGGCTTGACCGACTTTCTTTCTTGTTAGAATAGTGACTTCGAATAAAAATTGATGGATCGGTTAGGTTTCCAGTTCAGATGGTCATAATATTTAAAAGACTCAGCTAATGATTCGATTTAAGTGCTTCAAGTCTAAATGCAAATGCAATCTTATTCAACCGATAACATCATATTGTTCATCTTTAATCAACCCAGTTGAATAGGTTGATTCTCTATTTATATTCACAATACGTTTCTATCGATTTTCAAATAATCATTCTGCTCATTTCACTTATGGTTTTAAGTATATATACCACATATATTTATCTTCGAAAAAATTTTAATACGATCTTAAATGCGCTTAATGATGAATACCTTCCTTCTTTCTTTTTGGCTTCCGA
This sequence comes from Lordiphosa andalusiaca, assembly GCA_035044965.1. NCBI lineage: Eukaryota > Metazoa > Arthropoda > Insecta > Diptera > Drosophilidae > Lordiphosa > Lordiphosa andalusiaca. The sequence continues at coordinate 541,603 of JAWNNM010002188.1, read as the reverse complement.
TAATATTGAAAATAAAAGGTAGTTTTAAAATGTTGGGTTTTGTAGTTTACCCACCTGGGAATGTTGAAAACTTTAACAATGGTTCAAAGCCCTAATAACCCTTCTTTAACTTTTCCCTTAACATTTAAGGACAACAGAAATTCCAGAAATATTTCCTTATGTTTTCTCTCTACTTTCAAACAAAATAGAATCTTGTGAAAGCCTTTGCCGCCCCTTTGCAATCCCACTCAGTTTACTCTCACTTTGTTGGTTTGTTATTTTTTTTGCTTTTAACCCTTTTCGCTTTTTGCATTTCACTTTTGCCATATTTGTGATTTTGTTGTTTTGCCTTGGCGGGAAGTGGAAGTGTATTTGTCTCATGCGAATGGCTTTGCAAAGGCAAATGAGCGTGGGTTAAAGGTGAGGACTGACTGGCTGTCTGCCACATAAATTGCTGCCCACTTGATGGCACACACTGCGTATGAGCAATGTGAGAAAATGCACTGCGAGTTCGAAATTTGTGTATGTATGTGTGAGTTGATTTCAAGTGCATGTCAATTTGCTTGCCCTTTTTTTTTTAAAAAAACATTTGCTCACCTGTACGTATTGCTTTCCAAAACTGAAATTCGTCAAGTAATTTGAAGCTGGTCTCAAAGGTTTTCGTTTTAAGGGCACGTTTGTGTCACACTTAGTGTTTTCCCGTTATTGCACACATATTGTTCTTGCTGTTGTTGCACAGAAAAAGTCCTTGAACGCTCAACTGACCTGACACGATACACACACAAAACAATCAAAATAGGCAAATAATTGTCCTTCGCCAAAGTCTAGCACACGCGATTTTAGCCAAAGTCTTTTTTTTTTTGTATATTTCTAGTTTGGTTCTTTTTTGATTATTACTCGAATTGCTGTATATTTTTGTCTTATTTATATATTCCTAATTATTTTAAGGATATGCTCTGCTTAAATTCATTTCCAAGCTACCTCCGCAAGGACTCGCTTCCAACTGACAACGCCAACTGAATTTCATTTTCACTTTTCATGAGTTGCGGAGATTACTCTTTTTTTTTTTTTGTTTTTTGTTCTTCTGACAACATTTGTTTTTGTTTTCGGTATTTGTTGCTGTGTTTGTGTGAGTGGGTGGCCAAAAATGTTGAGCATTATATGAATGAAACAAGAACACAAGCTGGGGGGTGCGCTCTCGAAACACGCGACAGCCTGCACGAGACATGCGCCCTGCGAAGCAGAGAATGAGAGCAAAAATGGGTAATGGCATTTTTGAATTTATATCATTGTGGCGCCACCGCTAACAAGCTTTTTACAAAGATAAAGAAAGCTTTCAAGTTGGAAATTGATTAAATTTAAATGTTACCAGAAAATAAACAGTTCAATTCCGACCCAAAACCAATGTTCGGTTGGAATAAAATCTCTCTTGATTTGGAAAGAGATTTAGCTTAATTCTTTGCAGCTGGCGCCAACAGCAGGCGAAGGTGACCGGATGTCGAACAGGTTCGGCTCAAACCCGGCTTGCAACCCTGCGGTAAATATGACAATTCCAAAAAATTAAAGCTGTCGGAAGGTAATTGTGAACTTTCAACAGACCTCCATGCGTCTGCCTGCTGACAAAACAAGCATATGTCCCATACATGTCAATCCTCTATCTCTTACCATCTCTGAGATCTGTGCGTTCATAGACAGACATGGACATGGCTATATCGATTCGGCTGTTGATGCTGATCAAAAATATATATACTTTATAGAGTCAGATGTGCTTCCTTCTGGCTGTTACATACCATTGCACAAACTTACATTACGGTACACAGTATAATTATATTACGCATGCGCCACATGGGACCATATGGGCGGTGAGGTAGGCGTGATCGGATCGATATAAAACTTTTTACAAATGATCCTCTGGTTGTTGCTAACAAATTCACAAAGTTTCAAGCCATACGGCTGCATTTGTCGACTTTATGCTAAACATTTTGCAATCCAGATCAGTGTGCAATGTACACAACAGACTTTACATAGCTACTTCAAAAGGATATACAGGGTCGCCCAAATTCGACGGACCCATGTTTTTTTTAAAAAAATCAAAGAAAAAAATAAAAATTTGGCGGTTGGCAATCTTAATCATTTAATTTTTTCCAAGTAGATTTGTTTACATCAATTCTTGAATAGGATATCTCTCAAATGGCCCGCCTCTGGCGTTGATGGCGTATTGTGCCCTTTTTGCAGCATTTTCCATCGTTTTCGCCAACATTTCGGCCGGAATAGAGGCTATTTCTTCACGAATGTTGTCCTTGAGCTCTTCTACGGTCCTTGTCTTGTTAACGTAAACCTTTGACTTCAAATATCCCCACAAGAAGAAGTCAGGCGGCGTCAAATCGGGCGAACGCGGTGTCCAGTCCAAATCACCACTTTTCGACATCAAACGGCCCGGAATCAATTTCTTCAGAAAATCGATTGTTATGCGACTTGTGTGCGGTGGAGCGCCGTCTTGTTGAAACCAGAACTGCCTCATACGCTTTCGACGAATAATTGGCATCACAAAATTGGTCATCATGTCGCGATAACGCTCCTGGTTGATGGTAACAGCATGGCCATTTTCATTTTGGAAGAAAAACGGCCCAATGACCGTTTTCGCACTAACGCCGCACCAAACTGTGACTTTTTTTTTGTTTTCATAATTGACTTGTTCTGTTGAATGTAAATTTCAACTATTTCAGAGCGCTCGCGTGGCGTGTATTGTTCCATGGTAAAAATCTGCTTGGACTGACGCTTCAAACGCGGTATGTCATTAAGCGATCTGACATCTCTGTCAAAAGTTATGGCGTTGCCAGATGGGTCCGTCGAATATGGACAACCCTGTACTCTAGCGGGGTCACATCACATGATCTTTCGTTGGACTGTTCACAAACGTGAGATTAGTTGTTCAAAAACCTCGCCCCAAAATTGGTCAATGCTCAACAAAGCCGAATTGTCCCAATTCATAGTATTTGAAAAGGTACCGTCCAACGATTGACAACTGCCGATATAGGAGCAATATTCCTATCGGTTCACACTCTCAGCACAAAGGAAGGTGAATAAGCACGAATAATGATAATAAAATTCAATGATTTGCCAGCGCTGTTCGTTTGCTAGTCTATTAATGGTGAAATGGTAAACCTTACTGAGCATTTTTGACACCGGCACATGTATTAAACCACGCGTGAGGTGTCATAAAATGTACACTGGAAAACCAAAAAGCATATAAAACAAGGTAGCTCAACTGGAATTGCCTTTTCGTTCTTAAAAAAACCAGAGCCAATGGAAGTTACTCGTTCCAACAGGAAACAAAAAAAGATCTTGCAGTTTCGATATACCAAACTACACCTTTGAAACATTAAGCCAAGGCCGAATAAGAATATCGAAACTGAGCAGTGAGCTACCTTGTGGTTATTGTATCAAATGTATAAACATACGGTCCCGCACTCAAATAATATGCGCAAACATTAATAACACAATTCTAACTTTGTTTAAACAACGTGTACAAATTTTGTTTGCGTGTTGGATCTTAGCTTAAGGTTAATAATATCAGAAAACTGGACGTGTTTGCCAAAAGAAAATACATTTTAAACGCTTCAAAACTGTTTGAACCTTTCGTACAAAGTATACAAATCCAAATATTTCGGCACGCCAAAATTGTCAGGCTTACTAGACTGGTATGCAGTTTCGTTGGAAGACGTTTTGAGTGGCAAAGGTTACATATTATTGTATAGCATTATCACAGTATCATGATTTGATCCCAGATATTATGGTAAAAGTAATCCATTAATAAAATTCTACCGCTCGAATCTCTAAGCTTTCATATTTTTGGTAATTTATTGAGATTTATGCAATGATATATTGTGGCTGACGGCATTCCTGAATTTTTGGGTCATAGAACAATCCAGGTGTACAATCGAGTGTAATGCCACGACCATTCAAACAGTAATAATAGGCATCCCTGCGAGACTTGTGTTCAAAAAAGTGAGCACCCTTTGCCGGGCAAACTATGTCGGCGCGACGAGGCGGGGACCGAGAAAACGGTTGAATGTTACGATTCAGTGCTTCGATCTGCAAAACGAAGGAGATATAATTTTTCTAACATTCATCTCCATTTCTCAAGCTAGCTTTCAACTTACCGTACAATCCACATTATTTTTATAATCACAACTCTGGATTTTGGGATTATACAGAAGGCCACTCGAACACTCTTGGGCCCAAGCCTTGCCGTTGGAACAGATATAATATTTACTACATTGTGCCTTGCTGGCCAAGTAAATAATGTTCTCGGGCTGCATATCGGCCGAACATTCATTCGACACGCAGTCCACATACTGCGGGAAATCGCAACGATCTGTCATATTATTGTATTGAAGGCCATCGGGACATTCACGGAGAACTGGTAAACCATAATAGCAGAGAACATATTTGGTGCAGGTGTTGTCATAGCAGAAGCTGCTCAATTCGTAATTCTTGCAAGTGGGTAGACACTGTACCGAAATGCGATAGGTGCACACTTGGAACACATAGTCAAAACCCACTTCACACGGTTCCCTTTCGTCGAGGCATAGTTGGGGATTCTTTAACTCCATCTCCAGACAGCTACCATTTTCAAAAATAACACCATCTGGTCAGGGGTGAAATATTAATATAGATCGGAAATGCACTTTGTTTCTATACATTTTTACTCACTTCGACATTCTATATACTTCTCGCAGTTGCCCACAAAGGGTAACATTACACCATCAGCAATATTGGCACAAACATTAATGCTTGTATTTTTGTACACATCATATTCCTCAGGTGGAGCGTCTTCATCATCGCGATCGCCATCGTCACCTGGAGTAGGAGCTGTCACATCACTTCCATCTTCTCCTTGCACCTTGGTCACGAGTAGAACCAGAGCCAACACACACAATATCACCCACTTCACTATTAAATAAGGGGTTCAACAGCACATAAAACAGATTTATAGAAACTCTTAAGCTCTTTTGTTACTCACTCCTGCTCTAGCTAGCACATCGAGATCCCAACCTCAACTGATTGCCACCATTAGGGAAAACTTTCATTTTATATGATCATAGATCATTAATTTTTGTTGGCCTTTTCTCATTTTGTAGCGAAGTCAAATAATGAATTCGCGGAAAGTTGACTTCTTTATCACTTAACAAAGTTATCAATTTAGGCACGCGTAAGATAGAACGGCTGATGGCTCCTACAGGAAAACTACATTTCAATTTGCACAGAAACATTTAAACTTTGCTTGCACTTGCGATAAAAACAAAAAAATAAAAGATTGCGAAGCAATGATTTTCTTAGATAATAATTTTTATTATTATAAAAGAAAGACGTACAGATGCAAAGTGTTTTGTTTGCTCAAACTTTACCTTTCGAATCAATAAAAATATCAGGGATGCAAACCGGTTCTGAGCTGAACCGGTTTTGAACCGAACCGAACCGCTTATTCCTGTGCGTGAACCGAACCGCAAACCGAACCGGCTTCCTTTCAGCATTTCTGAACCGAACCGAAAACCTCAAATAAAAACGGTTCGGTTCGGTTCAGTTCTCTGACGAGTTTTAACGGGATTTGCTTTCCTCTAGCCAATGATTTTGATTGATTAGGAAATTTGAATCGTTTCCCGAAGATAATTTTCAAACATTTCGTTCGACCCTCTACATATTTCAAGTTGTCGAATCGATTTAACCTTTAAGGATCGATATAAGTTCTGCAATTTCCCGCCGATCTCTTAGTTTACCTGTCATCAATGTAAATTTGTTTTTTCATTAGACATTATTTTCAATTTTCTATGGTACTTCTTAACCTTAATTCAATCTTAATCTGCCAATAAATAAGGGCATTCCTCCAGGAACTGATAGACGAGTTCTGGGAATCCGACATAATAATCTTTGCAGATTGCTCTAAGGATTTTAAAGATATTCGAATGGATTATAGGAATCAATGACTAGGAATCAAAATGGTCGAATAGCCACTTCACCGAAATCATATTTTATAATGTGCCTTTGTGAACCACTGAACCGAACCGAAACCGCGGTTCATTTAACTCCGAAAACCATGTTATGAACCGAACCGGCGGTTTAGAAACTGTGCGAACCACTGAACCGAACCAGTGCCTATTTTCGAGTGGTTTGCATCCCTGAAAAATATTTTAAAAATTTAAATTGCATTTGAAAGAAAAGCATTAATGTTTCAAATAACATATCGTACATTCACTCGAAAAGAAGAGAAATATTTATTTTACACAGAAGCGGTAACACCAAAATCAAAGGGATTCGAACTGGAATCGCTTTACTTTTTAAATTCATTTTAAAGGAGTCATTTTCTTTGTAAGGTTTTGACTGATTTTCATACCCTGTTCCCATTTTTGATTACTTACATTATATGAATACAAAATAAACAAATTCATAAAAAAGCACAGACCCCAAAAATAATCGACTGGTAAGTCCCATTCTTCCTGGTATTCTGAGACAAAAGAGATGAACAGATCGTAATCAGAAAAGAACACGCTAATGCCTTAAACTCCGGGGAAAAAACCATTGTAAATCGGTTCCGTAGAACTTGAGATATTAAAAAATAGTTTCAAGAAAATCGAGTTTAAAGTTTTGTGTTCCGTTCTTTTGCTGTGTGACGTTCGCTTGTTTGTTCGTTTGTAGTATCAACATTTTCCATCTAAAAACTGTTGGAAATATCTACACTCAGAAAAAAAAGGCTTCCGGCGTTCTAGACCAAACGGGACATAATTTAAACCGGTTTGTACTTGAAATTTTGAAGTATGATTCGTTGACTCAAGAACAAAATTGTACTCGCAGTAAGATGAAAGATTCTAGAAAAGCGAGTTCTTAGTTCAAGTACAAAATATGTTAGATTAGGTACAAAATAGACTCATAGCTCCACAAAGTGCGCTCCAGAAAATACGAAATATTTTTAAGCGAGTCTGTTCTTAAAATTTCGTACTGGCTCTAACACTTTTGTTATGGAGTAATGGTAAATTTTTGAACTTCAGTATCTCTAACTTGCTCTTTGGTTATAGGCCTTGGATATTTCTTTGGTTCAATACAGAGACCTCGTTGAAGAACAAAATGGGAAAAGCAGACAGAATTATGGGCTCAAACCAAGAACGTTTTGTGCTTGTTATAAAATCTTTTAATTACTCCCTAGAATGTTCTTGGGCTGGCATTAGAAATTACTGCACTTTAAGAAGGAAGTTTTTCTTACTTACTTTGAGACATAATCGAGCTTCACTGAAGACCATTATAAGCTAAAAGAATGATTAAAAAAATATCAAAATAATTCAAAACATACCTAATTTATTCCAAAAAAGACTTAAATCAAGTATTTCGGGATTGGAAAAATTGTACCTGATATAAGAGTTTTGTACTTAAATCAAGTGTATTCGAACTTAATTCGTTACTTACAACAATTATTGACACCGTCTATACTTAATTCAAGTACAAAGTTCTTGGTTTTTTTTCTGAGTGTATATACTAATTTAAACGTTTAATCAAAATTATATTCATTTCAAATAAATTTGTATTTTAAAAGTATAAACTATATTATAAACAATATATAATATATTTTAAACAATAATGCCGCTTCTGAATTCGCAGTTAAATCAAAAATGTTGGACTTTTAAAATCTAAACTTTTTTTTAATGATTCAGCTTTAAAATTCAAAAGTGACAAGTATTGATTTCAAAATTGAATCACTTTAAAATCAAAAGTTGTAAAAATTAAGTCAAAAGTGCAAAAATGTTAAAATTAAAAGTGGAAAACTTAAACATTTTGTAATTAAGTGGATAAGTTCAAAAACAACTACTGACATTGGCGAATTAACCAAAGAAAAGTGTTACATTTACCAATTTTTTTTACTTTGTGTTTACTTAGCCTTCTATTGTTACACCAAGTAAAAGGTGAATGTATGCACTGCACATACTTCCGTATGTAATTCAGTTAACGACAATTTGGTTTCCGGGACCTCGTAATTCCCAAACATTCTTGTACAATCGTGGTGTTAGTGTCATACCAGCAGAAGTAGTCAATTTTCTGATATTTTCCTGCTTCATTTCCACGGCATTTTCTAAGTTGTCGCCTCTGGTCACACTGAGAAATGTTAAATTAACAAATTGCCGAACAACAAAAGCATTTAGTAAGAAAACATGTAAAAGCAGGAAGCTGAAGTCCACATTTTGCTTGCCAATTTAAGCAACAACAACTTGGAGAGACAACGGACAGAAATCGAGGCATTTAAAATTTTGTTTGTAGACACCAGCAGGTAAACAATAGAAAAAAGACAAGCTGCTGGAAGTTTCTTTGAGAGAGACGCACGTAAGAAATCAAAAAGAAAAACAGAAATGTTTGAGAATTTGATCGGGATATTCCGTAAACGTCGCCGCTGCGATGAGGAGAGAGAGGGAGGACGAGGAGGCGGAGTAGGTGTCGAAATACCACCGCCTGCCGATGGACCAGATGTTCCGTTTGATGATGACTACTCGGACTGGTCCGATGATTATTTTACCAACAGCAACAACAACACTCAAATCGATAGGTAATTAAATGTTAAATGAATAATCTTCTATCTCTCTTCTTACAGTTTGTGCGTTTGTTTGTGTTTGAGAGAGAGAGAGAGAGAGAGGGTAAACAATCAAAATAAAGCAGCCACTACTACAACCGCTACAGCTACACCCACACAAAAAAGCTTAAGACATTCCCAAAAAGAAAAAAACCAAATACAGAAATCACAGTAGGCAGGGACTCACTCAGTTGCCTTTTTTGGAGAGTGTTGAAAGCCAGACCAACGGAAGATTCATTTCACTCTGGATCAGCCGCAGGAGATGGACGTTGATGTGCCTGCTGCACACCCACACCACAGTGCCACCTCATCTGCATCACCATCTTCAGCAGCGGGCCACATTTATCATTCGGAATCATCAATGAATTTCGATTATTTACAAGGACTACGTGCTGGGGCATCACCCTCGACGGCAAACTCAAGCGGCGGCGCTGGAGGCGGTAGCAGCAGTGGCAACCACACCTATGGATTCGTCGATGACAGTAGAGCGCTGGACAGGTTGTTATTCCATCCATCCATCAAACACAGAAACACAAGCAACAATTATACATATTTTATTTTGTATACCCTTTACCAAAGGTACAGAGGGTAAAATGAGCTTGTGCAAATGTATGTAACAGGCAGATGGAAGGATTCTTGAGTCGAGTCGATAAAATCCGTCCGTACCAACGCTGTTCTCAGATTTGTGACGTGAGCCACCCAACTTTGGCATGTGGGTCGGTTATTTTTAATTTTGGATTTGCCGCCAGTTTGTTTGGGCATACAAAATCGAGATGTTTTAACTCGTTAGACATTTTTCAACTATCCTTTAATGTTCGATCCCTGCCACACATTTGGCCAAGAAATCTTTATTGCTTTTTAAGGCAGAAGCTTTAACCATTTTCTATTTCATTCAAAATATCTGCTTGGATATACAAACTTTGGCAGGTACAGGGTATATCACGAGTCGGTTTGACCGACTTCTATTCTGTAATTTTATTATTTCTTTTATCTTCACACTTTGCTACTACCTCAGCTTCATTCGTTTCATATCTGTTAGATTGGTGGTAGCTAGGGGACGCCCACACACGATCTCACCAGCAGCTCTTTGTGCGGGCGCCTCTTAAGTTTCTTTTCTTTTTTTTTTGTATTAATTCTATTTGGTCATAAGCTGACTGCCTAACCATTTAACTTTGCTTGTTTCGTTTCATGTCCATTCTCTAATGACAGACCGTACAATGCCAGCGAAAGGTATTTCTATTGATTTTGGAGTTTAAAATGCAATACTAATCTTTATTTAACCTCCAGATTTGTCAGCATTATGGATCACCTGGACGCACGTGTGGAAAAGTTTCGTAAAGATGCTTTGAATTTACAGGAGAAGAAAGACTACCTCTTGATGTCCATGGATCTCATTAAAAGCAATGAAATGTTACAAAACATGAGTGAGGGTAAGAACTGATTAAGGTACATCGCGAAGTCTTAGGTTTTAGATGAAGCAAATAGAGCCGATTGTAAATTTTAGTTTCTTTTGAGAAGTTATATAGATATAATTGTACTACTACTAGGTTGAGGTGGTTAAAAATCGATGTTTAGGACACCTATTACTTTTCCAACTTTTGAAAATATAAAATTCTGTTAAAATCTTTTTTAATTTGACTGGTGTGCAATTCGTCTGACTATATATTGCCCTTCGACATAATCTTCATTAACTTCTCTTCCTCAAAACGTTATATTTTCATCGATATTTTGATGTTTTATGAACAAATTTCGCTTTAAATAACAAATACCATATAATACATGACTGTGGAATCTGGCGTTTACATTCTGAATACCTCCAAAATCAAATTTTGTTCTACTTGCTGTATTATGTGGACTTTTTCCAATGATATATTCAGGTTTGAACGAAGTGCAAGTTGATATTAACATTAAACCCCGTTCTAACTTGATGAAAGACAGTTTCCGACACATTATATTTTCAGTTCATAGCTTAAATAATATGAGGTATATGTTAAATGTCTAACACTCACAATGTAAACCTACATCCCAAGTTTCCAGATTACAGCCTATATAGTTTCTGAGACGTGCACTTGAACCATTTTGAAGTGCTCGGCCAATTTTAAAGTAAAAAGTTTGCAACTTATAGCTCGATTTAATTCTGAGGCTCTGAACCATTTTTGATCCGGATCAAAACTGGTCCTGTATCATTAATACATCTAACTCCCAAGGTCAAGTTGCAAGTTCATAGCTTAGAGTTTGGGCTCTGAACCACTTTCGAACCGTTTCTCTTTACTAATTACCTGCACTCCACATTCAGGTTCATAGCCAAAACAACTTTAGAGAATTATATAAGCCCAGTAAGATATACAATACTTTATTTAATTCGACTAAGTTTATAAAACAGGGACATTAAATAATGATTATATATAAATTATCATCCGCAAAAATCATCAATTTGGATTACCCGTATGATAAAATGTATCATAACAAAATAAGATTCTATTTCGCTTATCTATGCGCTTCCGCGATGATTTTTATTTTGATTTTCAATTTATTGCTCGAATGTTAATAATTATCTTTTAGAGTAAAATAAATAAAAATCAAAAATAATCATTTAATTTGTAAATATCTGAATTTAAGTTGTGTTTGCAACATTGCAAATGTGCTTCACAGGTTCGATTTGGATCACTTACTAAGAATATGCATCAACTTTGACACAATATTTAAATATGATGTAATATTTAAAATGATTTCTGAGTTTTATTTTAAAAATCCATATTAATCATAATTTTTTGAGTGGCAAAACAAAAATAATTATAGTCCATCTCATTAACTTTACGATCCCTGGACAGGCATCAATTGAATATAATAATTAAATAGAAATTAAGGGCCGATTTCACACCTTCAAGTAGCCCCATCTGTCACTTAAACTTTCAAATCACAGTGTAAAATATAAGTTTGCAGCTCTCCATTTGAAAGCTTTCAAAGTTAACTAAAACAGACGAAAAAAGTTGTATGTAATATTTAAATGTGAATTACAAATTCATTTCGAGACATCCCAGCAATTTAGGGTGGTCAATATATTACTGAGGATCAGGTTGCTAAAATCAACACATATATTCAAAATTCACAATATAAAATTGCAGTTTTAACCAGCTGGAGGTCATGTTATGCTTTGACAACAAGTCAGAGTCACAACACCACAAGGGGGGTTGGTAGATCGTACAGCTGTTTCAATAGGAACCAACCGCGTTTCAGGTAGCACAAAGCCACACAAACACTACAGAACACTCACGACTATCTCTTTAATATAAAAATTATCAATTACTGGCTTGAAGTCCTTACGTAGTACGACCACAAAGGAGTTAAGAATAACATTCTAAAATATTGAAATTGTTAAAGCAGAGCCTTTCCTTAATTTTTGAGATGGTATTTTTTTACCCAACAAATTATCTTAGCTTAAAATACAATTGCATTTGCATTTGGTGGAAATCTAACTTCGTCTGCCAAATTTGAATACAAAATTTTTTAACTTGCTGAAAGATCGACAGAATATTTAAACTAGAGATGGGCGCGTGCACGAATACCATGCTTAAAACACGTTCACCAAACGCACGGTCAAAAATGTTCTAAGCACAACACGACACGACTTTATTTAATTTAAAAATAATATTTATTTCAGTGGCGTAGATTGGGGGATAAGGTGTATCAATCCCCTCCCTATTGAGTTAGGAAATCGGAACTACAGAGGCAAAATCGTAGATGAATAAGAACAACAAGATAACAATATATAAAATATTAAATACCCAAATAAAATGTCAAATTTTAAGACAATCTTGTCAAAACTGTCTTCACCACTGATATATTCATATTAATATATTTATATTTTTTTAGTCTTAACACTTTTTTTTTATTAAAGCTTTTTAATGATAATTAGATAAACACCGCTGGCTTAATACTAAGCTAATATTAGTCTGAAATAATCTGCTCTCATGGGCTATAATATTGACAAGACTTAGTTTTGTTTCTGGACTTAGATCAAACGTTTTGAAAATTAAAATATTTATTAAGATCCGATTTCTCATCTTCTAGATAGTTTAATTATCATGTTGACTTAGTATTCTTTGACACTGTGAAGTGAGATACCTATAATATCGGCTTGTCGTGTTTTCACAAGCTCGCACGAAATCTGATCTCGCAACACCGAACACTTCGTGTGGAGTTATGCGTGAGTGTGACACGAAGAAAAACACGACACGCGCCCCACTCTAGTTCCAACACACTGGCAGTTTGAATCAGACTGTTATTTGGCATTCTATGAAATTCATAAGAATATTGACAGATTTTTCTGACCACACTGGCTCTGTGGCAGCAAGTGGCACCTAAAAATATGCCAACGTGCCAGTACATCTGAAATTACCTTTAAATTAGTATCTGAAAATCATTCTAAAAAATGTACCATTCTCTTCTATTCCTACAGCCGAGCGGGAGGAGATAATGTTGTACATACAGCGCGTTAGTTCACGCTTGGCCACTGTGGAACTAAATGTGCGGACTGTGCGCGACACTTCCCAGGAGGATTCACTTAGTCAGATAAATGCTTTAATCGATACCATGATCAAAATGGGTGATCCGGTCATTGCCCGCCAACGTTGCCAGCTATATTTGAATGCCTGCTGCAGCAGCACCATGGATCCCTGCGGCCATTTGGATACACTACCCGAAGCGGATTTGGGTCCAATTGATAAAAAATTCGAAAGTGCCCTGTTGGGCTGCACACTGGACGATCAGAAGAACATTAAGAAACGATTACAGGCCTTGATGGGATATCTGAATAAGCAAACTGTTAGCAATTAATATTCGTTGATTTAGACCGTTTTTGGGCCCAGTTTCAAAAAGAACGTCAAGCAAATTACCATTAAATACATGAATAGCATTATTATTAAACCAAATGAAAATCAAATTACATCACAATGAGACGGAAAATAAACAACAAAATAATACACAGAAAGTATCACTTAATTTCGACGTTTTGCCATAAGTTGTAATTTGTTTATTTATAAATTAATTTTAAAATTATTGTGTTTAAAAATAGTCTATGTTATAGCTGAATTTATGGGAATGTTCTTTTATTAATTTATCTTCTCTATAAACGAATAAGTAACCAAATTTTGCTATCCGATTTAATTATACGTTTTTGTCATAATTTTACAATAAACCAGGATAGCAAATATCCTGAGGCTTAAGCACACGATCGCTTAAGACCCAAAGAGCGCCTTCGGCTCCAAAAAATATTTGTTGTATATTTTTGGAAGTCAAGTAGATAATTTCATTGCCCTCTGCAGTTAGATTGGCCAATTGAGAGCAACGCACCACAGCTCCAAATTTGGGCATGACATAGAAAAGTGAGCCGGAACCGAGGTAGTCCACCAGCATACTACGACTGCTGCCCAATAGGCTGCCCAGACGTGTAAGTTGTATGGATGATGACTGCTTGGTTACGGCATTATGCTTCCCTTTTAATTTCAATCTTCTTTCCGAGCTATACAGTCCACCATCTAAATCGGCCACTATAAGTTCACCTCCAAGTCCAAAAGTAAAATCCATCGGTTTGATGGGAAATGTCTGCTCCATGGTCTCATATTTGTGACTCTTGAGTTCGCGACGATGCCAGGTCTGTTCCAGTATGTCATAGGCCAGTATATAGGGCTTATTACCCAATATGAAATAGATATGTCGCTCCACTTCACAGCTACTTGCCTTGGGTCCCATTTGTACCACCAAACCACCCACCTCGGTATCATTCACGCCTATGTACTGGCCACAATCAATTCTCAACAATTCCACATTGTTTCGTATCAAATCGAAAACGAACAGTTTGGGTGCACACTTGCTTCCCGGCCAGCCCACATCCATTACCCACAAACGACTCATACTGTCCACCTGTGACCAGTGAGCCTGCTGCAGAAGTGTGCAGTCCACATGAACGCCATTGGCATGCACCTCCACACTGGGAAAGATCACTGTTCGCATGGGCAGATATGGCACGGGCCATTGGGCCTCTATCAGAGTGGGAAAACTTTTACTCTCCACAGTTATACTGAGAAACACTCGCGAGAAATGCATGGACAGGTGACGCACATTATAGCTGGAGCCATTCAGACCAGCCTGGGACAACAACCAGGCTCCATTCACCGACGCTTGACAGAGAATTAAGCTAATGCAGAGCAGACTGGGTGTCAACATCGTTGAAGTACGTTTGGGAACTGAACCGATTGAAACTTAATGTTGACGCTTAAGAAATGGCCAAAAGTGTCTACCACAGCAGTTGGTATCATATGTCATTACAGCGACGGCGACATGGAAGTAACGGCGGCCTGGAAAATGCATTTCTTTCTCTGTTTACGTGTGAGGTTTTTGTCAGAAGAAAAGAGACTTGCCAAAAATTCAAGAGAATGGTGTCTGATAAATATGTGTGTCAGAGTTATGGTATAGCTTCTGGTGAAATTCTCAATATGTAAATATTTTTCAAAAAGTTTGAAATCTACATTATCAAATGTAACAAATTTTCAAAATCACTCTTCAGTTTAACGAGCACAAAAAACCATTTTGAATAAGTCCAGGGGTATCAATGAAATGTCCCCCTATAAAGTACATATATTCTTCATCAGCATCCGCATCCATAAAGACTAATAGTTTTTAGCACGATCCCTCCAGCCTCCGCACTTTGGAAAAATCGTAAAATATCCCACAAATTTATATTATATATAGCGAAGTTTCGTACATTCTATTCATATTTAGTAATCATACTTTTTCATCAATCCGCCAAGAGAATGGTAAAGAACGGACGAAGGAAATTATGCTGGGCAGCACATCTCCCGGCCTCAACGGCGATGGGCAGCACTTCTCACACCGGAGAGATACAAATAATATTATGGTCTGGCTTTACCGATTTTGTTACTTGTTTACTGATACATTTGTCAAAATAGCAGTGATCAATCAATGCTTAGTTTGTTTGGACGCTTAAATTATATAGCGTACGTAAGCAAAGAAAAATGATTGATTATAATTGCAACTAACTTACAATTTAGCCATAGCTTTTTCTGCTCTTAAAGCTGGAACAAATATAATTCAAGCATAAGGAATTTAATTATGTTAGTTTGCATTTCATTTACATCAAAAAGACTTTAGTCATCAATCATTTGATATGATTCTAAGATTCGAAGTTTCAATAAAATATATATATTCTTGATCAGGGTGACGAATTTTCCCTTCCATCTGTTTCTGAAGCTATCGAGCTGAAATTTTGAACACTTTCTTTTTTTTTTCTGCACGCTTCCAAAATGTTGGAACCAATCGGTAGGTCGGAAAACTAGTTTTAGTGAAAAAACTTTTTTCATTTTAATGGAAATGTCTCCAAACTTTCTATTCATAGGTTCCCTATGCTTTTTTATAATTCTGCCAAGTTTGATGAAAATCTGACAACTATATGTTATAGCTGCCATACAAAAGATAGGTCTAAAAACAGTCTTAGTTAGAAAAACTTTTTTGTTTTTAATGGAACAAATTTTGTAATTGTTTCACATGCTTTCACATAATTCTACAAATTTTTGTCCATATGGGATGACTATAGCATATAGCTCCTATACGAATCAATCAATCAATCGGAGCATGGTTTGTTGTTAAAAAGGATTATTTTTGAAAATATAAGCACGGGTATAAAAACTTCAGCACAGACGAAGTTAGCTTAGCTTTCTCGTTTTCTTTTCAGTGTATTTTTAATTCTTTTGCTTTTTGGTAGTTTATTTTCCCTGTTTATTATTCTTAATACCGGCTTTTTCGCTGGTTGTTTATATAGCTGTTTCAAGTACCTCCCAGCTCTATCTTCAGAGGTCTTTACGACTGCTGGTCAAACAACTACTTTCTTGCGATAGAATCAATACAACTGATTGCGGCCCAAAACATAATGGTGATGATCACTCCATATTAGTGATGGGCAATGTTAGTTTGTTTTACTGTACATGCTCACTTGTTCTTTGTTTCAAACTCAGCCTACTCACCCAAATGCTGTAGTTCAGTTGCTCAGTTCTTCACCTGTTCAGTTGCGCATTAATTACGAATTAATTTTAATTCTTGATTCTGCTATTTTATTCAAGATTTTTAGTCAAAAAATGGTTAGGACTACCACACCAGTATGTTGCCTATATTAAACAATGAGACAAGCGAGCAAAAAAGAGCAGAACAAAATGATCACTGGTTCAGTTTAGTGAACAAGTCAATATTGTTCACTTAATAGCTAACACCAGACACCATTCACATCTATGCAAAACCTTGGCAAATGCAGATGAAAACCGACGAAAATTATTCAAAGCTGTTGGACAGATTCCAAGCAGAAACGACAAAAAAATGTTGTATTGATAAGTCCATATTTTTACTCAAAATTTCTGATGATTTAAGCGATGATTGCATCTAAACATAGGAAGGAAGGAAAAATATTTTTGGTTTATGGGAAGTTTTTTTCGAAATCAACATACATTTTCATTGTGTTCAGACATTTTTGCAGTATAATCACAAAAATGGTTGAGGCATACAAAATTGAGAAATACTCTACGATTCTAAGTAATTTATTTACTCGACGTTTCGTCCGTTTTAATTTGGCCCACTTCGATAAATAAAGTGGAATTAGTGAATTTAACCATACCAGAGAACAATTGGTATGGTAATGTATTCAAAACGACTTACACATTAATTTTTAATAGCAAAATGAATAATTTCATTGCTTTTTTCAAACAGATAGTGATTGGTTCATGAATCAATCTTTAAATGATTGATTCGTCTACGTACCCAATTTTACAATTTTCTTAAGTTGAAATGAACTCATTTCGTACTACTTAGCATCCCAAAGTTGTTCATACATATAATTTCTAAGTAATCTGATATTGTTTAAGTAATCTAATCAAAAATACTCGATATGGATTACTAATACCAATATACGATTCTAGCTTCCTGTGTTAAATGTAAGTCCCCGTTTCATACGAGTACTTTGTATAGTATGCCAAAAGTAATCTATCTTAATGTTGTTTGTCCATTAATTTTGTATCTTACCAATTTGTCACCTTCACATTATCGGAGATTTCTTCACCTTCTCTGTCTGCAAATCACCAAAGTAATAAATAGAATTCGTATCATCAGTATTGTCTATGCTATCTTAATCAAAATTTTATTGTACAAATTAAACATCAAAATGTGCCTGCGTCGTTGTTTTTATGAAGTCACATTCCTAATGTTTCGCAGCATTGGTTTTCTATTTTTTGGGTGAGATTCGAACTCCTTGGACATGAGATTGTTTTAGACATGGATTTACTGAACTCCTTAGTTTCGTGGAGATATTGTTGATATTGGTAGCAAGTCGCATAGTATTGTTCCTGGCCGTGCTGCTAGTATCCGGAGGTGTTGGGTTTCTTGGCTTCAAAATATACCAGAATGCACTCAATTCCGATGACGAACTGATATCAGCTGAAGCCAAATTGAACACCAGTAGTAGTACAACCATGATGACGACAACGATAAACGCCACGCTATTCTAACAAAAAGCCGAAGTTTAAAGGCGTAAGCTCTCCCATTGGGCAAGTGCTAATTATGGTGTGTGGGTTTTGTTATCAGTTGATTGTTTTTATTTTTATTTTTTTGTTACCTCAACGATATGATTAAAGCTTTTCGCGCCTCAATACTTTCCACTTGGGCAGTGAGTAACTGACAATTCAGTTGTTATATTGTTTTGGTCAACGACACACGCGAACGGAAACCAACTGCATTACGGACTTTTGTTGTTATATATATATACAATTAATATATATATATATAAATCTTATATTTGAGCCCATAAAGTTTAATTAAAAAGCCCTCAACATGTGTAATTGTCTGTTGGAATGCCTGAAGTGCCCAGGCAAATTGGTTTGCTGGTAAGTTCACAATTCGAACGAATGACTCATTCAAACAGTTTATCTAGATTAAATCATGTCTAGAGTTACTTTTCATGTTCAGCGAAAATCGGAATGGCATATTAAATTATTTATAAATCGATTTTATTGTAGCCTGTGTATTATTTGGCAACTGCAGTCCGGTAGATAAAGAAGCTTTGAAATTATTACCACAAGGTAAAAGATGGGAATATGTATAGAAGGATTTTGTATATATATTTTTAAATAAGAACAACTTGATTTGGAAACGAATAAGGCTGTACCTTGGAATAAGATAATATCAAGTCTGAAAATGTAAGAAAATATGAAGAACCGGCTCCGTGTACAACCGATCTGCAACCAGCTAAGAACCCGTTGTCTCTGGGCTTTCAAAACATTTTGGTATTTTATTTCAAAATTTTAGATTAGTTTATAGATTTAATCAAGTTTAAACCGCAACCTAGAAAGGACACAAAACTAATTTTAAGCCGGTTCAAACTGGCTTGGAGCCGTTTTTGAAACAAAATGTAAAATGTTTTCAGTAAATTGAAGGGTTGTTGGTGATTCGAGATGATTTCCGAATCTGTTTTCAGAAATTTTCCATCAAGTCTAGATTTAAAGTAGATTTGAGCTTAAAGTTAAAGTTAAAGTTCCACAGAAAGGTCTACCGAGCCCTAAAAAGTAAAAGTACTCAAAAACTCAATATTTGAATAGGGAAACCATTAAAAGAGACTTAGGTAATCCAATCTTACAATAATTCATTATCCATTTCTAGATTTTTAATACTAAAGTCGAGCAAGCACCAATTTTCATATGTGGTTACTTATTTTGAAAATAGATCCTAAAGATTGCATTGACTTTAGATCTCTAATGAATAACTATGAATGAAATACTATGAATATGAAACCATAACAAACTATGTGATTTCAATTAATTGTTACTTATTGCTTTGCATTGAAAAAAATATGTCACGTAAATTATTTTTATTTCGTAAGAAAAAAATGAGAAAATAATTTTTTGACACATTAAAAACTAAATATAATTTACATTAATATTGCTTAATAGCATTTAAAATATGGTCGCACTAAAAAATTTGGTCAGTTCTCGCTTAATTCTACACTTATATTGATAGCCAAAAACACCACTTAGATTTTCGATCACATGCGAATCGCGTTTAGATTGGCTTTATCTTGGAACCACCACCTAAAGTGCTTCGAAAGAGCTTCAAGTAGAAGAAGAAGAAAACCACCAATTTAATTTAGACTTTCTGCTTTACGACCCAACTTTTGTTTTCTTTCCTATCAAATATTAAAGATGGTATATCTTCGCTTAAAAAATTCTTTAAAATATATGGAATACTTTTTTTTTAAGCTAAGGAATAGTAGTTTACGCTAATCAAACAATGTTCCTCACAAAACCTGCATTAAAAGGGTCAAAATATGCAAAATCATTAAGAACCACCGTCAACCCTTCAATAATCTGCACCTTGTTGCTTAGCGTAATTTATAAAATAAGTGTTTTAACTTCCATTGAACCGGTTCAATCTGCTTCGAAACCACTATATAATATCTACCATGCTGTAAACATACAATACCAATTTCAAGCTTATGCTTCTTAAAGATATCAAAATAGTTCAAGGACTGAGTCGTTAGCGTAGTGTTACGAAGAAATAATATTGGGTAATCCATCTAAGTGAAATAATAAAAATAGACAAATAAAATCAGGGTTACAAACCGGTTCGATCCCGGAACTTCGACTCTTATTTTACTGTGAACCGAACCTCTTTAGAAACAAAAGCTGAACCTGAACCTGTTACGTAACTAATATCATTAGTTTCGGTTCGGATCAACAAAAATTATATACATTATAAATATGACCTTCTGCCTAGTGACTTTAACTTTTTTATATGGTTGATTTAAGGCGACTGACTCCTAAAATGGGCAGGATAGTAAACAAAAAACTAGACTTACTTATAAAATCTCCAACCATAATAGCCTATGTTTTTTTAGCTCCTCCACTCTTCAACTTCTTATATAATTCTCAAAAGCAAAATTCTGTCATTAAATTGGCAATGTTTTTATACGAAAACTTCGAAATGGAATTGTTCTTAACAGAATATTGATATATTAAATATATATATATTGAATGTTAACCGATTTCGACCCAAAACACACGTGATGTAATTACTATCTGTAAAGTTCTTAGGTCGAAAGGGATATTTAGATCTTATAGAACACAAAAATGATTACTAGTGTGTACATCATGGACCGAACCTGGCTGGCTGACTGGCTAGAACAAAAAGCTCGGGGTTCATACAAGAAGAATAAGCAAAGCTACTACCAAGAGGAGGACTAAACTCGCACTTTGAACTTTGGAGTCCCATAAAAAAGTATTTTCAAGGCGGATTTACGAAAAAAATGCAGACTTAATGGCCTTTTTAAATGTGGAAAGATTACCAGCATTAGCCTAGTTTGAGATTTGACATTAATATATTTTAAAGCTACATTTAGACTTTTAAATCGAACCACTTTCTTACGATTATGATTAAGACAGCCTCTCCAAAGCAGCTGATGTATTTTTAAATCACTTGACTATGTTATAGTCTTTTTTAGTGATGATTCATTTCCCACTTTCACAAGTCAAATTGAAGGACCGAAAGGATTAGGAACTTCTGTAGAGCTATTTTTGCGGCAAAATTTACCTTGAAAATGATGTGTCTAACATTGGGAATAATATCAACAAGATAGGTTTAACATGTTGATGTTTTCTATCAGCTGCCTAATAAAACCTTTGACTAAAAAGGATCGAAGATTCATCATTCATATTTCACCCTTCATCTAAGCATCCTTTACACAAAGTATTTATAATTAAGGCTTACGCTTAAGTATTTATAATTAATAGTATTATTATTAATAATAATAATCTTTTCTCCCATTATCTATTTGTATTTTTCAGTTGCTGTGATTGCGCCTGTAAAATGATCTTGAGCATACTCTGCCCATTCATTGTCCTTTTGGTCATCATTGGTTTAATTGTGAATTTCACTGTATACTACAACAAGGATAAAGGCTCAGCAGAAGAGCTTACCACACTTGCTCCCATTATTAAGCGATCCATTCGTGACTACTTTAAGAAGGAATATTAAACCACAAATGTTCCACGAAACTAGACGAAAAGAATTTGTAACTTAGCTTAAGTTTTTAATTGTAAAAAGACTCTCAAAAAATTATACAAAAAAAAAAAAGAACCCTAAACGAAACTAATGTACTCGCATACGTGTCTTGTAATCTTATCTGGCCCCGATGGGATTTCTGCTTATCTATTGATTGTTTGAACTGAATTGTATAGTTTAGTTATGGGCGATTTAGAGCTTTTTGTGATGGGTATAGCTGGTGGAATTGGGCTATAACAACCCAAAACTGAGTCAGAGATATTAGAATTGTCTTTCTGGTAAATGAGTCAGACAAGTACATAAAACCTACAATAAAGAGAATGACTGAGAGAGAGAGAGAGCTAGCAGGAGGGAGAGTGAGAGAAGTCATGCTGGGAAACCCTTATTTCCCACGTCTGGTTTTCACTTTTTCTGTATACCATATCGAGGATCAGGTAGCAGGCACCGGACGAGGGTTGAACATTTATTTCGTCTTGCGTCAATCACTTTTCATTTTGAGTTTAGTTCACTTTTAGCCCGCATCAGGATTGCAATGTCCCTAAATACCACTCTCTACCACACAGCCATGGAGGAGTTGTACATGGACTTCCTCAATCTGGAAGATGACGATGAACCTGCTGAGAATCAAACTCCCAGTAAATTCGAGCCGTATATTAACACTCCCAAGCGCATGGTACGCCTACGTCAGCATAATTTATTTGACCAAAAGGATGTCAGTAATTCCAACAACTTTGTGATCTGTCGTCGCTCTCCCAAACACGCTACCAGCTTGCCAGAAAAGGATTTATCTCCAAGCAAGCGTCATGATTTGCAAGGACTGGAAGTACTGCGTTTGCGACGAGAAAAGGTGGAAATCGAACAAAAGAAGCAACACCGACGACTTACCTTCCGAATTTAAACTATCTTCATTGGAATGTAAATTTGTTGATCAGAGTGCTTCCTAGCTGTATGCTTTAGATTTAGTTTCAGTTTATTTCTAAGCTCTGTTAAGTATGCTATATAAAACTAAATTTTAATATCAAGTTTTTGTTGAGCTTTTTGTTGTGCTGAAAGTTAACACTGAGAGAAATTTTTGGTGGTTGCAGTTTATTGATACCAGCACTTACTCTGCGACACGTCTGGGCGATAAGATAGCGATACTTCTGGGAGATGAAAAAGGTGGGAACAGTCTCTTCTGGGGATAAAAAAGAGTTTTTAGAACACCTCATTTGCAGCTGCCCAGCACCCCACGGTTCGTTTCTTTGGAAGAAGCTGCCAAGAGGCAATTGGCATTCTCTAAAACTTCAAAGATTCTCCTGGATTTCTAAGTCAAACGTACACAAATAATCACCCGGCCTCATTAAGGACCTCAAGATCCATCTGGGGGGTCAGCCGGAACTACATAACCCATCCATGAAGTGAACTATCACAAACATTTCTGCGATTTTTAAATCGAAGTTATACCACCTTGAGTAAAAGTGTTTAAAATCATTAATTAATCTACTACCCAAAAATATGCCGTGCAAAGTCACTATATTTGTCTAATCAATTGAATTGAATTCCTATGAACATTTTCAACCACATTCAATCCAATACAAATAATGATTAATTGGAACAAATGTATTCAAAATGGTATACGAAATCGTAGAACTGAACTGATACGTTAAAATAATATTAAAGAGAGCCAAATCATACGAAAAGTATTACCACTAAAGGTGCCTAAAACGTGTCATTAAGCGCATTTAAAGCTTTAAGATTGTGATTTGATTGTACCATTTTTGAGAACAGATTTGAAAACAAAGCTCATCACACGAAAACCATCTAGAATCGCCGCCAACTCTTTAATATACTGGACCTTGTTGCCTAGTGCAATTAAGTCCGCTTAATGTGCGTTTTTCGAAAACCTTACTCGAGTAGCTCGTTATATACTTAACCAACTGTTGAAAATTTCTTTAAAAAAACCCGAATCTTTGAAATAATTTTGAATGATTTTTAAAATAAAATAAATATGCAAATATGCATCGCATATTCCATTACTTTTCATTACACTAATCTCGGTTGTTAAGACAATGAAAATACCATACCAGTTAAAAGCTTTTTTAAGTAAACTATGATTATTTCAAATTGTAATTACTTTTACGATTAATTGAATAATTTTTATTGGTAAAACTGAAATGGGGGATTGTTGAGTAATTTGCCTGCATAGTTGAATTATACATGTAATTGTAAATAAACAAGAAAGAAAGTCGGTAAAGCCCGACTATAACATACTCTGTACCAACGAAATTGTACGCTCAGCATAAATTTTGATGCTGCAGCTACTGCGCTGCAGCAGCGAACAGTCGTTTGATCATAACTCGACAACCGTTCATCCAATCTTCACCATTTCGATAAGTTATCCTGATTACTAAATATGTGCAGAAGAGATGAACCCTCTATCGTTAAAACTGTTGGAGATATGACGTATTTTCGAAATTGCGGGGGCGGGAGGGGGCGTGGCCAAAATTGAAAATAAACTTGATCTGCCTGCAGACATATGTCACATACATGTCTAACCTATATCTCTTACCATCTCTAAGATCTGTGCGTTCATACGGATAGACAGGCAAAATCCTTTGCTACTTAATGGAATACAGCTGACTTCCCACGTTTGGGCCGGGCTGGGCCAGGCCATTCTTCTTTCTTGATCATAAAACTGTCTACTCAGATGTATACAAATGATAAGAAAATGCTTTCGCTATTCAAAAATGTTCGCTCATTGGGGCAATGCTCTTTCGGGCGTTTCTTTTAAAATCCGATTTCTTTCACCTTGAGTTTTTATTAAAAAACACAACTATACAGTTTTACCTTGAAGAGTCTTTCTCTAGAAATGTTGCAATACCTTGACAATTTTGATAGCTTCACAACAAATGCAGAGTTAATGAACTTTTTGGGAAATCTTAATCTCATAAATCTACAAGTCCTAGAGGATAAGGAAAAAAAGCTCCTTGAGTTAGTTCAGTGCACCTATAAGTAGTTCTATTAATTACTGCCTACCTAATCAGCCTGCATGACCATGACAGGCGAAATTCGTATAGCTTACTAATCAGCACGTTAATTTATGAAAGAAATTGTATATATATGTGTAACATTTGTATATTCCAGAAAAGTGATTTGCAAAAATCTGTGCTCCTGTGTTTTCCACCCAATTATTAACAATTCTATGAAATTATTTTTAATGCAAATCATTATTTTTATTATGTGCAACGCAGAAAAGGGAGACCCTCAGTGACCTTTTCAGCATGACTGGGACTTGTGCAACATCGACTATAGTTCCGCTTTAAAACACGAGCGAAACTATATTCAACGACCCCCACCACCATCTAAAGACAAACATACCCGGTGTATGTCTATCTCGCATCTCGTTTTCTAAAATAAAATTACATGTCGATGCGTTGTCGTTCGTTTTATGGGGGAATCTCGTGGCCAGCTTATAACAAATGATTTTGAAAAAATCGCTGAGGCTATAGTTCTTACCGGATTTTCATGAAATTTAGACCAGGGCTAGCCTCAAGCCTCTGCTATGGGTCTGCCAAAAATCATCCAAATATGTTCCTTAGAAAGCCTTAAAAACGCCATAGTTTACTACATCCAAACGCGTGCATGGATTTTCTTGTTTTTTCCAAAATCAGATACTCCAGTGGTATACCGGGCTATATTCCAAATTTGAGTAAATTTAACGACTTCTTTTATATAGAAATCATTTAACAAAATACAATTTAAATCGTTCATTTGGTGTAAACAAAATACAAGTCGTATTTTGTGCTAGCAAATCACTTTTAGCTTTATCAACAAAGCAAACCCAAACACACGCGGCCGGTTAAAATGGTGAGTGTGGGCTGGGGCGGAAGAGGGGGGAGGGCACCACATCAGCCGGTTGTGAGAGCTTTGTCGTCTGTCCACTTTTCATAGTTGGCATTCATTCAATTAAACTTAAGAGAATGCGGGAATGGGGGGAGAGAACTGGGAGCGTGTCTGGGTTACATGTGCACGTTTTGTGTGATCATGGGATGGGGTCAATGCTAGGATATATGTTCATATGTGTGATATTGCCTATTAATGCAATTTTGGGGTATATTATCTGTACATGGTAATCACTTCTAAAATTCTAAACCTAATCATTTTGATTATGACTAAGTTTATTTTTATATTTGAGATTATTTTTCTGTGTTTTTTCGGATCTCAAATTGCTAGTCATTCTCCACTAAAATTCTGACCTTGAATATTAAACTTGAATTCATTTCGAAATGCGCTACATTTGTCGGTCCTATGATTAGATCTAGTCATCTGATAGTTAGCATTTTCAATAATTTGCATGTTCACATAAAGATTCGTTCGATTACAACTCAATGAAATTCTGGTTTTATTCAGTTTTATTAAAAATCTCATTCATGTGTAATGTAAACAAAGATGAAATTGTGTAAATTTCAAAAATTGTATGTGTGTAAGCTTCGGAACCCTAATTTCAAGACTTCCTTGAGATTTTAAAGCTTGCTAATTGTCAATCCGTTTTTATACCCTTGAATAGCCTATAGGAATCATAGGTCATAGGAACTAGCGTTTGAAAAACTAGTTTAAATGAGAAATTTTTTATGTGGATTTTGAAGAAGATCGCTATCAGAATTCGTATGTGTAAGATTTCTATGTTTATTCATGATTTCACCAAGATATGGTATAGCTGCCATGGAAAAGTTCGGTTTGGAAAATAGTCTTAGTAAAGAAAACTTTTTGTTTCCAATGGAAGCGTTCTCAAATCCAGGGGTCGCAGAGTCCAAGGGCCAAGGGTCAAATGTTGTACATTCTTAGATAAATAATTTTTAACAATTCTCATTCATTCGGTATTAAAGAGGAGAGATAAGCAAAGTTGAAAGATAAGGGGCATCATATAAATAGACGCATAATCAAAATATAATTAGAGATGCAATCGAGCTCTAACCTAAACCAGATTAAGCACTTAAAAACCTGTTCTAAGAAATATAACAAGAATTATATCGCTATTTAATTGGAAATTCTAGAGCATCTAGCTAAAATAATAGGAGGAGTCTTAGATCTTCTTTAAGAAATACTTGATTTTGAAGATTATTTATTGTATAAAGTACAAAAAAGAACGTACTCTGCACCTCCCAAAGTTTTTAAGTGCTGCCCATTGGTTTTCCAGCAAGTGCTGCCCATCATAAATGTTGGTTTTAACTATAAACCGACTATCGCTCATTCGATCTTTATCATTTATTGTTCGAATCGATAAATAATACTCATTACTAAAAATGCCCAGGAGGTATGAACCTTCTAATCATAAAACTTTGGTAGATATGACGTTTTTTTTAAAATTGCGGGGCGGGAGGGACGTAAATTGAAAATAAACTTAGTCTGCCTGCAAGTAAATGAAGATCTGGGTGTTCATATGGATAGACAAACGGACATGGGTAAATTGACTCGGCTTTGTTGACGCGGATCAGGAATATGTAATCTTTATGGGGTTGGAGATGCTTCCTTCTGGCTGTTACATACTAATTATATTCTGTGTACCTCTGGTACAGAGTATAAAAACAGAATGCTAAACAACACATATGATAAGATTTTTCATAAGGGCATTTCCTTTGGATGATTTTCAGGTCCTTTTTTTTCTTTGTGTACAGATTTAATTGAATTTTGCTCTCTAAAATCATTCTAGAGATAAAGATAACTCTTTAAAAAGGTATAAATGTTGTGGGTAACACTAAAACCATTTTAAAAGGAACATAAATTTACAACATTCTTAAATCAGTCACTTTAAAGTATTGCCTCAGAGTTCGCTAATATCGGCGTTTGTTGGCTGCGAAAACCACTTCGGTAATTGTCCCTTGAGAACGCATTGATTTGTTGCAATTACCTCGAAAACGAAAAGTTTGCCAAGATCAGCCTAAGCGCAAATTAAAAGGCTAATTAAGAGTAACAAGTTAAGCCTACTATCAAAATAAAAATCAGAACTATTTTGTAGATCAACTCGATACTGTTGTAAGTCCGAGAAGTGAAGACATATTTTAATTTTGAACGAATGAAGTAGATCGTAATAAAAAGGCAAGTGTTAAGCTGCTTGACAAGAAAATAATTTACTCCAACTGCTTTTTTGATAACAGATGCAAAGGGCACTTTGATTTGACTGGTGCACGGCTCTAATGCGTACGACTATCATGTTCGAATGGAAATGCCCATTTTTGTATTATGTTTGTCATCATGAGTGGCGCTTTCAGAAAATGATGAATTAGTAAGTAATATTGTTGCGGCTTCACTCAAAAACATGGAAAATAAATTCAGTCCACTCAACAGCTTCCTCAGTGAAATTGGTTAATTTTGGCTCAATCTCACGAACCGTAGCTCCATAAATTTATTTATAGATTATTATATTTTACCGCAAGGATCTTTTCTCTGGCATTCCGTTTAAAAGAAGGCAAGGACGGATAAGAAGACACAAATCTTTTGTATGATCAATCTTAGTACGTTGCATCAGATTGATAAGATTTCGAAATAATGATTTCCTAGCAAACCTTTGCTTGGGAATTCCATCGTTTCCAGCTTGTCACCATAAACAACACCCTAAATATTCTAACTATATAAAATATATATTTTTATTTATTTAAATTCTAAATAATACGCATTTTGTTTTACATAAACAAAATTGTTGAATTGTCTTTAACTTGATGAACCCCCCCTTTTCCGAAATTAGTTTTTTGTATATGATCTACGCTTAACATCTATGCGAAGACATCCATGTCAGCAGTACAGGCCCTGTCCCTCGTTCTGTTCCACATGGTAATTGCAATACTGACGCTGAGTTGGCGTCAAACCCAAAGTTTCCACCTCCGATCTAAATTGTTCCATACCGCCCACACCAGCCAGATAGCCATTCAATTTGGTGGCCACGTAGCTAGTCTGCAGCAATTTCGGATTCAAATTCAAGGAGGCAGCCAGATCTTTATGTCCCTGTAGGCGATACTTTTGGT
Source organism: Lordiphosa andalusiaca (assembly GCA_035044965.1). NCBI lineage: Eukaryota > Metazoa > Arthropoda > Insecta > Diptera > Drosophilidae > Lordiphosa > Lordiphosa andalusiaca. The sequence goes on along the minus strand of JAWNNM010002188.1, from coordinate 512,905 downwards.
GATAGCTAACGAAATGAAGGATAATTAGTACGGGAAAGCCAGTAAGAATTACCAGGTTTCAACTTACGCCTCAGCCGCATAGAAGTTTAGTTTGGGCGCAATCTCGGTGGTTATAATCTCAGGGGCACGTCGCACCTGTTCCTCCTTAATAGACGCCTCAGCAATTTGCTTCTGTTCCTCATCATGATAGAGTATCAGGGAGGCATACTGGCGTTTAATGGGTTTGGTCAAGCCGTACTCATGATTGTTCCAAAACAAGTCCAATAACTCCTTGAAACTGACGACCGAGGGATCATAATCAATTTCCAAGACTTCGGTATGGTCACCCCTATAGAGAGATTATATGGTAAATTGAGGGATTAGGTTTTTAAATGTTCCGCCGCCACAATCTTACATTTTACGGTACGTTGGTAGCTCAGCACTGCCTCCAGCATAGCCCACAGTGGTACGCAGGATACCCCTGGTGGCTCCATATAAAGATTCTGCACCCCAAAAACAACCCATGCCAAAGGTGGCAGTGGATTTGGTTACATTCACATGATGCACTGGGGAAATGTTGAGTTCCTTTTGCTCATTGCGCACGGTGCTCTGTAAAGGTAAGAGAAGAGATGTTGAAAATTATAGAAACAATTTTTGAATTCTTAGGCACACCAAGAACAGAAAGGTGAGTCCATAACCAAATCCCGGCAAGCAGCGCATTTTTCATTTTTTCAATAAAGACAAACACAGCTGTTTGCATGTCGTCAGCAAAATGCCGACTTGGAAACTGGTCTCTCTCGCTCTCTAAACCCGCTGCCGCATCAGCTGTTCCCCGGTGCAGCTGACATATAGTCATTGCGCAGTCCACCCCCTCCACTTGCTCCACCACCTACCACAGCACACACTTTGCGAATGCATGTCAAAATCAAGGTCGTTTTGTATAAAACTATTTTTCCAGAAAGTAAAAGTTATGGCATTTGTTTAAACATTTGCTGTTTAACACACATTTCCAACACATTTTAATTGCTAATTTAGTTAATTTTCTTTAAGAGAAACTTGCCTTGACATTACGAAAGAGACGCGCAAACATTTTGCTTCAATTATTCTATATGTAACTTGGCCAAAGGTTGGGAAGCAACTAAACTTTTTTGGCCAAAGCAAAAATTTTATTTGTTTGTTATTTGCCTGTGACGCATTAAAAATTCGTTAGCAAACTGGCTGGCACGCGCAATCAAATACTTAAAATTGCCAAATTTTGGCCTTGTAAAGGTTCAAGAAACTTGCGCGTTTGAGTTGGCGGTAATTTCAATTTATTTTGATAAAAAATAATGCTGAGAATAACAAATATGTTTTGTACATAAGGAAGGCATGTTTTAGTTCTCTTTTACTTTGGATTCTATGCTTATAAATTTTTAAATATTTCTAATTTTATTAAATAAACACTAAGGACCAATTTCTCATTTTCTTAATAGCAGCTATCTATCAGTTAAACTCTGATAACACACTGTTATTTGTGATATATTTGAATATCTTTGTTAATTGTTATATAAAGTTTAAGTTGGCTGACGGATATGTTCCATGCCAATTATCTTTTAATATCTTTATATTATAACTATGTTTTTTTCTCTTATAAAAATGTTTTAAATAAAGATACAACTACTACTACTATAAAGTTTAAGTACAATTCATGAACACTTTTAGGAGTGAATTGAGAACAGCTGTTATCTTGCCGGGTTTCTTGATTCAAAAACTAAAAATTAAATCGAGAAAAAAAATATTTTATAGGATTTAGAATCAGTGCTGCAAAACCAGGGTTAAACCGAACCGGTTCAAGCCTGGAATTCCGACTTTCATAATACTGTGAACCGAATTATTTTAAAGTAATAAAGCTATCCCCTTTCCCGAACCTACTACTACTACTTCGGACCTACTGACAATCGTCTACTTCTGATATCCTGATGGCTTGGATAGCTGAGTCTTAAATCGGCATATTAAAGCTGAACCCTTTCTCGAACCTAATATTTCGGACCTACTGCCAATCGACTACTTCTGTTATCCTGATGGCTGGAACAACTGAGTCTTAAAATCGGCAGTAAAGTTTTATGTAAAAATTTATAAAAATGTTCAGAATTACCTTTAAAACCACCACACTTATTAGCATATGTTTTTAAACGGCTCTGTTCCGAATTTCTTGATAAAAATTCATAGTTTTCTTTGATTGGTATGAAAAATGTCTGTGTTTACTAGAACAGATCGACCCTTTTTGACGAATGAAAACCACTTGGAATTGAGCAATCAGTTTTAACTGCTTAGGCAGTTCCGATTTTCCTCAAACCAGATCTAGTAACCTCCTTATAAACAATGTTATGTTTAAATTTTACATGCCAACGTTTACTCGAAACCCGACTAGAAATTCGGAGCCGGGACGCAAGACTTCGAAGCTTATCAAATCATTCACAAAATAAGAGCTTAACATAAATTTGGAAATATTTTGCATATGTGGTCTAAGAAAAAATGGATTTTTACTTAACAGTAAATTACATTTTGATTAATCCCATCCCCACTCAAATTCGACGCATTTCCCATCCTAGTTTGTGTCGGTTAAAGGTCAATTTCTATAAACCTTTAAAAATAACTTTAAAACGAAGTATCCGAACCTTAACCATTGGTAAATTTTCTATCAAACCCAAGAACCAGAGCTCTTAAAACTTTTTGGTTTGGTTTGCAGCCCTGTCTAAGAAATATTTCAGAGTGTAGATCCTATATATATTTCAGGAAGTCAATTTCAGAGAGTTACATCCTAATATTGCAATCCAATTAAATTAACATGGATATGATTTTAGAGACAATTTCGCTCAAAAGTCAACTAATATTGTTCAAAAATTGTTTTCAGAGCTTCTAAAAGGTTTTAAATATTGAAAAGCTTCGATTGGCTACAACTGAATGTTGATTTTAGAGAATCAATATATTTATAAATAACATAAAGTTGCAACAGCATCTGAATCAAATATGTCAGCATAGTTTAAAAACAATAAGGTATTTATAGCGCTGAATGAAATTAATCAACCGGAAGCATCTTCTATCTTTGAAAGTATCTTTTAAGCGACTTACCTAAGTTCTATGCAAAACAAGCAGTAAGCTTCAGTTTGGAGGGATAACATAGCGAAAGATCTTGATTTTTAAAATCAAAGCTCCTGAATAATTACTCCTGAATATTACAATTTTAGGATAAGTGAAAAAAAACATTTTTTTTAGATGTGGGAGACGTTTACAAATGATTTTTTCTAATTCCTTTGACTCCTAACAGATGTTCTCAAATAAAACCATGCTACTGTTTTCGGATTTACAAAAGTACTGCGACTTGGAGAGCAATATTTGGTCAAAAACCTGTTTTTGCCGGCTAAGCACTTTGTTGTTAAGTTAGACAAAAACATCTTAAGCCTGCTGGACGGCCGCGAGGCATGGCTTTGCAGTTAGGATGACCCGATTAAACAATGCGTGAATCCAGTCTTTGAAGATTTGCCATGATGGTATGTTCCACCAAGAATTAAGAAGTTTGATGTCAGTGTATGTTTTGTTGTGGTTTTTCCTGCTCTTTCACAGCTCAGCACGTAAGAAGGTTCTTTCCTTCTTTAATAGAGTGCAGATATTAAATTAAATTAAAGAAATCTGACCATTGTGATGATTTTTTAACACTTCTTCACTTCACTTCTAGAATGGTAGGTAAATTTGTAGATTTTCTGAGTTATTCACTTAACAAGAAACCTTAGCAAGCAAATCTAATAACTCTCATTTATACATTTTGTTTACACTTAACTTTGTACTTAATTTTCACTTTAACAGTTTTTCCACTTTTTAATGCTTACCAGATCCTTGAGTTCAGGACTTGAAACGGATACATCTTGAGTGATGGTCAGAGACATTTTGGTGTTTATGTTGAAAATTGATTTAATGTGTTGCCTTTAGAAAGCTTCAAGCAAAACTGGTGCACCAATTAAACCGAACGCCTCAATTTATACCCGCCGGTCGCTCAGCTTTCTACGAAGACAAAGAGAACACAGCAGAAAGAGTGAGAGTTGATTGGCACTCTCGCGCTCTTAGCACAGCTTGGGGTGAGAACATCAAAACAGCTTTTACACTTCTTTTGAATTTAATTATATTTGTTTTTTATATTGGCAGTCTTTCTTCTAGATTTCTAATACAAGAATTCTATTTATTGGGTTCGTATTTTAAGCGACTTAAACGTAAAATAAAGTCCAGCAAAAACATTTGTATTTTTATCTCTTTGGGATTTTGGGTAACATAGAAACCAGGAACGCCAGCCTTTTGTAAGGTTGATTGTTGGTCTTTGACCTGGTAAGGGGAAATATGGTTAAGAGAGTTATTAAAATCAAAGTTAAATACCTACTTTTTGATCTAAAACCTCTATGATTTTCTTATCTGATTCCAGTAGTTTTTTGGTATGCTTTATTTTCATTAAACCCAAAATGTGCGACAGTTCTTCAGGATCTTTGATTTTGCCGCGCCATTCATTGACCTAGGGAATTGTTTATATAAATTTTAAGTGGTTGTATTTTTGAGATTTTTAAAGTATTATTTTAATATGATATTATAGAAAGACCGATATTAGTATAACATGGGAAGCCTGTTACTTTCAGTCCGAAAATTTAAAAAATTGAAAAACTGAATTGATACCTGAACTTAATATCAAAAAATCAACTCAGCCAATTTCGGCCTTGGCCTAACATTATAGAGATACTGTCCCTACTTATTTCTACCATGGTAAATTTCGAACTCCTACGCCTACGTAAATATATTTGAAAAGGTAGCCAATCGGGAAGTAAAAGAAAAATCTTAGCTGGCAAAATTGTCAAAAATTATGGAATAAATAATATTACTACACAAGGCATTATGTAGATCACAATATGTGCATCTGACTGCTTAGATGCTTAGATGTTAATAAAATAGAAGAAGTCACTAGTTATACAAATAATTCTAGCTACGAAATACCAGTATTAGTAAGGTACTAAGAGGTGGTGGAGAATTTTATAATTTGCACAGACAACATGGAAAACATGGTTCCTGAAATATGGGGGGATCATTTCTGGTTAACCTACAGGGGACATTAAATCCAAGTTTAATTCCTAAGAATCCACATAACCAATTATTAGATTGCGCACTGAAACTTTTCCAACTTTTCACCTTTTAGTAATTTTTTTTTTTGACGGAAGACGAACAACAGAAATTGCTTGTACACCTGTTCCTATACTAAGAGGACAACACAAATGAACCGAACTCAAGCACTGGACGAAACAGAGAGAAGTAAAGGGGTTTATCAGGGTCATTGACCAAAGCTTATGCGAGAATGAATTATGAACGGTATATGGCTTATTAACAAAGTTCAGAGAGAGTAGAGTACCCAAGTGAATTCACTGTGAAACTCCAGAAATGACAGAGAGTTATTTACAAAGTAAGTTTTAGAACAGAACCTTTCGGTATCTGGTGGTCAAATAACTAGATATCGAAGAGAGCAAGTGTTAGACTGAATCCAAAGTTTTACTAAGATCAGGGAACACTACATCCGCTTGAATATCAGTACTACCAGTAACGAAGTGACAGCCACGAATTATATATTGGGCTTCAACCGACAACAAAATTAGAAAGTAAATATGTTTGGAAAACTTTAAGCCGGTAGCAGATCTTCTGCAACTAAGGACTCGGCTGTAGCAAAGCGGAGTTGAGATATCACAGGTACCTGACTTTGGGGCGTTTTCTCAAATTCTAGATAGCTGCTATATGTCAGATAAGTTTTGATTTTTATACCCTTGCAAAGGGTATTCATTTCCAACCGCATAAACTATTTATATTCTTGATCAGGGTTACGAGCTGGATCGATTGAGCTTTGTCCGTCCGTCTCTCTGTCTGTCTGTTTCTCCGCGAGCTAGTCTCTCAGTTTTAAAGCTATCGAGCTGAAATTATGCACAGAGTCTGCTTTTTGCTGCACACTACTAATATGTCGGAACCGACCGGATCGGATGACTCTACTTCATAGCTCCCATAGGAACAATAGGTCGGAAAACCACTTTTAGTGAGAAAAACTTTTTTCTTTTCAATGGAAACGTCTCCAAACTTTGTAATCGTAGGTTTTCTATGATTTTTTGTATAATTCTACCAAGTTTTATTAAAATCGGACCACTATATGGTATAGCTGCCATACAAAAGATGGCTCTGAAAAACAGTCTTAGTTAGAAAAACTTTTTTTTTTTAATGATAGCATCCCACAATTTTGTTTTTGTTTGTTTCACTTGCTTTCACTTAATTTGACAAACTTTTGGCCAAATCGGATGACTATCTTATAGCTCCCATACGAACGATCGGTCAAAAAATGGGAAAGAGTATTCTTTGAAAATATTTAAGCGAGCACTTGCAAGGGTATAAAAAGTTCGGCACTGACGAAGTTAGCTTAGCTTTCTCGTTTATCTGTTATTTGTTAGTTTATGGGACAGACATAAAATTATGTAGAAGTTGTGAAATCGGCCCTTAGTCTAATAATTGATAGAGTACGTCCCTGAATGAGTTGTAAATCGTCTGATATGCATATACATGGCTTAAATATAACTTTCTATAATCTGAACATTGCCATTTTAACAGGGATTCCTCAGACGGGCCTGCAACTTCCATTTGAATGCTCCATTATTTCCCTACATTTGAGTTAAGCTTAGGATACAGTCATTTGGCTTATATAACTAAATTTGCCAGTTCCAGAAGCTTAATATACAATCCTGGCCTACAGCATTACCTCAATTTCATATTCATTTTGCACCTGCATTCGCATCTGTATGAGATGACGCTCCGTGACATGTTGCAGCTCCATTAGGGCTTTAACTATCTCAAAAATACCCTCATTTAGCACACAGTTGGCCAACTCTGTGAGTAGATCATATGAGATGCGTGTCTGTAGATTCCTAAAATACAAAAACATATTTCATTTAATTGCAAAACCATAAACAAATGATTTGCATTTACTTACTCAGGCAATTCGGCGTGCCAGTTTCTCAGCTGATCCACAAGAAAATAAATTTTTCGTTGTAAAAACTCGGGCGTGGGTTGATTTGTGGCTGTATAAACAGTTGTTGGTGTGTCTGTCTCTGCCTCTGCCATTGGAAATGGTTTATGTTTATTACTTTAATTTCAATTTCGCTAAGTGGAGATATTTTCCTTCACAATGGTTGAATCAGCTGTTTGAGACCACCAGTGTGGCCAAACTTAAGGCATTTTTAATTTCTGTAAATCTAAAAGGCGGTTAATTTAAACTTGCCGAAATTTTTATTCTCGATTTAAAATCATGGAAATCTTATAACTAGTATGATTACATCGGATGGAATTTGATTGAGTCTTATTTAAAAATTTAAAGATTTGCGAGCTCTAATGAAATGCTGATCCATCTCATAGTTGTAGATACGATTCATTTTATGCTTCCGTCGTTTCTTAAGTTGGGTGAGAAATGTGGCTTCACCGCCCGTGCTGGGTGTAGCTGGCACCATTTGCAATAATTTGCTGTCCAGTGAGTAGCATTCCCTTTGGTTGGGTTCCGTTTGATGGAGATTGTCCTTAGGAGTCTCTGCTATTTTCAGACCATGCAGACGCTGGAGAACTTGCTGGGCTTCGGAGTTAGACATGATTGCTTAGCTAAGGGCTTGCTACTGAGTTAAATTTGTCAACTGTCCACCTTTTATATGCAATATGAATGTGCAATTTATATGACCTGGCCATAAATCAATTCAGGGAAATTCGAGGGGGAAAATTATTCAACAGCTGTCGTTTTTATGGCACTACCTGCCTAAATAACTTAATAATTTTCCACTGAAAATTTAACTAATCCCTTTTTAATGCGTTCAAAATTACGCGCGCAGGTAGTTGGAAATAATGCTCTCGGTGAGAAGGTGTGTACACACTGTTTTGTACAAGTTTGAGTTGAGACGTTTATGCGGGAATTTGGGTTCAATGTAAAGATGCAGAACAAAATTAATTGTACTGTTTTACATACCGATTCCTGTTCTTATCGAACCTAGACTTTTCGTTCAAGTCTGAGTTCAACGACTATTAAATTGTTGACAGTTTTTTGGGCTCTAGTTCCGGTAAAATTTTTAGAGAAATTTTGGCTCAGAAGAACTATTCCTTTTTGTTGTTATCATTTAAAGGTCCTCTACAAACGCTTTCAAAACTGTCTGGTCTTTAAATTTCGGAGCGTAGTCTACCCTTCTAAGACTTCGGGATCGACTTTTAATTCCATCTCGAAATTTATCTTGAATTATCAATTTTCTGAAATCTATAGTGAATTTAAAAGATTTCCGATATAAATATAAAAGTTCTTATGAAATTGATCAAAAGGAATATACTATTCAGGTTCCGGTTCGAAAGATTAAGTATTAAAGAGGGTCGGTTCATGATCCGGTTCGACAAACCCAAATCGGTTATTTGGGTCTCTGTTCAGAACTTTCTTGAAGCATCGAATAAATCAAGTTCACAAATTTACACTTAATCTATATTGTTTAGTTAAGTTTTCGAGCTCAGAACTCTTGATTTTAAACGCAGTCAGATTAATTAATTAATAATTTATAATAGTTAATAATTATAATAGTCATAATAATAATAAAATCAATTAATAATTAATAATATCCTGTAACTGGAATAAAAATATCGCCAACCCAAGGAATCTTCCGTATCAGCTTGAATTCATTTTCTAGTATTCTCATCTAATTGACAAGGCTTCCTTAAGTAAATGGAACAATTTCTCTAAGCTAATTTTTTTAAGTTGCGAACACAATTTCATAGAATTTTAGAATATTTATTGTGAAATGAAAAACATCATAAGTTCAAATCAGGAACTTCTCCACACATCACAATCTGCTGCTGCATAAACAGTGTTAACGTGCGCCCTTTGTTGGTGTGAGTGCGAGAGACTGTTGGTGTGAGTATGTTTTTTTGAGAGCGAGCCCCCACTTGGACTGTTTCCACAATTTTTGAATGGATGCAGTGGAGCTTCAACAGCGGCACGGTACGTTACAAATTCACCAAAAACACAACACCAGGAGCCCCCACTCAACTTATCAATCGAAGTCAGCTCAGTTAATTGGCCCTAACCAAGTATAAATTTTTGCCAATTGATTACGTTAGATAGAATAAGAGAATCAAAGCAACAACAACAACCGCAAGCGAATTGAAAGCTAACTGTGCATTGTGTAACCTGCCTCAAATGATGAGCAAAAGAAGGAAGAACACAGCGAGGAAAGGGAACGGAACTTGAGTGATCATATGATTATCTAAAAACAACAACATCTACGTCAAAGCAGAGAAAAGGAAAGTGTCAACAAAAATAGAAGAAAACGGAAAATTACATTGCCAGCCAAAGCAACAATCACAACATTCAACATTTCAAATACCCCCAAAATCATGTACACAATTAACAAAGGACCGAGCAAAATTGTTGCTAAAACTCGTCGCGGTAAGTGCAATAACTGTTTAATTGGTGTACAAAAAAAAATAAAAGCAAAAGAACCGTACAATAAACCCTTGGAGACAGAGCAATGTTGCTGAACTGTTATGTCACAACAATTGCTTTGGCTGAGAGAGCGAGAGCGGCCGCTCTCTCGCCCTCCGTCGCAAATTTGTTTTGCCGGCATTTGCATTATCTTAATGACATTTTGCATCATCTTATTGCAATTCCAGGACTGGCGCAAAATTTTGAAAAATTCGAAAGCATCAAGGAAAGCAGCAAGAAGAACGGCAGCTTCGATTTAAACAGTCCCGAGGAGCATAATAAGTAAGTGAAATGAAATGAAATGAAATGCTTATGCAAACAACAGCGCACAACATGTGGAAATGTGTTGGTGGGAAAGGGAACCCGGGGGCACCATCGCCTTATCTGATAGTTTATCGCTACGAATCCATTCTATGTCCACGGCGGCGACCTAGCACTGTCATGCTAATTGAAGCATCTAGAAAATAGGACCCAGCACGTGGGTCAAGTAGCCACAGACAGCGGTTATCGCTTGAGATTTGGCCTCCTCAGAATGACGGCACAATGACTTTTCCGCCCGTTACGTCACGATGCAGGCAACGCTGTCAGATTGAGATGAATGCTAAACCGTATTAACTATTGCTAGGGTACAACGGGTATATGCGTATTGCTGAAAAGTTGTATCGTTCATTCGGAAAACAAAATATTTTCATTATATTAGGCTTTAAAACAGATTTGCTAAATTTTTTCCAAATGGGTTAATTATGTTTTCTAACTGCCGTAGGACTGTTAGGTCTGAAAATGGGGGATCAAGAAATACTTAGCTAATTTCATAATTAAGTGCCTTCAAATAGTTCTACAAAATATGGTCTACAAAATATGGTCATAAACGATTCTCTATGTCTTATGAATACTATTGGAACGATTAGTCTAAAAATGGGTCTTAAAAATAGAGAAAAATTAACTTCAGCTCGGCCGAAGTTGGGATACCCTTGAAGCACATTTTTCTAACTAAGACTACTTTTCGGACCTTTCTTTTCTATGGGAAATATATATATACAGATCTCCGATTTCTACCAAACTTAGTGGGATCATGCCAAAGCCTAACAAACGCACATGTTAGGAATTTGGAGTCGAGCCCACTTACATCAAAAAATTTCTCTCAATAGAACCTTTTTTTCGACTGATCATTCGAACTGCAGCTTTATGCTATAGTCAATCGATTTTGACAAAACTTTGTAGAATTTTGTAATAGCATATCAAATAAATAAATGCCAATTTTAAGCACATTTTCATTGATTAATGCCCTAGAGGATTTTATAAAATTGTCCAGATCTTTGTAGCGCACATAAAGCGTATATATTCTTGATCAGCATGACAAGCTGAGTTGATTTAGCCATGTCCGTGTGTTTCTATGCAATCTCCTCCGTCTCATTTGAAAGCTATCTTCACTAAACTTTGCTCGAAGTCTTCTGGAGCAAACACGCTGCACATTTGTCGGAACTGGCCGGATCGGATAAGTATAACATATAGCTGCCTTCGGAACGGTTGGTCGAAAAACTAGTTCTAGTGAGAACCACTTTTTTGTTTTTAATGCAAACGTCTTCAAACTCTGTATTTACTTGTTTTTAGTGCTGCTCCACGAATCTGCCAAATTTGGTCGAAATCGGACATAACTATAGTATAGCTGTCATACAAAAGTAGAGTCAGAAAAATAGTCTTTAGAAAAATTTGTTTGTTTTCAGTGGATATGTCCTTCAAATAAGTTTAAAAAAACGTGCTGCAAGGGTATACAAACTTCGGCCGAGCCGATGTTAACTTTCCTCTATTTTTTATTTTCTAAACGCCTCAAAATTTTGGACTGTTCTGTGAAAAAAATGTCCAAATTCGATAGATCTCCACTGCTAGAAAAACAACATGTGTGATCTTATTGCTTTCCTCATTAAGTTGAAATGAAATCAGAAATGTAAATTCCGGTATTTATATCTGCTTTAGGAGTTCGATGGCATTATAATAATGGGCTTAAACAAATGCCATAGAGAAATGTATTAGTTTAGTTTCGCGATTTTTAAATTTTTTAATTTTAAATTTAAATATCGGTCCCGGTACCCGGTCCGAATCGTCTTACGGCTTCGGTTCTGGTTTAAGTAAAATCTGAAAGTTGTAGAAAGAACGGTCACTAGTTGCGAAACCCAAAATACTAGCAGACAAAAAAGTGTGTGACCGAATATGGAAATGGCCTCTGAAATGCATTCGAGTTTTATAACAGAACTAATTCTATTGTTGTCTTTTATAATCTGTAAAAAAAATTGACAGAGTATATAATATTTGTGCAAAAGTATGTTACAGCCAAAAGAAATCATCTCCGTTCCCATAAAGTATTACATTCTTGACCAGCATCAGCATGTATGGAACAAATACTTCGTATAAAGGGTAATCCTTTATATTTAATTTAAAAAATACATAAAATTCTGAAAAACATATAAAATATTTTGTTTGAATCGATAAAACGATATATTTAATTTAATGTTTAAAGATTATTAATGTTGACCTAGGCTGCGCCTCAAATGGCTCTTACGCTGGGTCCAAATTTGGCATAATTCTTCCAACAAATCGGCCGGCATGTTACAAAAAAAATCTTCAATATTGTCTACAGATTTTTTAAAAATTGTAATAAATTTCAATGTGGCTTCACAATATAAAGGGCTTCCCTCAGAGTCATCAGTTAAATGCCAACTTTGTCAGACATTCAGAGTATGGCTACAGTCGAACCAAACCGTTTTTCTGTTACTTGTTTTAAATTTAAGAAATTGTAATATATCTATTAAAGAATTCCAATCAAGTTCTAGAAAACAGTAGCAAACAGTCGCACCCATTTGCCAGTCACTCTTTACACTTCCACACCCTCCACCAAACCAGTGTTTAAGTGATTTATTTGTGTGCCACGCTGTTGTTTGCATAAGTGCGCCATCTCCAACAACATATTTATTTATTCATTGCTTTTCATTGTCATTCCCTTTTCAGCATACCGCGTCCAGTGTTTCAGCAAAGCTTTGCCTCCAAACGCATAACACCAACCAAACTGATCGAAGATGAGGTGATCACGCCGCAGCATGAGGAGATTATACGCTATATAAATGATTGTAAGAGCTAGATCTAGATTTGAAAAAACCGTGTCCGATTAATCAGAGTTGAATATGTTTTTGCAGCTTGGAACATTTTGGTGGCGCAAAATCCCTACGACTCATCCACCGCTTCAACCGCAAAGCCTGCTGAAAAAGTATTGGCCGATGCCAATAACAATAATGCCAGCAGTCCAGTGGACAGCATTATGGCTAATACACCAGTTGCCTCCTCAGCCGCAGTTTGGGTCGAGCCACCCAGTCCAGCGTTAAATGATTTCAAACCCTTTGATTTGGAGTCCTGGTGGGGCCGTCGCCTGTTTCACAATATTACCAAAAGTCTCTAAATGATTAAGATATGGTAATTCCTACTAAGCTGACTGCTTCCTTTTGTACTTTCTACTGGGCACAGGCACAAGAACCGGCACATTTTAGATTTAGACCAAAAATACAAATGAAGAGACAATGTGGCTTAGTTGTTCAATTAGTGGACTAAGTGAGATATCATTTTTTTTTCTACGATTATAATTTGATCATCACGTAAAATTAAGTAAATTTAGAGTCGAGCCAATGTAAATACAAGAATTTCTTTTGTTTCTGCTGCCATTGACTGGATACTGTATATATTGAAAAAAAGAGATATTGAAACTCGGTTGGAATTGGTAGATCTGATTCTAGTTTCAACTTTAGCATCGCATATTGTTAATGTTTCTCACTTTTTATCATTTAATGTTTAGCATAATGAATAAAATACAAACAAACTGCTTGCAAATATAATTATTGCTTTGTTTTTCTATATTTTTAGAAGATAACAATTTTACACGGGGAAAGCACAGTCTACTCAGAATGATCGCTTGGGGACAGTCTAATCCGCAGATATTAAACCCTGGCTTTTTCTAGAACCAACTCTATTTGGTCTAGCTAATCTCTAAAATGTTTAACATTTGGTCCCAAACCCAAAAATCTTTTATTTGGCGGTGTCCCAGAAATCTCTAGAGATTTCCGTATAAGCGTTTTCATGTCGCCAAAAAGCTTAGATACCAAAAATTGAAAGATTTGAAAAGTAAAAGTAAATAATGTTTTTTTTTAGATTTTGTATCCTCAAAAATCATTAACTTGGAGTACCCATATTCAAAAATGTATCTTGATAATATACGATTCAATTTCGCCAATCTATACATTTCCGCAATGAATTCGATATTTTGATTTTAGTTTACTGCTCAATCGATAATGATTATTTTATGAGTAAAATTAATAAAAATCAAAAATAATCATTAAGTATTTTAAAACAGGAACTTTGTTTATATTTTCTAACTTGGCAATGGGTTTTTTTGGTTCGACTTGATTCACTTTCGAATGAAAATCATCAAACTTGCCACAATGGTTGATGGTTGAGTAATATTTATAATTAGTATTCATAATTTTTATTTTAAAAATCAAATTTAAGCATTTTCATTTTCAAATAATCATTAAAGTTTGATTATTTGAATAGAATAACGGTTATCCTCGGTTCCTGACTTTCAGTATTTTTGGTATATTTCAATTTTACAGTCACGGCGACCAGTCACCCTCATATTAGCGTGCCTCTGGTCACTCTATTTGGCGCTGGCTGCAGGCTTTAGTCAATTTTTATCAAAATACAAATTTGTGGTCTCACCAATCTCAATAGCAATTTTAATGTAAATAAACCAACCTCACCGCTCCCGCCACTCACAATAACTGAGACAAAATGGTAAGCTGGGCAAAGCCCACCCCACTGTAACATAGCATAACCCAAAATGGTTTCCCTTGGGACGTTCTGCAATTGTTTTATTTTAGATTTATTTAGACAATTAAAGTTAAATTGATATATATGTTAATGATTTCATACATTTTCGGAAAAACTTTTGGTAGAACCCACTTCAACGGTTTCTAATAGTAGGTGTGATCTCCACTCCTCGCTGCGCCCTCTCCCTCAATCTGCAGCAGCGGCTCCGCAGACGACCGCTTACCGCCCCAGGAATGGAATCTCTGTTTCTTGCCCAACACCACCGAATTTCTCTTCTCGTCCCTTTGCAACTGCGACTTGATACGACATCTCTCGATGACTGCGTCATGTATTACCGACGCGAAATCCACATCATTAAACTGAGCCATCAGCAGCTTAAAGAACGCCCAGATCTCTCCTCGCTGAGAGGTAGGCGGCGGTGCGTAGTGCCGGAAGAGCCAGCCATCAGTGAGTGAAGCCTCCTCCGCCGAGCTGACGGGGCGTGTATTGTAGGCATCGCAGACATCCTCAAAGCTCAGTATGGCCTGCAGTATAAATTTGCGATATTTATTCAACTGAAGCTCACAGGTGTTGAGCTCCTGTTCAGGGTTAAGATGTGCGGGCAAGGCATACAATTGCGTGGAGAGACCCACTAAGAGCAGCAGACGCCAAATGCTGAACATTTTCTGGTTAATCCTCGCGGCCAACTGTTGCAGAATGTGGCTCCGACGGGCACTTTTATATGCTTATCCTACACCCACACTCAGGTCGGGTGTTGACAGCACCACTTTTTGAAGACCATAAAATAATTATAAAACGTTTGCCGTTTACATTTTCTAAGTCGTTACACACAAACGCTAAATAAATACGCGTATTAATAAGCCAAGCATGTCCTAAGTCCCTGCAACAAGTGTCATAAATTTTCACTGTCGTTTTTCACGCTTGAGTATATTTATTAATCCTTTCCACATAGAGAGATAAACGTGACTCTGTGACTGGGGACCGTCTCTCCACTTTATATGGCTGCAGAAAAAGGACGAGGGCGCTCATTAGTTTGTGGGCTGCCCACGCCCCGTTCCACCCCCTTTCTTAGCACTGGTGCAAATTGCTAGCTGATTAGCAGGCAAGCGTATGAAATTAATCATATGCAAATGTTGTCAACTTTTTTCTACTTATTCCTATTTTTGTGCAGCCCCTTTTTTTGTGTCCCACATTTGTTGGTGTTGGTTTGGTCTTTAATTTACTCGAAAACGTGATAAACAAAAATGAGAGTTATTGCGAGTAGGTGTAAATGGTCAGAGGATGGATATTATAAGCTTGGGACATTGTACAGGAAGTACAAATTCGAAATTTTGAATGGAAGAGGGTCTGGGATCATGAACATAGATTGGGGATATTTAGGGCCGATTTCCAATCTTCTACATAGAGCTATCTGCCACATAAACTAGCAAATAACAGAGCAAAATCTATGCTTATCTGACACATAGCAGCTATGTAGAAGATGTGAAATCGGCCCTTAATGTTATATCAAACGACAAAACTGAATATGGTTAAATTAGAACACAAAATGTGAAATGTACAAGGAACTGCCCGATTTTGTAGTAATAATGTACACAGCTTAGGCCACCCGCACACAGAAAGCGGAGCGGAGCAGAGCTAGAGGAGCTTATGAATTTTACACACAAAACTGTCCCTGGAGCTGATAAGCTACGCTCCGCTCAGCTGTCAGTGTGCGGCAGGCCTGACAATCGTAAACCTAGTAACCATATTTGTCTATAGAAAATTTGGTGCAAGCGAGCCGAAGTATGCTTGATTTTGACTCACAATATTATTGATGAGGCACACACCAGCTACTTAGGTCATTAAATTGTCCGTAAAAATGTTATGTCATTGAAGCCTATTCCTACGAGGGCCACCTCATATATTTCTGGCCTGGGCTGTTTCAAAATATGAATATCATAAAAATGCTTACAATTTTTATACCAATTCTTAATCGGAATATTTGGTTTTACCTACTAATTACTTTGACTAAGGCCATAATGCTTAAGGTATGAGCTTAAGCAGAGACTTAGATTAATTTTGAGAATTTTTGGCTCAAAGCAATGAACAATTTTCCTTTTTCAAACCATTTTTCAACCGCAAGTGTGTCTAGTTATAATTTGTATGATTTAAAAATAGAGAATTCTGGTTATATCATTCCAAGGCCTGTTAAAGGTTTTGATTTCGAGCGAATTATGCAGAATCGGATTTGGAAACAAATTTTTTTTTTGAGAAAATCGATTTTGTGATCTGCTTTTATCTTCTTAGTTTTATTTATCGTTATTAAACTGTCATTCTGGTTAAAAGGCAATATTTTCTTTCTTCCCTTCCCTTACCAATTCCGATCAATGGAATTCGAAAACGAAAACAGGCCAAAAGACCAGGTTTTTAAACCCTTGCAGAGGGTATATTAAAATTGTCCAGATGTTTGTAACGCATAGAAGGAAGCATTTCCGACCACATAAAGTATATATATTCTTGATCAGCATGACGAGCTGAGTCGATATAGCCATGTCCGTCTGTTTCTATGCTATCTTTTCCATCAGTTTTAAAGCTATCGCGAACAAACTTTGCACGAAGTCATCTTGTACAAGTACGCTGCACATTTGTCGGAACCGGCCGGATCGGATGAGTATAACATATAGCTGCCATAGGAACGATCGGTCGAAAAACTAGTTCTAGTAAGAAAAACTTTTTGGTTTTCAAAGAAAACGCCTCCAAATTTTGTATTTACTAGTTTTTAAAGCTTCTACATGATTCTGCAAAAATTTTGACGAAATCGAACATCTATATAGTATAGGTGTCATACAAAAGTAGAGTCAAAAAAGTAGTCTTATTAAGAAAAACTTGTTTGTTTACAGTGGATATGTCCTTTAAATAAGTTAAAAAACGTGCTGCAAGGGTTTACTAACTTCGGCCGAGCCGAAGTTAACTTTCCTCTATTTTTTTAAAATTGTTTTTTAAATTTCTTTTGAACGATTACAAGTTATGTTAAAAGGTGATAGTTATGTTTGAGGTATCCCTCTTTGAATATTTAACATGAAAAAATTAAGTACTTCCCACAAAATGTCTCTTTCACATCTCCAACACGCTATATAGTCAAATATTATACATTTATAAAATAAATATTTATAATATTTATATGAGCGTGGATAAATCAGTGCCGTACCTTCTTTTTTGTATCGCGAGATTTAAAAACTTCCAAAGTTAAGCTCCCGCCCATGATACAACAAGAATGGTAAGGCGGCGTCAGTGTGATGAGTACTTTTGGCAAAAGCTAGCACTGAACGTGAAGGTACTTTGCAGAGAACTCACACTGACGCAGCCTTTTTTGTTGTATCATGGTGTTGACATAGCCTTGTCCGTCTTTCTGTCTGTATGAACGCATCGATCTCAGAAACTAAAAGAGATAGAGCCACAGATTTAATATGTATGTAGACAAATATGTTGTAGACTTGGAAAAATTCACCCCTATCCTTTCGAAATTCCTTAAAAATATCTATTGTACTGTAGACTGTAGTATAAAGGGCAATAATTGGTTGCATTTCATTAATCTGTGTCCTTAAAGTACTCTTATTCAACTCTCTTTAATTCATTATCTGTCCATGGTGCATTTTATCTGCTAAATGCATTCATGTTAAATAGCCGAATCCAGTAATTGGCAGTCTTGGATCGATGGAGTAAAATTTATAAAAAAAATTTTAACTGTTTATCACGTATTCAATTATTAAATCAATTATCTTGTACCCATTTATTGTTTCAGAAATTTCGCTTTTGCGGTGAAGGCGATTGTCCCGATTGGGTTTTAGCTGAAATCATCTCTACCCTTTCCAATTTAAGCATTGATAACCTAGAACAATTAACAGATCTTGTGGCCAAACGCATTTGCGGCGAAAAATTTGAGGTAAGTTAATTTGTATAGTTCAAAGCAAGTTCCCACACCATAAAACTGTCTTCCACAGGAAGCCAAAATCAAATCCTTAACCAGTGCCGTAACCAATGAGGGCAAAACTGCCGTTGCCTGCATACACTTTATGTTGATCAATGCAGCGCGTTATAATTGCACCGAAAGTATATTTGGTGAGGAAATTCAGCAGCTGGGTCTGCCCAAGGATCATGCTGCAGCCATGTGTCAAGTGCTTAAGAAGCATTCAACGAACATACGCCAAAGATTAATTGATAAGGCTTTTAGAAGTGAGTAGAAATGAAAGAATTATTGAAATTATTATACTAATTTTTTTGTTGTATATTTTAGTTAACGAACTCCGGAGTGTGAGGGATGCCACCACGCCTGGCGAAACGCCTCCCAATTGTGCCACCTTGGAACTCAAAATCTCGCAAGAATTGGTAGATGGTCTTCCAAAAGATACCACGCATATCGTCAATATTGAACACTCGCATTTGAAAGCACTGCTGGCCGAGCTTAAAACGGCCAGGGAGATTATGAATAAATATGAAAATAAAGATGAAACTTAGAGAAAAATCAAAGAGCCAATTAGAATATGCCAAACTACACCACACCACATGGAATCAGATAATAATTTATGAAGAAACATCTTTCCAGATTTTAGTGCGAAACAGCAACCTAAACTAAGAATGAACAAAAAACCGGATGCAATCCGAAAATTCAGCTCGTGAATCGATCAACGATCTGACCCGGCGTCCTTTCAAAATATGCTGAACAGAAATCCACAAAACAAAAGGGTTTGTTTCACTTAACTGCTGTGATTTCAGACGTTATCCCCTTAACTTCAAATAATAATACTTGTACATTTTAATATTTCAATGGTTAAACTTATTTTAATCCGATTTATAGTTAGTAGACCGAAATAAGTTGTCGCAAACTGTATAGATGATGCTGTAAGCTAATTGCAATTACCCCCAACCTCTTCATATATGTATATAGTATGCCCGTCATCTGTCTGCAATTTCTATTTAGAAAGTAGCTTTTAAGTTGTTTTGCGTGAATTCAATCCAAGTGACAGATGATGGACTCCTCTGTGGCCTGTTTCACACATATATTCGGACTTGAGGCATCACAAAATTTATCAGACGGACATTCACCGGTGACATTTGTTGGTGTGGTGGCGCCATAACAAAAGGTAAACGTAGTCCTAGA
The DNA here is from genome assembly GCA_035044965.1 of Lordiphosa andalusiaca. Classification (NCBI taxonomy): domain Eukaryota; kingdom Metazoa; phylum Arthropoda; class Insecta; order Diptera; family Drosophilidae; genus Lordiphosa; species Lordiphosa andalusiaca. Next base: position 493,379 of record JAWNNM010002188.1, on the reverse strand, counting down.
TGTACAGGTAAATACATTATTGATGTTGCATCGTCCACAGCTGTCCGTATCCCCACAACTGGCTGGTTTCTCGCTACGCTGGAAGCATATAATTGGCTGATCTGTGCAAACTAAGCCCTCGGTACAGGTGAAAATCTGATCGGTGTAAGGTTTAGATTCGCCAAAGCAGAAATGATACGAGGTTTGATTAATGCAGGCGACGTTATTCGACTGGCACACATTGCAGTCGCTCCAGGCCTGGCTGGACAAGTGCAGCAACGCCACCAGGAGAGGCTAAAAAGGATTAAAGTATTCAAGGCAAATTCAGTTGGAAGAGGTCTAAGGACTTACCACACCTAAAGCATAGCTGATCGACATTTTTGTGACACGCTTTCTGAATGAATGATCCGCCAATTCATTTAGCTTGGCATAATTAACAGTCTCCAAATTTTGTTTATGGAGCCATTTGGTTAACGTGTGATACCTTGAGGAACATATTTGCCTTGTGTTATCTTTACAAGCACCAAAAACACACCCAAGCCTTGGGCTCTTATAAAAGGCAAATTCGCGCTTGGCAAACCAACGCCAATTATAACTATTTTGGAATTTCAACTGAACAGTCAAGCAATGTGCTCTCTTAGACTGATATCGATGAGTCAGGGATATCATAAACTGGGTATTTATATCCAATTCTTAGTGCTGCTCCCATTTCTTGGAACGACCCTGGCTGAGCCTAAATGCCGCGAGTGCTTTGACTCAGGCATAGCCTGCTTGGATAGTGTTAACTATGTGACTTGTAACGAGGGTGAGCCCACTGAAAATGTTTTATCCTGTGATCCCGGCACTGTCTGCACAGACAATGAAGAGACTTGTCTTTCGCCCGACGAGGGTATAACTGCCGCTTGCTATGGCAATAGTTGCTCCACTTGCGACCCCACCGGTGGACTTTATGCTTGTGTGAGCGAGGAGCATTATGGGTTTTGCTTTAACCATGATACCATTTATGTAGATACTATACACAAATGTCCAGATGGAAACTATTGCACTTTAGACACCCACAGCTATTGTTCACCCAAAAGTTCATACGTTGTAAGTTGTTGGAGCATTTGGAAAGTGTTAGCGATATTCACTTTTCATCTTATCTTTCAGCCATCTTGTGTGCCAGAAGATACAACGACGACAGATATATATACCACAATTTCGGATTCATCTAGTTCCCAAGCGACAGAATCACCCACCACAGACTCCTCGAGCCCAAATGATTCTTCCACTTTACAAACCACAACTCCAGATACATCCAACGGATATTCTACAACCACAGATTCATCAAGCGACTCTTCTAGTTCCCAATCGACTACCACAGACTCATCGGACCCAAATGATTCTTCCACTTTACAAACTACAACACCAGATACATCAAACGGATATTCTACAACCACAGATTCATCAAGCGACTCTTCTAGTTCCCAATCGACTACCACAGACTCATCGGACCCAAATGATTCTTCCACTTTACAAACTACAACACCAGATACATCAAACGGATATTCTACAACCACAGATTCATCAAGCGACTCTTCTAGTTCCCAAGCGACAGAATCACCCACCACAGACTCATCGGACCCAAATTATTCTTCCACCTCAGAAACCACAACTTCAGATACATCAAACGGATATTCTACAACCACAGATTCATCAAGCGACTCCTCTAGTTCTTCCACCTCAGAAACTACAACTCCAGATACATCAAACGGATATTCTACAACCACAGATTCATCAAGCGACTCTTCTAGTTCCCAATCGACTACCACAGACTCATCGGACCCAAATGATTCTTCCACTTTAAAAACTACAACTCCAGATACATCCAACGGATATTCTACAACCACAGATTCATCAAGCGACTCTTCTAGTTCCCAATCGACTACCACAGACTCATCGGACCCAAATGATTCTTCCACTTTAAAAACTACAACTCCAGATACATCCAACGGATATTCTACAACCACAGATTCATCAAGCGACTCTTCTAGTTCCCAATCGACTACCACAGACTCATCGGACCCAAATGATTCTTCCACTTTACAAACTACAACACCAGATACATCAAACGGATATTCTACAACCACAGATTCATCAAGCGACTCTTCTAGTTCCCAAGCGACAGAATCACCCACCACAGACTCATCGGACCCAAATTATTCTTCCACCTCAGAAACTCCAATTTCAGATACATCAAACGGATATTCTACAACCACAGATTCATCAAGCGACTCTTCTAGTTCTTCCACCTCAGAAACTACAACTCCAGATACATCAAACGGTTATTCTACAACTACAGATTCATCAAACGGCTCATCTAGTACCCAAACGACAGAATCACCCACCACAGACACACCCACCCCAAATGATTCTTCCACCTTGCAAACTACAACACCAGACACAACCACTTCCCAGTCTTCAGAATCAGAAACAACTTCCACGCAAGCCCCATTTGATGCCAACACCTATTGTGGCGGCATGGGAAAGGAAGGATATTTTCGAGTCGAGTTTGATTCGACATGCAAAACGTGAGTACCTTTTTTATCAATATGAAAGCCATTACTGATTATGCATTTCCAGCTATGTATACTGCTACAAGCTGTCCAGTGATCACTTGGGTTGGTTATATCATTGCAATACGGATGAATTTTACAATTCGGAGCAGAGTTTATGCCAAACAGAACGACCTGCAAATTGCTGAACGGAAAAAAAATGGAACTAATACACTATAATAATAATAATAAATCATGTTACTTCAGGTGCAATATGCGGGCTTTATTGAAGAACAGTAGGTGGTGTTCTCTCCAAACCAGTTGTTGGCGGCACATTGTCGGTCAAAGCCCAACCAAGTGCCACCATTGTCAAAACAATGATAAAACCTATCAGATTGAAATCGTATTAAAGCAAAAGATTCAACAATATGTTGCAATGCTTACGAGGTGCAGGTGGTGTCCATTTCGCTCTTGAAAAAACCTTCTTTCTGCGTTTCTTGGCAAAAAGTGACTGCATCGCGAGGCACTGTTTGGGTTGTTGTGGCTGCGCTGGTTGTAGACGAATCAGACACTGAAATAGTGGACGTGTCCGTAGTCTCATAAGATGTCGACGATTTTGCATTGGTATCCAATTCTTCATCATTCACGATTCGACATGCTGCGATTCTGCTTACTTTGGGATAGCAAATATAAGCTTCATCTGTGCATAGGTGGTCTTTTGGACAAATAATTGCATCTTGAATTGGAGCACCTAAATAGTTTCAACTTTGAGGTTTAGAATTATCAAACATTTTTGTGTGTAACCCACCTTTGATACAGATGGAGAATGCGGTTTCATTATGACATGCTACTTTAGTAGCTGACTGACAAATATTGCACTGGTGTTGGCCCAGAATTTCAACCGGAAATAGTACAGCTATGAACACGGCTATCACCTATAAAACACAGGAGTTCTATGAATGGCAGATATTTTTTCAAAAGGATTAAATATACTTACAAACACGCCCATTTTAGGACCAGTAGAAGAAACGCCTGGTACAGGTAAACGAATAATCAAAACTGATTTGTTTTTCAGTGTGCCTATTTCTTTTAAATGTGTTATTTAGATAATGTATTCGAAGAACTTTGTTTGTTTACTTAGCATGATAAATTTTTATGCCAGGAGTCATTAAAAAAAATGCCAACAGCTTGTAAATATTCAAAGACACTCCCATTTGTTGTAGACAGCATTTCTTAATCATTGGACACATCCTTTGGTGTTTACTCCAATATTTAAACAAAACAACACGCATTAACTTTTTTATTGCGGGAGGGGGCTTGTCCAAAATTTAAAACAAGTCTACATTTAAAATTTGGTTGCTCTAGCTCTTTTAGTCTCTGAGATCTAGGTGATAGTACAGACAGACGGACAAGAATATAGCGAGATGCTTCCTTCAGCTGTTACATACATTTGCATGACTTTAGTATACCCTTTTTACTCTACGAGTATCGGGTATAAAAATGTATTATACGCAGCTTGAGGATAAAGCTCTTGACATTGTTCTGACATTGTTTTCTTTTTATACCCTTGCAGAGGGTATATTAAAATTGTCTACACGTTTGCAATGCATAGAAGGAAGCATTTCCGACCACATAAACTATATATTCTTGATCAGCATGACGAGCTTAGTCGATATAGCCATGTCCTTCATTCCGTCCGTCTGTTTCTATGCCATCTCCTGCGTCAGCTTTAAAGCTATCGCAACCAAACTTTGCACAAAGTCTTCTGGTACAAATACACTGCACATTCGTCGGCCGGATCGAATGACTCTAACATATAGCTGCCAAAGGAATGATCGGTCGAAATACTAGTTCTAGTGAGAAAAACTTTTTTGTTTTTAATGCAATCGTCTCCAAACTCCGTATTTACTAGCTTTTAATGCTTCTCCATGATTCTGTCAAATTTGATCGAAATCGAACATCTATATAGTATAGCTGCCATAGAAAAGTAAGGTTAGAAAAATAGTCTTAGTATGAAAAACTTTTTTGTTTTCAAAGTAAACCTCTTTAAAATTTGCATATATTTATTTTATAAGCTATTACACAATTTTTAAAAGTTTTGTCAAAATCAGATGACTATAGGTTATAGCTGCCATAGGAATGATCGGTCGAGAAACTAATTTTAGTGAGACAAACTTTTTGTTTTCAAAGAAAACGCCTCCAAACTTTGTATTTCTTAGAATGCTATGCTTTCCCATGATTCCGCTTAGTTTGGTCTAAATCGGACATTTATATAGTGTAGCTGTCATACAAAAGTAGAGTCAGAAAAGTAGTGTGAGTGTATGTGTGAGTCTGCCGAAGTTAACATTCCTCTATTTTTATACTCTGTACCTTAGGTACATAGAGTATTATAAGTTTGTGCAAAAGTATGTAACATCCAGAAGGAAGCATCTCCGACCCCATAAAGTATATATATTCTTGATCAGCATCAACAGCCGAGTCGATATAGCCATGTCCGTCTGTCCGTCTGTCTGTCCGTATGAACGCACAGATCTCAGAGATGGTAAGAGATAGAGGCTTGACATGTATGGGACATATGCTTCTTATGTCTGCAGGCAGATCAAGTTTATTTTCAATTTTGGCCACGCCCCCTGCCGCCCCCGCAATTTAGAAAAAACGTCATATCTCCCACAGTTTTGAAGATAGATGGCTTGTTCCTTCTAAACATATTTAGTTATTAGGATAACTTATCGATCCGCCAAAGGAATAAAGAAGATCGGATGAACGGTTTTCGAGTTATGATCAAAAGACAGATTTTCTACAGAGTATGTTATAGTCGGGCTTGACCGACTTTCTTTCTTGTTGAATATGAGGAAGCTCCGCTGTATGGAGCTGGCATCGCCAACTAATATCTGTAAGTTTGTAATATCTATAATTTTTTTTACTACTTTCAAAAGATTACCAGAGTTATCACCATTCTCGTACTACATTTTTGATTTTTTTTTTCCATAAAAACTTACTTTGAACTTCAAACGCATTTGTGTCGAAACTACCTTTTTCGAACTGGTCGCCATAATATCTGCAGTTACACTGAACCGATTTTGATGATACTGAAATCGACGCAGAATTGTCACCATTTTGGTCTGAGCCTCAATCATAATTATAAAAAAGTTTTAAGGATTTTTTTACACTCAACTTTAAAACAAGGGCGCAAAACCGATTTTTCATTTTTCAATGGTCGCTATTTTTTGAGGTTCAGACCAGAATGACAACTATACTGATTATAACCCCGTTTTTACTGTTCACTGCGTAAGGCATAAATCTACCTTGATGCAAAAATTTGTGACTCTATCTCTTATAGTCTCGGAGATCGACGCGTCCATACAGACAGACAGGCGGACATGGGTATATCTGCTCGGTCTGCTCGGCAGGGGGCGTGGCCAAAATTGAAAATAAACTTGATCTGCCTACAGACATAAGAAGCATATGTCCCATACATGTCAAACCTCTATCTCTTACCATCTCTGAGATCTGTGCGTTCATACGGTCAGACAGACGGACAGACAGACATGGCTATATCGACTCGGCTGTTGATGCTGATCAAGAATATATATACTTTATGGGGTCGGAGATGCTTCCTTCTGCCTGTTACATACTTTTGCACAAACTTATAATACTCTGTGTACCTACGGTACATAGTATAAAAATTGTATAAGGTCCAAAAACAGTCTCGACTTAAAGAATCCCCTGTTAAAGTTTTTTTTTGAACTTCCCTTTCATCACCAACGCTGCGAGTAGGGGCGGAGCTGGTCATTGTCATTGAATTACCCCCAAAGGATCTGAAGGCGATCAATTTAATCTTTATGTTTTCCTTTCCACCCATTTTATGTTGTATTTTATTGTAATTAAAATAAATAAATAATAAATAATGCACGCAAATAGTGCCCAATGCCTACATACTTATGTGACCATCCCTAACACAACCCTGAAAGAAATATGATTATATTTGCAATGGCAACACATATTTTATTAGGGTTCGCGTTAATGTTATCTAATACATGTGCAAGCATAGATAACAACTTATACTTTTATTAGATACAACCCTCTGGTTTTGTGATATCACACACGCGATTCTTCTCATTGTAATACTGGTTCTTCTTACAGTTTTTGATTAAGGGTTTAAAGCTTCCATTTGAGGCGTAACAATAAATGTAGCTGGAAAATTAAAAAAGAAAAGATAATATTGTATTTTGAGAACGATACTGCTTAAGAGAGGTATCTAGAAGAACAATAGAGTGAAACTATTAAGAGATCCGAAAATGAACTTAAAACGATAAATGGATTAGTAACGTAGAATGAAGAGATCTTGGAGTTTGGAGTCTGAATCAGCACGAGACAGTAACAGCGCAGTTACAATGTTTGAAGCGGGATAGAAACGAAAGGGAAATTTTACTACTGTATGGAAATGAAATTAAGTTACAAAATCTTGAATAGAGAATTGAATGGCATCGAGAACGGCAGTTACAATATTTGAAGCGGGATCGGAATGAAATGGAAATTTAAGTACCGTATGAAAATGATTTATAAAATTTGACAGGGAGTCGGGAACATATAGAATAGAGAATTTAATGGCATTTAGAACGGAAAAGAAAATAATAGATGTTCTTAAGATGGATGTTAACACATTTGGAGACGAAATTGAATTTCAATTTGTGCTTGGGAATGGACTTGATAGAGTGGCAACACTTGCAACGGAATCGGAACAGAATTCAATTCAAAATTGTTTGTTTTGTTTACAATTTGTGTTAAAAAAGAAAATGTCTGATCGAGACAGAAAATCCATTAAGATACTTACGTTGCGCATGTGGGATCATCTTCATTTTTAGTATTAATGGCGGCGTTTGCCTGCTGGCAGGTTTTTACGGCACTCCAGGGTTCTGTTGTAGTACTTGCTCCACCGTCTGGCAACGGCTTATCTGACTTGCAAGAAGGTTCAGCATTTTCATAGCAAATGAATTCCCCATCAGTGCAATAATGTTTCAAAGGGCAGTTTATTATAACCGGGCCGGCTTTACCTTTAAACGAAACACTTTACCTTTAATATGTTCTATATAATTTTTTATTAATTGTTTGCGTTTACCTTTCGAGCATATCGAAAAGCTGGTTTCATTGTGGCAGGCTACATTGGTGATTGTTAGACACTCATTACAATTGGCGGCCAAGTATGGGGCCAATAGCTTCAATTGAATAAAACAAATTTTGGTTATTTTTGCCCCTGGTCGAGCTCTTGGGTAGTTACCAATGGAATAAGCACAGTCAGCCACATCGTTCTTCACACTAAAATGCTGAGTGCAAAAGATGCTGCTTATTTATATGTTGGCGAGTTGGTTATCTAATTTCTCAAGCAAATTAAGGCACAACTTAGTTGTTTTCATACGTATTTATCTGGTTTTTGTGTTTATTGCATTTTTTTAGGCTTGCTTTAATAAATAATTGTACATTAAGTGTATGTATGCGTAATATAATAAAATATATATATATTTATATATATTATATATATGTGTATGCATATATTCACACATTGAAGGCGCATTTGTTAATAAGCATGGTGTCTAGTAGTAGTTTACATTTAACATAGGAATAGATTCGAGTTGAGAGTTTACAAATAAGTTAATAAATTATGTTTGATCTGTTCTGTTCGTATGAAACCACACAAAAATGGAAGCTTTAAATACTGCACGTTAAATGGATATAGTGGTGAATATTATTCTGGCAGCGATAGTCAAGTATCTGTGCAACTAGGATTGTTGATATTTCCAAAAATTAAGCAACGAATTTGGAACTATTTACTTTTAAATAAAATTTATAAGACTTTTTATCATTTCGAGAGTGTAGAGATGAGGGGTGCCCGCGCTATATACGCTTCAGGCGAATGTGTTGTTGTTTTGCGTCTATGCCTCTTGCGAAATTTGAGGGGACCACAATATTAATATCGTTGATATTGACAGCCCCAAGCACTATACACACTTTTTATACTTTGAACCGTATGTAACAGCCAGAAGAAAGCATCGCCGACCCCATTAAGTATATATATTCTTGATCATCAACAACAGCCGAGTTGATATGGCCATTTCCGTCTGTCTGTCCGTATGAACGCACAGATCTCAGACATGGTAAGAGACAGAGGTTCGGCATGTATGGAACATATGCTTCTTATGTCTGAAGGCAGATCAAGTTTGTTTTCAATTTTGGCCAAGCCCCCTCCCGCCCATGCAATTTAGAAAAAACGTCATATCTCCCACAGTTTTCAAGATAGATAGTTCGTGCCTTCTATACATATTTTGTAATCAGGATAACTTATCGATCTACCAAAGGAATGATGAAGTTCGAATGAACGGATATCGAGTTATGATCAAAAGACTATTCGCTGTTGCAGAGCAGTTCAGCTGCTACTGCAGCATCAAAATGTATGCTGAGCGTATAATTTCTTTGGTACAGAGTGCGTTATAGTCGGGCTCGACCGACTTCCTTTCTTGCTTTTACTTGTGTTAGTGAATAAGCGAACATTAGGCGCTGTTGGGCACCCCTGTTATAGATCAACAAAATTTAGTTGATAACCTTGTCTCGAGACTTCTTTGGTGTTGGTTTATCGATTACAAGAGCATTTCCTGTTGTGGTAGAATTCATTTATCTGATCTGGTGTCTTTTTGTTTTAGTCTAAATGTCTCTATAAACCCTTTTCCAATGCAAATTATAGTTTCAGGAGTTTGTTTAAAGTATTTGTCGTTTCATTAATGTAGAGCACATTACCAGTAATTTTTCGTTTTCAGTTCAACTTAAGTAGAGTTAAGGCGAGTGTAAACTGTATAAATATTCTAGGAAATCAAACAGAAACCTTTAAAATCTTTGAATCAAAGTTGCAAACGATAATTTGAATGTATTGTGAATTGAGATTTGTGGAACCGAGAACAATTAAAATATTGTAACAGAACAATTTCAATTCGAATTTGCAAATTTCTATATTCAGTTGTATTATTTTATTTTACTCAAGGTGATTTTCAGGGAAAATCTTAGACCAAATGATGCGATTTAGTTTTAAAATCGAGCCACTTTAAGTCAGCTTCTTGGATAGCACCGAAACCTATGCAAACCTAATTGGGTTTTAATGAGAAACGATATGAGAAAAGCGTCCAAGTCAGTATATTATCAATGTATCAAAGGAACAGGTGGTGGTTTTTCCCGCACCTTTAAGCATTTGGCTAGAAAAACTTAAAAATCCTTCAGTTATAGCGTATAAATTATGGTAATGATGGGTAGTTCGTGCGAAACAAAGCAGGACGAAATATTACAGACATTTGAAGAAGACTTTAGACTTTGTGTGAAGACTTTAGTTAAAAAGTTTTTGAAAATAAATTACATTTACTGAGGTTAATGCGCTGACGCCTGATTATGGAAAAGTCTAATTTAGGTTTGTTCCAGTTTTACCTTAAATGAAATCAAATATGGTACAAGTGGCCGTTTCTATTAAATAAACATTTTCATATCAAAGCTTTAATCGGGGATGTCCCAGAAATCTCTAGAGATTTTCGTATAAACGATTGAACTTTGAACTAAACTAAGAGAACTTTAGATGTAAAGTGATAGCAACGCTGCAGGCTACTAGATAATAGGGAAAGGAAACCGTGCGGTTTCAAATCTCTCAACTTATGTCATATAATCCAGTAGCCCAGCATTTTGTAGACATTAAACACATAAGGCAAGCAGTTGTAGCTCGAAATGAAAGCGTTTACACGAAAATCTCTAGAAATTTCTGGGACACCGCCGATAATAAGTTCTAAAAGATATCTTTTATTGTGGGGGCGGCAAATAAACTTAATCTGCGTCTGAGATCTAGGTGATTATAAACACACACCCCCGAATATGTACAAACTAATAAATTACTTAGCTTTGATTGTCAAAGCAGTATTTGCTCTTGTTGAGAGCTCACATGATATGGGCGAATAATGCCGCAGTTTAGTGTGGCTGTCAAAAAACTCATAAGAGATAACTCAGATAGCCTACTTAACATGCAGTTTTTCATATCCCAGCGGCGCAAAAGGCCATTACAATATCTGAGTTTCTTTTAACATTTTGAAGGCTGGCTGCCTCTTCAAGAATCGATTACAATTCTGTTTACTTTTACATAAGCTTGGCCTGTTTTCAAAACAGACTTCTATGTAATGGGAAGTGGGCGTATAACAGAAATCACGTAGGCTTTAGATTACAACTCAATAGACTATTTAAGAATACCATTTGGAAATAGCTGTGAATCCATCCACAAACATGGAGTTGTATAACAACTACTATGCAAACTGGTATATTGTTAAGTGCTAGGTGTATTGGATTGTAAGACTCTACATACAACTGTATATTCGAAACGTAGCGAGAATTTCCCATTATGTGGATGCCTACTGTAATGCATGTTGTGGACTAACCTCATTCAGTTCTGCACCGCTGGGTTGTTTTAAGAAACTTTTTCGAATTCACAGAGAGAACACAGTTCTATAGCTCATAGCATTGATCTAACTTGAAATAGAATCTTATGATATCCTCCCAGCAAATAACTATATAAGGATTTATACTCAATATAGGCACATTTTGAAGGTGCAATAAAATCAAGAAATTTCAAAGAACTGAGCAATTGCAACAAACTCGAAGTGGTTAGCAATAATTTGATTGAAATAACTGACACAGACATCATTGATTCTTTAAACTTTGTGGCTGATTCTAAAAAATTATGTTACTAAAGTCACGAACACCTCTAATAGAGTACGCGCTACCTTTGGTCTCCATTAAAATGGGTTAAAGATATTGCACATTAATTGTAAAATCAACAATCCTCTCGTGCACAAAATACAAATGCAATAATTTAAGTATGTGGTGGGTGGCATACTGGGGTAGGGTAATGAACTCTTATAGTTGCCGCTTAGTCTTCGTTTTCTTTTGGAGTTTCTTAGTCGCATAAATACTTATACATATAGGCTATAAATAATTGTAAATCTAATTGTAAAACACACATTCATGTCTTAAGGCAAATCATAGCAGTTTAAGAAGCACTTTACACACATTTCTCTCTTTCTAGCTAAGGCAACGTCGATGATCAAATGTAAAATAAATTCGTTACTTTCTAAAACGAAATAATACTTCGTCAGCAAATGCATTAAATTCAAATTGTGGACGTATACGGTATATGTTGGTAGGAGATAAGGTAGTCTCTACAGTCTAAACGCAGCCGTATTCATACCAGATGCTGTTACTTTTATCCTCGTTTCGCTTGCGCAAAGCCTTATCGTCTTGGCCAGGCCCGCCGCCAGACACGCTGCCACTGCTGCCGCTTGCCTGCAGCAGGGGACTCTGGTCGCCGGTGGTGGAAGTGCCGCCTATGGTGGTATTGATGCGATTGTACATCAGAAATGTAGCCGGTCCTGGACTGCTGGAGCTGCTGTTGCTCTCGTTGTTCTTTTGCGGAGTTTGCGCCTCGGCAGTGGTACTGGGTGTGGGCGTTGAGGTACCTGCACTGCCACCACTACTACCGCCAGGTGGCTGTTGTTGCTGCCCCTGGTTGGAGGCACTCCCTGAGCCATCGGGCTGATGCTCGTCAATTAGATAGACAGTGCGGCGGGAGCCAGCGGTGCCCAGTGTCAAGCTGCTGCCCGTCACATCGGGCGCTTCGAGGGTGCTAAGCAAAGAAAACCAAGATTAGAATACATAAATCCAAATCAAATTAGAGTGCATTAGCGGAGGTGACACATTACACAGCAGGGCGGGAATGGGGAATGGTGGTATGTTTCAGTTTTAGAAGGACTTCAAGTATGTTAAACATTTAAAAGCGCATACCCGTGCACGCTATTTCTACGTGAGTTATTCAAATCCGTACGTTTCTGTGCCTGCAGGCTGCTGCGCACGGTGCCACCGCGTTGCATGGTGTTATCCAACAAATCCCTATTTACAAGTAGAGTGTACAGTGTGCGGTGCATGGAATGGTGGTTGTGTATAAACATGAAAATAACCAGAGAACTTCAATTGAAGACCAAATTAGCCCAGTGAGACCATCAACCACCTACCGTTGCAGACTCTGACGGAGGGGCATATTCCGCTGCAGTAAATGGGTGTCGGAGGCAATTGATAAGGGCTCTTCATTGCTGTTGTCCGACTCATTCCCTCCGGACTCGGAGCCAATAACAAACTGAGAGCTGGCACGTGCATCATCCACCCAAGAGCGACGGTTCTGCAAGATAACATTTATAAGAACACACAGCCACAACTTTTTAACTTCACCTACCCGACTTGGCACTTTGTTCATCAGATCTGAGCTTGCCTTCTTCACTCGTCGCACCAGGCTGCTGGCAAATGGTTTCCTGTAAACATTTTTGATTAGTTACTATAAATGTTAACAATTTTTGGTTTCTTTTACTTCTTTTGCACTGTCGTTTCGGATTTTTTGTAGTGCTCCATGATTTTTTCCTCCAGCTTTTCCTTTTGACGCTTCAGGCTGTGTACACGTTCCGTGTAGTTCTTTTCCTCTTCATGGAAATGTTTTTTATCCTCTAAAGAAATGGCCAGAAGCTCCTGATACTGTGACAGCAACTGTGAGACATTGTCCATAAGAGCTTTGCGCTCTGAATCCAGGTCAGCATTGTTTTGGATAAGCATCTTGGAAAAAACAAACACAATTACAACAATTATTTGAATAGATAACAAGCTTTGTCAGTTGATGGAATCAGACCATGACCCCAATGCTTAGCTTTCTCAAGAAAGCAGTAAGACTTGGGGGGATGCTGCTGATTTTGTGATCCAATTTTGAACAGAGCTGATAGATTCTTAGGTTAGGATGAAGTGGATGCCTCCAACGAATAGGTGGTGAGTTTTCTAAATCTGAAACATACTTGATCTGCGCATGGTGTACACCTACTTTCATGCACACATATCTTTTAAAGTATCTACGATCTACGCTCATACAAACAAACGGACGGACAGACTTGGCTGTTGTTTTGATCAAGAATATATATATTTTATGATACCGAATCGTTTTGCTTGGTGAACTCTCAGTATAAAGTTTAAGAATAAAGCAACTACTTTGTTTTTGCTGCAAACCTCTATAAATCTAGCGGCGGTTTGACCCCGGCGGTTCGGGCCCACCATGAAGTCTAAGGTTCTTTACGCGAACCGGAATCTAAGCTTGACGGACCTAAGATTTCTATTCGAACATTCTAATCTCAATTCTCAGCTGGTACCTATCAATTTGGGTAGATATAAGTTACTACCTCCAGCTTGTTCTTGCCGTACAAACCAAATTTAGAGAATTGAAATTGAATTCCATATTTTTGTTCCTATTTGGTTTGAACTTATGCGGCAAGCAAATTGTTTGATTATTTCCCTTCGGAACTCACCTCACAGCGCTGCTGAACTTTGGTGTATTCCATCTGCAGCAGACGCACTTGATCACTCTTGCTGTTGAGCTCCCCACTCAACTCGGTGTTTTGCAACTTAAGACTACTGTGCTCCACACGTATCATCTTGTATTGTTCCTGTATGTTCTTGTACTCGTTCTTAAAGCGATCACTGGTGGCAAAGAGATTGCGAAAATCATCGGTAAGCTTGGAGTGCTCAGTGCGCAGGATGGCCAAATCTTCGGTGCAGGTTTTCATGCTGCCATTCTGTGTGGTTAACTCTTCGATGCGCTGCTCCAGTGCCGTTTGGCTCTCTCTTGTGTCGCGTAGTTCTTGTCGCAGATCACGCACTGCTGCCTTCAGCTGTTCCTTATCCTTGTTGAGAGATTCGTATTCGGCAGAGAGCTGATCGTGCAGGCACTGCAATGTTACCTGATCTTGAAGTGCATGTTTATGCTCCTGTTGCAGTGCATCAATGTCTTTAAGAAGTGTATCCTTTTCGGCTGCCAGCTGTGAGTTGGCCAGTTGTAGAGCAACATGCTGTGTATTCAGGGAGGTGATCTGCGATCCCAGGGCAGCCACATCTACGCTGAGGCGAGCGTTTTCGGTTTGAAGTTGGGTATTGCCATCTTTGAGGCGCATCAGCTCCGCCGAATCGCGTGCTGGGCTTCGGCGCAGTTTGTGTTCAAAGCGAAGTTCCTGCGGAGCAGCACTGGCACTGCAGAAAGCAGCAGCGGCCAACTCAATGTTCTTTTCCACAGTAAAGATTTCCTGGCGATGACAGAGTACACACATGTCCGACTTTTCGCCGCCTCCATGACGCTCCTGTTCCTCCCGATTTACACTTAAGATAATTTCCCTCACCGTTTTGAACGTCTCCGGATTGCGCACCAACTTCTCCACCACATGCTCTACATTAAGTTCAGTCGGCTCTTCACCCTCTTGGGTAAGACCCAACTGCTCCAGATTGTGACGAACCTTCTTGGTGACGAGAGTGCCCGTGACCAGGTCATTGCGCAGCGTGCTTATCATCTCTTGATCAATGTTGCGTTGCGAGGCCAACTCTTGGTTCTGCTTCTCAAGCTCAATAAGCTTTTGTTGCACTTGCTCGGCCTCTTCGAGAGACTTGGACAGGCGTGTGAGCTCTTTGGTCTGTGCATCCAAACGATTCAGACTCTCGTCCAGCTGTACAGATTTCTCTTCGCTGCCCTCTTTCAGCTTGGACACCTCTTTCATGAGACTGGCATTCTCGCGCTCATAGCTCGACACCTTGGCCTCAATTTCGTATAACTTTTGCTTGGTCTGCTCATACTGTTGTGTTTTCTCAACGTACTGTTCCAATTCCTTGGCCTTGCTTTCAGCCAGACGCTCCAGGTCATCAGCTCGACGCTGGATACTTTCGTTGAGCGTTTGAATGCGCTGTTTCTCCTTGTTGAGCGTCTCGACGTGTTGCTCGGCGTCAGACAGTTTTTGACGATCCGCTTCACGCTCTAGGCTCTGGCGATCGTAGCTTTTCTGGCGATTGTCCACAGCATCTTGGAGTTTCTTGTTCTCCTCCAAAGCATTCTTGAAGACACCCTCCAGCTCCGCATTTTGTTGGGTTAATCTCTGCAGGTTCTCTTGCATTTGATCAATTTTCAATGAGAGTTTTTTCTTTTCCTTCTCCAACTCCAACATTTTGCTAGTGGACTCATGGAAGCTGCTCTCCTTGAGCTGCTCTAGGGCGGCAGTGAGGCGACGATTCTCTAGTTCCAGTTTTAGTGCCCGAGTTTGGGCATTATTTGTAAGCTGCTCCGACAAACTGTTGTCACCCGAATTGCAATCATCCTCATTGTCCGAAAAAGACTTATCCATTTCTTGCGCTGATGAATTAAGATTTTTGGCCACCAACTGCAGTTGGGCATTCTCTTCTAGCAGCTCCTCCAACTTTGAACGATCCACATCACGTTCCAGGGCCATGTCATTCAGTTTTTGTTTATATTTAATGATTTCCGACTCCAGGGTGATGGCATGTTCGGAACGTTTGCGATAACGCTGCAGCTGCTCTTCGAGCATTTCTCTGGGTTAGGGATTAGAAGGGATAAGTAAGCGTTTGTGAGGAATGAGTGAAATAATTACTTGGACTCCAATAAAACACGATTGTCTTCACGCAGCTCCTCCACCCGGGATTTATAGAAATCAGAGTCACCCAATTTCTCGCGATATTTTTGCACTTCAATCTCCAGGCGATCAGCTCGTTCGGCACGTTCTCTCAGTATGTCCACCTCATCGCGATAGGCAGACGCACGCTTGGCCTCGGCAAACCAATCCTGACTCTCCTGGCGGAGTTTATCGAAGCGTTGTTTTTTATCATCCAGCTCCTCGCGCAGCTCCAAGAGATTCTCCGATTTTTCCTCGCTTTAAATAAGAAGGAAAGGACATTGATTCAATTGGGAATTCTTTTATCTATTCCACAAAGAAGAACTTACAGCTCTTGCCTAAGCTTGCGGTTCTTAGATCTCAAATCAGCGCACTCCACGGCCAGATGATTGCTTTCCGAGTTAGAATTCGAGGATGAGGGCGTTGAGGTGGCTGTCCCACTTGAAGGTGAACGCGGCACACCTCCCACACCCCCTCCCTGGCCACACTCGCCGCCTGCCTCACTCGCATTCAACTCCGGCTCCACGCACACCATTTCAATCCACTTTAAATGCATGTGATCGCGCTCCTTGGTGAGCCGCAAAATATGCGAGTACATATGTTCCGGCGAAAGGCGCTCCAGTGAATCCTCGGTAAGCACCAGACTATGACTGTCCGTCACCTGCTTGATGAGTGCCACTATGGCATGTTGAGTTTCCACATCCAGCTCCTTGATGCGGGCTATAAATAGCTCTTTGTTGGGACATTGCACAGCCGCTCCCAGAAGCAGGGTAATTAGCGTTTTCATCTGTTCCAAACCGCTCTTGCTTTCCGGATGATAGCCCAAGGTGAAGGCATCGGGCAGCGCCAGTATGGTCTGACCCAGTTCATCCTCGAACAGCGATTTCAAATTCCTCACAATGCACTCAAAGTTCTTGGCTCTGGCTATGCTCAAGGAAGTGCCACTAAGATCCAACAGCTCGTTGGGCTGATTCTGTGGCTCTGGATCGATTTGCAACCAAACACTGTGTATGATAAGGCCATCCAGCAGCGAGGTGTAGCCGGCCAACAGCTCGGCCCGGGGCAGGCAAGACTCCAGCTGTGAAAGAGAAGGAGAGACGCAAATAAGAATTGGCGAGACACAGCATGAACATTACATCGCTTATTAAAGGTACACTGAACCTCGGCACAGAAGAAGTTGCCTTTGTCTGTGGGCCACGCTAATGACCGAGGCATAAAAGCTGGTTTGCTGGTATCTTACGGTACTTCAAGCCAGTTACAATGACCTTGGCTATTTGCTGCTGTTGATATTCTTGATGTGGTTGTTGGTATTGGACACTCAAATTCATTATGCCAAGCACGTTGGTCACTTAACTCACCCAAGACACGAGTGCTCCATTTATGAATTCATCAATTTCCATTGGCGTTGCCGTGGCCGTACCAGCCATTGTTGTTGTTGTTGTTTTTGCTGCTGCTGCTGAGTAAGTGTGTGTGTGTGTGTGTGTGTGCGTGTCGGTGCGTATGCCGCACGATTCAACACCTGTCTCACACCTCTTAACAACGGGCAGCTGCACCGCAATGTCTAGCAATGGCTACGTTTCGTTCCAACGTGCATAACACAATTCACAGCCTCCCAAACAACACACAATAACAACAACATGCAGTGCAAATGTGGCAAATCCAGTTGTTTTGTATGAAGAACTAACAAATGATCGACCACATCCACATGGTGCGCTTCAACAATTATACTAGATTATTAAATTTTCAGCTATTTCATTAACTTTTTTATAGTATTTGTATCATTAACTTAACAAATTCAACTGATTAACAGAACTGCCAACTCGAGGCATGGCCTTCGTTGTGGGTATTCGGGTGACTATGACGGAATCTCAAAAAAAGGTGGTAGCTGGTAATACTAATACGAGTTGTGACCGTATAATCGTTATCGAGTTGGAAAATACTTATCACCTATCGATAGTCGATTAGTAAATGCGGCGGCAAGTTTAAATGTACATTTGAATGTACATTAAGAACCAGTTTTGAGGCGTTTGTCTATATTTTCGTGGTAGTTTAGTTTTACTTCGTAGATGTTTAGTTTGTCCAATTTGTATTTATTACTCAATCAGTCGAAGAAATGGTGCATATGGGATGAATGATAATCGAGTTAAACACTGAAGCCCAGCTGCCCTGGGGCTAAGTTTCATAATCAAAGCTTTTCCAACTCTCTTGCTGACCTGGTAGTTGCATCATGGCTTAGTCCACGCAAGCTGTTCATCTTTGTGGTAAGCAATGCCTCGCCCCTTTTGTCACATCAAGTCTTACCTACCACAACAGTGGACGCAGATGAAATTTGATAGGTCTACCAATGCTAAAATGTGGTTGCACACTTTTTAGCGCACAGCATGAAAAATTCCAGTTAAAGACTTGAGCAACATATTCTCTACCATCAGTTGCTCAAGGCACGTCAAGCTAAAAAATTCCGTGATGAAGAAATCAAAGCAATCCGCACGTATAGTGATCATCGGGGCAGGTGCATCGGCCATTGCAGCAGCCACTCGGCTCCTAGAACAAGGATTCCAGCAGTTACTGATAGTCGAAGCTGAGAATCGCATTGGTGGACGCATTGAAACCATTCCGTTTGCTGACAATGTCATTGATCTGGGTGCACAGTGGTGTCATGGTGAGCAGGGAAATATTGTCTATCAGCTGGTCAAGGATCTGAATATGCTGGAGCGTACAGGTGATTACTATGGGAAGGTACAACACGTGCGTTCCAATAAGGAAGTAATAGCTAGAGAGCTGGCTTTTGGCTTAAAAGGAATAGCAGCAGATTGTCTGCCCAAAGGATCCGAGGAATGTCAGCAAAGTGTGGGAGATTTTTTAACCAAAAAGTATTGGAACAAAATAGCACAACAACAGCCACCCATAGACCCTGAGCTGTCCAAGGAGTTGCTAGAGAGTTTTAAGAGATCCGAATGCTCTTTGGAGGGTGCGGATCATCTGTTTGAGATATCTGGTCGTACCCATTTGGAGTATGCGGAGAGTGAGGGCGATCAGTTGCTTAACTGGGGGGAAAGGGGCTTTCATCGATTGTTAAGTTATCTAATGAAAGCTGAAGAGCAACAGCTCGAAGACCTGGGACTTCTGAATGGGCGGGTACAGCTAAACAAGCGTATAACTGAGATTAACTGGCAGGAAAATGAAGAATTAAGGATTCGCACTGCAAATGGTGAGATTTTCGCTGCTGATCATGTGATATGTACTGTCTCCCTGGGTGTTCTTCAGGCCGAGCATAAACAACTATTTGTGCCAGCTCTGCCATCAAGCAAGACTAAAGCCTTTGAAGGACTCAAATTGGGTACAGTGGACAAAATTTTTCTAGAATTTAAGGATTCCGACTTGCCATCCGATTTTATAGGCTTCTATTGCCTCTGGCTGGAAGAAGACCTACAGGATCTACGTAAAATAGAATATTTTTGGCTGGAGAGTATCAGCGGCTGTCATCGTGTCACCTATCAGCCACGTTTGCTGGAGATTTGGATTGGGGGTGAGCATGCTAGACATATGGAAACGCTTCCCGAGGCAGAGATACTGAAGGCTCTACAATGGCTCTTCCGCAAGTTCCTGAGCTTTGAAATACCCAAGCCAAAATCTTTCATGCGAACTCAATGGTACACAAATCCCCACTTTCGTGGCAGTTACAGTTTCAGGACAACTAATGCTGATGAATTGAATACAGGACCTTGGGATCTAGAAGCTCCTGTGTTGAGTGTGGATGGCTGCTGTCCAAGATTGCAATTTGCCGGTGAAGCCTCTAGCAGAAGGCATTACTCGACAGTGTCAGGGGCCATAGAAAGTGGTTGGCGTGAGGCGGATCGTTTAAATAGTTATTACGATTAAGTAATTGGTGAATTTTTTATGTTAAAATAAATATTTTATGGTTTTTTTTCTTACTTTTATTTAAGTTTTTAAAATTGATAAAAAGCGATAGAGTTTTGACATGTATGGGACATATGCCTGATATACTTGCAGGTAGATTATGTTTATTTTAAATTTGGCCACGCCCCCATCTGCCCCCTCAATTTAGAAAGGAATGGTAAAGCTCGGATAAGCGGTAGTCGAGTAACTGCTCACAACTGCAACTGTAGCATCAAAATTCATACTGTGCAGACACTTTCGTTGGTGCAGATTATATTACAGTCGGGCCCTAACGAATTTCTTTCAGGTTATTAATAAACGCCACGTTTCCACACAGAAAGTTGCTAAAATATCAGTCTTATTCTCGATTGGGGACTCGAGCCTCGCTAAGTGTTGCCCCCCGCTGACATAAGAAACATATAGAATACATAAGTTTAAGGGTTGCGAATCATCCAAAACGCACTTGTTACTGCAGAACCTTTAATTGTTTTCCACTATTAATAGCTCATCTAAAAAGTTGAGCCCCCTTGGACAGGCATGATAGCGTCTAAGGCAATCGATTCCCGCCCGACCAGCTTCATAGGCATCATGATAGCATATATCCAGATCAGCTTTGCCGGGACTGAAATGGATTTCAATTGACATAAATCCTTTAATTCTTCAAAGTCCCCATATCTTACCTTAATACTATATTTAAAATTTCCGAGAATACACCCACATGATGTTGGATTTGGGCATTTTCACATATGGAACGCAGTAGACATTGCCTACCCACAGCTCGATCTTGGTTCCTTCTTCCTATGTATTGCTCCAGGACTGTGTATACCAACAATCTGGCATCATCTGCATATCTCACAGATCCCCTGGCCGTATGCCTTTCAATGTTTCTTCTCATCTGTGCCAGAGAACGGGCGAATGTGGTCTCCCATTTGTCCCAAGGCCAGATGGGTGTGGTGGGCAGTGAATAAGTGCCACCTTGCAGATTAAAGGAGAAAACACAAGAGCGAAAGGTTACATGATCACCCAGTGTAATAGGGATCGCTGGACCTAAAATAAACTTGATGGCTCCGCTGTTCTGGTAGATGAGCCAACGCTTCTGACGATGCAGCATAAATGCGGTCAAATTGTGGGAGCCAAGGCCAAGAGTTGGCGAGGCCAGCAGTATGATTAGTAAAAGCAGATGACTTGTTCGACACATCATAGCGCCACCGCGTAAATACCAAGACTAAATGTTCCTCTGATCAAAGCAACGACTGGGCTCCGCGAATGTGAAGTAAGCCATCATCAACCATTATTAATAATAACTAGTGGAAATTTTAGAGATTCAAACATTTGTGCAGACAATTAGCATCTAGAAGAGGTGAGAAGATTTTAAGTGGCGCTTGTTACAAGACCACCATTAACATTTTTTCAAATTCAGGGTAGTATCCAGCCCTCTGACTTATTTTTTAAGGCCTTGCTAACAATTGAATTACACCAAAACTATAATAGATAATGACAAACGGCTTTAATTGTATAAATAATAAATTAATTTACAAATGAACAATAAAATTGTTGTGTCGATCAAACAATAAAATATTGGTCCCATGGTTCCGGATTTGTCTCCAAAACATCTTATCCGAAATGGATGAAATAAAATAGGATCTGATAAAAATTGATGTGGTTTTACATCTGCCACCAAGGAAAAAACTGTAGCTGCAGGGTTTGAAAGGCAATAATATTTGTATACCCTTACCCTTCTTTGTAACGCATAGAATGAAGCATTTCCGATCACTTTCAGTATATAGTATATATTCTTGATCAGCATGACGAGCTGATTCGATATAGCCAATTCCGTCTTTCCGTTCGTCTGTTTCTATGCTATCTCCTCCGTCAGTTTTAAAGCTATCGCGAACAAACTTTGCACGAAGTCTTCTGGTGTGAATACGCTGCACATTTGTCGGAACCGGCTGGATCGGATGACTATAACATATAGCTGAAATAGGAACGATCGGTCAAAAAACTAGTTCTAGTAAGAAAAACTTATTTGTTTTCTATGCAAATGTCTCCAAACTCCGTATTTACTAGTTGTTAATGCCTCTTCATGATTCTGCCAAGTTTGGACGAAATCGGACATCTACATAGTATGGCTGTCATACAAAAATAGAGTCAGAAAAGTAGTTTGTCTGTCTGTTTCTACGCGAACTAGTCTCTCAGTTTTAAAGCTATCGGTCTTAAATTTTGCACAGAGTCTTCTTTTTGCTGATATATCGGAACCGATCGGATCGGATGACTATATCTCATAGCTCCCATAGGAACAATCGGTCGGAAAACTAGTTTTAGTATGAAAAACTTTTTTCTTTTCAATGATAACGTCCCCAAACTTTGTAATCGTAGGTTTTCCATGTTTTTTTTTTATAATTCTACCAATTTTTATTAAAATCGGACAACTAGATGGTATAGCTGCCATACAAAAGATAGGTCTGAAAAACAGTCTTAGTTAGAAACAAGTAAGGGCGCTTCTGTCGAGTTTCCCGACCACAAAATACCCTGTTCATTTGTTTTCATTTATTGTTTTTTGTCCGATCTGATTGTACTTTTCAGAATAGATAGATATTGGGCCTAGCTTGATGTATACTAAACCACGAGGCTCTAACTTGAAAATTGTGGATCTGACGGCTATTTAGGTCTAGGATTTCTAGAGGAGGTCTAGATTTTTTGGTGATAAAAGGGGGACGGGGTGGAATTTTTCAAATCTGAAACAAACTTGATCTGCGTACATTCGTGTAAAAATTTGTGGCTCTATCTCTTATAGTCTCTGAGATCGACGCGTTCATACAGACAGACGGACGGACGGACATGGCTATATCGACACGGCTGTTCATGCTGATCAAGAATATATATACTTTATGGGGTCGGAAAATTTTCCTTCTTTCTGTTACATTCATTCGCACAACTTCATGATCCCCCTTTTCCCATTTTCAATGGGAACAGGGTATAAAAACATTTTGTTTTTAATGGTAGCATCCTGCAATTTTGTATTGGTTTGTTTCACATAATTTTACATATTTTTGGCCAAATCGGATGACTATATCATATAGCTCCCATACGAACGATCGGTCGGAAAATGGGAAAAAGAGTATTTTTTTTTAAATATTAATGCGAGCACTTGCAATGGTATAAAAACTTCAGCACAGACGAAGTTACCTTAGCTTTCTCGTTTTATTGTGTGTATGGCCGCAACGCCGGACATTTGCCTTTCGTAAAATAATTGATATTTCTGGATTCCAAACGGATGCATCCGAATGGTGAGTCAGGAATCGAGTCAAAAATCTCTCATTCTGGCACTGTTTTAAATATATTTATATTGTTTTTCAGCTTCACTTGCGCAAATAGAAATGTAGAACTCTGATTTCAGACCCTCTCCTCTTTCTTAAAATTCAAATTTATTCACCCATTCTGGATGCTAATTGCCTGGACAAACGATTGTGTCTCTGAAATTTTCACTTGTCATCATCATTAATGGTTGTTGATGGCTCATTTCCCATTCCAAGAGTCCAGAGGTAGGTACTCCTACACAAGCGTTTAGTTTTGGTAGATACGCTCATCTAAGATGTCTCAAGAAATTCGCTGCCTCCTACTGGTTACTCTGCTGTCTTTGTCAGTACTTGGAGTTAGCTCCCACAATCTGACCGAATTTCTGCTGCATCGTGAGAGACGTTGGCTCATCTACCAGAACAGCGGCGCCATCAAGTTCAGCATTGGCCCATCGATCCCAATTACATTGGGTGATCATGTAACCTTTCGCTCTTGCGTTTTCTCTGTTAATCTGCAGGGTGGCACTTATTCCCTGCCCACTAAAACCATCTGGCCGTGGGACAAATGGGAGACAACATTCGCCCGTTCTCTGTCACAGATGAAAAGAAATATAGAAATTCATACTGCCAGGGGAACTGTGAGATATGCAGATGATGCCAGATTGTTGGTGTATACAGTCCTGGAGGAATACTTGGCAAGAAGGAACCAAGGTTGGGGGATGGGTAGGCAATGTCTGCTGCGCTCAATATGTGAAAATGCACAAATCCAACATCATGTGGGCGTATTCTCTGAGATACTGAATGTAGTATTAAGGTAAGATAAAGACTTCAATCAGTTAAATGAATTATGTCAGTTCAAATCCATTTCAGTCCCGGCAAAGCTGATGTGGATATATGCTATCATGAGGCCTATGAAGCTGGTCGGGCGGGAATCAATTGCCTTAAACGCTATAATGCATGTCCAAGGGGGCTCAACTTTTTAGATGAGCTATTAATGGTGGGAACTAATTGAGGAATCTAAAGTATTATAACTTGTCCGATTTATAATTGTAATTTTTAAGATTGCTCTAAAGTAGTTGGAAAACGACCAATTGAAGTAAAAGTAAGTATGGCCTATGACCTAAGCTCGAATGACTTCTTATTTAAAACTAGCTGACCCCGTCAGACGTTGTCCTGCGTTAATATTATATAATTTTGTGTATTATTCTAGGCTTCCCAATGTCCATTCTCCACGTTTTTTTGCACAGACACTTTTCGGAGCGTCTACTATTCTGATGCCAACTTTCATTCAAATCTGTTTAGTACTGAGCATAGCTCTCATACAAAATTACCAAAAAAAAAAACATATATGTGTTCGAGAGGTACCCGAAAGAGTTGACCGATTCGGACCATATTTGTTATCAGCCTTCCTCTATTCATGACGAATGTCTTTATAAAGTTTCATCCCAATCGGTTAAGTTTAGGTCAACTTTTGGTGCAAAAAAGCCGTGGATGGCAAATTACGCGATCCCTGTGTGACCTACCAGAATCAGCTATAGATATAAACCACCGAAATCGGTCCAGCCGTTTGGGAGGAGTGAGGTAACAAAGCCATGTACGGAAGAATTTTATATTTTAAGATGACACAGATAAGTTAATTGGAATACTAGATCAAATTTAAGCAACTTGGTTGGCTTGGCTTTTCATCTAGTAACCTAACTTATTTAAGTCTCTCAATGTATCAAGTTGTACGTTTTGATTCAAAATGCAAACGTTTATTCGCCAAATCTCTGGATGTTTTCGATGTTCACTTTTGACGAATTTTATAATTTAATTCATTTATTGAAGTTGATTTAAATATTATATTCGAAATGTTATTTTTGTTATTTGATTGCTTAGTTCTTAGCTCATAGTTCCTACGCAGAACAAAAATAAGATTTGATTTGGGTTGGTTAACTTGATATTTTGTCAAACAATACAAGATGGAAGATGGAACAAGGGAATTTGTGTTACATTTCGAAACTCCAGGCAACGTACGTTCGTGTTGAAGTACAAGAGGTACTGAGTTCGTGCCCTGCATGGGCTGATCCAAGGTTTGAACCAAAACTTTCTTCCAAAAACCTCGAACCTGAAATATTTGAACACTAACCGTTGCTTAATTTCGGTTCGAAACAGCGTTCTGGAGATTATAGTTAGATAGAAGTTAAAAATAATTGTTCAAGTCGGTGTATGTTTCCATTTTATAAAAATATAACGAATGATTCGAAGACGCCCCAAGAATTGAAAGAAAACCTCCACCCAAGATACTCGATACCTAAATTTTAGAAGATTTCAACTTTGGTTTGAATTGTTCAGGTTTGCAGCCCTAGAAAAATGTAATACTTTAGTTCTCATAGTCAAAAGCGGTTCGATGTGGTTCATTTAAGCCAGCATAACTTTTGAATTATCCCTCAATGCACAATTTGAATCCTATGCAACTTTCTTTTCCTTTTCAAAAAAAAGTATAGGTATTTGAAGCAACAGTAATCGAATTTGAAGAATTTTAAATAGCTCCTCGCTTGACCAGCTCTCGAGCGATTCATTTAAACGAATACTGATGACTTTATAACCCAATTTGGCTGCTAATTGGTCATGCATATATTTACTTCCACTCAGAATCCGTTTGATCTGCGCTTTTTTTTTGACTGCTTCTGTCATTCTGAAAACGTGTCGTGCTTCGTTTAGACTGCTTTTGAATACTTTAACATGCAGTGGTTAAGTGTGGCTCTATTCTTGGTTGGCCTTGCCCTTCCACTGCAGGCCGCCTACAATCCCATACTTCCAGCTCAGAATCAAAATCTCACCGAGTTTTTGCTGGCCCGTCAGAAACGGCATCAGTTGACTTATGAAAATGGTGGCTCCATAAGATTAATCGTGGCCACCGTTATGGCCACCCAATTGGCGGATCCCGTTTCATGGCGTAGCCTGGTCTATTTTTATGTACTACATTTTGGTGGCTATACCCTGCCCTCAGCTCCACTCTATCCCTGGGATAAATGGGAGTCGATTTTTGCTAGATCTTTGCAGGAAAAGATCAGACAATTGGATGCCTCACATGAGGATGACACACGTCTGTTTGCCTATGCCGCATTGGAGAACTACATGGATCGGGGCAGTGCTACCGCTGGTCGTGGTCGTCAATGTTTGTTGAGGGGAATTTGTGAGAATGCACAGATACATCACCATGTAGGCATTTTGGCGGAGCTAGTTAATGTCCTGTTAACGTAAGTTGAATGAGATTTTAAACCGAGGGTTATTAAAATTACTTTTAATTTAATTATAGACCTGGAAAAACTCGCTTGGATCAGGAATATCACGAAGCCCATGCAGCGGGCTTGGCTGGTGTGGATTGTTTGGATATATTCTCGGACTGCGCCAGAGGTGAAAGTGTTTTAGATGCTTTCGTAGTAGATGTTGAGAATTAAATATAATTTTCGAGATTACAATTTTTGAGACCGTTATGAAACGTACCAGTTTTTCGAATTTATTAAAGAATCTATTATCAAGGTTCTGGCAATTCTAACGGCTGTTCGGTTTGGGTTCCTAAGCCTCATTTTACTTTAGGGGTTCGGTTTTACCGAGCAAACTAAATTTTTCCTAAGCTAAAATGACAGCGTATTCCGCTGGGGTCAGCTCAGGGTACAGTGTAACAGCTCAAAAGCCAAAATTCCACACAATATCAAACGGTCACACTGCATTGCGGGATTTTTTACATTTGAGGCTTTGCTATACCCTTGCCGAGGGGTATATTGAAATTGTCCAGATGTTTGTGACGGCTCTGCCAAATAGGGCAGCAAAAATAAACAAAAATGAAAGAATTCCTTATGTTATTTTAATTTCCTCGGCTCAAAAGCTTTTTAAATAATTCACAAAAGCAATAACCGAACCCTTAATTGTATTATTATTCTGCGAAACTGCAAAGTGGTGTTTTACTTAACAGTATATTAAATTCTGCACATTTCCATTTATTCCACAAACCAAATCCTGCCCAAAAACCTCCCGATTCCTGATTTTAATATGGTAGGAATTAATTAATATTGTACAAAGCATAGGCTAACCCAAGGTTCGAAGCAAAATCTTTGCACAAAAACCTTGATCTTCACATTTCCCATAATTTTGGTTCGAACCAACGGACCGAAGATTCGAATGTATTAGTGGAAAATTGTAATTGAAAGTGTTATCATTTATTTGAATATTTTTAAGCTTTTGTGGAATGGAATAATTGGACTCCGGCCGTTGGTAATAATGGCCCTTTATGCAAAGAACTCAAACCCATTATTTCTCTGGAACAAGTGAACATGTTCAGTGAAATGAAACACATTTACGCAACACTGAATTGTTATCGATTATTTTTGCCATTAGAAGTACCGTTCGATTATTCTTGGTATTTTTCACATGGGACATTTATTTTCGGTGGGACATTTATTTTCATCATTCCAGATGCGAATTACTCGAAAACGTATGGATTAATTTTGATCAGATTTTGAGGAAATGTTCTTGAATGTGTGTCCTTTAAGCTGTTATACCGTGCATGTCGGTATAGACTCTGTGAGCGGAGATCTGACCGATATTGTGAGAGGGTGATTTTTCAACTTGGGTTTTTTAACACCTGCAATGCATAGATTCGCCCACAAGATAATTTAAACAAAAGCTTATGAAATTCTTAACACTTTTGCATTTAAAGTTTTTTAATTTGATTACTTAATAAGGTAGAAATTCTAAGACAAAAAATGCTCTGATGTTCCACATTCCATCGTTCCAAATTCGACGCTATCTCATCGACGCTATTTTGACGGACATTTTTCACATGACTGCATTGTTATGGTCAACCCACCCCTGATTCCCTTCGCCCATTTCCACCTCTTTGATTGGTGGAGTCAACTTAAAACTCGAATTTGCCAGTAAATCATCAAAATTCAGATGAAAACATGAATGCTGTGATAGCGCTTTGTCATTTCTGTGAGGCGCATGGTCCGTGCGCACTCTTTTGCACACAGACGTTAAGGGACACTCGAATCGAGGACCTGCAACTGGACCAGCAACAACAACAAACCAAAACATGCTCCGCCTGCTACTCCTTGGGCCGGAGCAGCAGTCACAGCAGCAATTTCAATGGCATCTACAGCAATGACTCGGAGAGTGGAGCCACCTTTGTTAGCACCAAGGTGCCCGTCCTGCCCGAGGTAGCCACTTTGGTCAAACAGGCCGCCATGCTCAGCCTCAGCAATGAGATTGACACCAACAAGGACAAAGAAAAAGATGGGGAGTTTGTATTCTTTGGAGATTCCACGCGCGGCCACATCCTCAGTCATACGTTTCGTGTAAGCGACCTGCAGGCAAGGGGTTACTTTCAGCTCTTCTCCATCATCGTTCTGATGAAGGATAAGTACTTCCTGCTTAACACAAAGCCCTTTCTGGCCGAGCATCTAAAGAAGGTGTCCACCGAACTGCAGGCGTGTGCCTTAAAAACCAAGGAAACGGAGGAGTTAACCTACTCCAGCGCCCGCCAGAGGCGGCTCTCCGGGCAGCAGTTCCTAATGCACTCCTCCCGCTCTCTGGTGGAGCTGACCGGAGAGGAGAACATTTTTGCCCAGCTGCATTCACATTTCGCCTGGCTGCTGTTGGCCGGATCGCGTTTCCTCACGGAGCATGTCACTTTTGGCAATCTGCCTTGGCTGCCGCCTCAAAGCAGCGGTCGTCCGCCTGCCCAACGTCTCACCTATAACAGCTCGACCCTGCCCATGATACAGAAATATGAGGAGAGCATCGATGATCCGGAACAGGAAGAGTTCTTTTCGCTGCGCCACATCAAGAAGGTGGTGCGCAAAGAGGAATTCGCCACTGTGTGCTATTGTGCGCTGACTGGGGTGAAGATTATAGTGCGTGGGGCACCAGAACGTACATTCTGCTTCATGGTTTGTCTTAAGAAGTTGCTGCCCGAACCCATGCACAATCTGATGAGGATTGATGCCCAGCATCAGCATTCGATTAGCTCCGAATATAAGATCATATCTGTATCCAATGACATTGCTGTTCCCATAGCCAGCAATTCGGTGTTTCGTATAGATTTTCTGGATAAGCATGTGAATGGACACGAAGTGGCTGTCAAGTGGCCTGGGGAGTTACCTCGAAAATGTAAGTAAAATCATTGCACTCCGAAGTTAAGTTGTTAATGCATTAATCAATCTTCTCCAGTGCCTGATCTCATGGTGAAACTCTTAAAGGCGGTGGACGAGAAGAACTTTACCGAACTGGTGCTGAACAAACAAACGAAAGTTCTCGTTGAAGAATGGAAAAAGTAGGTCACTTCTTAAACATATTTATGAATCCTCTTTAACTCTGCCCCAACAATCTGTTGAACAGCAAAGTCATCTGCCTGAACCACGCCAAGTCCACCAGCGTGCAGACCAAACTGAAGAAGGTGCAGGGAGTGCAGCCGCAGGATCAACCACTTATCAATTACTGGAGCACACACTTGCATTAATGCTTAAGAAATTCATTTCACTTTTTGGAATAAAAATTCTTTATTGCCACAACGCGAGTCGCAGCAGCTTTCCATCGAACTGACAAATCAATATCTTCTTAACCAAAAAGTGACGACGTCTAGAATCCAGCAGCTGTTGTTGTTGCTTACTTCTTGTAACCGCAGCTGGAACGACGACCACGAGCACGCTCGAATTTGCGTCCCTTGGATCGGACATAGGGCCGTGTATGCGAGTGGGGCACACCAGGAGCCTTGCCGAAGTGCTTGAAGGCGGTACGGGCGGTGCGCTTGCCTTGCAACAGCAGTGTATTTTTACCGGTGGGCGCGCGCAGTGCCAACTGATCGAAGGTGAGCACCTCTCCGCCAGCCTTCAGGATGCGCTGGCGAGCTGTCTGGGTGACGTGCAGGGCGCAAACCGAAACCTTGGGCACCACCAAGAGACGGGCATCATCGGTCACAGTGCCGACAACCACAATAGTTGACTCGGGCTGGTTGGCAGCCTTGAAGAAGCGAGCAATACGCTGCAGCGACATTGGTGGCCGATTCACCTTGCTCATGAACAAACGCTTCAGGATGATGCGGTTGAACTTCTTGTTGGTGCGACGTTGCAGGAAGCGGTAGAGCTGTAATTAAAAACCCAACGTATTAGAGCATTCCATTCATACTCATTTGCAGCACAAGCACAACTCACCTTGACCAGCAGACGCAGGTAAACATCCTGAGATTTGGGCTCGGTTCTGCGAACCTTGCGATCGTACTTGTGGTTGATATCAATACCCTGCAAACAAAATATGATTAACAACGGATGTGTAAATGTCGCAGCAGCATCACTTTTGATTCACAAACAATTATTTGCAAGCAATCGCAAGATGTTTACAAATTAATTTTTTCATTTTCGTTTGTATTGCGTTCCTTACCATTTTGCGACCGGAAAAAGAAAGAGAGGAACCAGTGTGACCGCCTCACCGTTAGTAAAAATTCCGATATTTTATATCGATAGTTCTGATTGGAGTCACTATCGATGGTGAGAAGTGTGACCACTAGTACTGGTTCTTTTTAATGCTTTGAAAATATTACATTTTTATAAATACAAGTTTCAAATGAAGGGCTGGGCTGTTTCATTACTTAAACTCTCCCAAGGCATAATATATGCAGCCTCGAGCCCTTAAGTAGCACTATCCACCCGAATAGCTGGAAATTGGATATCATGCACCACAAGAGAGTACCAACAAGTAGTTCAAAATGTCATTACTTTCTGAACGACCTTCGTTTTTCAAAAAGTTTTTTATATCGAATTGTGCAACATCATAAATCCAGAAAAGTTATTAAGTATTAGATTTTTTTTTCGAAATTTTGACTTTGAAAAACCATAACCCTGCCATTTATGGAATGATTCCATATCTCCTAGTTATTACTTTTACTTTCAGATAATCTGTTCTCAAAAAATCTTGTGAAACATTCGCCTACAATTCGAACTTTTGGCCAACTTTGAACCAGACTACAACAAGCCTAGCAGCAACAACAAAAATTTCTAAATTAAAATTAACCGATTACCTATCGAACAACGAAAACCGCTTGGTAATATCACTTTTAGTTTTTGTGTAGTTTAATTTTTTGTAAGCCATTAAAAATGGAACTTGAAGGTATACAGTACCCTTAACCGAAAGTACAACTCTTCAGAAATGTTGTCCAAATATGTCAGCTCACTTGGATAAAAAGTTGTTCAGTTGATTCTTTAGTACAAAATGCAACCTCTCACGAGTTTTCGTTTGTAAAAATGCAGCACATCTCTAGTCACGACTGCGACCCGTTATTTTAAAATGTAAGTGTGACCGTAAACTAAAATGTGGTCTCACTAACAAAATTATGGCAGCAAATTTACGTAAAAACATAAATGTAAGCGAAAATGTGAATTTATTTGAACATTCTTCAATAAAATTGCCTTCCCCAGCTGGTGCGAAACTTTGCCAGCGCTGCGAAAGCCAAAGCAGCTGCTTCCAAGCATACCAGGACCAACACAATAGCAGCAGTCGGCGAATCAATCGCCGCCAAAGGGTAACGTAACCAAACCAACTCAATTCCCTGTACCAACTCAAATCTTATGTCCAATTCATAGTTTTTTGCGTCCTCACAAGGCTTATGCCCCACCCAGTGATGCGGCTGCACGTGTGCGTTCTTTGGCTGTCTCCCTGCAATTGGGCAAGGGGGGTGATCAACACAAATTGAAGGATTTATCTGAAAAATTCAAATTTCTTTCTGCCTGCCATCAAGAACTGCAGCATGGCGTGCCCAATTCCCAGATGCACGAACTCAACAGCGTAGCGGATGTGATAGCGTTTTATGAGACGCCGGTGGACACCACTGTGCCATTGGATGCACTGAAGCGAGCAGACCTGCCAGAGAACTTGCACATACAATATGAATATCTGCGTTTCCATCCCGAAACGGATACGAAATTCAATGGCAAAACGGCTTTCCCCAAGAGCTCCACACTGGTGACGGGTCTTAAGTACCGTGGCAAGTACGAGGGACACGAGGCCAAGCGTTCCTGGCCCTAGGATGGCCGTTTTACAATTTTATATTAACAAAATTGTCGACTTAAAGCTATAAAAACTCTGCAACGCTTTTCACCAAATCTGGAGTCCAAATACTTTCGAGGGCGGCCATTACACGCGAATCCGCTAGCAGTTCCATCAGACGCTGGTCCTTTTTGACGGCCTCCAGATGGGGATACATGAGCTCACAACCAATTTCGGTCACCGCCGGTTTGTTCATAATATTGAGGATTTTCTTTTGTAGCTCGATTTCTGGATCAGGGGCTTTTAGCTTGGCCAGCGCATTGGCCTCTCCCACCTCTCGTTTGAGCTGCTCCTGGTGTTCGCCTTGTAAATACTCGATCACGCACTCAAATTGCAAGGCGGTGAGTGGACGATTATTGGCCAACATATCCAAAAGCTGCTGCATTTGATCGGGATGCCGTCGTTGGCTCTTCTTCTGTATGGGCACAGCGGGAGTGGAAGTGACGGAAGTGGGAACAGCTTCGCGTTGAGTCTTCAAGCGGAAGTCGGTAGCTATCAGTGTGATGGCATCCTCTAGGGGCATATTACGATGTTCCGCTGGCACACCGTACAGTATGTTCACAGTAATGCTGTTGAGGGACTCATGCTGAGGCGTCACTAGCACAGCATACAGACAGCCACGTGTGGAAATGTTGGCCAGAACTTTGCCCAGCACCACATCCTCGTTGGGAAACAGTATATCCACACGCAGGCCGGCGCTCTTTAGACGCTCCTCGATGTATTCGGCGTATTTGCTAATGAAAGTAGAACAATTATCATCGAATCCTGTCTAGAGCGTGCGGTGTACACCTACGTATTTTCCCGATTGACCACCACAAGCTCACAATCATTAATCACCGGCACACCGCTAGCAGCAGCACTTGCCGACGACATCAGAAGTCCTCCTTGGATTTGGATGCCCACCGGCATTTGGTTTTGGTTCTGCAGTTTGTTCTTCTTAACTAGGCCGGGCCGGATGGTGGCATTGCGCACTGTCAAGACATTGGACTTGAATGTGGATTTGTTTAAGGCAGCGGCACATTTGTTAGCTATCTCCTCCGATTCGAACTGAACAAAGCCGAAGTTCTTTTGGGTCAAGGAACCCAGAACTTTGCCATACGGAAAACAAATGCTGGCCAACTCCTCCTTGGTGCAAACCGGCAGATTGCCCACGAATATACGATTCTTCACCAGGGCAGGATCTTTGGTGATATTGTAGCCCGGGTCATTGGGTGCAGGCATTATTAATGTATCTATTTGTCTGTCTTTTTGTTTTTAAAGGAAGCAAACAAATGATATCGACTGGAAGCGGATGAAAATTCTAGTGAAATAGAACTAGTTCAGTTTTTTTTAAAAGCAGTGTGGCAGCACTGAGCGTACGGATACTTTTCTTAAAGGGTGGCAGCGCATCTTAGAGATGAACCATCGTAGGTCAGTTAAAATGCTAGTGGCGTGCTTAACGGTTCCATACTATCGCGACGTACCGTACGCAAAACGGAAGTATGGTACAAAACGAAGAATTTACCGTTATTGTGCTTTGAACAGGGGTTGTGTTATAAAAAAAAACACATTTAAAATCAATTTTTTTGACGAAACTGCTAAGTGTTTTACAATACTTTAAATGTTTCATTGTTCAGTAACATTTGAAGTATTTTTATGAATTTTCGTACGAAAAAATGTCAAGAAACAACGGAGTTACAGTCACTTTAGGTAGGCCATGTCATGAATTAATTCCCTTACGGTGACCCGGACTACAAATCGTAGTATCATCCGAAACAAATCGGATTACAAAACATTAGTTGTTTGGAACTATACCTCCCAAACCCCCTTCTTTGAGAAAGGCATACTTTGACCTATTTTAGGCAATTTTTACCTACTTTAACCAATCATTGTATATGATTTTACCTAAAAAAAACATATTTTGGAAATGATCATATCTAAAAAGTAGAAATTTCGGAATTTTAGGCTGTGAAAGAACTGTGAGTGGTTTTAGCGACGTTTATGCGAAGTAAACCTGAAGTTAGCCTTCTCAAGGTCATGTTTAGCTTTCGCACAACTTTAATTCTGCTTTGGAATTCCCAAACGGTTATGCCAACGCTGGCATGGTCTGACTGTTGAGAAACGTTCAGTTGGTAGGCATTGATCGCGGATGATGGAGGGTGGTTCCTCTTCAAACAGCTGTACGATCTACCAGCGCCTCCCTTTGTATTGTTGTGTGTCTGTTTAAAGTTGTGAGAAAGCATAACATGACCGCGAGCCGGCTAAAAACTAAAAAAAAAAAAAATACGTAAATTCCGATGTCTAGTAATAAATTAAGCTTTTGAACATAAGATTTTCCGAGCACTTTCACTCAACTCGGAACAAATTTATTACATTTTATTTTAGAACAATGGAATATGTAAGGTTAATTCAATTAACCAATATTTTTTTTAACTATTAACTCAAATAAACTTATAAATAAAAACTTTCTCCTTTAAACGAGACCTTGGAATTCAAACGCTCTGTAAGTTTTAAGAACAGCGATGTCACTGAGGGTGGTGTAATCGAATAGGAATAAAAATATGTTCGATTTTTATGTAGTGTCAGCAATATATAGGGCATGCTGTACACATGACTCGACAGCCAAAAGCAGACTGTCTGAAAATTGAGGCTTCTAAAATGAAAGAAAGGATTAAGAACTATTATACCAAATATGTATATACCGGATAGTCTTTGTGCTTACTTAACAATGGCGTGTGGGAATATCTTCTCGATTAAACCGCAGACGAACAAGAATTTTTCGTGATCCTCACTATTTCTTTGCTCAACATTCTCCCCTTCGGAATCAACTTCATCTTGCACCTCAGTTTCGCTAGTCGATTCAGATTCACTCTCCGATTCCGGTGTTTGATCATCATTTACTTCGGTGGAGTCCTCTGCTTCCTGGACCGAAATACGATTGATAACCTTAAGTATATCAATGCGAACTTCAATCACATAATACGAGTAATAATACTGTTGCAGCTCTTGTCGTTCGCCAATGGCCTCCAGGCGGGATTGTCGCAACACAGCCGTTCGGTGGGCTGGTGCCGAATTCAAGGAATCCGCACAGGTGTACAACACCGACTGGCCATGACAGCTCATGTTATGCATTAAATTGTGAACGATACGTTTACTGGTGACATCCAAGAAACCGAAGGGATCGTCGAGTAGTATAAGACCCGCATAGCCGATTAAAGCAATGGCAATGCTTAAAAGCTTCAGTACTCCACGACTGCAGTCTGTTAGATAGTGCAGGCGATAGTTTTGCAAATTAAAAACATGGCACATGGTCTTGGTCACCCGCTTCACATTCGTCGGCTTCAGGCCACGGATAAGTAGCACCAGCTGGATGGTCTCCGTTACGGTAAGAGCTTCCTTGATTTCATCGTTCTGAGCACTATAGCCAATGTGCTTGTAATCCTCTTGCTCATGGGGATTATAGGTGTCCGTATTGAAGCTGGTGATTTGTCCAATGCTGGGTTTATATGTGCCCAGAATGGTCTTTATCAGCACTGTCTTGCCTGAACCATTGGGCCCCAAAACGGCCAAGATTTGGTACCTGACACGGGCAAAGGGGTAATTAAGTAATGAATAACAAGAGCGTAAGTTCAAGTCGGCCCTGCCCAACTTCGAAATACCCGTTACTAAGGGGAATTAGTGTTTAATAACCTCATGCGGCTTATATAAGTATGCAACGTTTTTTTAACTTTGCCATTTATTATCCTATCTTTAGGAAAATTTGTGAGATTGTAGATATTGGCCACATACACTACTCTGAAAAATCTGTGCTCGATATCTTACAAAATGTGGGAGATATTCAAGATGCGGGGGCAGACAATACTAGTCTACCCTTAAAAATTGGTGGCTCTAGCTCTTCTAGTCTCTGAGATCTGGGTGTCGGGTGTCAGACAGATGGACATGGCTCTCTCGACTCGACTTTATCGGGTCGGAGATGTAGCCTTCTGCCTGTTACATACATTTGCGCGACTTAAGTTTACCCTCTTTATTCTTCGAGTAACGCGTATAAAAAGAGGACAGAGCAAACGGGCTTCTCAAACCTACCGTTCTAGCATGAAGTTGATGTTTCTCAAAACTAATTGAAGATCAAAGGCAACACCCAAGTTCTCCACATGCAAAGCCTTATCCTTGATCTGCGTACGTTCCAGGGTACGCACTCGAGTCTTTTCATTAATCCATGTATTATCCATCTCTTTACGTGGCTTCAGATTCAATATTTCCTGATCGTGAAAGCTGTCTGGACTGGAATTGGGAAAGAGACACACAGTTTTAAAGTCAATACCGAAAAATGTGTAATAAAAAAATGTTTTAAAGAACAATTAATAATTAAAGTGCTAATGTTTTACTCTCTCTATGAGATATATTCATCCGATCCAGTCGGTACGGACATATTAGTAGTGTGCAGCAAAAAGAAGACTCTGTGCAAAATTTAGGCTCGATAGTTTTAAAACTGAGAGACTAGTTAGCGTAGAAACAGACGGACGGACAAAGCTCAATCGACTCAGCTCGTCACCCTGATCAAGAACATATATAGTTTATGGGGTCGGAAATGAATATTTCTATTTCTATTTGCAAGGGTATAAAAAGCAGGCAAGTATTGGCGAGGACTTGAAAGGTTATTCCAAAGGATGATCGAGAGATTCACGGCTTGGCCCTTTGGAACTGAAATGTACATTGTTTTATTTATACTGAAGGTATTTATAGATGATTCATTAAACTTTTCTGCACTAGAACTAATTTTATATAAATTTTCTTGAACCGAACCGACATCTTACATTCGGAACAGGATCACGTTCAGCATTAATACCTAAAGAGGTTCGGTTAAAGGTTTGGTTCACATTCAATTGAATGTCAGTTTAAAACCGGATTGCAGAACTTGTTGATTCATTGAAAAATATATGATATGTATATACTACAATTTTTAAATCCATTTCTACTTACTCACTATCCCATATGCGTTTGCTGCGCCTGATTGTTAGCTTAACATTCTTTACATTCATACGCACAAACAACAAAATCCAAACCAGCAATGTCAAAAGATAGGTGCTCCACAGATAGAGAGCCAAGTCCAAATGTGATTCGCTCCTGTCTGATATTCAAATATGCATTGTAGAACTACTAACATTTGGTCCGACTAAAACACACTCACCGCAACAATTGGGTATAAGTTCACATTGTTCCAAATAGACACTCGTTTCATAGGTCTGTTTATCACGACACAGATAAGCCATTTCGGTTATATTATAGTTTTTAATTAGCTTATGTACCATAGCATATATGGGATGGAACTCGAGCATTGGAGTCCCAGAAGATCCACAAAGGTGCAGTTCGTGCACAGCCAAGAACAACAATATGCCCAACGAGTAAAAGATTAGCACTAAGACATAGCCAGTCCGGGCTTTTTTTAACCAAAATGACACCAAATGATTGATGGACAGCACACACAAGGCCACAATCAGCACGATATACACGAAAAGCACTAAATGAAGAATGGTTGGGAGGGGGAAAGGTTAACTTGTATCTATTTTTCAAAAGACTTACGATAATTATATGATTCCATAAGCATCTTATGGTTAAAGATGATAACAGCCGCATTAAGAGGTAAAAGGCTTACGAAGACCTTTAACAGGCCATAAATTATGGTGGCCGTTGACAATGTGCATAGTTTCATGCCGGCTATTAACTCCAAACGACCGTAGAAGAGGCTGTGCGACAGCCTATGATGGAGCAAAGGAAGCGCCCAAACGAAACTGAAGCAGAAACACAGGGAAATGGTAAAAACCACATCATGACTATTATCACCAGTCTGCACTTTCACCGAATGTATGGTGGAGTAGGGTAGAGGTACCATATCCACGGTAATGCTTGAATTGCTATCCACGTAGCCTCTGCAAGGATGATTAAAGTTAAACTTGAATGGTATCGATTTAACGGATCTCTGTACCATAATTAGTCGGTTCGTAATGGAATCCCCCCCAAAAAATGTATGGAACTGAACGTTTCCACATTGCTGGCACTTGAACGAGACCTTATTTCTTTCATTTTGTCAGTCAGATGCTTTAGTAAGTTGTCGCAATACTCCCCGAAATAGTTCACTAACATTATTCCTCTTTCATCTTAAAAAAATGAGGATGAAACTGTCCTCTTTCAGACCAAAAGATATGTTCTGAATACTGTTCTGATACTGTTCTGAATAAGCAATATATAGAAGTTATTGGTACTTCCCACCAAACATTTGAAAGTTCATTTGATCAAATATCACATGGATGAGACTTTTTCGAGCCTTTTTGATGATTAACAAAAAAAGAAAGTCGGTCAAGCCCGACTATAACATACTCTGTAGCAGAGATCAGAAAACGAGCGCATTTATGACTATTTTAATCATAACGAGGACTTGAATGTGATCAAAAAATAGACAAAATGTTGTCTGGGATAGTTCAAGCACCGTTACTCTTTGAAGTAATTCAATCTGGCTTCATAAAATATAATAAACCCTTAATCACAGAGAGCTCTCAAAGCATCACTTAGACAAAATGGGAAACAAAAATCAGAACTCTAATAGAGGTGGATTTTTATACTATTTGGTTTTTCCGAGTACATTTTTTGACACCTCACGAGTGGTTTGTAAAAAGCAACCAAGCAAAAAATGCTCAGAAAGGTTTGCCATTTCATCATATATATACAAATAAACGAACCGCGTTTGCAAGCCATTGAATTTTATTATAAAAATTCGTGCTGTATGCGAAACCTGGTTATGCATTATTGGACATTAATCCAATATTCTGTGTGCGGAGATTACCAAGAAGAATATTGTTGCAGTATCTGTCAGTGTCCATGAATATGGCAAAAATGTCAATTTGACACAGTTCTCATTATTTGGTGAAAGATTTAACGTAGATGCCGCGGTGTGAAAGCACACAAAGTACAGCTGGTGCAAGAACTCAAGCCCCCCATGGTGGATTGCTGGCTGAATGGGCTTGAAAAAAGTAAAGGAAATGAACTTGGTTGAGCTCTGGTTTCCGCAAGACAGTGCCACAAGTCACACGGCTCTTAAAGCCATGTATAAATTGAGAGGCGTGAATTGCAATTAGAGATAAGGGGCAACATTTACTTAAAATTAACTCCACAAAGTAAGTGACAGTCATTGATGTATCGCGATCTTTATCTGTTTGCTAAGCTCACTGAAGTAACATAAGATAACTGACATATGGAAGATATTATTCTTGACTTTTGGATGTTGTAATCCTTACAAGTTATTTGGGATTGATTTAAGATTATTACCATACCAGACGGACTAATAATGGCACAGATTTCTTTTTAGCTTACGCCGCCAGAGCATTCATCATTAAGTTTAAGCTGAGCGGTGCGGTGTGCAGTATGTTTTTATTATACAAAGCCTCCACTTTTTCCGTGCCAAATATAGCCGCCACCACAATTTTTACATCCGTCAACATATAATGATCCGTTAAATATTTTTGCAAAAACTCCATAACGTCCTCCTTTGGATCCACTTGAATGACTCCCGGCACCTTAGCATATTCTTCACTAGCATTAAGTAGCGGGCCCTCCACAATGTTTGTTTGCAAAAGTGCGAGAGCACTACTATAACGTTTAAGGGAAAACGGTGTAGCAATCAGAGGCTCGCGAGACTCCCTCAAATGCGGCATACATAAGGTCCAACTGGCTACCATGAATGGATAAAAGATCTGCAGTAACGGCAATACACAATACCGAATATCAATGAGATAACGTTTCCGAAGAACTACGCCTATGTGAGAGAGCAGCAGCCTCGTGCCGGCCAAACGTTGATTTTTTCGTATTAGCAAATCCGATTCCTCTACGCGGCGTAGATTATAGGACACTGAACCAAAAGCATCCGTGATGCTAGCGATCGTCCTGCGCGCCTTGGGATCTCGAATCATTGCATTAATCATAATGTGGTCCAAGCTGGATTCGACCAAATTAAAGCTATCCACATTCAGATCCTCCATATTGTTTTCCAACTCTTCAAGTAATGTGACCAGCTTAATAATATCTCTATAGCTGATTACAAAAATAACCGTATAGCTCAGCCAGGATTCCAGCTCAACGAGTGGAATTAATTCTTCCACATACGATTGCAGTCGATCTAGATCACACAGTTCCTTAATGTGGCAGATCTATGATATAAAAAATATCTAAATATAGTTAAATTAAGAGCAAGGTAGTTAATGTGTGATTTTTTCAATTGGCAGATAAATTGTAAATTGCTGAAAAAGTGAAATTTCTCCGAAAAATGTACATTTAAATCAATATAATGGTATCTCAGGAATCAGAACAAAACTTTAGTATTGGTTTTCGTAATCGTTATTAAACTACCCACAAAACATTTGAAAAATCATTTTTACACAAATCACCTTGATGAGTCTTTTTCGACCTCCTTTGGATGATTAAAAAGAAATGTTTATCATGTGCGATTAAGGGCCGATAGCTGCTATGTGACAGATATACTAAGATTGTGGTCTGTTATCTGATAGTCTATGTATCTGTGTAGTAGATTAAAAAAATTCCCTCCAAGTGAGATCAATATGTGATTGTCTTATTAAACCGAAATTTAAAATCGAATTGAAATGGAAAAAACCCCAACTTGCATCTTTTAACTAAACCGCAAAAATTTACAGACCAAAAGAATATGGATTTTTGGCGAAGCTATGTTCGAAAAACAAAACTATTATCACAACATACCATATTCCCCTTCAATTCGAAATTGTTGACTATATTGAACGGCGTTAATAACCTTAATGGGTTACATGGGATTCGCGGCTACAAAAAAATTGTTTTTTTTATTGTCTTATTAAATTCTACAACAACATCTCTAGTAACCCATATAAACCCTTAAAAAAAGGGTCCAATATGAAGAATTTTGTTTGCCAAATGTACTAAAGACCGAAAAGAACCTAAGAGAGGCTTGGAAAATAACTCACCAAATATATTTATATAAATAAACCGAATTTCGTGGGATCCGAAGTTAAGATTCCACTATTTTTATTATTAATCTGTAACATATTGTATATCTCTACAAGATTTATAAGGATAAGTCGCTGTACATTTGTCGGTTTAGCATCTAGCCATCTTAGTCAGAAAAACTTGTTTGTTTTTATAAGAAACATCTAACTGCGTTTTTTTTTATACCCTTGCAGATAATGAAATTGTCCAGATGTTTGTAACGCATAGAAGGAAGCATTTCCGATCACATAAAGTATATACATTCTTGATCAGCATGACGAGCTGAGTCGATATAAAAATTCCGTCTGTCCGTCCATCTGTTTCTATGCGATTTCTTCTGTAATTTTTAAAGCTATCGCGACCAAACTGTGCTCGAAATCTTCTGGTACAAGTACGCTGCACATTTGTCGGAACCGGCCGGATCGGGTGACTTTAACATGTAGCTGCCATACGAACGATCGGTCGAAAAACTTGTTCTAGTAAGAAAATCTTATTGATTTCAATGCAACCGACCCCAAACTCCGTATTTACTAGTTTTCTATGCTTCTCTATGATTTTTGCTAAGTTTGGTCGAAATTGGTGTTCTATATAGAATAGCTGCCATAGAAAAGTAAGATTAAAAATACTTTTCTTAGTAAGAAAAATTTTAAGTTTACAATGTAAACCTCTTTTAAATTGGCATATATTTGTTTTATATGCTTTGAAAATATGATTGAAAATGGGGTGATCCCGGGGCATGCTTGAAGTGATCCTGTTTTTCTGGATCAAAAAAAATAAAGTTGAAGTAAAATCTATCTTTTTTCGGGATCCGCTCAAGAATATCCGGGATCACCCCGTTTTTAATCTAGTTTCGGATTGATTTTTTTTTTGAGTGTAGGTGTGTTAAAGTCTTAGTAAGGAATACTTTTTTGTTTTCAATTTTCACACATTTTCACAAAGTTTTGTCGAAATCGGAGAACCATAGTATTTATCTGCCATAGAAATGATCGGCCGAAAACCTAGTTTTGTTTATTATCGGCCCCTTTCGGAATTCCAAATTGGTTTTCGTGTAAATGTTTGCATATAGAGATAAAACTTAACATTGTTATATGGAAGGAGACAAGCATATCAACCGACCTAATCTAGGAACCGCAGACATAGTAACATTTTCATATAACATTTTAAACTTTAAACAAGACAAATCCACGTTTACACGAAAACCGAGTCGGAATTGGGAACATGGCCGTATAATCTGAAACTCGACACACTTAACCATAATATATTATTTTACTTTTACTCAGATGCCCTCTTAGACCGGTCTCATGCTCCAACCGAATTTTCTTTTGTACTTACGAATACTCAAAACTTACCAAACGGTAGCCATCTTTGTACTTTCGAAAAATTTGTCTCTGCGTCCCATAGGAATGTAGTGTACCCTTTACGAGCAACGCAATACGATCAGCCAGATTGACAGCTACCTTGGTTGAGTTGGTAGTTAGGAATATGCTGCGATTCTTCTTCTGCTGCAGCGCAAACTTAAAGAACAAATTTGCCTTTACCTCATCCACCTCCTCCAGCGGTTTATCCAGTATAACGATTTTTGTTCGTCCCGCAAAAGCACACAGTGTGTCCAGAATGCGTTTATAGCCGTCTGTTAAGTGCTTGACCTTTACCAGCTTCATATCTTGTAGTTGCAAGGCGTTCAGATACAATTCTAGATCCTCTTGGCTCTCTTTGAACGTCAGACCCCGCAAACGGCTGAAGTACATAATATGCTCGGCCAGACCCAGTTCGATAAACATTTCAGCACCTGGCAAAGACATGCCAACACCCTTATAAGCTTTCCCGGGCTTTTTTTGCACATTATAGCCATCTATTAGCATAGAGCCAAAAGTGGGCTGGACTTGACCCGAAAGCATTTTGATTAGGGAAGATTTTCCTGAGGCGTTATGACCCAGAAGGACAACTAATTCACCTTCGTATATCTTCAGGGAAAAATTTTTGATCACAAAGCTTTTTTCATACTTTTTCCAGACATAGCGAAATTCTACGGCTACAGCTTTGGACTCAGGTTTTTCCATATTATCATCAGAGTCCTCTTCGCTGGAGGAATGCCTTTCTTCTGTATAGCCATATTGCTGAAATTTCTGAAATTCACGATTACGTTCCTCTTGCCCTTCATCGGGTTCATCGGGTGTCAAAGGGGTTGGTGGGGATGAAGGGGTTTGAGAGTCTGGAGGGGGTGGTGTGGGAAACCAGTACTGGTAAACCCTAGTCCACAATCTTTGTTGGTCGTCTGGTGATGGTTCTGGGGCAGCTGTTGCCGATAGAGAAAGTGCCAGTTTGTTCACCCTTACGCCCCTCTCAGATTCTCGGGATTCGGTGTATAAGACAGTAGTTTTCGTAAGTTCCTCCTTTTCGTCAGCAATGACCGATATTCTACGCGATTGTTCTGCTCTTAATTCAGCATCTCGGGACTCTTCCATTTCTTTTCGTCGCATGCGATTTCTTCTACGTTTACGTCTCTTCCGAGATCTTTGCATCCTATTTAGGGATTGCTGTAACCTCCGGCACTTAACATATTTCCTGATCCAGCGACACACTGCCCCTTCTAGGAGCAAAGCCAACAAAACATATACTATGGCCTGCAGGTAAAAAAACCCGATGATTACCATGAGTGAATGCTCATCGGTCAATAAGGATGAGAATAGATATTGCTTGGTGGTCATCTTGTTTGGATAAATCTCAAAACGTAGCATCTTGCGCAGACCCTGACTCACGGTCACATTACACATCAATATAGAGCCGATCATCAGAAATCCATAAGACCAAGTGGGCTCCATTGACAGCGCTGAGAGAAAGGGCAGCGGAACCAATATCCAGTAGGCTGGTACCTGGGCCACTGTCATTTTCGTTGTACGCATTATGGCAGCCATCAGTATGGCAAACCCCACTGCCGAAAGTATATAGGACGCAAAGAACCAAAATACGATGTACCAGGACGTTTTTTCGATGGCCGCCTGACTGCCATCCCATGGAATCTGTTGAGTGCAATGCAATCGAAATACTGCTGCTGGCAATGGCAAAATAAAGCACTCGGCTGCTTACCTTCAACAGTAGGCAAAGTAAGATTGCAGTCAGCAGAAATTGACATAGCCCATTGAAGTACCAGGCCGCCATTTGCATATGCATGCTAACATTATTGGCCA
The DNA here is from genome assembly GCA_035044965.1 of Lordiphosa andalusiaca. NCBI lineage: Eukaryota > Metazoa > Arthropoda > Insecta > Diptera > Drosophilidae > Lordiphosa > Lordiphosa andalusiaca. The sequence continues at coordinate 448,854 of JAWNNM010002188.1, read as the reverse complement.
TCAGGATGAAATTCTGTCCCAGTTCACGTTCTTCCACAATTTGCTATACAACAGAGGAGAGAAAGTCAGCACGATTTCAATCAAAATGAAATTAGCGGAAATTAAAAGGAACTCTTATATATTTTTAACATTGCACAGATATCCATAGATATTTGCCGGAGATAAGTTCCTGAGTTGCACGACTTTATTGGAAAAGACTCACTGGATATCTAGCATGAAGAATGTGAAACAAACAAATACAAAACTGCAGGATGCTACCATTAAAAACAAAAAAGGTTTTCTAACTAAGACTGTTTTCCAGACCTATCTTTTTTATGGCAACCATACCATATAGTTGTCAGATTTTAATAAAACTTGGTCGAATTATAAAAAAAAAAAAACATAGAAAGCCTACGAATCCATTGAAAAGAAAAGAGTTTTTCTTCCTATGGGAGCTATGAGATATAGTCTTTCGATCCGGTCGGTTCCGATATATTAGCAGCGCGCAGCAAAAAGAAGGCTCTGTGCAAAATTTCAGAGAGATTTAAGAGACTAGCTTGCGTAAAACAGACAAACAGACAGACGGACAAAGCTCAATCGACTCAGCTCGTCACCCTGATCAAGAATATATATGGTTTATGGGGTCGGAAATGAATATTTCTATGCGTTGCAAACTTCTGGGCAAAATTATAATACCCTTTGCAAGGGGACACAAAGTACTTTCCAAACAGATCTATTAAAAAACTATATCGTTTACGACGTTTACGACGCATTAATGAGCTAAGATTTGGTAGAGTTTCGGCAGATCCAAGAACATAAATGGTGATTTTGAGGTTTAGGGAAAATTCGGGAATTTCAGCGAAAACGGATAACATTAATTGGAGTGAATCATACCGAAACAGTTGTTCTCAGTTGGTTTCGAAAACCATGTAACTTCCAAAACTCTGTAAACCACTAACCGATTGTTGAGCAGACTATGTAAAATCTTTCAAGCTAAGGCTTCAGGCTGAACTTCAATTTCGACACAAAAACGACACAAATCGTATCGGAATTGGTTCGATTTTCGGTCGAAACCAATTTTTAAAACACATGGTATATACTTTGTGATCCTTCGAAGCATTGCAAGCTTTTGTGCAAAATTATAGTGGACTTTTCAAGTACATAAAAAGTAAGCGAATAAGAAAGTTGGTCAAGCCCAGGTATAATATACCCGGTGCCAACGATGGTGTATGCTCAATAAGAATTTTAATGCTACAGCAGCAAAGATGCTTCCTTTGCACCATCTTAATCTAATCTGTATACCTTTCTTACAGTTCAATAATGCCTATATACATAATTCTATTAAATCGGTTTAACTTCAACGTAAGTTAAGCATTTAAGCACTTCTCTAATAATAATTGCACATACCTTGGTTAGAATGGTTACTGGAAACATGAAACCAATTAGCAGGGCCAAGACTACAGATGTATCATATCCTTCTATAAGCAATTTATTGATTCTGCTATTGGAATCAAATCTTCTCAAATAAATTTCAGGGAGTTTCTGTGTCGATGTCATTTTGAGATATTGATAGCTTATATGATACTGCAAAGCTATGACACCCTCGCTAATATAACCAATACTTCCATGATGGTCATCATCCCGACTTTCGCTCATATAGTAAGGGGTATCATAAATTGAATCCAAGTGCCAGCTATCACCCATCCAAGTATCCTCATAGTTACGAAATTCCGATGGCATTATAATGGAGAAGTTTAAGTGTAGTGGCAGTCCATTCGTTTCCTCATGCATGGAATGGAAACATATGCTGGCCAGATACTGATCCGAAAACGATCTGACACGCAAATCATCACAATTATCTGAGCTGTGAATCTGTTCTTTAGTTATGGACAGCTTGTCCAAGGCCCCTTCCATTAGTACCCTAACACCAAAGGTAAAATTTGGTGCATAACCCACAATAGCTTGTGGTATGAAAACATTACACTGGAATCTGATCAGAGATTTGTATCTATCGAGTATAAGCCTAATTGCACACTGTATTCCAACTTACGTGGATTTCTCCCTCACCATACGATCACGCCTTGAATCGATTTTCTTTATCAGTTCTTCCCAGCTCCTCTCAATAGCAACGGGTTTAAATTTTGTCATCGTGTTCTCACCATCAGGTTCAGTTAAGTATCGATAAAATGGTATATACACGCAAAATATGACTGGCAATAGGACGGACATGGCAAAGGTAAATTTAAAACTGGTTTGCTTGGAAAAGTTTTTAACGACCAACAGCCGAAATACGGTACAACTGTGAAAGCAGCGCATTTTTCTATTTTTTTTTTTTTATTACTTTTGTCTATGTTTTTGAATTGGGTAGTTAGAAAAGATCAACTAAGTCAAAGCATTCTGTTAGGAAATACGGGTCGTATCGCTCGCATCTAGTTATTAAGGGCTTTCTGTTTAAAAACTGAACAAAAATCCTTCTTGATCCAAGCATGAAATTCTTAATTTTTTCTCCGAGTGTGAAAATTAGTCATGGCCAAAATGGAAAATAAACTTGATCTGCCTGCAGACATAAGAAGCCTATGTCCCACACATGCCAAACTTCTATCTCTTACCATCTCTGAGATCTGTGCGTTCATACGGACATCGGTTAGTCATAAAAAGTATGTGTCCCGGGTGGTTTTCAAATCCGTGGCCGGCCGAATGGAGAGAACAAAAAAATGTGCTCGCGTGCGCAAAGCGTTTTACTCGCTTTCCTGTGCTCACCGGCTCACACCGGTCTCGTCTGTGGGACTGGGGCTATAACTATGGACAATACACAAACTTGCGGATATCGTGATTTCTCTTATTTTCATTACAAAATCTTTGATTACTACAAACATGGGAATTCAGCTTACAAACTCAAACTGTGATCGCTTTTATCTCGTGCTCACCACCGCCTCTTTGCGTGCCGCATCCTGAAGCAGTTGTGTGTCCACCTCGTCACCCGGCAACTGGACATAGCGCACCACTGAGCCGCGGATAAAGCAGTTCTTCACGCTTAGCATGTGGGGATACTTGTCTGGATCCGTTACACTGATGTCCGTCAGCTTGATGTTGAGATACTGGTCCACGGAGTGCAGTGTGCCGCATATGCTGTGGAAAGAGCATTTTTTTTTTGGTTTTTTTTGCAGCCGCCAAAATTTTGCCGTCTCTTACCTCAGGTCGTTTTTTAACTCGACAACGACTTCCTTGCCCACCAGCGACTTGAAGAACGAATAAAAGAGCTGGAAAAAGCAAAGATTCACCGGTTATATGTTATAAAATATAGAAAATGCTGCAAATCTTACCATTCTGTTTGTTTATTTATTTTAAGGGTTGTCGCATTTGGCGGTGGCGGCTGGCTTTCAGCTGCTCACGAGGCAAGCGCACATGAGGTATGGTATTTTCTGGGTAACTGCCAACGGTCACACCAGGGCTAAGCAGTGCGCTTTAAAATTTCGAATTGTTAGTTTCTAATTGTTTATTGCTGGAGATACACGTTTGTTGCTCGCCTACCGCTCGCCCTAAACTCTCAGTGGTCATGTCTGACGTGTTTATTGTATCCGCTGCCCGCACGCCCATTGGTAAACAATCGCAATCGGATAAATTAAACAAAACTTGAAAACTTTCTCTCTCTCTCTCCCCCTCTCTCGGATTGGATCAACAGGTAGCTTCAATGGAACACTTTCGAATCTTAAAGCCTCCGATTTGGGAAGCGTGGTTATACAAGAAGTACTGAAGCGAGCCCAAGTGGAGGCAAAGAATGTCAGCGAGGTCATCATGGGCCAGGTGAGAGAAGTGGCGCATTCAATTTGCTTCTAATATCTAATTGTTATGTAAATCCTCGACAGGCGCTGACGGCTGGGCAGGGCCAGAATCCGGCACGTCAGGCCTCTCTCAAAGCTGGAGTGCCCATCCAAGTGCCGGCCTATGGCATCAACTTGCTCTGTGGCTCCGGCTTAAAGTAAGTCTTTAATCCAAGGCCGTAAATATAAGTTCCTCTTCCTATTCTCTTCTAGGACAGTGGTTTTGGGGTATCAGGCTATACGCTCGGGTGATGCCAAGATCGTTATAGCTGGAGGTCAGGAGAACATGTCCTTGGCTCCTCATGTCATGCATCTGCGTCAGGGTGTTAAAATGGGTGCGGGCACTTTAGTGGATTCCATGCTACACGACGGCCTTACTGATGCCATGGAACACATACACATGGGAATCACGGCAGAGAATCTGGCCGAGAAATATCAAATAAGCCGCCAAGCCCAAGATGCCTCTGCTGTGGAATCCCAGCAAAGAGCTGAGGAGGCTCAATCCAAGGGTTACTTTGAAAAGGAAATTGTTGGTGTGGAAATCAAGGATAGGCGTGGCGGAAGTCAAATCTTTAGCCGGGATGAATACATCAAGGCGGGCAGCACCATCGAAGGTCTGCAGAAGCTGCGACCAGCCTTCAAGGAGCAGGGAACCGTCACGGCGGGCAATGCCTCGGGAGTGAATGACTCGGCAGCAGCTGTGCTACTCATGTCGGCAGAGGAGTTGGCCAAATCAGGACGCCAGCCTTTGGCCAAGATCGTGGGCTGGTCGCAGAGTGGTCTGGAACCAAACGTCATGGGTCTGGGGCCAGTGACAGCCGTAGAATCCCTGGTAGGTATATACATCTTTTTAGTTTTTACCATTATATATCAATTGATTTTTCAGCTCACCAAAATTGGTTGGTCACGCGAAGAAGTGGATTTGTATGAGCTGAACGAGGCCTTTGCCGCCCAAGCTCTGGCTGTGATGCAGTGCCTCAAACTGGATGCCAGCAAGGTGAATGTGAATGGCGGTGCTATTGCTTTGGGTCATCCCATCGGTGCATCGGGGGCACGTGTTTTGGTTACGTTGCTTTATGCCCTGGAACGCACGGGAGGTCGTCGTGGAGTTGCCTCACTCTGCATTGGCGGCGGCATGGGCATTGCTCTGGCGGTTGAGCGTACTATCTAAAACAACTGTTGTCATTATCATTCTATCCTCAATTGTAACTGATAGGCCAAAAGTTTCCAATGGGATTTTGTATATTGCACTTCAAGTATTTGCACTTTTGTACTTAGCAAACCCAACTCAAGGTGAAGGGCGTAGAACCGCAACTTCAAATGCAATTCTAACATTTATTTAAACAAATATAATAATTTTTATCTATGTAAATCAATCTTGTTTATTGTAAGATCTAAGATCAACAAGGTGTCGTGTTCGTCTTGATTACACAAGCAAATTGTGCATATAAGTTATATTCAAGGTCGTTAGCTGGCTATTGTTATTCAAGGTTCTACAATTCTAGCTTCAAATAATTGTGACTTTTGGAACTATCTGCATTTAAGCGAGTATGCTGCGTTCAAAGAATGAAATGAAAAATGAAATGTTTGAGTGAGTACTTACAGAAAAACAGCCTAAAGGGTCCAAGCCGGGCCTTACTTAATCTATGGGATTGTGTGCTTACTATTTTCTCACAAGAGAAAGAAACCTACAACAGTTTTTTACCGATCGACAATCAATGCTTGAGAAGCTTCTTACTTCTATGTTACCTCACACAGATGACCCCAATAGCTGGGGATGGTCGCACAGCAACTGCCAAAAGTATACACACTACTCCATGCACCACATCCAGTCAATGTCTTTCTTAACCTGTAAGTTTTTGGGGTAAGCAAAAAATCCTATGAGGAAAATGGGGCTTCAGCGATTTAGCAATTGAAAATTATATTCTCGAAATGGGAGAATGGCTTACACTAATTCAACTTGAAAGTTTTCCTAAGAATATATGATGAAACATAGTGTTTTTAAATTCTGGTATATGAGTTGGTATCGGTGGACCTCTTGATAGAAATGCCCATTTCAAACTTGGCTTTCAAATAATAGTCCACTGTTGGAACTGTGTGTGAAATATCCATCTCAATATATCCACAAAAATAATTAGTTGTAATACCCCTAAAAAAATTAATATCTAGAAATAATTGTGCATCAGTTGTCGACTGTAATCTACCACACCTTAGGCGCAACCTTGATTCTTTCTAATTATAGAAAATATTTCTAGCACATAGTGCGAAAGCTCGCGTTACGTCGCTCAGTAGTAATTTATTTAAATTTATCTTTTCCTCTGATGCTCACTCTCGAACTTAGCTGTCGCATATTTTATTGATTTTAATTGAATATGCATCGCCTACAAATGTTTGCATTTCAGTATTGCGTTCTATAGGGTGCCTTTTTAGTAGGTTTACTCTACATATGTGCTCAAGTGTCAATTGCGCCAACTTTATCGCTGGCGGAAAGTAGAACCTCTTTAAAAATTCACCCTATAGAACAAAGTACTGAAATGCAAAAGATAAAACTAGAGAATTTGCTTAAATGTAGACTAGTATTGCTTACTCGCAGAAACCAAGAATATTGGGTATATACTACAGCTCTCTTATTGTTTTTTCTTAAATTAAGATGCTCTTATAAAAACTTTCTCAAATTTAGTGCAGATATGCCCTTGAATTAAGAAAAGAAATTAATTGTGCCATGGCTTTCAATAGGGCGACTGAAATTGAAGTTAGCAGAGCGCAGATGTTTTAAGAAACACTTTTCTTAAATTTGATAAAAATAGTTAAGAAGCCCGCACTAAATTTTCTGAAAAATATAAAAAAATTAAGTTAACACTCCTTGCTTTTAAAATATAAAAGGGGCAACTGCTGATTGCTTAACATTTCACTGCATTCTTTACTGTGATTCACGCGTGGGCTTGATAGTCGAATGAGCTAAGATGCCTTACGATTTGAAGTATACCCGAGGTCACAAATTCAAGTCCCACACAAGGTGAAGAAAAAAACAAATGTATTACGCGACTTGGCGTAGTCTTGGTCTTCCCCCCTCTACTCTTTCCTAGCTCCTTTCCTGCCTTTCTCTAATAGTTAGAAAATCTGTTTTTTTTTCTAAAATTTAGAACATTTTTTTCCTAAGTTGTGAATTATTTTCCGGTATAGAAGAAATGTTTCCCAAATATTAGAAAGTATTTTCTGATTTTCAGAAAAATTTCTTGAGTTATGAAAAATGTTGTTTACAGGGCATAGCAGAAAACTGGGAAAACTGCCCCAATAGATTTTTGAACATATTGAATCAGGGATATTAGCTTATATCTTGGAGGGCATAGAGAACATTGGTCTATTGGTTGACTAGTAATCAGCAGAAATACTAAAACATAAATAATGAAATATCTGGCCTCATATCACATTTAATCATACAATGCTGACTAAAAACTAAGAAGATTTAACGTACTTTTCTCTTACGAAATTCATGAATTTGAACTCCGATTTCTTGGGTTTCAAAACGGAGGTCAAAGTTTTTAAAATTTAAAATGACCAATTTCAAGATTTGACAATATTACGGAATTTTTACATGTGATGATCTTTTAACCATCTTAACAATGCCAAAAACTCGGATTTTTTAAGTGGTGCAACAAAGCCAATTATACGAAAAATATAAGAATTTTGATATTATATACTTCTATATAAATAAATGTCTACAAGGATTCCATCAGTTGGCTTAATTCGATTTTCCATTCTTATCGAGCTTCTCACATTTAACATTCTTGATCCAAGTATGAAATTCGTTATTTTTTCTCTAAGAGTAGATTACATGAATTCCACTGGTATACGTAATGTCATCATGGTTATGGACGACTTGGAAGACAATATTGAGCGAGATTCAAAAAGAGGTTTGATCCATAATCCTTTGTTCTTTTACCCTCTAACAACCAAAGTTATACACAAATCTTCGATTAGGTTCTTTATGTATTTTAGAATAGAACAGATTAAATTGCACTTGCTAATACAATATTTATTGACTTTTAAATTACAATTTATAACAATTTTTGGTTTAAAACTATTTACAAACAAAAAATTCACATTGACTCTAACTTGCAGATGCTCCAAATGTTATTTTGTTATTTATTTTGTTTATTTGTAATTTGTGTTTTATTATTTGGTATTTTACTTACACAAAACTAACAATAAATTATGCTGCAAATCGCCTTTATTGCAAGAATCCTAATATTTTATTTAGCTTAAAAAATCACATTTCATATCTTATGTTTTTTGTTACAATTTCAACTTGATGGAAATGATAAAGTAACAGCTGCCCTTCCCCTCTTCTATCAACTACACGTGGCTAAGGTTACAATTGCCTCCCCCAATTTGGAACCGGCAACTCTACAGCTAATAAATTCGTACAACGTCCCCTCACCCCACACCACCGACCGCTACAGTTCTAGTGCTCCGAACTAAAGTATGAGTTCTGCATAAGATATAGCTTGTCGATGGGATTGATCAGGCTGGTGTTAAGATTGGCCAGCAAGTCGTGCGGATTGGAGTGTGAGTGCGAATGTTGATTGCCCGATGAGCTGGTCGACTGCAATTCCAGATTGTTTAGGGACAACGAGTCGGTATCGTCATCTAGCTGATCGAAATTGCTGCCGTCTAGCGACAGATCAGAGCTGCAGAAGCTATCGTTTGAGTTTGCCGGGTAATCTGGAAAAAAGAGAGTAGGAATTTGATTTTATTCAAGTAAAAAATGTTGGAAAAATAAGCAAAAAAGGAGCCAAATGGAGGAGCCCTCATCTGGGGACCTATCCCTGTACACTTATTAAGCCTTCAAATATTTTGTATTTTGTGTACCCGCTTCTTAGCTCTGAAACCGGAATAGACCTGTACATAATCATCTGTACATCTCATTTGAAATACAATGTTCTGCCTTTTTAAAGAACTACACTCAGAGAAGAAATAGAGAATTTCATACTTGAATCGAGAATTTTCACTCTTATCGAACTATTGATCTCGAAAATTCTTGATCCAAGTATGAAATTCTCTATTTTTTCTCTGAGTGTAGTTCTTAAAGACAGAACATTGTATTTCAAATGAGAAACACCGTTCTTACAATGTTTTTACCAACGATTGTGCTTATCTTTCTTTATATTCTTAGAGTAATCCTGGCACGAGCTTAAATATTTAATTTATAAGATATTCTACTCAGCTCAATATCTTTCGAGAGCAATGGGATGGGAATGAAAGCGAAAGGATTAAAAGTATTAAGTATGCAAAGGTGCTTTAAAATGAGATGCCATTTCATTCGTAGGGCAGTGCAAGACTAAAAGGTTGTGAGTGCGAGTCCCAGACAAGACCATAAGAATTCTTATATTGTTTTTGTTTTGCAGAAGTTTTAAATAAATCAAAACTGCAAGTGTGGATCTGACTTTAAGTCTAAAAATGTTCTATAGAATATGGAGAAAGAAAGGAAAGGCAGAGGAATCTTTCAGGAAGGACCAAATGCAATGTATTCAGTGCTTAAAATGATCCCGCTTTCGGATTAAATTATGATAGAAATATAACTAAATTTATATTTATGACATAAACGGCTTAGTTTTGATCTTTTGAGGATTTAACAATATAATATCAAATTAATCCTTTTCGAATTGGCACAAGAATGTATGAGATTACGCTGTGTTCAATTCTGTTTGATTTACTTTTTAAGATATATATTTCTTAAGAAAAATCATTACTTATTTGCTTTTCATTTCCCTTCCATTTCAAAGTCGATTTCATATTCATATTTATATACATATTTAATTTTCACTTACCATCCGGTGAGAAGGGCAAGTTCGGATTAAGCGGCTGGCTAGCAAACGCGCTATCCAATCCACCCAGATAGCCGCTGTCTGCGCCCAGCTCCTGTTTCACAGACTTCTCCTCCTTCTCGTTTGTGTCCTTGTCATCGGCATTGCTCGAGTTACCATTGCCCCGTCCACTACCACTACCGCCAGTACTGCTGCCATTTTGTTTGGCCTTACGTTGTATTTTCTTCATCTTGGCTCGCTGATTCTGGAACCACACCTGCACCACACGCACCGACAGTCCCGTATCCTTGGCCAAAGCCTCTCGCACCTTGCGACATGGCTTGGGTGATTGGTCGAAGGAGGCCTTGAACTGCTTGCGTTGCTGGGAGGTGAGAATAGTGCGTGGACGCTTGGGACCGCGTCGACCATCGCGTGGTCTTAGCAGATCCTCTTCATCCAGGCCCACAAATCCACAGTGCTGAGCCGCCGCAGCGGCCAGAAACATTTCCTTCTCCAGATCGTGGCGATAGCAAAATAGCTGGCCATCGCGCAGCATGAACTGCTCACCCTTTTGCAGCGGCAGACGGCAGGCGTAGCACACAAAGCAAGGCAGATGGAAGACATAGTTGGGTATGGGTCGCATCACCAGCTCCTGCGGCAGAATGGAATGACAACAGGCGGCGCACTTGACACCAAATAGGCGATCATAGTCCAGTTTGCAGTACAGCTTCGAGTTGCGCACATAGCAGGTATGATGCAGTTGCATGCCGCAGTAGCAGCAAGCCAGACACTGCTCATGCCAGTTCGCCTCACCCACGTTCATAAGGTAACGGTCATGGATCTTCTGGCCGCATCCTTCGCACAGCTCGTAGTTCTTTTCGCATTTGATGTGGCCCACTTCTGTGGAGTAGAAAGGAAAGAAGGCATTAGTGAGTTATAAAATCGATTCCGGGTCGTTTATGGCTGGGGCATACGCGGCGTATACGTGCTGTCAGCATATGTCGCCGCCAGATTATCATCAACTGAAAGTCGAACGACTACAAAGCGCTCCGACATTCGAAACGTGTGAAAATGTCTTTGCCTGTTTTGTTTTTCTGCTCATTGTTTCGCAACTCGCCCAACTGCCACTGACGAAATCATGCGAGTAAAGTGCCCTTCCAAAACGAACAAAAAATTATCTGTCGCCAACTCAACGCGCAACTCGCTGCAACAGCTTGTATTGATAGCTTGTTGATGTGTAATTGAAACGTAAACTTTGCTGAAAATGCTGTATGTGGGATGCAGGAAAACCCCCCCGAATTTGTAGAGAGCCAAAAAGAAAAACAGCGAAAAAGTGAGGGCTTATTAATATGGCTTTAACTTGAGGTACCTTAAAGTATGCATTGGAAAATGATTTCTCGTTTTACAATCTCTTGCAAGAAAACGGATTTAGTGATAAAGAACGGGCTTACAAAGAAGGAAACAGAAATTAGTAAAAAGCTCTTAAGAAAGAATTAAAAGGAAGTACTTGAGGAAAACAAATAACAAGCCAACTATAGGCAAAGGTAATAGGAAATAGGACAGAAGTAATGCGGTAGGGTAAAGGATATGGTTGCAATATTATAAAAATATTACCAAATTGTGTTAACCTGAAACTACAGTAGCTATTCATCCATGCTCCTGTTTTCGCATTCGCTAAACTTTTGAAACCGGTTTTGATTTGATCCCAAAATCGCACAACTTTTTCGAATGCGAAAATAGGAGCATGCCTGATTATTAGTTTGACCTTAAAAATATAATTTTTAATATTTTCGCCAAATTTCATTTTGATATATTAAGTATTATTGATTAGAAAGTTATAATCAATATTTCCAAATTGATGGCGAAAGCTCTTTTTTTCAATGACTACCCTTTTTGGGGGCTTGAGATACACTTTAAAATGCAACACCGGTGTAAAAGATACTTTTCTTAGAAAATAGGGACTTAGTAACAAATTAAATATACATACAATAGTAGCTACAGGCGAGACTCATCGACTAGTGAAACAGCTGAGGCTAGTCACAGTTCGAGTAAAGCAATTAATAAATTGTACCATCATGTGAGATTTCTTTTATCTATATTTAGTTTTTTATAGAATATTCATAGTGACGTGTATGTTTTGGTTCCCTGCATTTTCTTAAAAGAAGAAGAACTGAAAGTGTTGGCTAGATCTAACATATTTTTTAGACGCAAAACATTGACATAATCATAGTATAGTTGAGTAAGTGTAACAAAATTTGCATTATTTGTGCTTTATAAACAAATTAAACTAGGCGGAATGACGGAGCATATCTACATTCTCGGATCAATTTCTATATTGAATTGGTATGGGTTTTAAAATAAAAGCAAAATGGACCTTATTCATTATAAACTGTGTGGACTTAAATGTACTTTTTTGCCATTTACCATACAATATGTTTGAATCAAGGCTGCAAACCTCAAAAATTCTCCAAGAGGTTCGGTCCGGGGGTTCGAACCCATTGTAAAATAAAAGGTTCGGTTCGCGGACCGGTTCTTGGAACCCCTGAATAAAAGGTTCTGGTTCGAACCTTGGTTCGCTTGCACATAAAAGAATAGTTGGTCTTTTGATTTATTAATACGTTGAAAATGAAACATATATGCCTTCTATCCATATGCTTAATCATAGTGATCATTAATTAAGTTATTTCAATTATCAAATCCATTAGGTGACATTAACAGCTTTTAGAAATTGCTTAGTTTAAGTTAATTGGCATTATATCTTCCAGGAGGTGTTTATTTTAGAAAGTAATAAACAATGATTTGATGGAGATTTTCGAATGTATCGTTGAAAAAATTACTTAAATCGGTGAACCGAACCTCATTTTTCAAAAAAGTGGTCCGGTTCGGGTTCAGGTTCGCGGAGTCAAAAATGTAAGCCGCCAGGTTCATGGTTCGGTTCGCCATAACCAAAAAACCCGAAACGAACCGTATTTTGGTTATGCTTTCCTTAAACAGGTAAACTGTGGACAAAACTGTAAAACTTAGGCAACAAATTGTAGGTTCTTCTAAGCCAGGACTATTTCCCTATATATATATTCTAGCAGCTTCTTACTATCTTCTTATACTTGATTATGTCCGTTTTTTTTACCGTGATTACATAAACCCTTTAAACTCTTCCTCAATACCTGGGGATTTGTGTGTAGAATAAGATCACAACTTATCAAAAAGGAACGGTCCAGTAGAATTTGAGCTAAAAATGCTCAAAAATGTTGTGAGAAAATCGATTTAAAGTTTTATATACTCAAAAACTTTATGCACGCTTAAAAATATGTATCTTCGCCAGCCGTGCTCCGATTTTGACTATAATTTTGATACAGCACTTTCATAATGTTGTACTTGGCGAACCTTTTGATAGCAGATAGGGTCTGGGTCGGAAATGTTGGGTGGGAAGGACCTAAGCTTGTACGTGGTCGACTTCAATTCTGAGTGCCGAAATATATTCTAATAGTAGACCCTTTTAGTCTTCGTTTTGAGAAATACATGAATTTAATATAATTCTAAAAATGCCCAAGTTTTTCATATAAGCAAGTTTAAATTTTAAGCGAATAAATCGCCTGCCTTCTGCCTTCTTGCCAGCCAAAGCTTCAGTCATCTCCTTTCCACTCCACCCACCCTCCAAATTGGAACCTGCCTAATCCCCGGCCCACAGACGCACTCTTGAAATTGTAAACCAGTCATAAAAAGTAGTACCCGAAAAAACGACAAAAGCTGCCTGCAGTAAACATAAAAAAATATATATGACGACCGCCACGCTAAAGTGTATGGAAGCAGCTGAAAAATGAGCAGCGCGAATCGAGGAGGAGCTGTTATATTATATGGCTGTGGCTCAGTGGCAGAAAAATGTGCATGATTTATGGATGGCACAATGGCGTTGCCTGCCAGCTATGATGCGTGCCTGTGTGTGTGTGTTTGTAGTTGGAGCTGCTGGCTCTTTGGGGGCGCCAGCGCTTTGTGCGCTAAGCCAGTGCAGCGTGAAGTTGACAACAGCAATAGCAACCGCCCCGTACCATGGCAACCCGCAACACGCTAAGCCAAATGCTGTTTGCATTTCAAACGCAAGTCCCTTTGCCTATTCTCTATGTATATCCAATCGCATTGCTGATAACTGCAAAAATATTGCTGCGGGACTGCAGCATGATGGGTGGGTGTGGTGGTGTTGGCCTGGTCATGGATCATTTGATAAAATCCAAACGTTTTTTAGAACTTTGAATTTACGTTTTGTCCTTCCAACTGTGACTATTGTTGAGGCGATATGGCTATGTGTTTTTATGCATTGACATTTCGTTTGTGTAATCTAATCGAAATTTATGGCATTTACTGCAGTCAACTGACAGTATGAGCGGTTTTTTTTGTTCGTTTCTTTTTGGCGCAACACAAAGGATGAATGAAGTGTGGAAATAATTTCAATAGCGGAATACGAATGGCTCCCTTTGGCTGGCTGACTAATTGATTCCTGCCCCCCCGTTCCTTTTCCGTGAGGGGGCTGATCTGGCAAAACTTGTCGAAAAATCAACAAACAACAAGCGCAAACAGCTGAAACAAGTGCGGCACACTCATGTCAAATACATAGATTAAACAACAGATAAATCCAAAATCAACTCAGCGATAAACTGAAAATATAACCAGCTAATAGACAACAGCGGGTTTGCCTTATCATAAGCGAGAGTTTTGTTTATCAGTGAAAAGGGTACGTTTTGGTGCGCGTTCGCCACCTACCCCCCCCCCCCCCCAGGAACAGTGGTGAGTGTGGGGAAATTTGTGGACTGGAAATGAACAAAACTTTATAATTCTAACATTTGAAAAGTAAATATAATGCAACAGAATTTAGTAGCATTTTTAACCATTCAACAAGAATAAATTTATGATAAATGGTGAACAGAATCCGATCCCAAAATAGTTACTACCAAGTACAAACATTATTTTATGCTTTGTAAATATTGGTTTGTAATTTGTTACAATTTTTGTACATGTATAATAATTATTAAAAATCTACCGTGCGGTTTTAAATATATTCAAGAATTTAGGCTTGACCTCTTCTAGAGGTACCATAACCAATTGTACGAATAACCCGATTTTAAGATATTACGTTCCCAATGACCCTATCTGTGTTTGCTGAATTTTTTAGATTTTTATCTTTAACCTACTAAGTTAAAATTGTTGTCGCTTTTGTGTTGCTAGTATAAAAGTACCCATAGAACGCGAACCTAGGGTACAGTTGAGTAACTGAGTATGAGGTGATGCTTGCAGAAGTCCCTTCTATCAGAATTTAAGGTTCTCATCCCGGGTTTTGATTTAGTGTCGTACTGTGTAATATATTGTCACACAACGCGTTTGTTTTAAAATGGAGCCCATAAAAGATTTTAGAATCAGCTCACTTGAAAGCAAGCCCTAAAAAGTAGGCAATTTAAAGCGTGGGACTCAGACGTAAAATTCATTCTCGAAGCTTAAATTGTTTTTTGAGTGTAGTGAGACCTCCGATAATTTCTCAGAATATCAACAACTCTCGTATCTCATCAAATTGATACATTTTTTAAATATTTTCATTGACACATGTTTGTGGATATGCTCGGAGTGTATAAGAATACAATATGGTATTTCATAAAAACCAAGTACTCTGGTTAAACATTTGGTAATCACTTCTTTACTATCCTTAATTAATTTGTTCTTATCTCTAAGAAAAGAATATTTTGTATCCTTAGAAGAGACATGTTCTTCCATGGAAGAATCGCTGTTTTATATCCCAGAAGTGTCGCAGAACCATGCAGCTTTAAAAAAAACAAACGAGAAAGCTAAGCTAACTTCGTCTGGGCCGATGTTTTTATACAGTTTTTAAGCAAGTGCATAAGAATATCATCTTTAATATTTCAAGAATAATTTTTTTCCCACAACGACCCATTTTCCTACCGATCATTCGTATGGGAGCTATAAGATTTAGACATCCTATTTGGACCAAAATTTGTGGAATTCGGCAAAACCATGTAAATCAAGCAAATACAAAACTCCAGGATGCTACCATTAAAAACAAAAAGCTTTTTCTAACTAAGATCGTTTTTTAGACCGATCTTTTGTATGGCAGCTATACCATATAGTTGTCCGATTTTCATCAAATTTGACAGCATTATAAAAAAGCACAGAAATCCTGTGAATTCAAATTTTGGAAAAGTTTCCATTGACAAGAAAAAGTTTTTCTCACTAAAGCTAGTTTTCCGACCGATTGTTCCTATGGGAGCTATGAGATATGGTCATCCGATTCGGTCGGTTCCGACATAATGGCAGCGTGCAGCAAAAAGAAGATTCTGTGCAAAATTTCAGATTGATAACTTCAAAACTGAGAGGCTGCTTTGCGAACAGACAGACGGATAGACATACGGAAGCTCACTCGACTGGAACCGAAGCCATCGGGAGTTTTTTCTATAATGTGTATATAAAATAATTCATAAAAATATCGGAGAGCCCTCTTTAAGAAAAAGTTAAAGAACTGTTCGATTTCGCCATACTCATGTTTAAGAATAGGACTCAAGGGATTCTCCTCCCTTCCTGGTGAAAATGACAAATCGGCTCTAGGGGTTGATCGGTCACTTAAACCCACAAATAACAGTAAATAATCCAAATTATCTGACACATATCAGGTATGTAGAAGATGTGAAATCGGCCCTTAATCTGTTATGTGTATGCTTATGTATAGACAGCGGATTTTGCATATTTTCAAACAGATTTTCATCCAAAGAAGCCAAACTAAATGTGCACAACACAATATAATGTGATGACTCTTTACGTTAATAAAATTCCACAAACTCCGCACTCAATGGCATGATGACTTATGTAATTATTTCATCAACTGGAACGCCAGCAAAGGACAAAATGAGGAGAAAAAAATTGATTGTATTTTTCCGAGTCTACTAGGATTAAAATCGGTTTAAAAATATTAAAAATCCGCTGACTACTTATGTAACAGATAGCTCCAATTGGAAGATGCAAAATCGACCCTTAATAAACTAAATACACTTTTCAATTCTGTTTTTTGAATATATTAATGTGACTAGGATTTGGATTTCCGTACCACTGTACCATCCGGCCCCCACTCACCCACAACATGGAGAGAGCATTTATTGACACATTTGACAGGCAAGCGCAGGTCTATGGAGATAAATTGACAGACAGGCAGCGCCAAAGTTGTGGCATAAATTTGGAAGCTAAACCAAGTCCACGTGGCATGGAGATTTTTGGCAGATAGACAGCACATGATGGGGGGATAGCTTTAATTACTTACTGCCTGTCTGAACGAATGGCAGCAATTTAAAGCCAGCGAAAGTGACACAAAGCTATGCATATGGCGCATAGTTTGAGCGAGTTGTGAACCACCGCAGAAACCAGATATGCTGAGATACCTGACACTGAGTTTGTTCATCTCCGTGGTCGGCCCAACAGCTCCTACCCAACCACCATGGCTTGGAATTCCAACTGTTTGTTAGTTTTGTGCTGGGCGTTGAATTCAAATTCTGAGTTGCAGACTAAGCAATGGCTGATTGGCAGGTTGAGAGGCAGGAAACGGAAACTATTTGCTGCCATTTTAGCAAATGGCAAACGGCAAAGGTCCAACATTAATAGAAATTTCATATGCAAATAACAAGTTGGACGGCAAAGAGCATATTGAGCTGAAATATGTCAGTTCAATAGAAACCTCCTACATATTAAGCGACAAATTGACCTCCGTGGTGCCCCCCCCAACACTTTTGTTTCTAGGTTCGGACCAGGTCTGCCATATATGCATACACATTGTTTGCACACTTTGCATTTTGGCCAAAATTTCTACTAAACTTTTCCAGCCACACTTTCATTGCAGCTGCTAAAAAGTGTTGCCTACTTTCAGGCGTCTTGTGTCAGGGGTTTTCCTGTGTGCGTGTGTGGGTGTGTGTGGTTAGCTTCCTCTTTCTGGTTCATTGTCAGAATTATTTTGCGGTAAATTTTCGTTCATACTTTTGGGCATATTTTTGACTGCTCTGTCCATCATTTCATAATTTATCAAGAGATTTTGTCCTTATTTGGTTATTTTCTGGCCACAGTTGCCGACCTCAAAAAGCCAAACTATTCGCAATTGTCTCTCAAATGTTTTGTTTGCATTTGTGCTGCAACATCATTGAACAAATAATAATAATTATAATAATAATGGCAAAATGATGTCATAGATTAAGCACACAATTGTAAATGAGTCAATGCGGTTTCAGTTTATTGAAGATGGAACTTTTTTTATTTCAACTTTGAACTTTGCACCACAAGTGACTATACACTAAAGGATTACAATGGTATAGAAAATAGTTAGAGCAAAAAGCAATAAACTACCAATTTAAGTTAAATTCAGTTCAACAAATATTGAATATTCATCGCAAGGATTTTAAGCGAAATACAAGTCAATTCTCAGAATTTGTCTAGCACTCTCAGTTTTTGGGAAATCCCTAGTCAAAGTTGTTAGAAAAAGCATTAAAATTTAACTTTTCAGTAATTTATTAAAAAGCCATTTTGAACGGTATGATTTGCTCGAAAAGTTAGATGCATAGAGGGAACGGTAATTCCTGATTGTTGGTCCAAGAATCCTAAAACAGGTGCACAATTTACGGTATATTATCAGGGATTAACATTCCGCCTTAATAAATGGTAAGTTTCAAACCTTTAGCCAAAGGTTTCAACAAATATTTGGGCTTAAAGCGCTTTTAAATTATATTCCTCATTAAAATAAGAGAAGCTGGATCGGACATAGGCTACCTGAGTTCTCATTTGAATATTCTTACAGTCAACTCCCAGTAAACTGATTTATTTTTAACCCATTTCATTTGAAATCTCGACAAGTGAAAATACAGCTTTATGGAAATATACCAAAGCAAAAAAGGAAGTCTGTCCAGCCTGTCTGTAATATAGACTGTGGTACAGATTATTTTATTGCTGCAGTAGCAGCAGAAAACAGCCCTAACATTCTTTTGCTCATAACTCCACTACCGTTCATCGGATCTTTACCATAATTCTGTTAACTAAATAAATGCAGATCATTGATATCCATATTTTAACCCTTCAGTTTTATTACCACAATAATATTTACTCCCTGGTACTCCATCCACTTCCATAAAAGTTATGTGATTTAGACCAATTTCTCATTTTCTTAATAATAAACATACATTTTGCTCTGTTATTTGTAGGTTAATGTGGCAGGTAGAATATAAGAAATCGGCACTTAGAGGTCAAATCTAGTACAAAAATCGGCATCAAATCATAACATTTATGTGGAATGGAACAAGTATGATAGTCTTCTGATGTTTCCCAAATTTTGCCAAATTCTTTTGAAGCATACTATTTTTGACTATTGGTTTTCTGGTTTTCCAAACGATCCTTTCTAAGTTAGTTATATGATAGAGCGTTTTGAAGCAAATTTCAAACATCGGTTAAAAAGCATGGGCAAGGCATGGTTTTTGGTCTAAATGTTTTTTTTTATATGTGTGGAAATCGTACAAGCATCCTATATCCGTTTTATATAATATAAGCGTAACCTAATCGAACCAGCATATCGTAAAAGAGTTCTCCTGACTTGGTCGGTGTAGCACAAGACGTATTTTTTATTTTTATAAATACCTTATTAATATTTGTATCTTAAACTAGAAGGCCGACCGCTATCTTAAGTCGTTTTGGTATAGTTTGGTATGGATACCCTGTTTTAAGGAACATAAAATTAAGAGTTGCTGAGCCACAAAATCAACCTTAGCCCGATGTATTTTAATTTTTAAGTATAAAGTATGTGTCCCAAATATGTTGATCATTCCTCTTTTAGTGGCTATGGCTCTCGAGCCGAGAGCCATGGCTCACGAGACGAGAGCTGGTTGATGGCTCACGACTCTCGAGCTGTGGCTCCAAGCTCAGAGTAGTGTGCTATAGCCCACGAGCCGAGAGCGGGTTGAGGGCTCACGGCTCTCGGCGTAGGACTCTCAACTCAGAGCCGATTGCTATGAGCTGAGAGCAAGAGCTGGCTCTCGAGAGCTGCGAGCAAAGAGCAATTCCGAACCCTGGGCTTTACACAGGTCAAAGTGCCAAGACGAGCTTCTCCTCGAATCCGAATGGTAAAGTTTGAGGAGCTTTTCCAAGGCGAGTTACTTTCAAGCTGTCGCCAATAGCTTGTAAAGGTGACCGGTTGTGTCAGTTATTTTGTTTTTTTTTATTTGAACACACACCACCCGCTACACCACACGTAGCGAAATATATTATTAATGTGTAATGGAAAGGCGGTCGAAAAATGTTAGCTAAATGGCTTTTAAACTTAGAGACTGGTTTGTGTCGAAAAAAGCGGACGTAGAAAGTTGATTCGAGTCAATTCGTCGTCTAAATCAAGCAAAAACAAATATATTACTTGTTTCCAAAATGGAAGATGAAAATGTTGTTGGCTTATTTGCTTAAATAATGTCACTACTTAGACCTTAAGTTGTAATTTTGTATGAATAATTGTTTTAGAGACCACAGAAATTTGCAGCTTATACAAAAAAAAAGAAGAACCTGTGCGTAGATTCGCTCAGAAATCTGAAAAATTACCCGAAGGAGCAGAAAACATATATGAGCTCAAACCAAAGGAAACTAATAGAACCTGTTGGTAAGTTGTTTGAACAGACTTGATGAAGAAAATTCGCATTGGCTTGACTTAATAAAGTCCAGTACTCAGATCGATATAAATAGAAACAGAAATACTTCGGCATTGCTTTGCTGGTCTTGAACTGTTTGAAAGTCTTTCTAACTACCTATATATGAAGTACTGTAAAACAATAAGTCATTTAGCAATCTGAATAACATGCATAAGTCTCTATCAAGCTGAATCTAAATCGGTTTGTGCTAGAAATAGATGAACAACTTTTCGAGAAATTCACCAAAATATCAAATAGTGTTGAAAAATAACACAGAATTAGGTTTAATTTGCTTTCATTTTTCTATAACTTGCTTTGTCCCTTTTTATGAACGATTCGAAGGAAAACAATTTCGAATTTTTATAATTCTTATTTTTAGTATGCATATTTAACAGGTCCACTTTTATGCTATTATGAAATTTAGACCCCCTTTTAATTGAACCACTATAGTAAACTAAAAGTCCGTTAAATAACAATCAGTGGAAAACTCCCCCAACATCTCAACATAGTTAAAGCAAATTAAAGCCACCAAAATCCTAGAAAATCACACGCAAAACTGCAGAAATAATTTGGGCCAACTTTTTGAGGGAGGCGTGCGGTGCGTCAACACGCACAACAGGCTATGCCAAGAAGGCGGACGACCATCAAAGACTGCTGCTTTTGGCTTTCGCCTCGACCCCGGGGCCCAGGCACACACAACTATGCCAAAAACGAAAAACGTGAAAACCCCAGAAGCGGGACGAGCCGGTAAATGCCTCAACTACCGGTGCAAAATACTTTTGGAACATACCTGTGCGTCCACTGCAATCGGCAGACAATTTCGATGCCGTCGTCGCGGCCGTCGACGCAGCAGCAGCAGCAGCAGCAGCGGCAGCCGTAGCTAATGACGTGGAGGCGACTGAAGCTGGGGCCGAGCCTGATGTTGCCGGCGTGGCAGATGATGGCGCAGCAGCAGAAGCAGCTGTTAATGTGTTGCAGGCGGAGGAGTTTGGGCTATGGTTGTTGTTGGGGCTATGTCCTGTGGGCGTTGGGCAGCTGTTAATTGGTGAGGCGGAAATTACGGCTGCCGTTAATGAAGCTGTTGCTGTGGGGTTAGTGTTGCTGCCGGAAATGTTTGTTGGTAAATTGTTGTTGGTAGTGTGCACATTGTTGTTGTTGTTGCAGGCAACAGCCGTGGATGCGGCATTTGAGTTCGGATTCGGACTGTCCAAAAAACGCGCACCGCCATGATTCTGTTGCAGCGAATATAAGCTGCCTCCAACTGGATTCAGATTTGTGGGCATTGGATAGAATTCCAACATTTTATTTTTAAATGGCCAACAAAATCTACAAGTCCTTTAAAGATTCACACACACGCATACACACTCGGTATAGTCACACACTCCTTGGTCTCTGTTTTTGGCTGCCCAGTAAAAAGACGAAATTTGTACGGAATTTTCGGGATATTTGCGATTTGACAATTGTCCGTGGCACAACGTGGGAGAACCAGCTGCGTTCGCTGTCAGTTGGCGTGTGATCGAACAATCAGCAAAATCAAAGCATTTCACTTTGCCTAACCAAAAGTCCCAGCTGAAACGCACCCCAGCCCCCACACACCCGTACAGCACAGAATCGCACCACTCACCCTTGACTGCTCTCTCTCGAAGTGGAGTTGCTGCTGCTGACTGCGCCGGCGCATGTTTACAAAAGCAACAGAGAATATCCCAGCAACTGCACGTGTTCGCTCGGCCACAAGGGTTGCTGCTGCAATTGCCTGCCCCTCCTCGAAATGTCCCCCAGTGCCCGGCGCATGTCTCAAGTGATTATTAGCAGAGGGAAATTTACTCAAGCGAAATTTCCCTATGGCCGGCCAGGCCACACCTCAGCAGCACAGCGATTGGTGTTCCATTTCCCCGCGTCAACCATTTTCTGTAGAGCGCATGTCACCCGAGCAATTCGTAGGGGAAGTGAGTGGAGGATGTCTTTTTTTTATATCCATTGTCGTCTTGGCTTAAATTTCAAGTTCTGTTCTCTGAAAGGGGCGTGTTGTGTCTCTGCAGTGAGTAGATGTTGCTGCTGTTGTTGTTGTTGTAGCTGGTGTTTGGGCATAAAGACATACTTGCACTTACGCGCGGCAACTTTGGCGTGTTCAGTGGACGACAACGACAATTTCTTGCTTTTGAGTGGGCCGCTGGGGCGAGCAGCTTGCATACCAGCAGAAAAACGATGGCCTTGTCTTTGTTTTTTGTTTTTTTTTTTTTTTGATTTTTTGTGTTTTGTTTTTCATTTTACTTTTTGCGGCTGGAAAAGTTGGGCATAAACAAGACGCTTTAGTCAGAACAGGGTGTTGCCGCTGGTTAAATTTATCATTGCAAATCAATGAAACCTCTAATATTTGATAGTTCTTTTTGAACAGTATTAAAGGGTTCTGATTGGGGTTAGAAAACACATTTTAAGAAAGATTAGCAAATACAAAAGTCTTCAATTTACATCTAAATATGAATATATCGATTTTTTAAGAAAGAAAGCCTTTAAGATTTTAGGCTTTCACTATCGACCAGATTTTGTCGAACTTTAATGTGTTGCATGTGCTCTTGTGAAATATTGAATGAGTATATCGGATAATAACGTTAGATGCACAATCCGTAGAATTAAAAGTAAGTCGAATCCTAAGTTTAAAAAGAACTTCCTATAGTTATCATTAGAAAAGAAATGAATACCACAAATCACCTTAGTGAATACCGGAGCATAGCTGTTTTAGTTTTCGAGTTTCTACGCTTTGATCTGCAATTCACACACAAGGCTTTCAATAACTCGTCACTCTTGAAAATAGGAATTACACTTTCTCAGTGTGGCAATTCTTAAGAAGACCCATAAGACACTAACCAACACTCACCTTTTTATACTCTGTACCGAAGGTACATAGAGTATTATAAGTTTGTGCAAAAGTATGTAACATCCAGAAGGAAGCATCTCCGACCCCATAAAGTATATATATTCTTGATCAGCATCAACAGCCGAGTCGATATAGCCATGTCCGTCTGTCCGTCCGTCCGTCCGTCCGTCTGTCCGTCTGTCCGTCTGTCTGTCCGTATGAACGCACAGATCACAGAGATGGTAAGAGATAGAGGTTTGACATGTATGGGACATATGCTTCTTATGTCTGCAGGCAGATCAAGTTTATTTTCAATTTTGGCCACGCCCCCTCCCGCCCCCGCAATTTAGAAAAAACGTCATATCTCCCACAGTTTTGAAGTTAGATGGCTTGTTCCTTCTGGACATATTTAGTTTTTAGGATAACTTATCGATCCACTAAAGGAATGAAGAAGATCGGATGAACGGTTTTCGAGTTATGATCAAAAGACAAATTTTCTTGGTACAGAGTATGTTATAGTCGGGCTTGACCGACTTTCTTTCTTGTTTTTGTTGATTATTTATAAACTTGTTTTCGATTCACCAATAAGACTAAAGTTCTTTGAAGACCTGCACACTTTTGGTATAACAGCAAATAAAGTTCGACTTTGCATGATGACTTTAAGAATATAATTAAGAATATATAACCTTTATCTGAGCTGTAAACTACAATTACCATTACAAATACCATAACAATTCCCATTACAATTACAATTACCTTTACAATTCCCATTTAAATGAATGGGGTATTAAGAACCCTAACTTCCATTAGAATTACAATTATTTCGATATTAAAAATGTATTAACAATTACAATTATTTCAATAATTACTTTAAATAATTAAATAGTATGGCAATTAAAATAATTTGAGTAATTTCACTAAATTTTGAATTTTCAGATTTGTTATGTCATTAAAACTTGCAACTGAAACTACTCAAATTATTTCAATTAATAAATTGTTGAAGTTTTAAATTAAATTATTGAAATAATTGCAATTTTATTCAATTTTTAATTACGAAAAAACTGTTTGTAATGGTAATTAAGTTTTTAAAAATACCAATAATTGTAATGTTGATTGTAATGGTGATTGTAATGGTAATTGTAATGGTAATTGTAATGTTAACTGTGATGGTAATTGTAGTTCACAGCTCTGCCGTTTATATCGTAACAGTAGCAAAGAGAAATGTTAATGTTCCGCTTTCTATTTACTATTCATAGCAATTCCCTTTTATTAAAAATATGAGCCCCTTTCAGATCCAAGACCACCGGGTGTCATGGTAATCTTCTCCGAAGAACCTCATTATCCGTAAATATAACAGATGAATACGAGCAGAATGTGGGCAGCTGGTCCCCCTTATTCAAAGAATTAACTTAGAAAAATTAACTTTTTCATTTATATATATTTTTTTTTCGACATGTTTCTAAAGATTCTTTCTCATTTCATATCAAAAGCATTTTTATTTTATTATTTAATGCTAAAATGTATCATTAAAGGATAATTTAAGAATCATTAGTGCAAAGCTGCCCCTACCTTTTTCAAAAGCTGGCTACGCCCTTGATTCTCGAGTTGGTCCCTTAGTAGGATCAAATCATGATGACCCTATGTTAATCAAAGCTCGACATTCATAATTGATTTGATCTTGAAATCAGCTTGTTGCGAGTTTGCCTGAGATAAAAGTCAAGCTGCATTTAATCCGAAAAGTATTTCTTTATGAACAAACCCGATTGACCTAGGCTCGATTGCAAAGCTTGATGTGTCTGGCCGGCTCGAGGTGATTAGTTTATTGCTTAGTCCCGGCTCTATCTTTATTAGACTTCAGTTATCTCCTCATTGACTTAAGTGTTTGGGAATTCCAAGGCAGCACAAGTGAAAAAACCGCAGAAAAACGCTAAACGCTAGTCTACAGAAGCCTTTGCGTATGTGTGTGTATCCATTTAACCTCACTGTATTGGTACGAGGGACTATTATCCGTTTTCTCTATTATTTTATTATTATTTTCTGCAATTTTATGACTCTTTTTGGCTTATGTATTAAGAATCAAAACTTACTTCAATCTCGAGTAAGGATCATTTGATTTTCAGGTACGGATCAGAGCTTTAAATTAGCCTTTTCCGGAATGTTTTAATCCGTTCGTACTTGTATCAAGCTCGATCAAGTGCGGCTGGTAGTTGGAATTTCAATCTGAAGGTCGCCAGGCTTGCCGTTTTTTTTCTGTGTAGGAATAATTAGAACTTTAAGAACGTTTCTGAAAAATTGAGTCTATTTTGTTTAGAGGCTCGAGCTGGTTATTAGGAGTGCGCTTCAGTACCGTTTTGCAGCCTTGAGTATTCAACCATAATATTTCGACAAATTATTCTTAACAAAAATCCGCAATAATTTAAAATTGAAATCTTCGCTCAGAGTGGTTGACACCCTGTATATCAGAGCGACCAACATCAAAAGTAGGCAAGTGAAACCCCGTTTTCGCAGCCTTACAAAACCAAGCAAGAAAAGCCAACTATTACAACCACCCACAGAAACATCCACTCAAACGCAAGCACACCCATACCCATACATACTCACCCACCCACACCCACCCACACCCACACACACACACACACACACACACGCACACACACACAAACACTTATTGGGCACAAAAAGAAAGGCGAGCAACAAGGAGCAAAGCGGAAGCTGAAAAGACAAACCAAACATGGCGCTGTGCATAAAAGTTTGGCGCTACTTCTGATGCCTTTGCTCCTGCCTCTGAATGGCTCTCTATGTTGCTCTTAGAACTGAAGCTCCTTTTCTTTCTTTTGTTTTGCGCTTTTGGCAACTTCTTCTTGTTGGCTCTGGGCTTAAGACTAGGCTTTAGCTTCAGAACTTCACATCGGTAGGTTTGGCTTTGGCTTTGCCTTTGTGGAAAGTCCACAGTTAAGTTGAACGTGTTTTTGTCCAGAGCTTAGGATATCTTAGAGACCAACCGAATGCGCCAAGTGAGAGAATTTGGCAAAGTTGCTGGCATTGTGCCGCACTTGGCCAAGAAATTGGCAGCGCATACTTGTGATGCCCCTGCCCCGGTGCTCCCCCCGTCCCATGTCGTTGGCTGAGTTTTGTGTTGCCAGTTTGTGCAACTTTGAAAACTTTATTTACCGATTTTCGACTAGAACAAAGGCCACTGAAACTGGCAGAAGTATGAGGCGCATTGGCTGTGGAATTATAACAAAGCAGCGAAAAAGTATCTACTACTCAAATTTTTTCCTGTTTTTTGCTTTATTTGTGCATCCTAGCCAAAAAGGAAGCGGCATCAAGCTTGAACAATATTTAACAACATTATTGGAAATTTAGAAAGCAGCTAGAGATGTCAGAAAAATTATTTAAAATAAGTTAGCAACTTTATTATGCGTATAATAAAATGAGTTAATTAAGATTCCTTGGTCTTAGTGACATTGATGGCAAATATAAATTGGACAGATAGTATACCGCAGCGCTCTCTGTTTCTAATCGTCGTAAAAATGTCGTAGTTGGTATTTAATATTCAAGAATTAAATTGAGAATTTAACAAATTTTATGAGACTTAAGAACTCCATCGATTTGATTGGTAGATTTAACTATTTGGCATCGAAATGTACTTAATTGGCTTAGAATCTAGAGATGGTTATCTCCTGATAAAACAAGAAAGAATGTCGGTCAAGCCCAACTAAAAGATACTCTGTACCAACGAAATTACGCGCTCAGCATTAATTTTGATGCTGCAGTAACAGCTGAAAGCAGCGCTGCTACAGCGAACAATCTTTTCATCATAACTCGACAACCGTTTAACCGATCTTCAACATTCCTTTGGCGGATCGATCAGCTATCCTGATTAATATGCCTAGAAGGAATGAACCATTTATCTTTTCAACTATGAGAGATATGACCTAATTTGCATGGGCGATATGAGGCGTGGCCAAAATTAAAAATAAACATGTTTTGCTTGCATACATGTCAAACCTCTATCTCTTACCATCTCTGAGATCTATGCGTTCAAATGGACAGACATACGGACAGACAGACATGACGGACATTACCCGGCTGTTGATGCTGATCAAGAATATTTATACTTTATAGGGTCGGAGATGCTTCCTTCTGGATGTTACATACTTTTGCACAACTTATTATGTACCTACGGCACAGAGTTTGATTTGGTTTGATTGGACAATTGGTTCAGGTACCTCAAGTAAGAATCAAACCTATATTCATGAATATATTTAAAACTAAATTTATGATAGGATAATGGGCTATTGCATGTCCCTAAAAGATGGTGTATATAATCTCAGAGATGTGCACACCACCTAAAAGTCAGTAGAAGCTCATTCCTTGGATCAACGCTTTTTGTAATCGGGATCAAAGATTAGGTTCATAACTTTGGTAAACCTATTTTCTGCTAAATCAAGAAACATTGGTGAGCAAAACCAGGGATGCAAACCACTCGAAAATAAGTACTGGTTCGGTTCAGTGGTTCGCACAGTTTCTAAACCGCCGGTTCTGTTCATAACATGGTTTTTGGAGTTAAATGTGGTTCACAAAGGCACATAAAATATGATTTCGGTGAAGTGGCTATTGGATCATTTTTGAAATTTGATTTCTATAATCCATTCGAATATCTTTAAAATCCTTAGAGCAATCTGCAAAGATTATTATGTCGGATTCCCAGGACTCGGCTATCAGTTCCTGGAGGAATGCCCTTATTTTTTGGCAGATTAAGATTGAATTAAGGTTAAGAAGTACCACAGAAAATTGTAAATATTGTCTAATGAAAAAACAAATTTAGATTGATGACAGGTAAATTAAGAGATCGGCGGGAAATTGCAGAAGACTTGTAAAATTCTCTCCAGGTCATCCTTAAAAGTTATATCGTTCCGACAACGCTAAATATGTAGAGGGTCGATCGAAATGTTTGAAAATTATCTTCGGGAAACGATTTAAATTTCCTAATTAATCAAAATCATTGGCTAGAGGAAAGCAATTCCCGTTAAAACTCGTCAGAGAACTGAACCGAACCGAACCGTTTTTATTTGTGGTTTTCGGGTCGGTTCAGAAATTCTGAAAGGAAGTCGGTTCGGTTTGCGGTTCGGTTCACCAGCGGGAATAAGCGGTTCGGTTCGGTTCAAAACCGGTTCAGTTCAGAACCGGTTTGC
Source organism: Lordiphosa andalusiaca (assembly GCA_035044965.1). Classification (NCBI taxonomy): domain Eukaryota; kingdom Metazoa; phylum Arthropoda; class Insecta; order Diptera; family Drosophilidae; genus Lordiphosa; species Lordiphosa andalusiaca. The sequence continues at coordinate 420,504 of JAWNNM010002188.1, read as the reverse complement.
ATCCCTGAGCAAAACACAAAATCTTGATCATGTAGAATATTTTAAATAGATATTGAAAGTGATTCCTTTAGTACAAGATATATCGCTCTATATAACAGTGATAAGATCGGACACATTGAATTGAAAACACATTGAATCAAGGCATCGTGATTAGACAATACGCTTTGTACTTATAGCAAATGTCGTAAAGGTTGCTTAGTGATACAATTACAATGTGAATAATTTGGTTTAATGGATCCTTAAATATAATTGTAGAGCTCTGAATTATATTTCAAATTCGAGAAGGCATGTCGATTTGAATTCTTATGCCATGGTTGAATTGGAAAAGTAATTCTATGATTTAAGATGAAATAAAGAAAATAAAATTCTGTTCAACCGAACCCCTTTAAGGTTTCTTTATACTCCTTGTTTCGATACTATTTATCTGTTCCATCGCTTTGCATTTCTGAAGTTATAAATTGTGGACTCCTCCGGACTCCTTGTGGTTGTGGAAAAGCTTCGGTTTAGGTGCGCTTCCCATTTTCATCTTACCTTTTGCGATTTCAGACCGTGAACCTATGCATTTTCGTTGGCATTGCCAAACGACAAAGTGTACTCCAAAAGAGTTAATATTTTCCTCGATTTTTTTCCGTGCAAAGTCCGCTTCTAAATGTCAAATTTTATGACTGGCAATTGCCAACAATTCGGAGGCGTATGTATGCATAATTAAGCCAATCGCGTTAAATCCATTACTAAATGAGGAGTTGGGTCATTGTCAGTTTGCTGGCCACTGCTGTGGCCTCAGCAAATACTCCAAATTACGGTTTTACAGGCGTCATAAAGATAAATGCTCATATATTATAAATATATATATATTTTAGCTCGTATCGGAAAGATAGCAACACGCCGCACAAAAACGAAAATTCAATTAACCTTGGCAACAGTAGAGCCAAAAGGCTGGTTCATCCACAACCTCAACCCCACTAATCGGCATAATGATGACATCATCATGGAACCGATAATCAAATCAAATCGACAATGGGCAAAAAGTGGAAATTGTCATAAAACTCGTCCGGGGGACGTACGGGAACCGGAAAATCAACGAGCAGAAGGCGAGGCCATAATGTTATGGCACTGGAAACAAATTTAATAAAATATCTCAAAAACAAAAAAACGCACAAAAAGGGTAGCTCGGGGTTTGGGTTCACTGGCTGCATTGTGTGTGTGTGTGTGTGTGTGTGTGTGTGCGTCAATGGCAAAGTAATATTGAATAACCACAAACAACAACAGCAACAGCAACGCCAGAGCACGCTCGGCAGCCTCAGGATAAATAGTTTTTGTGTGGCACTTCAATTATCATTTGAGCATGATAAGCGCTAAAGAGGCATGAAGAGCAAGTAAACGGTCGGGTCCGACCCTTGCAAAAGTGGTAAGAAAGAAACCAGTCGAAGTAACCACACAAGACTGCTTGAAACTGTGCCGCAGGAGCAAAGACAAGCAGGGACCACCATAGACACGGATAGGGGTCATTAGAGAGGGGCTTTCGCATTCACATTGACGGCCAGTCAAGTAGAAGAGCGTTTGGCTTGGGCGGGTGGTGTCATTGTTTGTTTTTGGCATCGACTTCCACTCAGTCAGGCCCAAGATGTGGTAGGCCCACAAGAATAAGAATAACAGGACAGAGGAGACGACACTGCAGCTGCATTGCGAGAACTGTCAACACAACGCGTGCTGATGATTTTTCTCTGGAACTCGAGCAAATTGTATGTGAAGTAGGTAAACAAAAGGGTGAGGAGATGCTACCGCCAATGCACCCGCTATGAGCAGCGAGCACGCAGCAGGCCCAGGCATGAAGTGGGCTAATTTAATGGTCCCCTGCCTGGTAACAGCTACCCCCTAGTCCCACTCGCAGTCCTGTGTCCACCGTCGGAGGAAAAGTGTTAAAGGATTTATACGCGTAATTTTGCAGATGTTTAGATTTCAGAGCATCGACAAACCCAAAACAAACTCGTTTCTACACTGCGCGAAATAAGCAGATTTGATCTATAAGATCAAATATTTTGAGTTCTATAAGATTTAAACAAATTCTATCAGCAAAGGGAGTCGTGATCGGTAAATGTAGTAAATAATAAATATTTTTAAAAGAGAAATCGGCGGGCAATGCTTGAAACAAATGTAAAAAAATAAAGGAATGTTATCTTCGGCTCGGCCGAAGTTTGTATACCCTTGCAGCACGTTTTTCTAGCTAATTTGAAGGAAATTTCCACTAAAAACAAACAAGTTTTTCTCACAAAGACTACTTTCAGACTCTACTTTTCTATGACAGCTATTCTATATAGATGTACGATTGCGAACAACTTCGTGGAATCATGGGATGGCATAGAAAACTAAGATACACAAAGTATGGAGGCGTTTGCTTTGAATACAACAACTTTTTCTCACTAAAACTAGTTTTTCGACCAATCATTTCTATGGCAGCTATATGCTATAGTCATCCGATCCGGCCGGGTTTGATACTTGTGCAGCCTATTTGTACCACAAGGCTTCGTGCTAAGTTTGGTTGCGATAGCTTTCAAACTGACTGAGGAATTCGCATAGGAACAGACGGACATGGCTATATCGACTCAGCTCGTCATGCTGATCAAGAATATATATACTTTATGTGGAAATGCTTTCTTTTATGCGTCACAAACATCTGGACAATTCCAATATTCCCTCTGCAAGGGTATACAAATTATCATAGGGAAACGATTCAGATTCCCAAATTAATAAGTATCATTGGCTAGAGGATAGCGATTCACGCCTTAAAACTGGTCAGAGAACTGAACGAACTCATTTATAGTTTTCGGTTCGGCTCAGCATTTCTGAAAGAAAGTCGGTTCGGTTTGCGGTTCGGCTGCTTACCAGCTGGAATAAGCGGCTCGGTTCGGTTGAAAACCGGTTCGGTTTAGAACCGGTGTGCATCCCTGTTAAACAAAATTATTTATCGTAAGTCAACCTTTCGCTTATCATATTGGCTTCGCCTTTAGAATATTTCGCGTAAGTAAGAGATGTAGGAAGAACTGCATATAGATCCAGGCAGTTCTTGAGACGATACTGTAGTCAGATGTTTCTTAACTTAGAATGCACAAGTTCTTTGCAGTTGTGCTGAAACACATCTTCCTTATCTCGAGCCGGATTAACTCCTTAGTTCACCTTAGGATTTTGGCAGATACCATAAAAAATACCAACATTCTTAGAACACTTACTCTTATAAATGTTTTGGTACCATTATTTGAAGAACCATGAAGGTCTTGTGAAATTTCTTGACAAGTCGCTTTCACTTTACATTTTATTACCGATTTCTCATCATTTACATTTGACACATAAACTTTCAAATATCAAATTATAAACTGTAAGTTTAACTGGCAAATAGCAATGAGAAATCGATTCTTACAGGCTAAGTGGACTTAGTACATCACCTAAGCCGAATGGTGACCTCTCTGAACTCTTGAATTGAGGTTGGTCGCTTGTTTTAATGATCCAGCAAACACTCTATCGTTCTGTTCTTGAATACGGTCATTGTTCTCGCACTAGCAACGCAATAATTTCGATTTTGTATCTTATTTTTGTTTCAAAGCTGTTGTGAGCAGCTGGCAAGTGCGCGACATGTCATCCTTGCTGGTTTTCATCTCACGAGACATGATTTTGTGATTGTACTTAGATTTATAAGGAACGATTTGGTATTGAAACCCTTCTGCATCGTGATGTTATTTGTAGCTCAGTGGAACTAGGGCATAAGTCTTAGAAGCCTTTCATTTTTAAACTTCTTTCCATATATATTTTTCCCTCAGTGTACTCAGTGCCAAATTAGTTTGTGCCCGGTGTGCTGACTTGTGTCAACAGTCGCTGCTCCAACCCGAGTCCAGTGCTCGATTCAGCATCAATTTTTAGGCATTGATAGACATGCTGTCTGGCCGTACTCAGACACAGGGGACGAAACTAAGGCCGTGAATGCGCGAGTATGTATGGATGTATGGATGTATGAATGGTATGTTTGTATGTCTGCATCTTTGAAGTGGCTCAGCGTGTGCGCAATTTAGTTTTGAATATCAATGTCTTCCTCTACTCGACTGTGCTCTATTTGTTTAATGCCAATTTTAGTAATATTTAAAAATATAAGAGGGCCACTTCTGTAATGATTCGAATGTGCGTACAATGTGCATACCTCAGCTTCGACTTCAGCTCGTCCAAGCAGGATTATGGTTTTGCTTTGCTTGGTCGCTATGCCGTTTATTTGCCTTTGCACAGTTTTGTTTATAATCAACATTAATCGTTGCAATGTTTACGCAAAGGCCTGGGTTGGAATTCAAGACGATCTGCAATTCTGTTTTTATGGTGTGAACTTAAAGTTTCGCGGGATAGCCCCAGCTGGACAACTTTGTGTATACAGGCCACCACCACCCCTCAGCTCTGCTGTGTCACGAAATTGAAATCATACTTTGAAGTTTTTGGTCAAAGACAAACACAAATATTGGCAATACTCTAAAGCCGAAACCAAATAGAGCCCCCCAGTTGGCCAAACCGAAGAGACCAATATTCATTTGGCGTTCGCCGAAGCGGCAATAAATTGTTCAGTTGCCCTGGGGTGAAGCGTCAGGGGGCAAGAGCCTGGCATTGCCACTACCGCGAATCATACGCGTATTTTGAACCGCCCAGCATAAACCAAAAAACTTATATTTTCCAAATGGCCAACGTGTGTAAGCACGGTGCTCTGGAGGTCCACAAAAATGCAAGAAGAATTGTTTAATATTTTTTTTTGGGGATACTTTTAGAGCTTTGGCTGCACTGAGATGACCATTCAATGAATCATTTGGGACAATCTATATCAAAATATTTTTATTGTTAAAATGAACCCATGCCCAGGTTCGGACTCCTCTTCTTTTTGTAAGCATTTTCATTATTATTTATTCCATTTTTCATATATACAATGAGATACTTAAAGGATATTAACATCCTAGCGAATCTTATGATTTTGGACATAGCTGAGTATGTTCTTTAGATAAAGTCTTGCACTTTTTGGGTAATTGAAATATGTACATCCGATCCACCTTAGTGGTGAGCCTGAGTTCATAAGCTAGATAATTCTTACTACCTTTAAGTTAAAAGTAACTTTTCTTAGTGTCGATGGAACATCTCTCAGTCAACCTGAATGAACTAAAAGATAAATAATAATACAAGTAATATTCCTGGTCTATTACTTAGTATTTTCTATTAATAGACAGCAAATAAAAGGCAAGCTGAGCTCCTCTCCATCGCTTGGATTGTGTGCATCAAATTTTGTGTTTGAGGAGCTCTTTCATGGTAATTAACTTCAAAGCAGTCGCCAATTGCTAATAAAGGTGACCGGGTATGTAAGTTTGTGAAGAAAAGACCGTTTTATTAGATGACTCAAGGCAAGATCGAACCCACAATTTTGAAAGTTAAATTAAAGACAAGTTTTCTTTTCAGGGACTGCTAGAAATTAATTATAATTGTATGTAGAATCAATCTTATTCCGGGATCAGCTCAAGAATATACGGGATCCCCCCGTTTTTAATCCCGTTTCGGATTGATTTTTTTTTGAGTGTGGAAGCATCACAGAGCATACGGCATCTGGGAAGATCGGCTGTGTATAGAACATAGAATGTGATGCCAAATACATTTCCCCGGGTTAAGCTCGCCTCACGCTCAAACTCTTTCTTGTCTTTTCACAAACCAAACCAAAGAAAACCCCACATGGCATTTAACATGATGCATGTTTTTACCCTTGCAAAGGGGTATAAACGCATTGAAATATTCATTTCCGACCTCATAAACTATATGTATTCTTGATCAGGGAGAGCTGAGTAAATTGAGCTTTGTCCGTCCGTCTGTCTGTCTGTTTCTACCCGAACTAGTCTCTCAGTTTTGAAGCTTTCGAGCTGAAATTTTACACAGAGTCTTCTTTTTGCTGCACACTACTAATATGTCGGAGCCGACCGGATCGGATGACTATATCCCATGGCTCCCATAGGAATAATCGGTCGTAAAAATAGTTTTAGTGAGAAAAACTTTTTTCTTTTCAACGGAAACGTCTCCAAACTTTGTTTTCGTAGATTTACGAAAATTTTTTATAATTCTACCTAGGTTTATTGAAATCGGACAACTATATGGTATAGCTGCCATACAAAAGATAGGTCTGAAAAACAGTTTTAGTTAGAAAAACTTTTTTGTTTTTAATGGTAGCATCCTGCAATGTATTGTATTTGTTTGCTTTACGTGCTTTCACATAATTTTGCCAGTTTTTGGCCAAATCTGATGACTATATCATAAAGCTCCCATACGAACGATCGGTCGGAAAATGGGAAAAAGAGAATTTTTTGAAAATATTCAAGCGAGCACTTGCAAGGGTATAAAAACTTCGGCACAGCCGATGTTAGCTTAGCTTTCTCGTTTTTAATTCGAATATTGAATTCAATACTAGGAAAGTAGTACAAGTCAACAAGCCGATAAATCAGTCTGAAATGTAACTTTATGTCTGTGTGTCCAGAAAAATACAGTTACTTATCGGTTACCCAACTGGGCTCCACCGCTACTAACAAATATTAAAACGTTCCTCCTCCATCAATCAAATTTTTGCATAATTTTTCACTTGCAACCATTAATTTTGCCACATTTTTTGTTCGAACCGAAAGCACTGTGGCACGGAGAATCGATGACTACCCAAATTGTTCGCGTTCGGCTTCTGTTTGACTATTTTTCATTTTGCTAGGCGGCCATCCGTTCCGTTCGTCTGTCCGCGAATATTTTCTTTTTGCTTGCCAGCGCGCATTTTCCAATTTCATTTGCGTTGAGAACGCGGAATGTGAGCGCGGAGGGGCTTTAGGGCGCATTCATCAGTGGGCAGGGCGCGCCATCATCACCATCATCATCATCATCATCGTCGCCATTTGCCATCATCGTCATGGGCAGCCATTTGGCCGTTTGAAAAAGCAACATTTCAGCCATATTTTTCTTGCTTCCAATTTGGCGTAGTGTGCTTTGGCCATTTTTCATACGGGGCTTTGATGCGTAACCCTCCACCATGCCAAAGCTTTTTTCCGCTTTGCCCCCCAAAACGCAAACGCATAAAACGCGTCCTTTGAGCGATTTGAAGTCAAGTGTAAAAAGCGTTTTTGGAAGAAGCAAACAAAAAAAATTGGCAAGCAGCAGTTTTAAGTTTAATTTGAAAATATTTGAATTTTTTGCGCATTTCTTGGTTCAGTGGTCAGCACAAGTTGGCATCGTCCCACGCCCCGGGCGGCACCCTGCTGTCCGGCAATTGGTGTGAATATGGCTTATTAGCTCACAATGACAGCAATGAGCGGGAATATCCATTGGGTTACTTCGGCTATCTTTGCAAATAGTACATACGTACATATTCCCATCAACATTAAGGGCAAATGGCAAATATTTAAGGACACTGCCCGTCCATTTGCCAAAGTCAGGCAAACAACCCTTCGCCATGGACTCGCTATCGGCGCTTGTGTGCTCAGCACCAATCGGCCGCACAATCTCTGATGATTCCACTGGCGGCGCAAAACGTTTCAATATTTACACAAATTGCTTTTGGGCCTCACACAAATCGCATGTTTCAATCGTTCAGCGCACTTCATGGCCAATCTGTGATTCAAAAAGTTCCCATTTCGGGTATGCCGATGTGTGTGTTTGCTCATGGGAACAATATCAAGCAAAGGGGGAGTGATTATATCGTTTGAGTTAGTGTCATTAATCCTGGTTTGTAAACAATAGAAATTACAGTCCTCACACGTTTCACACGATGGCCTTTCTGCAAAAAGATGTAAGAACTTGCTAAATATCTTTATCAAGGAACTTGCGTACCAAAGGTGTCATCAAGGACAAAGCTATCATGAGACTTAAAGCAGAAGAGCCCAAAGCCTATGCGCGCAGCCAGTATTAGTTGCCATTTTCCGCTTGGCTTAGCCTCTCAGGAAAATTGCAGCCACATCTTCCTAAGTTTTTCTCCCATGCCTCTGGAAATTATGAAAACAGTTTATGGTAGCGAAGATTTGGTTGTTGATTACGTGTGCATCAGACACCCACCACCAGAATTACACTAATTTGTATTTAAAGCAATTTGTTTACTCTGGAAATGGCAATGAGATTGGAATGCCCAAACGCTTTGCGCAATTACACACTTGTTGGTCTACACCCAAGATACTATTTCAATTGAATTGAATTGACCAACTGCCTTAAAAGTACGCACCAAAATTCTTTCTTGCAAATCGAACAAAGAAGACCACTCGTAGTTCTCTCTGCTGAAATAACATAAAATATACAATTGTTCAGGGATGCAAGCCGGTTTTGAACCGCCTTTTCCAGCTGGTGAACCGTACCGCGCACTGAAACTGCTTCCTTTCGGAAATGCATAACCGAACCGAAAACTACAAAGAAGAACGGTTCGATTCGGTTCAGTTCTTTACATCCGTAGCAATGCCGGATTGATATAACCTTTAAGGATGACTTGACAAAAGTTGTATACTATTTCCGACAATACCTTAATATACTTGTCATCAATCTACGTTCTTTTCCCTATTCTAACTTTCTGTAGTACTTCTTTACTTTACTTGAATCTTAGCCAGGAGCGATTTTTCTTATAGAATATGATAAATAGGGTGTACAAGATACATGCTATGTAATCTTTCGTAGCTGACATTCTACGATTTCGGAGGCATTCGTCTAGGAACTCATAGATCATCATAAATTGAGTACATTCTTCTGGGGATTTTAAGGATATTCGAACGGACTATAGAATTTCAATTTCCAAAGTGTGAGCAAAGTCACATTACAACAGAAATCATAATATTTCAGAATCAGAATATTTCAGAAACCGCAGTTCAGTTAGCTCCAAAAACCATGAAATGAACCATAATGGCGGTTCAGAAACTGTGTGAACTACTGAACCAAATCAGTACGTACCCTATAGCTCTACGTTTAAGTACCTAATTTTTCAGGGCTTTTTCAGTAGGAATATCTGAATATTTTAGTACTTCCCAAAAAAAGTGTTCTGTTTTGAGAGTGAGAAAGTCTGATTCAGATTGACCTGCCATTTAGGTGAGCAAGACAGTACAGAAAAATTGATGGGCATATTTTGGAAGCTCTGGTTTATTTAGTTTTTTATCCCGGTGAATCACGAATATTTCTTTTTAATTATTGCCCTTTTCCCGAAAATGTGTTTCAATCAATCAAGTTGCTATACTTATATTAATCATCCAATTCGCGCGGTTTCGACCTATTAGCAGTGAACAGAAGACTCTTTCTGAGGAACTAAATAGCTTGCGTAGAAACAAACAGACACACAGACGGAAGGACAAAGCTCAATCGACTCAGATCAAGAAAATATAAACTTTACTTTGGGCTGAAAGCTGATTCCCTTTCTATGCACCGCAAATCCTCTGTGCCAAGTTCTAGTACTTTTGTAAAGTGTACAACAATAATATCTTAAGCCAGATATCCTCAAAATGCATGCAAGTCGTTGTTTTTTATCTCCAGACTCACAAGTGGCTATTGGATGTTCCATCATTGAACTGCAATTGCTTGTTTCGGCTCTGCTCCACTCTTGCTACATTTTTTTGCTGACCAACCAAACTAAATATTTGGCCACCCTGCGTTGATGCTGGCCATAGAAAAGATGCCCAGAGCAAGCAATGGCGGCGTCCATAAAAGCCAAGCCAGTTTGGGGTCAGCATAAAAATGCTGAAGCATAAAAATACTGAAGAACAGTGAATAAAAAATACCAAACCAAACACGTCAGTTTTGTCAGTAGTTTCGGCTGTGTCCGTGTGCAGCTTTTATGGTTTGTGTTGTTGTTTTTATTATTAAGCCCAAACAAAGGCAGCAACACTCATACACACACACACACACACACAGGCTCACACTCACACACACACTTGCACGATGGCTATCTCATACATATTCTGTATACGTATCCCGTTCGTTTAACTGTTGTTTTTATGCGCTGCAGACAAATATTTGCTTTCCGACAATAGTCATAAATACCAAAAGCTACATGCTCGGCATACTTAGAAGTACACACACTCGCACACACTCGCACACACACACACACACATGCGCGCCCTGGGCGCAAATAGAAATCGAGGAAAGCAAATAGCGCGCAGGATATGGTTTTTGGCAGCACCAACAGTCAGGATAGTGCCAAAAAAAAGTAAAAGAAAAGCAACAAAAGCAGCGAAAAATGCGACTGCCCTGTTTCCAGATATGCGACACCGAACGGATCAGAGTGTGGATACAAGGGGATGCAAGGCCAGCGAGAGCCAAACAAAATGGCTGCGCAAAAAGTGGCAGCAGTCGCCAAAAATATTAGAGAAAAAAAGCTAGTGGTCACACACACACACACACTCACATATATACACAGGAACAACACTGTAATGGTGGCTGGGATATGCCAAAGCGTTTAACAGAATGGCGACCAACAACTGTCACACCCATCAGTGATCCGAGAAGGGGTATGGGAAAGGCCGCCTTCCTCATTTGAATTGAAAGGTTAAAGTTGTTTCAGGCAAAAATTATACAACCTTCTTTACTTTTCGATCGTGGAAGATCATTGGATTACAATGGTAATGGGTGCAAGGGATGGAAACTGTTCTTATCTGCCTGCTAGTGCATATAAGGAGTCGAACCTCTAGCTTTTGTTTGTTCATAAGAAATAAATGGGGTCGGAGTAGCTTTTTTCCACTACCTTACCTGGCAGAACCTGTTATGGTTTGCCTTTCGAACCTTACCTTCTAAATTAAGGACCTCCCAAACCTAAACTTGATCAGACATTTTAAGATTCAAACATTGATTTTAATAGTTTCGCATTTCGCTCTTTACGGCGTTGGGAATATAAAACGGGTAACTAAAATTCGGCGTTTCAAAGCGGTTTTAGTCAAATTAAAGGGCCCCGTTTTTAGAATTTAAGTACACAAGGGGCTTAGAAAAATGCAATATAATTCTTTTAATTTCTAATACGTGCTTCCCTGATAGTTTAAAAAAAAACATAAGTTTCTGACTTAAGTAAACAAGCTTTGAAGATGCCCTTCAAAATAGAGAAGGACAATGCCAAGTAACGAACAAAGTTTCGACAATTTCAGTTTCAAATGTGCAATACTAACGTAGCATATTTATGTAGAAGTTTCAAAAACTCCTACCGATTTCAAAGACAGCAGCTTTTGAAAGCCATGGATGAGTTCTTTAAAAGGATCTCAATAGTAAATATGGTCCATTTCATAACTTATCAAATTTAATTGGCATGCCGCCAAGTCGCACGAAATCGTGTTAAAAATATTTATAGTAAATCTTTTTTTTTCAATAAAAAGTATTAAATTTTGTATGGATGCCATATCTAAGTGATGGACATATAGTTTGAAACTTGTTCCAACTATGGAAAGTCAAAAATTTGACTAAAAAGTGTGATACTTTATTATTTGTGGATTTAAGTTGCAATAAAGGTCCAATCAGATGTGGAAAATTTCACTTGTACTACTCAATTAATTTAAGTACACTTATATCTATGTATTAACTCATACAAAATACTTAATAAAAATAAAATCTAGATCAAAATATTAATCGGTTCAAAAGTAATTGAATTTGTTGCTAGGTAAAGCGATTTTGTGTCCCGCTTAGAAGGAAGTATTTCCGACCACATGAAGGATATATATTCTTGATCAGCATGTCGAGCTGAGTTGATTTAGCCTTGTCCGTCTGACGCTGCATTTTAGTCGAAACCGGCCAAATCGGATGACTACAGTATATATATATATATATATATATAGCTGCCATAAGAACGATCGGTCGAAAAACTTTTTGTTTTTAATGCAAACGTCTCCAAACTCCGTATTTACTAGTTTTCTATGCTTCTCCATGACTCTCCCTAGTTTGGTCGAAATCGGACATCTATATAGTATACTTGCCATAGAAAAGGAAGATTAGAAAAATGGTCTTCGTAAGAAAAACTTTTTTGTTTTCAATGTAAACCTCTTTAAAATTGGCATATATTTGTTTTATAAGTTTCCACACAGTTCTTCAAGTTATTGTCAAATTCGCATGATTATAGCATATAGCTGCCATAGGCATGATCGTTCGAGAAACTAGTTTTAGTGAGAAAAACTTGTTTGTTTTCCAAGACAACGCCTCCAAAATTTGTATTTCTTAGTTTGCTATGCTTTCCCATGATTCCACTAAGTTTGGTTAAAATCGGACATCTATATAGTATAGCTGTCATAGAAAAGTAGAGGCAAAAATTAAGTCTTGCTGAAAAAAATCTTTGTTTGTTTGCTTTCAGTGAAAATGTCCTTCAAATTAATTAGAAAATGAGCCGAAGATAACTTTCCTGTCTTTTTTTTGTATTATCTAGCAAATATTTGCTTAGTTTATTATAAGAAATTGTTTTACTAAAATAAATTATGATTCGTCTTTAGCGCGTTTTTTAAGTCGAATTTCTAAATTTTCGGGCGAGTTCAACTGATTTCTATACCCGTTACTCGTAGAGTAAAAAGGGTATACTAAAGTCGTGCAAATGTATGTAACAGGCAGAAGGAAGCATGTCCGATATCACAAAGTATATATATTCTTCATCAGCATCAACAGCCGAGTCGATATAGCCATGTCCGTCCGTCTGTATGAACACCTAGATCTCAGAGACTAGAAGAGCTAGAGCAACCAAATTTTAGATGTAAGCTAGTATTGTCTGCATGCAGATCAAGTTTGTTTCAAATTTTGGCCACACCCAAAGAGAGCAGATTTATGAAAAAATTAGTTCGATTTACTTAAGGACGGGCTTTAACTATTGATTTTTGATAGTTTTTCTGCATTTTCTTTTGTACTGCCTTGCCTTCGAAAGTTCGTAAAAATTACTTAGCGGTTCTAAAACTCTGTGAACCACTGAACATATCCAGATCTTATTTCCTATCGGTATGCATCCCTGATTAAAGCTATTGTTTTAAATAAGTTTTAAGCAATTACAATCAGCAGCAGCAGAAAAGTATACTCTTAATAATGAAAGTGAGCTGATAAAAATTATGCCAGTGTCAAAAGGAATATTAATATTTATTTATTTATTCCAATTATATCAGAAAATGGTTGAAATAAATACTATAGGGACTGTTCTTGCATTATAAAACTATTATTTAAAACTTTCAATTTACTGAGAAACGTATCCGCCCATCAGAGTTACCACTGTTCACATACACACACACAAACATATACAAAGTTGCGTTCGGTGAGTGGCCAACGGGATGTTGGCAACTTCAAAGCCCAGAAAAAGTTTTGACCCGCGAATAAGAAACGAGAAATGGGAAATTGTGCTAACAACAAAGGCAAAAGCTTATCCATGTGAAAAATCTATGCCGCGTGTCCAATGCACACGTCCCCGTTGCCCTCGCTTTGCTGTGCTCTTTGGTGCCCTTAACGCGTTACACCTTCGTGGAAACGGGATTGGAGATGGAGACGGAGACGGGAACGAGCCAACAGGCAAACAAACAAATAAACAAAGCTCACGTGCCTTGCCGGAGATTATCCGCGCATCACAATCAAAGCAGCGCAACAACAACAACATCAACAAACAAACTACCCGCCGCATAGGACTCGCCTTGGAGTATGAGTCTAAGGACCTGTTTGATTTGCCCAGACCACACCCTGTCCGTGGAGTGAGGTCGCTTTTTGCGATGCTAATCTCGGCGAAATGTTACAAAATGTTTAACAATTAAGTAGCGACACGCGCTGCCACGTTTCAAGTGTATGTGTATGTCGGCTGATGTGTGTGCGTGTGTGTCCTGCCCGGGGGCACTTTTTTATTGACAGATATCGCTTACAGATACCCGCGCCACTCGATGCAATTGAGCGAAGGGCAGGCCACTTGATGCTGATCACAGCGATAATAAAATGCAAAGAGCTAATCAAGAGTTCAAGTTGTTTCCCAGCTTACATGTGTAGTCGTTAAGGATAAGTGTCCGCCATCGACGATTTAAGATTAGGGATCGCTTTTGAGAGGTGAGTGCGTACATGAAGAAAGAATACTTCTCTTTAAACACAAAGCAAATTCGTTGACAAGACAAAAAGTGGATGACATCACTTTTCACTTATTAACATTTGGTGTTCTCTTGTTAAGTGGCTTGGACATGTTTCAAAAACATTTAGAAAAACCCCCTAAAACCATATTAGAAAAGAAACCGTTTAGCTAATTTTTTTTAAACACTTTGAAAGTTTGGAACTCATAGTAGATATTATCTTCATAAAATGTTCTTCCATTAGGGACATAACAAATTGGTTGCTTTATATTAAACCTTTTGAATAAACAGTCAATGCTAAAACCAAGGCTGCAAACCCTTAAAATTATCCATGAGGTTCGGTTCGCGGGTTCGAACCCATTGTAAAATCCAAGGTTCGGTTCGCGGACCGGTTCTTGGAACCCCTGAACCCAAGGTTCAAGGTTCGAACCTTGGTTCGCTTGCACATAGAAGAATAGTTTGACTTTTGAATCAAATATTCAATATTCAATATTCAAATATTGAATTCCTGTTACCAACTTTTAGAATCGACTTAGTTTAGGTTAATTGGCACTATATCTTCCAGGAGCTGTTCATTTATACTAGCTCTTAACTGTTCGTTAAATTGATACCTGAGTTGCTGGTACAGCTATTATAGTAAAAGGAATATTTTATAAGCCTTTGTTATTATGACTATACCAAAATGTTGAAACATTTGTCGATGGATGTAATCTTGGACAATTCACAAAACATCATTCACAGATTTTATATTTGATATTTGTTTATTGCTTTCATAAACTTCTCGACTTCGCAATCAGACGTTGAGTCATTTTTTTTTGTCGAATTTTGAAAACTCTCATAAAGCATATTAAATTGGTGAACCGAACCTCATTTTTCGAAAAAGTGGTCCGGTTCGGGTTCAGGTTCGAGGAGTCAAAAGTGTAAGACGCCTGGTTCATGGTCCGGTCCGCGAACCCCAGAAAAGCCGAACCGAACCGGTTCTCAGGGGTTTGGTTTCGGACCGGTTTGCAGCCTTGGCTAAAACGTTGGTAAAAGTCAACATTTTTATCAGGGCAACGTTTGGAATTTATTAAAACTAGCTGAATACCCGGCCTTGTCCGGGTCGGCGAACCTTTTCCTTCTCAGCAGTGAGAGCTAGAGCTCTGAGTCGTCGGAGACGTTCTTCTCGCTCCTCAGCTGCTTTACTTGCTCTGGCAGTGGAAGCTCGAGCTCTAAGACCTCGGAGACGTACCCTTTCGCTCCTCAGCTGTTTCACAAGCTCTGACAGTGGACGCTCGAGTTCGAACCCCACTAAGGCGATTTTCACGTTCTTCAGTCGTTTCATTTGCTATTTGAGTTTGCCGTTTCAAAGCTCTTGGAGCACGTTGCCCAATATATGATTTCTTTGGAGGCATTTTTTACAAATTTATCACAAATTTATTTGACAGAAATGGCAAGGTCACTTTTTAAAATCAACACTCAATCAATTTTAGCTGTTTTTGGACCAAGTCACAGACATGAGACATAGCCTATGACACTTTCCTGATCGACATGAACATACTGTGAAAAATTTGTGAAGATTGGTTCAGCGTTTAAGATGCCCATAAGGAACAAATATACAAACATACTTTCAATTTTATATATATGCTGTCATAGAAAAGTAAGGTTAGAAAAATAGTCTGAGTAGGTAAAACTTTTTTGTTTTTAATGTAAACCTCTTTAAAATTGGCATATATTCATTTTATAGGCTTTTACACAATTCTTTAAAGTTTTGTCAAAATCGAATGACCATAACAAATAGTTGCCAAAGCAACGATCGTTCGAAAAACTAGTTCTAGTACGAAAAACTTTTTTGTTTTCAAAGAAAACGCCTCCAAACTTTGAATTTCTTAGTTTGCTTTGCTTTCCCATGATTCCACTTAGTTTGATCAAAATCGAACATCCACATGGTATGGCTGTCATAGAAAAGTGGAGTCAGAAAAGTAGTCTTAGTGAGAAAAACTTGTTCCATTTCAGTGGAAATGTCCTTCAAAATAGATGTCAAATGGTAGAAAATGTAGTAGAAAATGGTGAGCTACTGGAAGTCTTTTACAATCTGCAATTAGGATCAGCTAAAGAGAAAACTGTCTGAAATATATCCGATGATGATGCTTCCTACTGGGTGCTGGTCTTTTGCTTTGGTTGTTGGTGCTCCAAAATGGCCATGCCGAATGTTCGAGGGCACTTATTAAAAACGAAAAAAGTGGCTGTAAAACCCGGCAGCAAACTGCTGCAATATGCAGCAGCAGTTGCAGCCGCAGTGCCAAAAACAGGAAAATGGAAGGAAAAGTGACGACAAGGAAACGATAAAAGCGTCATCCAGCTCCAGTTTCAGCACCAACCGGCAAACGACAACAAAAACGACAACGACAAAGTGCGGGAAGTTTGCACAAGGACATTGCTGCACTCACCACATGCATGCACACAAGGATATGGAGAAGCACACATACACAGAAACTCACGGGCAGATGACACAAACAAAAAGGACATCAGGAAACAGAGAGAGAGAGAGACGAAGACGGGTAAAAAAATCAACATGACAACAGTGCAAAGCAGTTAAACGAGTCCTTATACAGCTGTGTGTGTGTGTGTGTGTGTGTGTGTGTGTGTGTGTGTGGATTTGTGTGGCAGCACAACCAATTGAGGCTCCACTTGTCATGCACGCACGAACATGAAAAGAAACACTGACACACCCACACCCACACACACACAGAGAGTGTGCGTGCGTCCAATGTCAATAAGGCTGGTCACTTTTCGGCGCTCCATCGGCTAGCCCCAACAGCCACATGGGCAACCCAACCCACTGCCAATAGCCAGGGCCATGCGCTTCACAGCATCCTATGACAAACCAAATATGTTTCGTGGTTTTTACGGAAGAGTCGTTGCAAAGAGCAGCAGACCAGACCAGGACACACACACTCGAAATCAATCAGTTTTGCGTCCGAGTCCATATCCCATTCAGTCAGTCGAAGTCCATGTAAATGTAAATTTGCGCCTTTTTGCAACTGCGAATCTGAATCTCGCTCTGGCTCTGGGCTCTGCGCTCTCCGGATCAGACCCCGGCTTCCAGCCGTGACATTTGCAATGATGAAGTGCATGTTGTCAGTCCCTTTTGCGTTTGCCTCTGTTGACATTTTTCTGTTTGACCACGGCCCAGTAGGCAAGGACCTGGGCGCACACACATAACGACTTATGTCCTGGCCACCACAGTTGATTCCCATTCAAGTGGCCCGACCAAGTGCAATGGCAGCGGCGGCAAAGTGTTGCAAAGTTAATTACCAGCTTCGATTGACACAGATGCAGGATGCAGAATGGTAATGAAGCTTCGGGTCGTCAAAAGGGCAATTTGTGGAGGTCTAAGTGCAAGCAAAATGTTTACCATTTAACAAAAAATGAATATAAAAATCTTAACGGTTCCTGTTTTCGGCAATCCAAGTGGAGTTCCTTTCTGCCAATCAAATATTTCATCTACCAATTTTTGTGGTCAACTGAAAAATGAATTCAAAATGTAATATTGGGGACTTTGAGCCGTTTTTGAAGTTGTTGGAAGCTAACAGCTAAATTGTATAAGCTTGACATGCAAATGAATACTTTCAATCATCAGTTCGCGTCTCCGAATCAAAACAATCCTAAAGTTAAGGCTCGGAACCACAGAAGCCGGACTTAGTATCAATGCGGAGAAGATGGAGCTCAATCTCTTTACCAAGAGATACAAGGAACCGCAAATAGACTTCACCAAAGACAAACGAAATATCACTAACGTAGAGCGGAGTAGAAATCGACAGTAAACTGTTATTGAAGCTGAATGTGGAAGAAATAGCACAGCATAGTTGGTAGAGAGATCAATAGTAGCACGGACTACATTATCCTGAAATTCAACTCAATATGCACATCAGCACTATTGCGACCAGAAGACTTCCTTAAAAAGAGCACCGGAGTTGGCAGAAATTCACGTTCCAAAAAACAAAATAAATATCTACGTGGACACTCCATCAACTTCAGAAATGTCGTGGCGAGCAGGGAAGCACTCGATTCCCTCAGCAAATGCTGGATTCCCAGCCACCGGGGCATCGATGAAAATGAGGTGGCAGACAGTCCTACAAAAGCCGGAGTCGTTCTAGGCCAAGAAGAAACACTAAACATTCCTATCTCCCAACAGACGCTAAAAAGCAAGATGGAGGAGAAAGCAGAGAAAGAAGCAGAGGTAAGGTGGGAAAACACCAGCGGATGCAGAATCTCTGAAATTACCCAGTCGGATTTGGTGGAACGTGGTTCCCAAAAGAATGCCTTCTAGCACACTTCTTTTTACAAGGAAGAATACACTACCAACTTTTTCAATTTGAAAGAAGGCATATAATCTGTATGAAAACTGATGCACGTTCCTTTTGGCAGAGGGTTAGAAGCGAAGAAGACATGCAAACGTCCCTTCTAATGGCACGCAAACTAAAGTTGGAAGGGAGAGCCGAGCGTTTTTACGAAGTTGAACGAACAACAACAACCCATGCAAACGTCCCTTCTAGTAGAACAGTTCCTGCTGCGTTTCGCCCCTGCACAAAAGCGAATGGAAGATTGCAGGTTTTTGCAACTACTTCTTAGTGGCAAAAGTTGTATACGAGATGTGCTTCTGGCACGCATTCATGTCCGACTGGGTATCTGCTACAGCTCAAAAGAAGAGACTGTAGACTGCTCATTGGCATACACAGAGGGGGAAAAGACGAAACATTGGTCTCAATACAAGCACAATTGGTTTCAAAAACTAATCAGGAACGGATTTTCTCACTTGAAGAACAATTTCCCAGAAGAAAGCGGCCAAGAGGCCCCCATAACGATTTTTGGCATTCGTCTTAACATCAAAGATCCTCCTGGATTTCTAAGTCAAAGGTATCGAAATAAACACCCGGCCTCATTAAGGACCTTAAGGTCCATGTGTGACCCCATCTGGGGTTAGCCGGAACTACCTAACCTAATCTAAGGTACGGAAATATGAGGTCTGAAATTTTTTGGGATGCGTAGCTAAATATTAATAAAAAATATTTTAAAAAACAGTCAGTAGTTTCCTTAAAATGTCTAGAAATTTTCAAATAAACTGTTTTATTTCGTACATAAACTGCTTGACGTTTTTGTAGATTTTGTTTTAACTTTCCTCTCGATTTTAAGACTTAATCGCGTAGAGCTGTAGGTGCAATTTTATTATGAACTAAGTATAAATTATCTTAAAATGTATAAAGTGAGTGCGGAAGCAAAAAGAAGTTTTAGCTAGGGCTTCACAGAGAATTGTAGCATGGCTAATAGGTTGAGAGTTGATATTTCTTTGTTTTTTGATATTCAAAATCAAATCAAACTTGTTTTTAAAGATTTTCTCATCATCTACATGGCAGCTATGTATCAGATAAACGAAGATTTTGCACTGTTATATGTAGGTTTATGTGACAGATAGCTCTATGTAGTAGATCAGAAAGAGATTTACTAGCTAGGCCACAAATTGATTTGTTTTTTCGGTGTAGCTGTTGGATGCTGAAAAATTCGATTTCAATATTTACTTGTCAAGTGCCTGTCATTGGATTAGGGTCTTTGTCCACACTGTCTAGGCCAGAACTATGGGAATCAAAATGCGCAAGCCTTTGCTCGGAGCTGCTTTAATTTCTCAAACAGTTTCCTCGCACATCTAACTGCCATCTTAATGCTCAACCCACACATAAACCAGCTCTCCTCCTATGCCTTTTTCATTGCGAAACTTCTACACAAATCACTGCCAGCAAAAAAGCCATAAATACCAAATTGACACTATTACACGCCCATTTGGTGTTGCGCCCCCTTTTCACCACCTACCTGTGTGCCCAGTTTTTACGGCCGTGGCCAGCGCGTGTCTGTCTTAATGGACACCTTTGAGATTAATTGCTGCGAACGGCGATGTCGATGGCAACCACATGAACCGCAAAAAAGAACAAAGCATTAAGACCCCTGGAAGGAAGGAAGAAGGAGGCAGCAGGCAGGAGGCAGGAGGCGGAGGTGGGATGTTTAACCAGTCAAAGTCACGTGTCAAATAAAATGTCAACAAAACAATTGAGTTATTTATTTGGGCATCAGCATGGGCGGCGAGGCATTTAATTTCAGCCGTGTGAGCCGCAGGCGGAGCTACTTCCACCGGGCGAGCGTGTGTCGGGTATTTAAAAATCCATTGGCGGTCATTCGCCTAATGCCGGGAGTTACTTTGTCAGCCCGACAGCGGCTCAAGTGTTGAGTTCATTGCAATGCACAAGGCGCTCGGCTATTTTTGGCATATTCCACCCCGAGCCGGAGGCCCAAAACAATTGACACGTGCCGCATGGCTGTCGCACCGTATGTGCCGCTCCGGCTGCCAGGCAACTAGAAAATCATTTAGCAGCAGCAGCGGGATTAGACGATGATGCGCGTGTCGTAGGTTAGCACCGAGATCTTTGGTCCCAAAGCCGAGATGCTCAATTGAAATGAAAATGATATTTGCACAGGCCCAGCCGTTGGCAACGAGAACACTACAACAACAACAGCAGCCACAGAGTAGAGCATCCTTTTTCGGCTCTGGCTGCTAAGCAAACACAAATAAAGACCTTTGATGTGAATTTATTGGCAATGGTCAGAGGTGGGGGCAGGGGGCAAGTGACGAGTCAGAGGCGTGAGAAATGTCTTCCAGAAATTTGCACAACAAATGTTTATGAATTTTTTGGCTTGGCATAAATGCATAAATAATGCACACATCGTAATAGAACAGAATGAATCTATTGAATATGAAATTTAAGTGCGAATACTTCATGCATTTATATGCGCATAAATAAATGCTAACTATTCCACTTGGCATTGGCATGACAATGAATGGAATTTTTTGATATTGTAATGTTTTCTCATTTAAAATAATTCAACAGCGCCATTGCACAGTGGTACAATTGAGGCTAACTTGTAAGATAACGAGAAAATGATCGGGGGTGAACAAGAGAACTGTAGAGAATTATAGCTTGTTGCCTTTATGTATGTAGAGTGACTCAAATATTTGATCAGATGACAAATGGTAAAGCCTAATGTATACGACCTGATCTGTCAGCAAACAGGCGTCTGAGTACACAGAAAACAAAAACTCTGAAATCAATCCGAAACGGAATTGAAAGCAGGGTTATCCCGTAGCAGGCTTCAATTGATCCTGTTTTTTGTGATTAATAAAAAAAGTGGGAACGAAATCAATCTTTTGCGGGGTCGGTTCAAGAATAGCCGGGTTTACCCTGTTTTCATTCCAGTTTCGGATTGATTTCTATGTAGAGATATGTAGAGATTTCATGGAGACACCTATAATATTATTGCAATAGTTAAAACCAATTTATTTTACTGGTAAAATTGTTACATCCCCATTGTTCTTAGATTTCTAATTTGTCATAGATACAAATTTCCATACTACTTTTATAATATTTAAGTTGAATGTTCCAGAAAACATTTCCACATCCAAAGTGCAAAATTCAAAGAATTTGTTAGGTTCAGACTCGGTTTGCTTCCACAGTCACCAGCACACTACAATTGTTTGCATCAAATGACAACTGCACACTGAAAATTGTATGCAGTTTGATATTTGACTGGTTCAGAACCGGTTCAAAAATGGCTAAAAGTTATACCTAAGAAGTTATTTAAGCTATGAACTTAATATTTGGTCTGTATATTGATAATATGGAGATGCATATCTAACTGGTTAAAACCGGTTCAAAAGTGGTTCATAGTCATTTTTTAAAAGATATTTAAGCTATGATTGAGAACCGCTTCAAAATCATTTCATTGTAACTTAAGCAATGAACTTGAAATTTGGTTTATAAATTAATAATATAAAGGTATATTTTTGACTGGTTCAAAAGTTATTTAAGCTAAGATCTTGAGTTTTGGTATACTTTACAGCAAAGGTAGATATTTTCCCTGCTGCAAACCATCCGGTTGAACCACTTCAAAAGTGGTTCAGATCCACACCTTTCGTTTCGAATAATGTGATAGTAAGACCAAATACAAATCTCAGAATTTATTTAAGCTTTAAGCTTTTAAATGGAATTTAGTTTTATGGGCTGGAAATATGTATTTTTTCCAATTTGAAAATGGTACTATCGATTTGCAGCCCGTTGAAACTAGCTTTCCAACACAAACGACCCCGGCGATGACGGAAAATTAAGCTAGAATATATATGAACCAAAAAACAAATATGGAGAATAATGCATATGTATTTTTGTTCCAACTAGTCTTGTGTATTTTTACCCAGTGTAGTTGTGTTTGGTTTTCTAAACATGTAATGAATTGCTTCTCTGTTAAAATAAGATTGCTTTTTAATGTTTAATATGTTTCTAATGTTTCTCGGAAAATTCACATTCTCAGGCTCACACTGCACGAAGTCTTGTAGTACAAATACACTGTACAAGTATCGAAATCAGCTGGATCGGATGACTATAGCATGTAACTGCCATAGGAATGATCGGTCGAAAAATTAGTTCTTGTTTGAAAACAATCAAAGCAAACGTTTCCATACCATGATTCCACTAAGTTTGATCGAAATCGGACATATATATGGTATAGCTGTCAAAGAAAAGTTTAGTCAGAAATGTAGTCTTTGTGAGAAAAACTCGATAGTTTTCAGCGGAAATGTCCTTTTTAGTAACCCCTAACTTTCCCCTATTTTTTAGAAAACAAATTGATTATTCATGTTTTCGATTACCGCAAAAGTTGATATGTCTCCCCAACGAGGTATAGCCTAAGATCTTCTATGCAATACAATACGTCTACAATCTCGGTCGCAGAGACAATATCTCTAGGCCTTGTCTTAGAGTCGTGGATCAGACTTCGCACAGTGTTACTGCTACATAGAATCTTAACAACTAAAGAACCGCACTATCTTTATCAAAACATATACTTTGCTATGTCAGCACGAACAAAAAATATAGTCTGCCAGCGCGTAAACCTGGCCAGCTCAGAAAAACACTTTTTGGAATGACATGCCGTATAACATTAAGACCATTGGGAACGTAAAGCAATTTAAATCTAAAGTAATTAACCATCTCATAAGACAAACATAGGACATACTATTTTTTAGAATTAAAAAAAAAAAATACGAAATTTACAAAATTAAAAAACAAAAATCAACAAGAAATTATAGAGTTAAATTATACCAGTTAGGATTCTTAGTTTTTATTTCCATTTCCATTATATTGTCCTTTATGTTTTTGTGACCAATGCACTAATTTATAGTACTTATGTATCTGAAGCGTTGGGATAATACTGTAATAAAATTAAATTAAATTAAATATTTGGCCGCCATACAAACAATTTAAAATACAATCCTATACATCCTATATATATAAAAAAGTTTGCAACCGATAGATATAATGTTGAAAATTGGACAGGAGTTTTTAATAGTGGAGAAAGTGGGATTAGGACGAAGTTTTAAAAAGTTCCAAACTCAAGGGAACAAACCCACCGATAAAAATATATGGGAAATATTATAATAGAATTTCAAATAATTTGACATAATATTTGCTATTTTGAAATATTCGTCTGAACGGGTTAACAATGGTATCAATCAATCGATGATTGAAAAATAAAACATCGATGCTTTTTAAATTTTGAGAATCAGGAGACTACCTTTCCCAGGCACTTAAATTGGTAATGTATACAGAATGATGTTCTTATCACTGCGACCCTCGGTTCGCGGGTTTGAACCAAAATTTACCAATGGTTAAGGTTCTGTATGTTGAGGTTAAAGGGTTTTAGGCAAAGGTTTTGGTTAGAACCTTGGTTCAGCCATAAACTTTAAGAGAATTGTGTGGATTTTGGGTTGGGATGGGTTTTAAAAAAATTTAAATTTACTTTTCAGGTCTGAATCCAGCATCCAGGAATCTTTATTTTGTCAGAATACTTTATATAAATGGAAACTCATGAAGTGTTCCTTTTTATATAAAGTATATTAAGTAAGTGATGGATACACACCCTTAAGTTAACTTCAATTTCATGGTCAACGGATGAAAAATGTTTTGCCAGTAATGTTAAGCTCTTATTTTGTGAATCATTCAACGACCTTTGGAGACGAGGATCTAAAAAATATCTCTAAATATGGGTGGGGATTCTGATGGCAATTCGGAACATTTTTATGAATGTCGATTGAAAGACTCAGTCTTCCAGAACCAACAGGATGGCAGAAGAATTCGCTTGGAAATAAGTCAAATTTATTCATGTCTCTAATTTTTGTTGAACCGAACCGAAATTATAGGTTCGGAACAGGTTCAGGTTCAGATTTTATGCTTTAAGAGGTTCGGTTTCACGCCTGGTTCACTGTAATTTGATAGTCGGAATTTGGGGTTCGAACTGGGATTGGTTAATTTTAATTTTAAGATACCAAACAAATGTCAATTTCGTACTTTTCTCCTCTCTTGACCTTTAGATCAAACATTACCCTTAAAAATTATTAAAGTATCTGTTAATAATCATTCAACGCTTTGTATACTTCAGTTTTAAGGAATAGCATTCTTCCAATATACTTATATTCCTTTTAGATGCTGTGAATGTTGCCGGAATACATAAATATTTGTTGACACATATATAATTATTTTTAGTTTTCTGACTTCGACCAAACTTCCCTGAGTGGGAAACACTTTGAAAATAAGTGGAGTCAGTTATTTTCAAACTCCGGTAAAGAATTCTAATTAGTATTTTGAATTTTTGGTGAATCAAATATTGTAAATCATTAAACATTGCATTAATGTTAGTTCAAACTCGCGAATTTGACCTCCAAAATAATTTGTTTGGTTTGTAGTTTTGTTTTCAGCTTCCTCACCTTACACTGCAGTCTGTGCCATAAAAACCTCAATGTCACTTGCCTGCCTGCCAGCCACGTGGAAATTATGAACAGCAGCCGGAGACGACAACATCACAGGATGTCATAAAGTGAGATGTGGAGAACGCAAATGAAATTGGTTGCAAGTCCCCTTTTTGCCCTCCATTCCCATCGCATAAATTATGTAAATGCAGGCTGGCAAAACCAAGGTTGCTGCTGCCGCTCAATCCAAATCCCAATACCTTGGCCGGCTAATAGTGCAAGCCAGGGTCGTTGGTCCATTAGGCTTACCACACCCACACACATCCGCACCAAAAGTCGGGCCCTCCCCCTAACCGAGGTTGCTCGAGAAATTTCGACAACATGTTGCGGCCCAACAAAAAGGTCAACATTTTACGGTTGATTAAAGTGCGCCAGGCTGTTGGGCTGCTCTGGTCCGTGGCTCGAAGCGCTTTGGGCTTCCAAATTGTTGAAATATTTAATGAAGTGCATAAAAATAATTTACAAAAATATTTCATGCATTTCGGTTGAAAAAGATTAAACATGTATTTCGGTTTCTGTTGCCTACTTTTTGTCAAATATTTTTTGTACAATTTATTTGTACATAAAACCGCCAAAGGGCAATTTGCGCATATTTGTTAATGGAAATTGTTAAAATGGTTTAAAGTATTTGCTCAAATGGACCGTAGCCTGTGGAGCGGCTGCCTAATTGAGTGAGGGCGCCAGTCTGTTGGGCCCAGCAGCGAAGCGACACAAAAGGTCAAGTTCTGCATTTTTTCCGGTTTGTTTTTATATGCAGCCACCGCTGACCAATCCATTGAAATGTGGCACAGAATCTCTCACCGCTCGGTGTCTCTCTGGGTCGTTTTATTAAAACAAAAAATATTTCATTTATTTTACGGACTGAGCCCCGGCCGAGTTAGCAAGGTGTTAATTTAGCTAATTTTATTGCGGGCAAAAATATTTGGAATTATTTCATATAAAACAATTTGCGGCCGAGAAGACCTTTTTTGTAAAGGCTAAACGCATGGCCAATCTAAGGACTAAGGTTTACTGTATGTGTGTGTGTGTGTGTGTGTGAGTAGGGGGGTTCGGGCTGGAAGTGTAGCGAAATGAGAGAACGCTAATGTGACATCTTTAAACCATCTAATTGTTATCAGTTGTGAACAAATCTGATTTAGTTTAGTTTTAATTCACGTACCAGTTTAAAATACTTCATTGTATCTAAAACAAGTACGACCGGCTTCAAACAATTCTTAAATTCTTATATATATATTCTACCTGAACCTAAACCTGTTCCGAACCTAAAATTTCGGTTCGGTTCAACCAAAATAAAGAACATGAACAAATTTTACCAATTTAATAGCGACTTCTCTTTATATCCTGATGGTTCTGAAAGACTGAGTCTTACAATCGACAGCAAAGTTCAATGAACTAAACAACTATAAAAATGTTCCGAATTACCATTAGAGTCCCCATACATATAAGCTTTTGTTCCTTGACTATAAAGTTTATTGAACTATTCACAAAATAAGAGCTTAACATTACTGTTGAAGGTCTTTATCCAATACTTCATATGAATAGAAACACTTTTATACAGCTGATGATCATGAAAGCAATGACAAAGTGTTTCTATTTATATATAAAGTATTGTCATATCCCATCCCAATCCAAAATCGACACAATTTCCATACAGTTTATGTCGTTTTTAGGTCGTCTACTAAATAAACTTCAAACCAAAACCTCCGCCCAAAAACAATGAACCTGAACCGTTGGTAAATTTTGGTTCGAACCCGCGAGCCGGAGCTCAATATGTTCAGAAGGATTCTTCTATCTATAAAACTGTAAAGCAAGCTTTCTCTACCTAGTCCCTTCATACTGAAGCAGCTGCAATTACTAAGTTGCCGGGTGTGGTGCAGAGGATAGTGTGTGAAAAACTTCTCAAAGTTTGCCGTTTGGATTCGGCATTAAGCACACCACACCATCATCTTTCAAGTAATAAAGATTAATTGGTTCTATAATTCTCTTACAAATTTATTGATACAAGAACTAATAGTAGTTCTTACTCATAAATTTCATTGCGATTACCAAATCGATTCTAAAAGTTTCCTATTACTTTTCCTCTACTTAACACAGCCCTCACATATTTTTGCGTCATCATTTTTAGGCATGTGACAGATTGTCACAGCCCAGTTCCGGTTACCAATTTCAACCCCATCCTCATCCCCGAGATTGATGCAACTAAGAGCAAAACCCGCATCGTAAAAAGCGTAACGAACGTGGCGAACAGCGCTTAAATGACAAGCCAGTTTCTGAGGGGGGCGGTTCGTAATGTTGCAGCCAGGCAGGACCCGGCCAGCTTGTTGGACAAGTGGCGGCCTTGTTTTGTTGTTGTTTTTTTTTTTTTGAAGATTTTATGGCGCAGAAAATTGAATGATTGATCGCCAAAATAGGCGCAACTAATTAATTTATGTGTGAGTGTGACAATGGGGCGGTTGAAGTGGGCGTGGCTGCATCTTTGCCGTCAGACTGGTAGCCACCTGCAAACAGAAGGGAAGTCGAGGCACACGTGTTGCAGTAGCCGGAGTCGCACCATTATTTTTGGATTTTTTGTTGTTGTTGCGCATTTCATTTGCATAATTTGCAACTTAATTTTAATGACTTCATCGGGGAACTGGAGCTGTGGCTTTGCCACTGCGCGGGTTACACACGTGTGCCACAGTTTTTTGAGCTTTTGCGCCCAAGCAGCAACCGCAATTCCACTTTTTGCGGTTCACTTCATTTTTGTCATTAAGTTTCGTTGCCGAAAACCTGCTTGGGCTGGGGTGGGGCACACACCCGCCGCATAAAGCATCGAAGTTGGCTTCCATCTAGCTTGTAGTTTTCCCAACTCCGGCCTGCTTTCATCTGGGTTTTTGGTCTTGGGCGCAAGCCAACTAATTTATTCATGACATCATCATTAAGATGTCGTGGCGCCTGTAAACCTTTTGCTTTGATCCTGTCGCCGCTCACCTTTAGCCCCTCCGGATGGCGACACTGACAAAGCTTTTCGAGTTTCCGTTTGCTCTTATTTATGTTTATTTTGCGTTGAGGCAGGGCAACTGCTTTGTTTATGTTGCTGTCTTTTGAGAGAAGGCTCGACGAGGCGGCTAAAGCTGTGGGTGGATTTCCCTAGCTCCTATGAATTTTAATGAGTGGATTAACATTTTGCAATGTGTAGGGTTGACTTATATGAGTTGTATTTATTTTGTGTCCTGGGTGCTGAGGATGCCAACTTGAATGATGCGGCCAGTGAGCACTGAATCCTCAGCTTAAGGGGACTAGCAACATGAAGAGATTTGGGATAATTTATAATTAAGTTTACCGCAACTATTTTTCAGGGATCTTAAAGAATGATCATTCGTAATAACTTTTAAACCCAACAAATCATTAGCTCACAGCAACCTTATGTAAAAATGAAGCATAATAAGATCCGATTTTTCGGTAATCTTTGCATTTGCGTAATGATTTTATTCCTGGATTCTAATACCCTTGCTGAAGGTATATTAAAATTGTTCATGATTTTTGTAACGCACAGAATGAAGCACCTCCGACCACATAAAGTATATATATAATTTTGATCAGCCAGACGAGCTGAGTTGCCCGTCCGTCCGCCCGTCAGTTTTAAATTTTTCACCAAACTTTGTAAAAACTCTTTAAATACACATACGCTGCACATTAGTTGGAGTCGTACAGATCGGATGACTATATCATATAGCTGTCATAGGAACTATCGGTCGAAAAACTATACTCAGAAAAAAAAACCAAGAACTTTGTACTTGAATTAAGTACAAACGGTGTCAATAGTACGGTAAGTACGAAAATTCTGGATTTAAGTACAAAATTCTTATATCAAGTACGATTTTTTCAATCCCGAAATACTTGATTTAAGACTGTTTTGGGATATATTAAGTATGTTTTGAATTATTAAACTATTTCTAATCATAGTTTTAGCTTATAATGGTCTTGCGACAAGCCCGATTATGTCTCAAAATAAGTACAAAACAATCGTTCATAAAGTCAGTAATGTCGATTGCCATTCCAAAAACATTCTAGGAAGAATATAAGAGTATTTCAAGCAATTACAAAATGTTCTTGGTTTGCGCCCTTACAGAAGCTATTCCAACTTTGTTCTTGAACGAGGTCTCTGTATTAAACCAAAGAAATATCCAAGACCCATAACCAAAGAGCAAGTCACAAAGTCACAATCACTCCAGCTAAAGCCAGTTGGGAATTTTAAGAACAGACTCGCTTAAAAATAATTTATATTTTCTGTTGCGCGCTTTGTGGAGCTAGGGTAATGAGTCTATTTTGTACTCAATCTAACATATTTTGTACTTGAACTAAGAACTCGCTTTTCTAGAATCTTTCATCTTACTGTGAGTACAAAATGTTCTTGAGTCAAGAAGGTTTGTTCTCATTTCTATAATATTGCTAGTCATATTTCAAGTTTTAATCTTATCGTGACAATTGCTGGGCAGCTGCAAATGAGGTGTTCTAGAGTTGCTGCGACTCCAGCATTTCCATGCATTTCCTGGAGGTGTCCTCTGTCATTATGCCTAACTCGCCGGTCAGGTTTGGCGCAATGTTTCTATTATTAAAACCATTTTAAGGAATCTATTTGCACATTTGCCAGACCATTAAAGAATGGTTGCACGAAATGCTGGGTACGTTTTCTTAGAAGTGCACGGCAGTCGCAAAGAAGGTGTTGGATAAAAGTAGATGCTTTAAGAACTTGCTGCTTCATACTTCAGAAGAGTATCTACTGGTTCCAGGTTCAGAAAAACTCCGTTTGTAGTTAAAATAAGCGTATGTCGAGCAAAAACCAAGATCTCCCGAGCTAAAGTCATGATCAAGAAAAAAAGATAATCCTTTTTAACATCGTTTGGGATTGCCTTAACTGACAAAATTGTTTCCGGTTCTCGGTTACACTACAATAATTTTGGGCAAATGTCACTAATCAATCGGATCGACTCGAAAACAATTGGCTAGGAGCCATAACTCAGAAGTGATTTGAGCATTAAACATTAAGTTAGTTGTGCAGATTGTTAACATGGTCTTACATATTGTTCCGGCTAGTTTTCAAGAAGATCGGGCTGTAATAGAGGAAATATACATATGTAACAAATAGAGAAGCCAATGATAATAAATATTAATTAATAATTATAATAATGATTAAATACCAGGGATGTAAACCTATGAACCGAACCGAACCAAACCAAAAAATTAAGCTAAACGCTCATATGTTATTGAGAAACGGATTCGGAAACGGATCCTGTCCCTCTTTGTTAACCAAACAAAAAAACTCCTTAAGACATCGTTTCCGTTTGGTTCGTTTCATCGACTAGTTTGATTATTTGTTGATTTAATCAACTTATCGAAAAGCTTGCATCGTTCTGGCGTTATAGAGTTTTTTTCAACTATTTTTTAAGGAACAGGCAATTGTCGGCTTGCAGGCGGGTTCCAATGTTTCTCGGAACTTGTCTATTTCCTGCAATTGTAGTGTATCCTCTAAATAAATCTGCACTTTTTCATAAAAGAGAGAGGAAATAATCGAATTTAAGCAATATATAGGAGCTATACAAATATTTATTACCTAGTTTAGCATTTACCTACCCTGTTAAGTTTTACTTTGTCTAAGTCACCGGTTTATCGAAATCGGGTAGAACCGATTAACTTTTCTTCCTTTTTTTACATTTATTAAGTTTCTCGATGGGAATTGAGTTGTCCTCTCAAACATTTACAGGACTTTTCATAAGACTTATGCTCCCAAAATCGATCGTGGCTGCACCTGCACAAAGAGCCACTTTGGTGCCCATCGCTGGATACGATAATAAAAATGGACCCTTAAGATTTCTCTTACCAATTGTACTTAATCCATTGAATTCAATGTCGTTTCGGGTTTGCTCCCCAAAATGCGACTTGTCATGGCTCAAAAATACATTAGTTAAGCCCAATGACAGGACGCGAATCGACGACCAGGAGACGAAGAACGATTAATGCCTGGCAAGTCATGTGCTACTCTCCTGCCTCTGCTCCAGCTGCAGCAGCACTTGCCACAAATGTATGCATGTTTGTATGTGTGCTGGAAACATGCACCGTAATTTCCATGTGGGTAACCAGCAATTTCTGGCATGTAACATTTTTCAACATCAACAACTCCAACAATATGGCGGCGCTTCCCGGCCAAATGCAACAGCCAGGCAGGCAGGCAGGCAGACAGCCCGGGAACCCGGGAGCCCGGGAGCTCTGGTTCTGTGGAGCAGCCAAGCGCAAACACTACAAGAAAAATTGTAAGTGAAGCGAATAAAATATTATTTTCTAATGCTCGAAGACACAAACAAAAGCCAGTGAGTGAGTAAGTGCGGCACGGAGGCGGGCCAAATGGATGAGGACTGCTAAAAGGGAGAAGAAATCAAGAAAAATTGTTTAGTGCCTCGGAGATGAATGCTGGCTGCCGCTTCTGCTACTTGGGCTTAATCCATCTTAGTCTAGTCAGGGAGACGAGAACCAGGACGACAAGGACTTTGAAATGCTGCCAGGCAGCCGAGCAGCGAAATGTAAACAAAAAAGCGAAATTATTGTTCGTCGCTTTGTTTAAAGCGTCTTGCTGTGTGCGCGCGTGTGTGTGTGTGTTCATGTGAAAGAGCCTTAAGTTATGCTACCATTTTTTCCTTTCATTTCGTTCTCTTCTATTTGGAGCAATATTTTTTGTAATAATGTTGCCTTGCAGCAAACGCGGCAAAATGAAATGAATTGTGAAAAATGTGCTCTGGCCTGATGGTGGCTGGGCTGGCTGGTTGGGTGGTGGTGGTGGTGGTGGTTCGGTGGGTTCGGTGGCTCCTTCGAACTCAATTACATAAGCGCAGCGTGCACACAGTTTGGCAGTTTGTAATTTCCACCAAGTGGCAAGTCAGCGTTGGGTGGTTCGGTCGGGTCTGGTCCAAAAATCACGTAAAATGTCAAATTGCCAAACGTCAAGAAAGCGGCGCTCGTTTGTTTTGTCATTCCTGCCTTATCTACTATTTTAACGGGCAAATATTTTTTTTGTCTGCCTCCCCCTCGGCATGACCATTCCCGCCGTAGTATCCCTCTCCACCCTCTCCACCCGCTCAGCATTCAAAGCACACAGCAAAAATGCCAACAATCCAAAGTTGAGTTTTCTTTGGAATTTGTTGGCGTTCGTTCGTGTTCCTTTTTATTTTTTTTATTTTTATTCTTTCTTCCTTTTTTTTTTTGACATCTCTGCTGGAAGGGAGGCAACATGCGCGCGCCACAATGACAATTGCTTCTGTGTGCGTGCAGGAGGTGGAGGAGGGGCACTGCCACAGTTAACATGTAACTTCAACGTCAAGTCAAACTGATGTTGTCACGGTCGCCATTTTGTTTTTGGCTGCGAACTTTTTTCATGGCTTCATGGCTGCGTCTTGTCTCCGGCAATGGCCCCGCTCTTCGTGTATGTGTGCTGTGCTACGCATTCCGTTGGTATTTTACCATTAATACTTGTCTACTTAACGGTAAATTACAGACATTAAACGCACGCACACACACACACACACACAGAAAGACTGGGCGACTGTGTGTGGTACAGTGTGTTGTGTGCTTATTTGTTGTCAGTACGCGTCAAACATTTGAAAACATTTATTTTTGCCCCGTACACTGTGCTCTCCACACTCCACCCGCCGCCCCACTCCGCCCCTCGTACTCGTAAAGCTTCTGCCAACTGACAGCTCGTCGCCGTTTGCCAGTTTATTTTTTGCCATTCCATTCCTGCAATTCGGTTTCAGTTGCCGCTCCGTCAATGGGGAATTGTTTTTAGTGACGATGGCACTGCCAATGGGCATGTGGCGGACCAGTGATAAATGAAGGCCAAAACGGTTGTCGATGCCCACTATTTGTCAACGTTCAGACGAAACTGGTCAAGTCACAGTTAGATGGGATGGTGCGCCCTGCAAAGGATACTATGTCGCACAATTAGGCATGTTTCACAGCTTTAGAATGGTGGTTTCTTTACAAGATTTGAAGATTGGTCATGTGCATTTTATATTCAATCTCGCAAAAAAGAAGTTTACAGGGCCAACCTTAGAAAAAAAAGACTCAAAGGCTCACACAAAATTTCAAGGTAATAGGTCCATTGGAGCTTGAGATATCATGTCAAAAAAAACAAAAAAAACGAGAAAGCCAGGCTAATTTATACCCTTGCAAGTGCTCGCTTAAATATTTTCAAAAAATACTCTTTTTCTCATTTTCCGACCGATTGTTCGTATGGGAGCTATATGATATAGTAATCCGATTTAGCCAAAAATTTGAAAAATTATGTGAAAGCACGTGAAACAAACAAATACAAAATTGCAGGATGCTACCATTAAAAATAAAAAAGGGTTTTCTAACTAAAACTGTTTTTCAGACCTATCTTTTGTATGGCAGCTATACCATACAGTTGTCCGATTTTGATTAAACTTGGTAGAATTATAAAAAAGCATAGAAAATCTACGATTACAGAGTTTGGAGACGTTTCCACTGAAAAGTGAAATAAGTTTTTCTCACCAAAACAAGTTTCCGACCGATTGTTCGTATGGGAGCTATGAGATATAGCCATCCGATCCGGTCGGTTCCAATATATTAGTAGCGTGCAGCAAAAAAAAGACCCAGTGCAAAATTTTTTTTTTAAAAATCAGCTCGATAGCTTTAAAAACTGAGGCGCATAGAAACAGACAGACGGACGGACAAAACTCAATCGACCTGATGATCTGAAACGTATTTTCAGAATACTTTAAATTTCTTTAAAAAACGTTGATCCTTGTTATACCCTTTCAAAGGGTATTATAGTTTTGCCCAGAAGTATGCAACGCATAGAAATGTTCATTTCCGACCAAATAAACTATATATATTCTTAATCAGGGTGACGAGCTGAGCCGAAACGTCTTGAAACTTTGTTTTCATATGTTTTCTATTCTATTGTTATATAATTCTGCCAAGTTTAATGAATATCGGACAACTATATGGTAAAGCTGCTATACAAAATATAGGTCTGAAAAACAGCCAAGAAAAACGTTTTTGTTTTTAACGGTAGCATACTGAAATTTTGTGTTGGTTTGTTTTAAAGGCTTTTGCCAAATTCAACAAATTTCTGTCCAAATCGGACCATGGGAACGATCGGTCAAAAATTTTGTCGTTGTGGAAAAAAGATTTTTTTTGAAAATATTAAAGCGAGCACTTGCAAGGATATAAAAACTTTGGCAAAAACGAAGTTAGCTTAGTTTGCACATTCTATATTCCTGCAACGCTTTCTTAACTCTTGAAAGACACGCTTTCTTATTCCCAGAAAGAATCGCCATATTATCTCTCAGAACAGACTTTTGGCCCTTTCCAAGATATAAGCGTTCTGTCGCAGATTGGCGCACTTTTCAAACCGGACTGCATGAAAAACAAAGAAACAGCAGGCAGCGTGTTTTTAAAAAATTATTCTGGCTTTTTATCATTTTTTAATTTGGAGTTACTGCTTGCCGAAAGATTTTCTGTTTACTATCAACTCGCTAAGAAAATGGATCATTCTCATGTTGACGATTTTTAGACATTTGTTAGACAAGACTTATATCAAGACTGTGAGTTCGAAAGGCAAATTAAAATGCTTTAAATGGATAATAAATTGAAGAAATCTATTCGGAATTGCTGCAAATATTTCTTAGCTGGTTTTATAAAACAACTGAAGTTAGCTAAAGATACTAATCTGATCTTTAAGGACTTTCGTGAAATACATAGTACATACTAAACAATTTCATTGAATTCAGGTTACCTGACTATATCAGCACTCTTCAACAAACAATTGTTTCCATTTTTGCATAATTTTACGTTAAAACAAGAAAGAAAGTCGGTGAAGCCCGACTATAACATACTCTGTACCAAGAAAATTTTTCTTTTGATCATAACTCGAAAACCGTTCATCCGATCTTCTTCATTCCTTTGGCGGATCGATAAGTTATCCTAATAACTAAATATGTCCAGAAGGAACAACCCACCTATCTTTAAAACTGTAGGAGATATGACGTTTTTTCTAAATTGCGGGGGCGGGAGGGGGCGTGGCCAAAATTGAAAATAAACTTGATCTGCCTGCAGACATTAGAAGCATATGTCCCATACATGTCAAACCTCTATCTCTTACCATCTCTGAGATCTGTGCGTTCATCCGGACAGACAGACGGACATGGCTATATCGACTCGGCTGTTGATGCTGATCAAGAATATATATACTTTATGGGGTCGGAGATGCTTCCTTCTGGATGTTACATACTTTTGCACAAACTTATAATACTCTATGTACCTACGGTACAGAGTATAAATATTGGAAAATATAGTTTCAATATGATGATAGACACTTAGTTCAATGTCAGAATAGCAATGAAATTATAAAGCTTTGGAGTGAAGTAATAGCTTTCAGAGACTCTGGAGGAAATTACCGATTTTTGGAGTTAGCTTTAGTTGCGATTCAGATGTCGTTATTGAAATGGCTCAATGCAGAAGTTGAGCGTGTTTTTAATCAGGTTAATGCTCAAACTCAGAAATCGAGATGATATGATATTGTAATGATATGGTTATAGCATTATAAAACGACCAGCATTTTTAACCGTATCTTTTCTCTGTACTTTCCGTCAAAAATGGATTTTTTTTCTCGTCAAAAGCTGGCCACACTGTTCCAAATAAAGATAAGAATGCGATAGCAATGCTATTTTTGCTGCGCAACTTCAGTGTTTTTCGACTGATCCTTTTGAACATAAAAGTCACTGAAAAGTGATCATGATTGATCAGTTTACAAACAGACTGACAAATAATGATTATGCAAATTGGCATGAAATTTAATCGGGAAAACTGGCAAATAACTTAGCATAACAGCTAAACAAAAACAATTAACATGCTAATGTATGTAAGTATGTAAGTACATATGTGTTTAAGTCGTTGTACGTATTACTTGATTCCGGAAACGGAAGTGTGAAGCATATTGTACATACTCGTCGTACAGTCTAACCGCATATATATATTCAAACAGACGCACACATACATTCAGCCGTCGACAGGCAGACAAACAAACAGCCAAAAAATGTACACGACTTGTTTAGTTTGGAAAAAGTTGTGTCCTGTCCCTAATCCGTGCTCCTATCTCACTGGCACAGCCCGTTGTTTTGTTTGCCCGCCCATTTTCGAAGACTTTTGACTTTCTTTTACAACAATTTAGCTTTGTGTGCGTGCGTTCATGTGGTTGCTGACACAAACCAAAATTTAAACAAAAGAAAAGCCGGCAACCATTGAGTGCTGCGCACGAGATGAGACAAGGCAGCCTCAGAGTCGAGGCTGTTGGCTAACGGAAACCGCACTCACACACTCGCTCGTACAAACTCACACACACACACAAAGACTAACGCTTGGATGCTAAGTGACTCTTGGCTTTTGTTGTACTGGCTCTGGTCCTGGGCTGTTGCTTTTGCCTTTGAAGCAACGGCACAAAAACTGAAGTATATTGTTAACAGGATATATAATACACAAAATAAAGTTTTCAGCCAAAGTTACACAAAAGTATTTTACAAGTTCTGCTCGCCTCCTGATGGAGACAGAGACGGAGACGGCGCCTGCATCACCTTTCACTCGCTTTGTGTGTTTGATTTTGGTATTGTTTTACTTTTGTTGATTTTACGGCACCAGCGGATGAGGAGAGCAGAAAAAGAATTAAATAGAAAGAAATTTCGGACTTTTCTCGTTCCTTCTTTTCTTTTTTTTCTTTCATTTAAGCATATTTTTGGTTGTTAGTTTAAGGAATTTATAAATTAGGCTGCGAGCATGCAGGCTCTTACAATGTATTCTGTTTGATTATGCTGTATAAGATTTCTTTTGAAAAAAAAAACAAACTATTGGCATCTTGCATGAAGAGTACATTTAATTGAATATCCCATATAAAGTGCAAGAGCTATCTCTGGACTTAAATTAAATTAAAATTTGTTTCATGTAACTACTTAACAGTTCTGTAACAGTTTTGTTATAGTGTCATCAAGATTTGTGAGAGGTTCCAAGTCTTAAACTTGATTTCGTTGATTTGTCTCAAATTATAAGTTCGGAAATTTTTTACTCGACGTAGATTTTGTGTCCTCAACTACATTTGCCCATTTTCAATTCACATAAGCTTGCTGAAATTTAAGTATATAGATATTTTTAAAGTGTCTTAGACAGTCCCCTGTATTGTTAAAATATTTTGTTGAAAAGCAAGAAAAATTTTCAAAGCAATGGGAGTCAGATAAAATTGAGGACTCTTTCAAACAGAAAAAGAAATTGAGTATTTCAAACTTGAATCTGGGCAACGATTTCTTGAACGAATTTAAGAACCAAAATATAAGGTTTTTTGTTGATATAAATGCAGTTTCTTGAGAACGCACGACTCGACAGGTTGATATAAATGTGATTCACGTACTGCCATGATTAAGGATTAAGGTACTGCAATGACTATAGAGCAGTGGTGTCCAAACTCACACAATGAAAGGCAACGTGACGTTTGATGACTGCGCGTTTGACTTTTGAGCTTCAGTCTAACACATGAGTCGTGAGAGCAAATGCAGCCGAACACGCGCATCGTACGAGAACAAGCTGCCGAGCGTTCTATTTATAGAATACACATATTCTCTCTCTTAGAGTTGCAACCCAGTTTTGAACCGAAATGGTTTGAGCCAGGAACTCCAACTTCTTAAGACAGTGAACCAAACCTTGAACCGAACCGAAGTGTGCTTAAATAAGTGAACAACAGGCTTAGGAACCAAAAATTCGGTTCGGCATAACAATCCTTTTGGACATTCTAACATGTGACATTCTTCCCAAATATTTTTTAATGTCTGATCGATATTGGACTTGGTATCTGCAGAAAAGTACAATTACAGCATTCGATGGCATTTCTAGAGGACCGTTGGAGTTAAACATTGTAACGATTTAGATACGTCACTGGCTAAAAACTAATATAGTCCCTTAATTAATCCGCATTTGTCTTACAAATTCAAATTTAAACCTTACATATCAGATATGAGGCCATAAAACTCTGATTTTTAAAAACCACTCAGAGAGTTCGGTGGAAAAGATTTTCCGTCTTCACAAACGAATGGAGATAAATCAAAATTTGAAAGTAAAGTGAGTTTTGTAAACGGTCACATTCAACAATTCATATTTCGCATGATTGGATCGAAATCGACAGCGAGAACAGTCCAGATAATTGTAAATATTCAGCAGAGTAATTGCTTTCGAACCAAATCCTTGGCTCAGAAAACTTTAACCTTTAATTTCCTCACCCTAACCATTGATCAATTTTGGTTCGAACACCCCAACCGTACTCAACTTTATACATTAGATTTGTTAATGTAATTTTTCCGCTAACTGGTAAAATTGCATTTTGATAAGAAATCGATGCAATAATAACCCAAGAGCAGCAATAGTAAAGGCTGATTTGGCCAAAATCTTTGCCTAAGATAGTGTGTTTAGAGAAGAGGAAGAAGACTTTTGCCCTTTTTATACCCGTTACTCGTAAAGTAAAAAGGGTATACTAAAGTCGTGCAAATGTATGTAACAGGCAGAAGGAAGCATCTCCGATATCATAAAGTATATATATTCTTCATCAGCATCAACAGCCGAGTCGATAAAGCCATGTCCGTCTGTCCGTCCGTCCGTCCGTCTTTATGAACACCTAGATTTTAGAGACTAGAAGAGCTTGAGCAACCAAATTTTAGATTTAAGCTAGTATTGTCTGTAGGCAGATTAGTTTGTTTGTTTTGGCCACGCCCCTTCCCGCCCCCGCAATAAAAAATGTTGAATATCTCCTACAACCTATCTACCTATCTACAATTTGTAAGCTATCGTCCTGAGATTTTGCAGTATAGTGCATGTGCCCAATATGTACAATTTTCATAAAGATCGGATAATAAATGGCAGAATTTAAAAAAACGTTGCATACTTATCTGAGCCGCATGAGGTTATTAAACACTAATTCGCCTTGAGTAACGGCTATTTCGAAGTCGGGCAGGGCCGACTTTAACTTACGCTCTCGATTTTACTTTTAAACTGGATGGATTTTGTATTTTTTTCGGATCCTGATTTCCTTAAGGGAAACAATGCTGTTTTGCTTCAACGAAATCGTTTATACGCCATTGCTTTGAGTTTCCCATAATTTCTTCCATTAACATAAGCTTTTCTCAAGACAGTCCTTCTCCAAAGTCTTTGTCCGCCAGGTGGGCAATGTACGCACACAATACATAATTCTCGGAGGGGCTATTTTGGTAGCTCAAATTGTAGACTATTTCAGCTTTAAAGTACTGCAGTCGAAGACAGGCGACGTGATATCACACACATCTATTAAAGCCGTTTGCAATTTCAACGAATCGGTATATTATCCAATAGATTTTTGTCAGGACTTGAAGCCCACCACCGCTGTGAGAATAAAAATGATAACCGAAACCACAATTTTAAATCTGATATACCGAACCAAAAATGTTTGGCTGACACGGATTCCATTGATTCTCAAAGACGTGCCAATTTAACTTAAACGCGTTTAATATCCAACCAGATTGTCATTCGCAATTATAATAGAAAAATTAAACATAAACAAAATTAAATATAATTTTAAAGAAAATATACGCCTCCAGTGCGATTTGAAATCGCAACCTCACCGCTCTATGGCAACGGTCTGTAACATCGGGATGAGGGGTTTTACTCAGTTTCACCGCTGCATCTAGCAATTGACGGGTTAAGTTGCCATGCAAGTTCGTGTACAGACAGACGGACATGGCTATATCGACTCGACTGTTCATGCTGATCAAGAATATATATACTTTATGGGGTCGGAAATGTTTCCTTCTCCCTGTTACATACATTCGCACAACTTGATGATCCCCTCCTTTTCACATTTTCAATGGCAACAGGGTATAATCAGATTGTTTCATCTTAAAGTCGAGTATAAATGATCTTGATCCAAGATTGTTAAATTCAGATTTAAATTGAGATTATAATCTTTTGAGTTGAGATTTTCCCTGCTTTGTGGATTTTTCTTTACTCTTTCTTCTTGGTTTTTAGACTATAATCTTGGCTTTAGATAGACTTTTTTTTCTCAATGTACCTTTTTAAAAGTGTAAAAATAATCTAAGCTTAGCAATTGGTTTTGTTTAGCAGAGAATCATCAGAGATTGTAAATCAGTAATCGGAAATCACATCAGATTTATATGCTGAATGCGCTCATAATTTACTTCATTTGATTCTCCTACTAAAGGAAGCAGATATATTAATACCATTTTCTTAACACTCTTAAGTCCGATTCATTAATGATATACATTGAATTGAGAAAATGAATGATAGGTGTTTTTTTCCACCAGCTTCATGCTGCCATCCATCACAGATCCCATCCCCGTACTCTGACAAACCATTCGCCATTTTTAATTTAACAATCAAATTGTTGACTTTCTTTATAAATAAGAACAACGATTGGTGGGTCAGCTATCGCATTACATTATAATTAAATATTGTCTTTTTGTTTTGCATTAAGCAGTTTTTTTGAATCAAATTGTAGGGTCAATAAACGTTTCAGTGGACTGAACTTTAATCAAAGCACAAGTCTAACGCACAAAAAAAAAAAATACTCTTTAGAGTCTTTTGAAATCTGCATAACAAACTTTGCACAATCCAGAATGAAGAATCGTCTGCATCTGTTTTGTGCCTTTTTTTCCATTGCTCGGGTTTCCTCCTCCTCCTCTTGGGTTGGGTCGAATCAGAGATGAGATGAGGCAAGAAGCTCTCTGGCTGTGGGCTCCGGGCTTCGCATAAACAAAGGAACTCTGTGTGCAGCTTTTGCTGTCTTTAACTTTGACTTTATTGTGACAGTTAAAAGCGAAAATAATAGCAGTTAAAATCCCATAAAATGCGTCTTAATCATAAAAATGCGATTATAAAAATGGACGAGGCGAGGGAGAACTCTTTTCGCTCCGCTGCCTCATTTCTGCACTGTTTGGCTGTTTGTTGCCTTTTGGCTTTTATGAGCTGCGCTTATGGGAAAGTTGAGACGAAGACTGGGATTTGGGGCTTACTTTATTGCAGTTTTTTGCCGAGGCCCTGCTGCAGTGGTATGGCATTTGTAATTGTTTATCATCTGGCGGTCTAACTTGGGTCCCGCCTCGCCCCTTGCCCCTTCGCTCAAGTGTGAGTGGGGGCCGTTTTTATTAATTGTCCGCGTTTGTGTTCGCACCACAACCTTTGCAACTGTTGTGCCACACCCCCCCGCCCCCGCCCCAAAAACGCAAATCCTATAAATTTTTTACTACTTATTTACGCTACTAAGGCACATTTAGCCATGTCAAGCAATCGCATAGCCTTGCTCGTAAAAGCCCCAGGACCCTTGCCCACAATCCGCACCCAAGCGCCGGCCGCTGCTCGACGTTCTCGTTTCGGTTGTCACTGGCACGGGTCGGCCGGAGCGGGGTGGGCGCTTTTATTTTTGTGAAATTTCATCACGTTTTTATGTTGTGACCACGTGACGCCAGAGCCATGCCTCCAACTCCGGCAGACTTTGACTTCGACTAGTGGCCTGGTCGTTTTGCCGCTTGATCTACTTTGTTTTTTTTTTTTTGTTCTCCCCCGTGCGACTTTCGGGCTGGGTTCTGGCGCACACCTGCTGGCTGCCCAGCAGTTGCCTGGACACGTAGGAAACGGAATTGGAACAATGGTCCGGTAGCGGCGCCAGCCTCCAGTTGAAGTCAAAGTGTCAGTGTGTAAGCTTGTAGCATTTTCTCAGATTCCGCCAGCCAACGGTTTTTTGCCTTGGGACGCTACTTGAGCTACATATTAAGTGTATTCGCAGTTGACGCTATACAGGGTGCAGTCGTTCAAGGGAAGTTACTAAAATTGAAGTTTTTCGTACTTTAAATGGTGCCAATCATTAGCAGGTAGAATTGGTCATACGAATAGAAAATCGTTGATACGTCATTTATTTAGAAACCGGCTTTTTGAACGCAGCGAACCTCAAGCTTGTCCTGCTCCGTGGTCCTTTAAAACAGGGCTGCAAACCTTGAACCGAATCTCTTTAGAAATAAAAGTTGAACCCGTATCTGGTCCGAATTTAAAATTACGGCTCGGTTCAGCAAAAATGGATTCGAATCATAGTATAGAATTAGGAACTACTTGTATAGCTTCTGCTATTTGAGATCCTTGAATCTAAAGCTTGTGCAATGATTCACAAAAGCAAAGGATTAATATTAGTAAATAATATTTTGTATGTTTCTATTTTCTACCCAAAATCGAGCCAATGTTTATACGATTTGAGTAGATCTTAGGGTGAGAGCGATTTGAAGAACTCATAGGATTAACTTAACTAATAAACTAATAAATTTAAAATATATTCAGAAACAAAAAATTAAATGTATTGCCAATGTTCGAACCAAAACCATCCCCCAAAAACCTTGAACCTGAAATTTGCGAACCTTAAACATAGAGCCAGAGAGCCGGAGATCCGAAATTTTTTAACGGTTTGCAGTCCTGCTTTAGGATATACCTAACCTAACCAAATTACTCTGATGGAAATGGTTAGGAGGTTAACATAAAAGCTTAATCGACTCAGCTTGTCTACCTGATCAACAGTATACTTATATAGTATGTGAGGTCGGAAAGTAGTCCTTCTATGCGCTCAAGACTTCTGGGCAAAATTATAATACACATATACATATACAGCATGCTTATCTAATGGATTTTCGGGAGATAAATTAAAATTAATTTAAGAGAAAATTGCATAAATGTGTGTTGAGCGAGGTTTGATCTCATTT
Organism: Lordiphosa andalusiaca; assembly: GCA_035044965.1. Classification (NCBI taxonomy): domain Eukaryota; kingdom Metazoa; phylum Arthropoda; class Insecta; order Diptera; family Drosophilidae; genus Lordiphosa; species Lordiphosa andalusiaca. The sequence continues at coordinate 377,758 of JAWNNM010002188.1, read as the reverse complement.
CTACAATAGTCCTATAGGTCCACATTTATTAACTTCTTCCACTCAAATATATTTGTTTGTAAACTTAGTTGAATAACGATCCCGAAAAACTAAAGCCAATAATTGGTTCTGATTCGCTAAGTTCCATTATTTTGTTTTAAAAAAGAAAACTATGAACTTTTCTGAGAAAACTCTCTTTTTCCCCAAGTTTTACAAATTCTTAAAGTGTATCTACCAATCGAAAAAAAATTACAAAATTCTCTAGTCAATGGACCAATAAAACCAATGCTCATAACCTTAATATAATTACAAATTGTTTATGTTATCACGCTTTTAGAGGTTATGGGCTTAAAACGAATCAAATTTTGCGACTTAACTCTAAAATAGGTTCGAAAAGTAAAAAGGAAAAAAAAATAGCAAAATAAATTCAAGTTCAAAAAGATAGAATTGATCTCCACCTTCGAAATGAAATCTAAAACTCGAGTCACAATAAGTAAATTGAGCTTGAAACAAGTTCGAAAGGATTGAAACAATGTTCCCGCGCTTGGAATGAAAAAATTTCGAATTGATCGACTACTGACACCGTTTGGGATTGATTTAGTCCCAAATATCTCCAATTTTAGTTGTTTTTGTATTGGGCCAATGTGTATGTTACTTATGTGCTGGTTTCAATGGGTTGTTTTTGGCCATTGTGGTTCATGCGAATAAAAAGATTGTAATTATTTCATTCTCATTCTTCTCTTAAGCGTTTCGACGTACTTAACTCCTCTTCAATTTTATTTACTGTGAAAACATCGTCGTTGGGAGTGTAACTATTTTTGACAGCTTGTTTTACATTATTTACAATAAGAACACAAAAAGCAGTTCGTTTCGGTTTTATAAACTTCATTTTAAGTTATCACACACTGTGGTATTTCCACAGAGCCTAAAGGAATTTGGACTTTTATTGCAATTTGCTTAACAAACTTTCAAAAAGAACAGTAAACATGTATATAAAAAGTTTTAGAATTATGTTTTTAAGAATTTAATAAATTCTCAAAAATTTTATCGATGTGTTTCACGCATAGCTTGATGCATCGATTCAACAATCGATATATCTCTGATAAAAAAAAAACTGATATGATCTGGGGCTCATTATTATATTTTCTCATATTTTGAAAATGAAAACACCAACTGATGCTATCGAGCATATAAATGATATAATAATGTAATAAATATTATAAGATGGAAATGATATTATATAATTTCATTTTTTCACAAAAAGTACAAAATACATTGGAAATGACAGGTTAATCATCCTGTACAACTGGCACTTCACTCTGCTCTGTTTGGCTAAGTATTACTATTTACTCTACGAGTAACTGGCATACAAAATTTTAAATAAGGCTGTCCAAAAAATCTTGCGGTATTTCCGCAAGCTTGTCTTTGCAAGCGCGTAGTTCTAGTTGTATTCGTCGCATCGGTTCACACTAGAGCTTTTTGGAAAGCTCTTTTCACGCGCTAACACGTGTTTGCGTGAGTCATCAAACCGTTATAAACCATTTAAAGAAGCTTGGATTCAAAAAGAAGCTCGATGTATGGGTGCCACACGACTTGACGCAAAAAAACATTTTGGCCCGTATGGATGCATGCGAATCGCTTCTGAATCGCAACAAAATCGACCCGTTTTTGAAGCGGATGGTGACGCGATGAAAAGTGGGTCACTTACGACAACGTGAAGCGCAAACGGTCGTGGTCGAAAAGCGGTGAAGCTGCCCAGACGGTGGCCAAGCCTGGATTGACGGCCAGGAAGGTTCTTCTGTGTGTTTGGTGGGATTGGCAGGGAATCATCCACTATGAGCTGCTCCCCTATCGCCAAACGCTCAATTCGGACCTGTACTGCCAACAACTGGACCGCTTGAATGCAGCACTCATGCAGAAGAGGCCATCTTTGATCAACAGAGGCCGAATTGTCTTCCATCAGGACAACGCCAGGCCACACACATCTTTGGTGACGCGCCAGAAGCTCCGGGAGCTCGGATGGGAGGTTCTATTGCATCCACCGTATAGTCCGGATCTCGCACCAAGTGATTACCACCTATTTCTGTCCATGGCGAACGAGCTTGGTAGTCGGAAGTTGGCCACAAGAGAGTCATGTGAAAATTGGCTCTCCGAGTTTTTTGACAATAGGGAAGCGAGCTTCTATAAGAGGGGCATTATGAAGTTGGCATCTCGTTGGGAACTCGTCATCGAACAAAACGGCGCATATTTGACTTAAATCGCATTATTATAACCAATTTTATGAACAATTGAAAATTCAATAAAAATACCGCAAGATTTTTTGGACAACCTTATATAAGTCAATGCAAGGCAATTGTCTTGCCATTCGGACACTTTACTTGTTGCTTTCTGAACGCTCAAACACGAAGCTCTATTGTCTACAATCTTTAAAGCAGTTAAGAGCAGTCTCGCGCGAAGGTTGAATAGTTGTATGCGTTAAGACGTCGCCGAGCCGAGTTAATGAGCTCAAATCCCAGACAAGAAAAAAGTACAAGAAAGTAAAGATTTGTATTATATTATTTTGTACTCACGAGAGCCGACTTAAAAATACCTCATATATTTTGTGCATATTTGCAAAACTAAAGACTCACCGCAGCCCCACTACAGTCAGCACCCTGTAACGCCATGCGGGCCTTTAAAAGAATTAAGAACAGCAACGAACGCCAGTACATCCTGTGGTGCTGACACGGCTTCCTCCAGTGGCTGATTATGGCAAACATTCGCCTGCCAGCGGACTACCAATATGTTTCCATTGAACGGCGCGCGACGCCAGATGTTGCAGTTGAAACAAGGGGACCAAAGCAACAAAAAAAAAAAAAGGACTTCGCGCAATGGTTATAAGCAAAAATTGCCTCGAATTTATGTTAAAATTGTCAAAACAGAAGGCGGATGAGAACACGCGTCGCGTCGTTGCAGGGAATTGTGAACTGTGGACCCATCATTGGTGATGACAGCATCAGGTTAAGGATGCGGGGGAAATGTTGTGCCATAGTAACGCCTGCTGTTTAACAATATCTCTTCAGTTGTTGGCCCGACTACCCTCAACACTCTTCAATTTGACCACACAACGTGCAATTGCCAGCCGGGAACAGCTTCATAGATGTACTTTATGCACTTTCATTTCATGGTCAGTTGGCGTTATGGTTTCGGGTCGAGCAACATGTGTGCCCAATGGGCCAAGTGGATGTGGGGGGTTCTCAAACTGTCGCTGCACATTAAAGTTGTGGGTTTGCTGCTTGATCGAATGCGTAGGTAAACATTTTTCGTTGTACAAATATTTATTATTCGCGTATAAAAAAAACTCGCGACTTTGTGCCAGCTCCGAAAGTATGCAGACAATGTGCAAACAGGAGCAGCACACACACACACACACACACACGCGCGAGCACATGGAGCCGATCAATCTATGTGCACAACATTGCAAAAACTAATTTTCCATCAGCAACATGAAATGGTGGAGTGGTGCAGGGGGAGGGGAAGGAGCTGTACGGAAACGATAATTTTAAGCGTTCACTTTTTGCCGTTCTGCCTTTCAATGGCTTTTCGAAATGCGCAAATTTTGTTACAAACAAAACAAAATGGCGGCATGCGGAGGTGGTATTGATACGCGGCTGGCGGTCGCTTTGCATTGGAGGTGGAGGTGCTCGGCGGGGAGGGCAGCCGCTTGTTTTATGCAACACATATTTGAGTCTATTAAAAATGCGTTTAAAATGTTTTCTGTGGTTTTATGGTTAAATTGTTACATTCAAATAAAATTGATTTTTGTCGGGTCAGCGGCAGCGGGTGTGCGTACATAGTGTGTTTCAGCCATTGCTACACACAGGGAATATTGCACATTTTTGCCCCCGAACGCATAGTTGGAGAATAAAATGCAAAACACAAAAAGCGAACATCCAAACCGACAACAAAAGGGCGAACATACTGTGAAATTAGCATGATCCGAAAAGTTAAACAATCACGATGTAAAGCAAGGTAAAGCAATATTCCAAGGATTCTGCATTTAGGAAATATTTAAAAAAAATTTCAGCCCATTTACCAATATCATTTGTTACCTGGCATACTTTTATGGGCCGTCCAACAACAAAATAAAAAGTTAAAAATCATAAATGCGCATTTCCGCAAAACGAAAAAATTAAAAGTAGTTAAAAACACTACCATTTGTCACATTTTCCCAGGGAAACAATTAAATTAAACTAAATTTGGCCAGTAGAAAATTTGGTCATAGCCCGATTCGAGATTTTCGAAAGCAAATTCGCGCAATCACAGTTTTTCTCAACTTTATACTTTTGTGGTAAGTTTTTTCTTAAAAAATTACCTATGGATTTCATTGACTTTTGATATCTTAAACTGTTCTAAGGGTCCGAAGGGTTAAAAAATGTTGGATAAGAGGCTATATCAAACTATGTAATTGCAATTAACTGTAAGTTTTTGCTTTGCATTAATCAGAAACCATATAAATATCTTGATGGATAAAATGTCGCGTTCGACATGTCACGTAGCGACACAGATCAATATTTAATAAAAAAAAAAATACAGAAGATTTCCAACTCAAACAAAATACATTTGAAAGAGCAATTCATTGATAAGATATAAAAAATCTTGCGGTATTTTTATTGAATTTTCAATTGTTCATAAAATTGGTTATAATAATAATGATATAATAATGATTTAAGTCAAATATGCGCCGTTTTGTTCGATGACGAGTTCCCAACGAGATGCCAACTTCATAATGCCCCTCTTATAGAAGCTCTCCTCCCTATTGTCAAAAAACTCGGAGAGCCAATTTTCACATGACTCTCTTGTGGCCAACTTCCGACTACCAAGCTCGTTCGCCATGGACAGAAATAGGTGGTAATCACTTGTTGCGAGATCCAGACTATACTGTGGATGCAAAAGAACCTCCCATCCGAGCTCCCGGAGCTTCTGGCGCGTCACCAAAGATGTGTGTGGCCTGGCGTTGTCCTGATGGAAGACAATTCGGCCTCTGTTGATCAATGATGGCCTCTTCTGCATGAGTGCTGCATTCAAGCGGTCCAGTTGTTGGCAGTACAGGTCCGAATTGAGCGTTTGGCCATAGGGGAGCAGCTCATAGTGGATGATTCCCTGCCAATCCCACCAAACACACAGAAGAACCTTCCTGTCCGTCAATCCAGGCTTGGCCACCGTCTGGGCAGCTTCACCGCTTTTCGACCACGACTGTTTGCGCTTCACGTTGTCGTAAGTGACCCACTTTTCATCGCCAGTCACCATCCGCTTCAAAAACGGGTCGATTTTGTTGCGATTCAGAAGCGATTCGCATGCAGCCATACGGGCCAAAATGTTTTTTTGCGTTAAGTCGTGTGGCACCCATACATCGAGCTTCTTTTTGAATCCAAGCTTCTTCAAATGGTTTATAACGGTTTGATGACTCATGCCTAGCTCTTGGCCGATGCTACGGCTGCTACTATGCCGGTCTCTTTCGATCAATTCAGCGATTTTATCGCAATTTTCGACGACAGGCCTTGCGGACCGTGGCGCATCTTCGATCACCTCTGCACCAGAACGAAAACGTTGAAACCATCGTTGTGCGGTGGAAATGGAAACTGTATCGGGTCCATAAACTGCACAAATTTTATTGGCAGCATGAGATGCATTTTTGCCTTTATCGTAGTAGTACTGTAAAATATGCCGTATTTTCTCTTAATTTTGCTCCATGTTTGCGACGCCATAACTCACGAACGACTAAAAACAAACAACAATAAATCAAACACGTGTTAGCGCGTGAAAAGAGCTTTCCAAAAAGCTCTAGCATGAACCGATGCGACGAATACAACTAGAACTACGCGCTTGCAAAGACAAGCTTGCGGAAATACCGCAACCTTATACAACCTTATACTTACTTTATACGGTCGGAAATGATTCCATCTGGCTGTTAACTAATTTTGCTGTTGACCAGTTAGTTGGGTTAAACTATTTATATAACCTAAAGGTTGCACAAGGTCCAAAATATAAATGTTCATATAAAAGCATTCACAAAAATTTCAGTATTGCGTTAACAATACCAAATAAGGATCAAAACAGTTGGTAAAATCTGTTTCTTCTTATAACCGACTGTGTTTTACCTATTCGAGGAATAAAACATTGAAATAATGTCTGGATATTTCGATCACTATATTTTTCTAATAAACTTTAAACTTTATATAAAGCTGTTGGTTTTAATGTGCTTACAATATAGTTTTTCAAGCAAACGGGTTTAAGGGTTAACTCCCCATTTATGAACATTATGATGGATAGATAGATAATAAATCAAATGTTTTCGAAATTATTATTAATATTCAAATACAAAATGAGATAAATTCGGATATAGCGACGCCTGTTTAATAGATTCAGGACTATAATGTGCAGCGAGAATGCTGTAGACTACTTAATAACATTGAGAACGACGCGCATCTATTGAAATCTCAAATTTCTATGCAATAATGGAATCAAAATCTCGGGTATCTCCGCCTTCTTACACCCGTACCAATATCTTTTCAAACCCTTAATAGTGCATTAGCAAGAACATCCCCTCCCTAGATTAAGGTGAAGAAAGTCTAACAAAGAATATTCAGAATTTGTATACTGATTATCGATTAATAATTCGGTTTTCACAAACGAATATACAGTTTGGTTTTTAAATCTATAAACTGGGTATTAAACTGTTTTGCCTCCCACATTTTTCAACTTAATATTTTAGTAATTTATCGCATCTATATTCTTTCTCTTTCATAGCCATAAACTGAGCCAAGTCAATACCCTGCAATTATTGCGTTCATTGAGTTGCGGGTAAATATATCTGCAATGGTTCAAGCCAAAAATGGCGAATAAATATTGTTGTAAAAATTGATGAGCATATCAAATGGCCAAGACGACGCGTCGACGTTACTTCGCATTAACATTTATGGCGCACAGTAAAAAAGGAAATCCAGCAACAGCCAGCGGCAGCCAGAGGAAACGGCAACTCTGTCAAAATGCTACGATATGAACTCTTTTTTAATGAGGTGCTAAAAATGCCGTTATTGTTATGACAGACAGAGATGGCCATTTAACGGTCGCTCTGGAAGTTCGGGCAAGTTTCGGCCGCAGGACATTAAAGCAAAAGTTTCGACAAGGATGCGGCAACGCCTTTAAACATCGATTTGTAAATTGTTAAATGATTGCCGGCTAAATGCGCGTGGCTAATGCCTCCGTTCCGGTCTGTTGGCAAGGGTTGTTGCTTGAAACCATCTCGGTGGGGGATGGGGCAGGGGCAGGGTTTGAGCTGATGTCTGGCATTCGGCATCGAATTCTTTGCATATTCTTGCAATGCGTTCGCATTTTTATGCCGCCTTCGTTGGGCTTTTGATTTTTGATCTCTGCACATATGCAGCCAGAGGGCGGCTCATTCCGCCGCCCCCCCTTTAGGACAAATATTTTCCAACTATCCGGGGCTGAACTTTGGCATCGTTTGGAGCTCAATACACTTGAGCGCTGAAGCGTTTTGGCGGCCCCAAGTGGCACTCCAAGTCGAAGTGCGGAAGCAGCCATTGAATATTCAAGCAGCCAACACTTGCTTGGCGGAGGGGCGGGGGAGCCGCCCTGTTTCATTGGCGGTTTTTATGAAACTTTGGCAGCCATTTAGAAAAATCTTGTCCACGGGGGAATTTGCCCTTCTTTCTTTCAATTTTTTTATTTTCTTCTCACTTTTTGTTGTTTTTGACATGGCATAACACTTTGCCAGCCAGCCAAGTCAGCAGCAGTTGGCAAACAAATTTGAATTTATATTAATTTATTAGCATAGCAAAAGCGCAGCAGTCGGCTAAAAGTAAGCTCGGACTCGGCCGACAAATACAACAAAAAAAAAAAAAAGTTTCAAGAGAAAGCCTCGTCGAATAATGAAAATGAAAAGTAATTCCAGCATTTTTAGCAATGAAGTTGCTAATTTGAAATGTAAATTGCTGTGCTAAGCAGCGGCAAATGAAACCGAAAAAAAACAAAAACGAAAATCCTTATCCCAGTAGCAAATGAATTTCGGTCAGCATGCAAGGGGGCGGCGGTGGCAGGGGGATACGTTTATTATTAATACGCGCATTTCTCACATTGGTTTTTGGTTTTGCTTAGCGCCAAGCTGCGGGACTTCATTTTGAGTTTTTAGCCCAAAAATATGCAGCACTTGTGTGAATTATGCGCCGCAAAAGCCAAAAGTGCCTGCTATGCAAAATTATGCTAATGCCAGGTGGATCTTGGCAGGAGTTTTATGCAACCAAATGTCAAGCATTTTGCCAACAGCTTGTTGGCCTGCTCCCCCGATTTGCTTGCAGTTTACCCACACTCAGCGAAACGAATGGTGAACCAAATGGAAGGACGAACTGAAAGTTTGCTAAGCTAACGGATTGAATCAGTTGAAAATAGGGTTGGAGGATATTTCCAAAATATTTGTATCGGTATTGAAAAAGTATCATTTCGATATATTTTAGAGTAATTAATATCAATAAAATCGATATTTTAGATATTTTCAAAAAATAGCAAAATCATTTGGTCATTAAGGTAGTTTAGATGTTGTTTTACATGCTTCAAAAACTACTTTCTAACTGAGTGATAAATAGAACACTTCACAAATTTTGGCGACAAACCTATGAAATTCGTGTTTGAACCCATTGGACAGGCTAAAGTTCAGTTCTAGGACGTTTCTTTATTTATTTAAATTTTGCATTTTTGTGCTAAATTTTGTGGTCAGGTTGATTGAAATTGGTGAAAAATAAAACATATTTTTAATATGAAGGAAGCGTCCAGCTAAAGAAGCTTTTATAATATTAACCAGCACTTTAATAGACCTTAATAATTATAGGTATATTTCAAAAACTTCTCTTCCTTTATGTGGACTTTGAAATAAAAGCTATTCTAAGGTAAATTCTTGAATTTATTCCTTTAAAAATCGTAAAATTCCGAGCTTGTGTATGGTTTTGAAATGATAATGCTTCAATGCAGCAAAATGCAACAAATTGCGATAGTTTTATAAGTTCGAAAATAAATATGACTAAAGAGATTCCTAGAAACGAACCCGGTTCTGAGCACAGACTGTTTCGGGAGGGTTTCTAAATTTAGGAGATCTGGTTCTGGGTCAGGATTGATGGACCCAAAGCACCATAGCCGGTTTGTCTTCTTAGGCCCGGACTGCAGCCTTGCTAAACAGAGATTGAAGATATGTATTTATTTAATTAATTACAAACCAAGTTCAAAATGGTTGATGAATTTATAGTAACAAAAACTTCGTTGAGTTCAAATTTGCAATGAAATTTTTTGAAAACTTTTACGATTTGAAGCATTTTAATTGTTCTATGATTATATCATTAACTGTAGTTCAATTTGTTAATGGAAAGATGTGTTTATTTATAAAAAGAATATAGAAATATAAATATATATAGAAAAATCTTTTTCTGACTAGAACATTGTTCGATTCCTCCATAACAACGAACTATAGTATTTACTCACAATCTTTTGGAACTAAATGTTGATATACACGTAATGTCGGACCTTGCACCAACAGATCACTCTTAGTTTCGCTATATTCAAAATACTTCGATATATGTATGATGTATGTATGCATATCTACGATCTATTTCCAAAACCATAACCAGTCTTAAATTTTAAGACTCTCAAGCTAACTTTTCTGACTTCTGGCTGGTGAAACTGACCGGCAGGTTAGCCGATTTTGAATTTCACAAACTGTGTTTGGCTGAACCAGAGAAATAAACTGAACCACTGCTCCAATTTTAAACGCTACGTTAGATATAATCAATATACTTATCGATAGACAAACGGCTGGCTCCAACACTTGCTTTGTTTATTTCAGGGATGAGTGAACCACTCGAAAATAAGGACTGGTTCGGTTCAGTAGTTCATACAGTTTCTGAACCGCCGGTTCGGTTCATTACATGGTTTTTGGAGCTAGCTGAACAGTGGTTCACAAAGGCACATTATGAAATATTATGATTGTTGTAGTAATGTGACTTGTCGAACGCTTTTGAAAATTAATTCTTATAATCCATTTAAATATTTTTAAAATCTTTAGAAGAATGTCCAATGCTTATTATGTCGGATTTCCTGGAGTCGTCTATAAGTTCCTAGATAAATATTCTTGAAAATAGAGAATGTTTGCTAGAAAAGAATACGTACTAGGCATCTTAATTATTCTATTTATCATATCCCTTAAGTTAGGCTCAGAACTGAATCATAGCTGAATCAGAACAATAATGAAAGGGCTGGTCCTGAATTCATGACATCTTTTTTATGAATTTTAGATTTAGATTTTACTCTGATATGTCCTACGTCATGACCTTAGTTGATTTTAGGCATGATTTCAGTCAGAGAAATGAACCGAACCGAACCGTTCTTATTTGTGGTTTTCGGTTCGGTTCAGCAATTCTGAAAAGAAGCCGGTTCGGTTTGCGGTTCGGTTCACCGGCTGATATAAACGGTTCGGTTCGGTTCAAAACCGGTTCGGTTCAGAACCGGTTTGCATCCCTGGTTTATTTTATTGCAATAAAATGTTTAAAAATTACCAAATTTTTCACCTCCACGTAATGGAAATGGAACTCGAAGATGTAGAGCAAAGAATAAACAATGCAAGAGAGTACAGGAAAAGGCATAATTACTTTACTGATCTGGATGATGACAACTTTGATCAACGATTCATGTGGACAAAATTACCAAATATTATTCTGCTGTTCTTCTTTGAAGTCGGGTTTCTTTTGGTAAGCCGTGCTGGTAAATAAGTGTCCCCATCTGTAAAATTTCATCCATCGCATGGAAATTTATGCAACCATTTCTATCAACAGCATTAAATAATACCTTATTCGCTGACAGTTTCTAGTCGCACTACAGCAGCGAGTGAAATTTATCGACATCGTATAAAAATGTTGTTGAGAAAGCCAAATGACTTAACCGTCTTTCATCTCGGGCAACAAATTTGACCGGTGGTTAGCCAACCTGATCAATCGAGAAATGGGGGCCTTAAATATTAAGTTTTAAACAGTTCCTAGCACAACTTGAGCTCGATTATATCTTGATTTGTTCATTATAAAGCTATTATAAATCTAGGACCTAAGACTTAGAGCTGATAGCTGTCACATAAACTTTCAAATAACAGCGTAAATTGTTGGTTTATCTGAAACATGGCAGCTATTTAAAAGATGAGAAATCATCCCTTAGAGCAGTGCTGCCGAATACCCCAATTTTTGCACTATTCTACACATTATTGGAAAAATTAGTTAATTACCCACACTGCCGAAAATTCATCATCATCATTTTTTTTTTTCCGGTGCAGCTTTCCCCAAATGGCAAAGTCAAAGAGGACGAATCTGAAAAACTGGAAAACGAACAAATAAGTGCCAGGAACTTTAACACGCCCATTTGCACTTTAAAGCTAACTCTAGTCACCTCCACCTCCCGTCGCGGCCTCAGCTTCCACCGCTCACCTACACACTCATAAAATGCGCATTAAAACACACAGCTCGGAGCTGGCCCCGGCCAAATCCGAAAGGATTTAGTTACGCCACAGGAGGTGGTTACTTCACGTCGTCGTCGTCGTTGTCGTCGTCTATTGCGCCATCTTTGCATACACAGACCAGCCAGCCCAACCCAAAACCCACCCACCCAACGACAGCCGCACAGCGACAGCCAACCTCTGCTCCCCAGCTGGTAACATGAATGGCTTTTTCATCCATCAAACATGGCGTCAAACGTCACAAGACTGCGAGCGCAAAAAGGCAGAAGGCGCCCAACCCAAAGCTATTGTCGTCTAATACCACAGGCAACCCTAACCCCAACGATGAACACCCCTCCGCTTCCCGAACAGACCACACCACGGCCAGAGCGCCATGCATCACATCACTTCCGCTGCCTGCTGGCGGTTGGGTGCGGCATAATCTTTCGAGCTTTATGTGTGCTGATGACTTGCTGAGCCTCAAACGGAGACAGGAGATGGGGCCGGGGCATGGGCATGGGCATGGGTGGATGGCTGTGTGGCTGGCTTGCTGCGTGTTTGGTTGTTCCCAAATGTGCTGAGTCGGTTTTTGTGCCTGGTTGGATTTTCTGCACTTTTGTTGGTGGCAGCATTGGCTCAGCATGTTGCTGGCGTCTAAATACATGGACAGACACACACACACACACACACACTTGCACTTGCATAAGCACAGACATTCATATAATGCTTGTAATATTTGCGCTTAGCCACCATCTCCGCCTTCTGCTGTGCCCGATCCTTAAATTCTGCTTCAGCTGCTGCTGCCCCAGCTCTGTCCGGCTGCCAAGTGTCCTTGGGGCCTTCAGTTGGCGCGTTTCAGTCGAGTTCAAAATGTTTATTTTGTTGTCCTTAGGTTAGTCGTTTGCTCATTTTGTACCCAGCCCCAGTCCCAGTCCCAGCCCCAGCTCCGGCTCCGGCTTCGGCTTGTTTGCTGAAATGTACTCGTATGTACATAGTTGGATATGGATGTGGATGTGGATGTGCACTGCTTTTTCCAGCGTTTTTGTATGTGTGTTATTTGATTTGAACTGTTTGCATTTTGCGCTGTTTACATTTCTCAGGAATATCTAGCCCGTGCCTCCGGTAAATATCCTTGATCCATTTGCAAACAGTAGCATCATCTCCTGCTCATCCTCCTTGCGCAGCTATTGAGCAAACGTTGCCAAACGTTTTAAAGTCAAGTTGATGTCAAGTTAAAGTGCATTCACTTTGAATACCATTTTCGGCAGATGTTTGAGAAACTCAATTAGGTTTATGCGTGAAACATGTTGGAAGTCCTGGAGCAAAGTCTAAGCATTGTTAGCCAGAGCCTTATTAAGTGAAAGACAAATTCTAATTTGTATATCGAATAATAGAGACTCAAAAAGTATAAGATTTTTTGGTTTAATAAGAGAAACATCTGAATGTTATATTTGAAGAAATTTAGAAACAACATTGCAAAAGTATATTTAATTCAAAACAATGCGGATTTCGGTATCTAGAAGGAAAATAAGGGATGCAAAGCACTTGTAAATAAGAACAGGTTCGGTTCAGTGGTTCACAAAGTTTTCGGACGTTCGATTTGGTTCGGTTCATTGCATGGTTTTTGGGGCTAATTAAACCTCACTCTTAATGTTCTTAGCTTTTATGGAGGCTAGTTCCTTTTTCTAAATTATGATTTCAAAAGTGAACTCACAGAATTCAACTATATGAAATCATACATTCAATTAACTGCGACAAAAGTGTAGTATTCCTTTGCATTGTCTTTGTTGGATTGTCGATACTTAGAAGAAATGGAGAATGAAAATAATATACACTCTCAAATTAATAAGCAACTTCCTGCAAACAGTTTGCTGTCTGATGATAGTTGTTATACTTAGAGCTGGGTGAGAAATTTCAGGAGAAGTTATCCTTGAAAGCTACTTCAGTTTTGCATCGCTTGTTATAAATTCAGTCCATGAGCCATGGGAAAGGACTATAATTTACAAATTTTTCCAGATTTTTTGCCCAAAGGCAAGCGCTCAAAGTCTTAGAACTCGTCAGTGAATTGAACCGAACCGAACCGTTTTGTTTTGATTTCTGACTTTCGGTTCGGTTCAGCAATTTCATGTAACGAAACGCTAGTACCCTCATTATACCATTGCAAAGGCTGTTATAATTTAGCCCAGAAGTTTGTAACGCATAAAAATATTAATTTCCGACCCAATAAACTATATATATTCTTGATCAGGGTGACGAGCTGATTCCGTCTGTCTGACTGTTTCTACGCGAACTAGTCTCCCAGTTTTGAAGCTATAGAGATGAAATTTTGCACACACTCTTGTTTTTGCTGCACACTACTAATATATCAGAATCGACCGGATCTGATGTCTATATCTCATAGCTCCCATAGGAACAATCGGTCGGAAAACTAGTTTTAGTGAGAATACCTTTTTTTCTTTTCAATGGAAACGTCTCCAAACTTTGTAATCGTAGGTTTTCTATGTTTTTTTAAAATTCTCCTTTTTTTGTTGTTAAAATCTGATATTTTTATGGTATATCTGCCAAACAAAAGATAGGTCAGAAAAACAGTCTTAGCTTGAAAACATTTTTTGTTTTTAATGGTAGCTTTTTGCAATTTTGTATGTGTTTGTTTCACATGCTTTCACATTTTTGGCCAAATCGGATGACTATTTCATATAGCTATAGCATTTATATATAGCATTTTTCGATCGGTCGAAAAATGGGACAAAGAGTACTTTTTAAAAATATTTAAGCGAGCACTTACAAGGCTTTATAAACTTCGGCACAGACGAAGTTAGCTTAGCTTTCTCGTTTTTTGTTCCGTGCTGTAATTCTCAAGTTTGAATTCCGTGGACTGTCAATATAAAATGGGAACTGAAATTCAGGTCTGCTTAGTTTTTGTTAAGCGATGTATTGCCAGTTCAATAATTGGATAATAAAAGATGGTCTCCCTCAAGGAATCGCAATATGGTTTTCCAGATGTGTTTTTAGGGATAAATGTCCAATTATTCGAGAGGACGAAAAAAAAAGTGATACCACAAATCGCTCATTTATTCCTTTTATGATTAACATGAAATACCCAATGTTTTTAGTGTTTGTAAATTTATAATCTATGTCCAGCTATCGCAAAACTTTCTATTTGACGATAAATAGCTCGAAACGATTGGCTAGTCTATAGTTATTTTGTATGGAAACATTTTTGGGATCATTAGCTATAAAGGGTATATCTTAAAAATATTCCAGATATGCTTGAGATAGTTTGCATAAAGCCTAAGAAGTGATAATAAGCAAAGCGAGCTACAAAAAAAGTAAAGGCTCCTAACAAAGCGTGCCTAAAATAAGTCAAAATAGGCATTGTAAGACAAGATTTACACGGTGAAGCAAACTTGATGAAGGTCTCTTAGTAGGCGGAATATTCAAGGCAAAGTGAATACGTTTTATAAAGGAGAGTTTTAGAATCTCACCTGATTCTCTCGCCCATTAAGAGAACTGCATAGTGTAAATCCAGTCTAAGTTACATTTTGCTGACATTACTAAAAATCTAGACTTGATAAAGCGTTTACGAAAACAAACTCTTGTTAAGCACACAAAAATCTACCATAATCACCACCAACCCTTCAATATAAAGTCAAATATTATTGCTTTGTCTTATATTTAGTATATACTTGCTTGATTTACGTCATATCTCTCGCAAATTTGGACACTGCTAACGGTTCATTTGCTATCGCTTAGCCGATGTTTCAATAACAAAAAAAAAAAGAACTTGGTAAACAGTTTACGGCAGCGGATTGTTAATGTCCATCATCACAGCCCAATTCCTTGCTCGATGAATGAGGAGAGTCACATAAAAGCGCCCACGGCACACAATGCTGACGATGACGAGATGATGAGCAGCGCTGCGCACAAAACGATGATGCACAAATCCTTTAAGAGCGGATTTGGTATATTTGCAAAAGCGTTGGCGTGGAGGGGAACAAAACGGACACGGCTTAGCAGCTGCGGTGGGTGGCAATCTCACAATCCATCTCCCCAAGAATTTTCTGCGGCCAGAAGAAAAGGGAAAAATAAACCGACTTCGGGCTTAAGACAGGGCGGGCGGGCTTTAAAATTTTGTAAAATAGATGCGAAAACAGATCCATGAAAGTCGCACGCTGTGGCCCAGCGGGGGGTTATTCGACACGGGCTTTGGCTGATATGACGAGTCCGTACCGATTGTCATGTCCGTAAAGAGGACAGTGCAAAAGGAAGTGTTGTATTTGTAGTGCACAAAACTATTTGTTTTTTGCCCGCTGTGCGATGCTGTGCGCAAAATTTCCGCAATTCCGTAATCTGTAATGGTTATTGGAAACGCAGCCAGAAAACGGCCGGCAAATATTGACATTGTCTAGCTGGGAGCAAGCAAAGCCAAGAAACAACATCTAGCCAAATCCTTTAATAACGATAAACGTCCCCCCCTCCATATGAGACCCACACATTCCCCATTTCCCGTATCCGCATCCACTTCCTGGCCCCCCTCCTAGCCGCCTTTTTATATTGTGAACCATAAACTTTTATTATGCCTGAAGGTAAATTATTTTATTTATTTTTTAGGCCTGTCGCCAGCCACACACACAACAACAGCAGCCGCAATCTTGGCAAACACAAACCCGACAATGGTCCTGGTCAACGCATAATTCTGCGTTATTTTGTTGCCACGCGCCTCGCCCCGAGCGCCACCCACGGAGCAGCCGCATCCCTTTGGGCAGTGGCAAAAAAAAAAATCGCAACAATTTGTAATGCCAAATATTTTATTCATTCTACGATTGCTGAGCCTCCCTCTGGGCCCTGCACACATACTCACAGACACACTCGCATATACATATATAAATAAATATATGTGTGTGTTTATTTATTTTTTTTGCAGCGCCAGCTCGATTAGCTCAACAGGTTCCAAACAGCAGGAGGCCTCGGCCCCAGGTCCTCTTGTGGGCAGATTCGGGGAGCTGCTGCTCGTGCATACAAATGCAGTCCATTTGTAATGGGTAAAATAGTGCCAATTTGTCACTCAATCACAGTTTATTTATCTAATAACGTATTAAGTTTCTTGTTATACATTTTAGTGACTGAGTTCAATGGTGGTTGATTGAATCATCCAGGGGGATATCCTCTAGTAATTAAGAACACAATCCACTACACCTGTTTAAGCAGCCAAAAGAACTGAATCAAGAAGGCAGTTCTTAAACTGAGAATATTAACAAAGTTAGGAGTAGAGTACGCAGTTCTGCGAGCGGCCACTTCTCCCCCACACTCAGAAAAAAAACCAAGAACTTTGTACTTGAATCAAGTACAAACGGTGTCAATAGTACGGTAAGTACGAAAATACTTGATTTAAGTACAAAATTCTTATATCAAGTACGATTTTTTCAATCCCGAAATACTTGATTTTAGACTGTTTTGGGATATATTAAGTATGTTTTGAACGATTAAAATATTTTTAATCATACTTTTGGCTTATAATGGTCAAGCCCGATTATGTCTCAAAATAAGTACAAAACATTCGTTCATAAAGTGAGTAATTTCTATTGCCAGCCCAAAAACATTCTAGGAAGAATATAAGAGCATTTCAAACAAGAACAAAATGTTCTTGGCTTGAGCCCATACAGTATAGCTACTTCCCACTTTGTTCTTGAACGAGGTCTCTGTATTAAACCAAAGAAATATCCAAGACCCATAACCAAAAAGCAAGTTAGAGCTACTGTAACTCAGAAATTTACAATCACTCCATTACAAAAGTGCTAGAGCCAGATGGGAATTTTAAGAACAGACTTGCTTAAAAATAATTTGTATTTTCTGTTGCGCACTTTGTGGAGCTAGGATAATGAGTCTATTTTGTACTAAATCTAATATATTTTGTACTTGAACTAAGAACTCGCTTTTCTAGAATCTATCATCTTTACTGTGAGTACAAAATGTTCTTGAGTCAAGAAGGTTTGTTCTAATTTCAATAATATTACCAGTCATATTTCGAGTTTCGAATGTTTCGTACTTAATTTAAGCACACTCTAGAACGAATCATACTTTAAATTTCGTATACAAAATGGCTTAAATTCTATCCCGATTGGTGTAGAAAGCCGGTAGCCTTTTTTTTCTGAGTGTACCTTTTCTAAAGTATTTTTGCCACTTAAGCGGTAACATTTCATACAGATGTCTGATTATGTGAAATTCAGGATACGGAATTTTAAATCCAAACCTTAACATAGAAATATCCTTCTTTCGTTCCGACCATTTCTTTGTATGTCACGTGAAAATATTTGTCATATTTAATTAAGGTTTTGCAAAGCCAAACCAGCGTCTGATATGGGATAAGCTGAGATGACTTATTTTTGTGATTGATGTTAAGTACGTAAAATTAAAAGGTAGTTAAAACTGAAGGTTTGATTCAGATTACCTTCCTTACCTTTAGAAACCCCAAGGTTTGATTCAGATTACCTTCCTTACCTTTAGAAACCTCAAAATAGAGCTGGAAATTACCATTACCAATACCATTACATTTTTCTAATTACGATTTTTAAGGATTCTTGAACGTAACTTGATGTTACGATTATTAGTGATTGTTTTAAGGATTCTATAAGGTAAGGTATTACGATTATTAATGTTTATTAAAAAAAAAAGTAATTACTTTGACAATTACTTGGATAATTGTACCTAAAAATTGGGATTATTGATTAATTCTGCTTGACATTATTTGTGAATTTCTAGGTGTAAACTAAATTAATATACTATATAGAATACTCTTACACCCAAGGTTTGTAATAGCCAACCTACTGAAAATAAATAAGCCCAATTCTCACACATATGGCTTAAGAAGTTCATCGCACATTTTCGTATAAACGATTTAATTTCGAGTTAGAACTTCTTGCCTTTATATGTGAAATGTCTCCAAAATGCTGGGCTACTAGTTTAGATGACAAAAGTTGAGAGATTTGAAACCGACTATTCCAGGTTAATTAGGTTTGATGCGTACCGTTTTCGTTCTCCATAATCTAGTAGTCTGCAGCCTTGTTATCATTTAGCATGAAAGTTCGCCTAGTTTAGCTCAAAATTCAATCGCTTATACGAAAATCTCTAGAGATTTCTGGAACACCCCCGGATATACATTTTAGATCACAATATTGAAATTCGAGAGCAGGGTTACTTAAATCAAGAATAATAATATTTTTTGGACTTCGTTCAGAAACCTTATCAACTCTAATTGAGATAAACTATCAACTTCAGTGTAACATCAAGTATCATATCTGAACACTGTATTCGCTGTCATCGCAGAGTCGATGCGCTGCCCTCTTGCAAATGCCTCTCCCATAAATCAGAACACCACAACTCCCAACCAACATCATCTGGCCACACGCACTTTGTCTGGCTGCAAATGCAACTGCAACTTCATAAACGCATCAACACGCTGGCAATTCATGCTGCATAATGAACTCAAAGTGGAGGCGGCGGCAATTTGTCTATTATGGCGCATTGATTAGCGCCTGCGGCCCCCTATTCACACTTGCGGGAGGCGCGTCCGGAACTTGGCGGGTCGTTGTCGCTGCACAAATGCATGCAATGCCACATATGTCGTGCTTAATTAACCCCGAACAATTCCAGTTTCCGGACTCGCCCGCACACAAACACTTTGACTGCATTCATTCAAACAAAAAGGCACGCGCATAATTCCGATAGTTGGAGTGGAGTACCGGGCCCCTACTTCCACTCCCCCCATACCCCCACCAACGCTCTCACGTTGTGGTGCCGTCGACAGCACAGTGACCCAAATTAATCTTACTCATTAGCAGTGGCAACATCAACCAAGGCAAGTGCAAGTGTATGGCGGTAGCCAAGTTGAAGTCGCCTGACAGACATGACGACGACGACAACACCAAGAGGCACAAGGGTGAGTGAGATGGTGTGGGTGAGGGCAAGTGCCAGGGAGGAGTCCCTAACAGCGCCTTGACTTTGTCTAGGCTACGCGCAGACAAAGTGGCAAAACTTTTGTGACGGCTGCTGGAGCGGGAGAATGTTATGTCGACAGCCTTTGTTTTCGGCATCCACAAAATTCGAGGCGTGAAAAATGAAAGTGCACGAGCAGTTGCACAATAAAACTGAGTTTACTTCAAAATTTTATGAGCAACAAATTCATATTGCTGCAATCAAATTGTGCATCACTTCTAATTACTGCGATTATTCTGATGCCCAATGTTTCCCCAACACTTGGCACTTATAAGACCAAAGAGTCGGTTGGAACAATTGTTTAAAAGAAAGATTTATCCAATACAATCAGTCCTAACTCAGCATCGTGAGTTTGAAACCCAAATACGTTTTTTTACCAAAGCTAGTTTTTCGCCTTATAGTTCTTATAGACACTATATCATGATACAATAATAAAGGTACGGCTGCGTCAGTGTGAGTTCTCTGCAAAGTACCTCCACGCTCAGTGCTGCGCGTACTCTTGAAGCGTAAGCTTTTGGCAAAAGTACGCATTACACTGACTTCGCCTCACCTTTATTGTTGCATCATGCACTATATGCTATGATCATCCGATTTTGATAGCTGTATCATATTTTCTTTTTCTAATGTGGTCCAATATTTCTATCTCCGGTACTCGTCTCTTCTCGTCTCTGTCTTGTGCGAGCTGATCTTGATCTTTCCATCTCAGTTTCGGTCATCCCCTTATAGATTTTTTCCTAAAATCGTTCGCTCTGAGTTTGTACACTATTTTGCTGGTGCATCTTTATCCTTACGAGTTACATGTCCAATCCAGCGCAGTCGCTGTTGTTGAATGCTCTTAACTGAATACAGTTAGTGGTTCAATCGGGTGCGAAAATCATCGCCAAATTTTAGAGGTCCATAAATGCTCTAAGGGACTTCTCTCTCAACGTGCTTGATAGCCACCTCAGCTACTGCTCAATGGTTCACACAGTTTCTGAACCGCAGGTTCGGTTTATTAAATGGTTTTTAGAGCTAACTTAACCGCAGTTTCTGTTCGTTTCAGTGGATCATAGATTCGCATTATGATTTCTGTCTTAATATTGTAGTAATAATTAGCATGTAAGACCCACTGTGCAATATAACTGTAAGTAGATTTAAGTAACTGTTAATACATCGTCAAGTTCGTCAAGTCAAGCCCGAACTTAACGATGCTCTCTCGCAATCGCGCTGACGAGCAGCAATAAAGTTGGTGAGCTGCATTCTGAGAGTGACGCGCAAGACAATCACACGTATATTACTCGGCTCCGGTCATCTCTCTACAATATGACTTTCCGCACTCTTTGAAATTAGAACTCCCATAAATAATCCATATCTTTTAAATCCTTAGAAGAATGTCCAATATGTATTATGTCAGACTTGCAGGATTCCTAGAGGAATGCCCTTCGAAAACAGAGAATGTCGGCTAGAAAAGTGTATGCACAATGCATCTAACACACCCTATTTTTCAAATCAGTCTAGAGCAAAGCGATTCAAACTTGATTAAAACTCGTCAGAGAACTGAACCAAACCGGTTATTGCAGCTGGTGAACCGAACCGCAAACCGAAACGGCTTCCTTTCATTACCATGAACTATAAAAGTGCTGAACCGAGAACAAACCCCCAAAGAAAAACAGTTTGGTTCAGTTCTCTGACGAGTTTTAGGACCTAAATCGTTTTTCTCTGGACAATTTTATACAGAAGAAAAAAAATCTAAAATCAATCCGAAACGTGATTGAATACCGATTGATGTCTTTCGAACCTCTACAACCGTAGCGATGCCGGATCGATATATTCTTTAAGGATGACAAATTTTACAACATGCTATTCTAAAAAACTTTAGTAGGAAGAGGATAAGAACTATGAATGGAGTCATATGGAGTCGATGGAGCGAGGATGCGCGGGCCCCACCATTACTTCTGTCGTAGTTGTGGAAATGTGAAGGAAATGGAAAGCATCCAATACCTTCTAGGCGACTGCCCTGCACTTCTTGGGAAACGCGCCCAGCAGTTGGGTAAGCCATTCTGGCAAATATGCCCCTTTTTATGGATTTATTAAATTTAAATATACTATGTATACCACTACCACCTCCCAAACTTTCCATTTCCGTTCTGTTTTTTAGCCTAAAAAATAGAGCAAAGTTAGTTTCGAAGTTTGTATACCCTTGAGCACGTTTTTCTAACTAATTTGAAGGACTTTTTCACTGAAAATAAACAAATTGTTCTCATTAAGACTACTTTTCTGAATCTACTTTTCTATGACAGCTATACTATATAGATGTCCGATTTCGACCAAACTTAGTGGAATCATGGAAAAGTATAGCAAGCTAAGAAATACAAAGTTTGGGGTCATTTTCTTTGAAAACTAAAAAGTTTTTCTCACTAAAACTATTATCTCGACCGATCGTTCCTAAGGCAGCTATAACCTATAGTCATCCGATTTCGACAAAACTTTGAAGAATTGTGTGAAAGCTTATAAAATACATCTTTGCCAATTTTAAAGAGGCTTACATTGAACACAAAAAAGTTTTTCTTAGTAAAACTGTGTTTTTAATCTTACTTTTCTATGGCAGCTATACTATATAGATGTCCGATTTTGACCAAGATTGGCAGAATTATGTAGAAGCATTGAAAACTATTAAATACAGAGTTTGGAAACGTTTGCATTGATAACAAAAAATTGTTTCTTACTAGAACTAGTTTTTCGACCGATCGTTCCCATGTCAGCTATATGTTATAGAAGACTTCGTGCAAAGTTACAGAAGAACGGACGGACAGACGGACAAGTCATAATCAACTCAGCTCGTCAAGCTAATCAAGAATATATATGCTTTATGAGGTCGGAAATGATTCTTCTATGCGTTACAAACATCTGGAAAATTTCATTATACTCTCTGCGGGCCAAAAACTCTTAAACCTGAAAAGATTACATTTATCCCGGGATAAACTTGAATAGATTAGGCAAAGTCCGAGACCTCCATATTTAGTAGGACAGCCTTATAAACAGCAAAATCCAATCCAGTATTAGTTTATTTATGACTTCTGAAAATCAAATATATATCTTAAATTTGAGATGGAGTTCTTAAGCTAAGAGCCACGCCGATTTTGGTCTTATACAAAGCCAAATAACCGCCTTGCAAATGAAAAATATTTTATTATTTGTTGATTATTTTCCAGTTTTCTACTTTTGGTCCATGGTTTACATTTCGCAGCAGAGCGCGCTTTTCAACTTCAATTTGTTCACCAAATAATTCTCACTTTCGATAATGAAAAAACAAACATTTAACATGCAGCACTGGTCATTAATGGTTTAAACTGTCTGCACATAATTATAATCATGATTATCCAGAAGCAAATTAAGAAGGAGGAGGAGGTGGACGGGGAATGCCAACTAAAGTAAAAACCCGCTAAGTGGCCCTGCCGCACTAATTGTAAGTAACACGTTCGCGTTTACAAAACTTTCTGAGTATTTATGTTGGAAAACACCAAACAGCCTGGCCAGGCAACCAGGCAACCAGGCAACCGGCCAGACAAGGCCTCCTCTTGGATCCAGACACACAGCCAGCCAACCATGCTTAGACATTAAAGTTTGGCGCGCCGGTTTAATAGACCAAAAATTAATTTGGCCAAAGTTTAAAGTGTTATCAGTCATTAACACGAAGCGGGGCCAAGATGTGGCTGCTGCTGCAATTAAAGCTGCCACACTCGGAGTTTAAACTTAAATTTTGATTTCTTACATTTCTTATAACATTGAAAATCAATAAAGTTCTACACAAAACAAAAAAAAAAGAAAATAAATAAGAAAAGAAAAACAACATTCCAGCCATAGATTTGCCCGGCTAGAGGAAAAAATCTCTTTGGGGATGTTGTGCGTGCTGAGGCTGAGGCCGGGCCAAGCGACAAAGCAAGCAAGGAATCGCCCAGCCAAACATCCTTTTGTCAATACCAACAAAGACAAAAGTCAAAAGTGCAAAAACAAAAGCAAAAAAAAAAGGACAAGCGCCCCCAAAAGTGCAGCGCATGCGCCCACCAAACAGCAAGGGGAAAGCACGGCCCGTGCTCACAACTGGGTTAGCCGGGGATGGAGCATACAGGAAATGCTTTTACATATACATCGAAGCGATACGCTAAAATGGCCATACATTTCTCCTCCATTTTGGAGAAAATTTCCTGTCTCAGCGGCGGCAGCAGCCGCATTTGTCCAAGCCGGAGCAAATGATTTTTAACAAATTTCATTAACATCAGAGGTCCGTAATCATTCAAGCATCGCGTTTCGTAACAGGGCCAGGCCAGAGCAACGAGTTAGCCAGGTCCACTTCAATTATATCGACAGTTGCACATTGCACAGCTCCTTTAAAGCGGCACCGGCTGCAACTCTCGCGAGTAAAGTTTGCCCCAAAAAAATTGGGCGTTTGTGTGATTTTTGAAACATTTAACGCGACTATCGAACAAATAATGTAATTCCCAGAACGTGACAAATTGTACACCTTGAACAATTAGGGAAATGATCGATGAGCAGCACCCAATGCAGATTGGCATGTGTAAGTATGCAGCACATTTGGCAGGACACTCAATAAATCCCGTCGGCATTTAGGATTTTTTTTTTTGTATCCAGTTTGCCGACGGCTTTTGGGTTCGAGATATTATTCTGGCTTAAGTTTTTCTCTAATTTTGGCACAGTTAAGTCCAAGATGCACATTCAGAGATTCACTTTCATGGCTACTTAACTTCACAGTGGATAAAGATGGCGGTTATGTAAGCAATTTAATATTATTTAAAGCTAGGATGGATTTTGTAGTATTTTAGACCAGGCTGTGGATTCCAATTCGTTCCATGATGCGTTACTTATTGGAACAACATGTTATTAAGCTATTGGATTTTTCTCAAACAAACCCTCAAAGTGTTGAAACAGTAGAAATGATGATAAGAAGTATTAAGTTGTATTAAATCATATACTCTTTTTATACACATAACAACTATCATGGTAAAAGCACTTCAAAGTATGCCATGCTTATGCATATTAATAGTTGGGGAATAAATTTTCTTAGCTTTAACTCACCGTTTATTGATTTTAAATACCTTTAACTGGTCTGACAAGCTGAGTGAATGGACAACATGTATTATGTATTATAACTGATGTACTATAACTGACTTTCAATTACTAATTTAAACTGATAAATACTTAAGAAAATAACATTGGGGCACTAATTATGATGTTGTATTTGTGTATCAAGAGGAAGGACAGCTGAGCTCTAGACAGAAAAATATACATCGAACTTTGATTTAGATGCAGAAATTTCCCTAAACCAATTTAAAATTCTGTAAATTTAAATTGCTCATTAACGAGCATTATAAATAGAAAATACTTTTAATGATATGAATTTGATCTTAATATAATACTTTCTTGAATCAATAAAAACCCGATATTGCACACTTGAAAATGTGTTGTTCGAAAATATCTAATTAATATTTCCGGGCATACAAAATCATTATTATACCCTTGTAGAGGGTATTTTAAAATGTTCAGATGATTGTAACGCACAAAAGTAAGCATCTCCGACCACCTAAAGTATATATATTCTTGATCAGCATGACAAGCTGAGTGGATATAACCATGTCCGTCTGTCCGTCCTTCTGTTTCTATGCGATTTCCTACGTCAGTTTGACTTTGCACGAAGTCTTGTAGTACAAATACGCTGTACAGATATCAAAATCAGCCGGATCGGATGACTATAGCATATAGCTGCCATGGGAATGATCGATCGAAAAACTTGTTTTGGTGAGAAAAAGCTTTTGTTTTCAAAGCAAACGCCTCCATACTTTATATTTCTTAGTTTACTATGCTTTCCCATGATTCCACCAAGTTTGGTCGAAGTCGGACATCTAAATATAAATAGTATAGCTGTCATAATAAAGTAGAGTAATAAAAGTAGTCTTTGTGAGAAAAACTTGATTGTTTTCCCTCAAATTATTTAGAAAACCGTGCTGCAAGGGTATACAAACTTCGGCCAAGCCAAACTAAACTTTCAACTATTTTTTAAAGATCATATGGATATTTTTCCATATCATTTTGTGAAAAAAATCAACAAAACAATGGAAATGAAAGGTTAATCATCCTATACAAACTGCACCTCACTTTGGTTTTTCCCTCTAAGTATTATAAATTAATTGACAGAATCAGAATTCTACGGATTAATAAATTGTACTATAATATTTACTTTATCTCCTTGACTGGGGATCGAACTCAGGACGTCTTGCTCTTCAACACGAATGAAATGACGTCTTAGCGCACTCCACTATTGGACACACGTGTGGTCATACGACGCAGAGCCTACTTTAATAATTGGTTACATTGCTTGAAGTTTCGATATGTGAACTATTTTTGGTCTTTTTCCATCTTCACAATTTCTATAAGTTCCTTTCTCCTTATGCTCAAAATGAAATGTTAAGGGTTTGAAATGATATGTTAAATGTTTAAACTGAAAGAAGTATGTGTTTTTGAGAGTGAAATACGTATACTAAAAGAAAATTGGTTTTCTAGTTGATAATACTAAAAAGTTCTTTTCGATAGGACAGAAACCTGTGGTAGTAGAAGTAGTTAGTAGTGGAAACTTGTATTTTTGTGGTTTTTTTGAGAGACCCAACCTCACCCGAATCTAAGTACAAAACACAACTAACAAATGATCAGTATTGAGCACCAAGTACCCCAGAGTTTGGCGTTTTTGTCCAAATCCATCAAATAACTCTATTAACCCGGCATTTCATTGAAGTTAATTTTTTTGGAAATAATTTTTAAAACTGGAGACACGCTGAAGGTGTGTATTATGTTAGGACAATTTGTTGAGTTTTGCGATTGTCTTGTCGAATGATTTTATTGCAAGCCTTTCTTAAATAAACTCTGGGTTGGTTCAATGGTTCAGGGCTTAAGCCGGTGGTTCGGTTGACTACACGAATTTTGGGGCTAACTCTACCTCTGTTTGAGCATTTTCGAAATTAAGTTCTTAGAAAACATTTGAATCAAACCGAACTGCTTATTCCAGCTGGTGAGCCGAACCGCAAGCCCAACCAGCTTCTTTTCAGATATACTGAACCAAACCGAAAACCACAAAGATAAATGATTCGGTTCTGTTCAGTTCTCTGGCGAGTTTTATCACTTGAATCGCCTTCCTCTAGCCATAATACACAGAGAAAAAAAGGATATTAAATAATATTCATTGCATGATTTCCGGTATCCATTTGGATGGGATATTCCTTAAATTCAGTTTAATCATCCAACGGAGCTAAAAATCATTAAAAGGATATTAAAGACATATCCTTTCCAAATGGATCTTTTAGAATCTTTTATTTCTGTGTACTTATTAATTTGGGAATTTGTATTGTTACCCTAAGATAATATGTATACAACATTTCGATTGACCCTCTACATATTTAGCGATGCCGGATCGATATAACCCATAAGGATGATTTGAAACATCCCGCCGATCTCTTGTTATATATGTCATCAATCTGCATTCGTTTCTTGAAAGTTGATAGTTGATTTAACTATCTAAGTTGATAGTTAAGATTGCTCATATTTAGTAATCAGGATTATAAATCGATCCGCCAAAAAAGGATGAGTAGAGATCAGATGAAGGGATGTCGAGTTATGTTCGATTTCCAAAGTGTGTGTAAAGAGACATTGCGCCAGAAACCATAATATTTAATAATGTGCCCTTACGAACCACTGAACCAAAGCGAAACCGTGGTTCAGTTAGCTCCAAAAACCACGTAACGAACCGAACCGGAGTTTCAGAAACTGTGTGAACCTTTGAAACGAACCAGTACTTATTTTCGACTGGTTTGCAACCAAGATTGAAATAGCCTTAAACTCATAATATACTTAAGTACACAACACTAAATATTGAACCCAATTCTGGATCACTTATTCTTAAATCGTTGCCAAATCATCCTTAAAAGCATTATAAATCCGACATAGCACAAGATCATTGAAGTGCATGTGCCTTGTGGTGACATATCCTCTTTCAAGACTTGTTTTTGCAAAGTCTAGTAAATTTCCCATATTTGAAGGTATAACGCTTTACTTCTTAAACTGAATTTTTCATTAGTTTTCGGCTGGGTTAAGTATTTTTGAAAGTACTACGGTTCGGCTTGCGCTACAGATTTTCAGCTGGAATTATCGGTTCGGTTGCGTTTTGGTTAGTCTCAGTTCTAGACCGGCTTGCATCCCTGAAGAGTTGATACTAAGATACTAAACTTCCCTTACTTTTTTATACAATTTTTGCACTCTCTCACTCATAACCTGTTAGGGCAGCGAAAATCGTTAGAGAAGAGTCAAGGAAACTCCTTGTTATCCCCTAATCCCACAATACGCACAAATGACAGAACTACTCAAGTCCAAATGAGCGACAGGCACACCGTAAAAATCGCAACATATTTTTCAGTGCCGCCCAACTTTTGACTTCTGTCAAAGATTAGGCCAAAACAAAGCATTTCAAGTTGCAATTGCTGGCACAACAAAACGTCTCCAGCTTCATAATTTCTTTGTGTGCCCAAATCCGATTAAATAAAACGCCGACTGACAAACGGCAGCAGCGGCAGCACACAGCATCCTGGCAAGGGTTTCCGCTGCTGACGACTGCCAACATATGCCGCCAGCCGCCGTAACCAACATAATGAATCCCGTGCCACTGCCGCGCTAAGCCAGCGCATATTTTGTATATGGATAGGGCTGAATGGGGTGGGGTGTGGTGTCGAGTCCCAAGGGGTGGAAATCCTTGTTGTTTATTCATTTAAATGCCCCGGTTAGCTCGCACGCACTACTCGTAAATTCTTTTATAATTTAGTTATAAGCATTGCAAAAGGCATCCTCCTCGCAGGGTGGTTCCTTTTCCCAGCCGCTCCGCCCCCTTGGTTTTCAGTTGTGCACATTAGAATCTAATTATGGCAAAAGGAGAGGGCACTGGCCGTGGCTATCAATGACGGATTTGGCACTTGTTATCACAAATCCGCTGATCTTAGGCGCCGACATGTCCGGCAAATATGTTGGAATAAATTCTGATGTCGATAGACAGCACAAAGCACAAAAGTGTAACAGGTGTGGCCACTGAGCCGCTTAAGCTGACAGCCATGCTGAGTGGCTCGTATTGTTCCAAGTGTTTGCAGTTAAGCGGAGCAACGAAGGAAATCCAATTGAAAGCGGAGAAGGACTGCACGATATTCCAGTTGCCATTGACAGCTGACAGCGGGACGACATTCAGCATTGTTGATAGAAAGTCATCGGTCATTTCCATTCTCAGATGGCTGTTCATAAAACAAGTGTACCAAAACTTGGTTGTTATTTTCATGGAAAATTTAGCCTAGAATAAACATAACTTTTATCAATTTACTTTGAGACTGATTGAAACTGAAGTATTCTAAATTAGCAAAAGAATGTCACATACTTAGGGACGATTTTGATACAGATCCTGATAAGTGCCATAATATACTCTGTCATATGTAAGTTTAAATGACATATAGGGCTTTCTACACTTAAAAAAATTATAATATAATTCTTGGAAGTTCTCCTTAGAGCCGTTTTCTAATCTGCTACATAGAGCTATCTGTCACATAAATCTACAAATTGCAGAGCAAAATCTATGCTTATCTGACACATAGTAGCTATTTAGAAGATACGAAATCGACCCTTGATCTGAACGTTTTTTTCTTGACTGAACGAAAATTTCTTTCTTTTGGACAGTTTTTTCGTAAACTTAAAAAGCATATCCCGAAAATTTAAGTTTTTTTTCGAAAACCATTACTTAAATTTAGATATTTGTTTAAATTTTATATCCCTGCAGAGGGTATATTAAAATTGTTCAGATGTTTGTAACGCATAGAAGGAAGCATCATCGACCACAGAAAGAATATATATTCTTGATCAGCATGACAAGCTGAGTCGATATAGCCATGTCCGTCTGTCCGTACTTCTGTTTCTATGCGATTTCCTCCGTCACTTTGAAAGCTATCTTCACGAAACTTTGCACGAAGTCTTATGGTACAAATACGCTGAACACTTGTCGGAACCGGCCGGATCGGATGACTGTAACATATAGCTGTCATAGGAACGATAGGTCGAAGAACTAGTTCTAGTGAGAAAAACTTTTATGTTTTCAAAAAAAAAGTCACCAAACTTTGCATTTCTTAGTTTGCTGTGCTTATCCATGATTCCACTAAATTTGGTCGAAGTCGGACATCTATATAGTATAGCTGCCATAGAAAAGTAAGGTTAGAATAATAGTCTTAGTAAGTAAAACTTTTTTGTTATGAATGTAAACCTCTTTAAAATTGGCATATATTTATTTTATAAGCTTTCAAACAATTCTTCAAAGTTTTGTCGAAATCGGATGACTAAATGTTATAGCTGCCAAAGGAATGAACGGTCGAAAAACTATATTTAGTTAGAAAAACTTTTTGTTTTTAAAGAAAACGCCTCCAAACTTTGTATTTCTTAGTTTGCTATACTTTTCCATGATTCCACTAAGTTTGGTCGAAGTCGGACATCTATATAGTATAGCTGCAATAGAAAAGTAAGGTTAGAAAAATAGTCTTAGCAAGAAATACCATTTTGTTGTTCATTGTAAACACACTTCACACAATTCTTCAAAGTTTTGTCAAAATCGGATGGATATAGGTTATTGCTGCCTTAGAAACAATCGGTCGAGAAACTAGTTTTAGTGAGAAAAATTTTTGGTTCTCAAAGAAAACGCCTCTAAACTTTGTATTTCTCAGTTAGCTATGCTTTCCCATGATTCCAACAAGTTTGGTCGAAATCGTACATCTATATAGTATAGCTGTCATTAAAAAGTAGAGTCCGAAAAGTAGTCTTAGTAAGTAAACTTGTTTGATTTCAATGGAAATGTACTTCAAATTAATTAGAAATACGTGCTGCAAGGGTATACAATCTTCGGTCTATACAAAGTTAATTTTCCTGCACTTTTTGATCTAAAATTTATAAATGTTTTTCTAAAATCTAAAAATATTTTCTGGCTAATACTGACCAATTTCTTACCCCATAACCTTAGCTGATTTCAAGCTTTATTTCAGTACTGAACTTTCATGGGGAAGCTTACCTGAATTTAGTTATTCCTACTGCCAAGGTCTAAATGAGCCCTGAAAAATTCAGTATACTGTAACGTAGAGCTGCAGGGAACTTTAAGCAGGTTGATGGATTACCCAATACTAAGCTGAAAAATCGAAATCCCTACTTTGTAATGGTCGATTGAACCATCTCATCGGCTACAAACAATATGCTGATTTAAGCTCGTCTCAATATTGATTGTATATAGGTGCGAATACAAAGCAAATTTTGTAATGTAAATTATGTTGGCATAACTGAAAAATTGCATACATATTTGTGGCATTAAAACGAATTCGGCAGATAATATTTTTGTAGAAATTTAATGAAATTATGCACACGTTTAAATCACTTAAATGCGGAATGACAAACTCATATTCATACATACACACAGAAAGTCAGAGTAACCGTTACAATGTACTATGGTAGCGACAACGATTTTATTGGGTGATTTTAGGTGATCGGCGCCAGGCACAGCTGTCTAAAAGTCTTTTAGAACTACACAGAGAAAAAAAAAAAAGAGGACCCTTGCAGAACGTTTTTCTAACTCACTTGATGGACATTTCAACTGAAGACAAAAAAAGTTTTTTTCACTAAGACTACTTTTCTGACTTAACTTTTCTATGTAGAGGCAAGTGGAAAGTTGGCGGAATCTTGGGAAAGCATAGCGAATTAAGAAATACAGTTTGGAGGTGTTTTCTTCAGACGGACATGGCTTTATCGACTCAGCTCGTCAAGCTGATCAAGAACATAAATACTTAATGTGGTCGGAAATAAATCCTTCTATGCGTTACCAACATCTGGACAATTTCAATATACCCTCTGCAAGCGTATAAATATGTATAAACTACACTAAGATGTAGTTTTTTTGCACGTTTAAACTTAGTATACACTTTCACAAAGGATCACATCTTCTAGCCCTATCTGTCACATAAACTAAGAAATAACAGAATAAATTTTGGATTTATCTGCATCATAGCAGCTATCTAGAATATGTAAAGTTGACCCCTTCACTTCAAATGGGAGTAAATAAGTCGAAAGTCAAGCAAGAAATACAAGACAAAAAAGGCCCGAAACTCTTAGAAGGATATTTAGTTTCCGGACCGGGTCTTACATGAAATAAGCCCATGGTATTGATTGGACTGTGGATTCATAGCTTATGGGCTTCACAGCTTCTGTTGGTCTGTTTAAGCCAGAGCTGCAAACCGGTTTTAAACCGAACCGGCTTGAACCAGGAATTCCGAATTTTATTTTACTGTGTACCGAACCCCTTTCGAATGAAAAACTGAGCCCGAAACTGTTCCGAACCTTAAATATCGGTTCGGTTCTACAAAAATGGTAGACACCAGAAAATTGTACCTCTGTCTAGCAATTCTATTCGTTATCTGGTTGGTTATGTGCGACTGAGTCTTCAAATGGGTAGCAAAGCTTTGTAAATGATTCACAAAAGCTAAACATTACATTGGAAATATTTTTCTACAAAAACTACGAAATAGTATTATACTTAACAGAAAAGACCGTTTTGAATTTGAATCCTTATGACCCAAAAAAAGCCAGATTCAAATACGAATTGAGGAGGTTGAAAGCGATTATTAAAACACATGGGACTAAAAAAACATAGGTTCGAACCAAACCAAAACCTTCTGCCAAAAACCTTGAACCTAAGATCCAAAAAAAAATTAATGGGCTTGCAGTCATGATTTAAACTCTTCTCGAAAAAAAACCAAAACATGCAACATGAAATTAAAAACACACACCATTTTCAATGAGCGTCAATACTCAAAGGTTCAAGGATCCAACATTTTAAAGATTTTACGGTGAGATCCTGGTAATTGTTATAATTGCTATTAAGTTCATACTATGAACTAAAACCCTGAGCCACAGCAATTCGTAATCCCAAGCAGCTTGCACCCCTGTAGAACATCTTCATCTCTAAAGTTAGGACTAACATAACCCCCAACGAAGTAGAAGTACATTTGAATAATGTTTATTAGGTTTTCATGCACTTAGGATCAAGGCTGCAAACCAGTCCGAACCCGAACCCCTGAGAACCGGTTCGGTTCGGCTTTTTTGGGGTTCGCGAACCGGACCATGAACCAGGCGTATTACATTTTTGACTCCTCGAACCCGAACCGGACCACTTTTTCGAAAAATGAGGTTCGGTTCACCAATTTAATATGCTTAATGAGAGTTTTCAAAATTCGACAAAACAATGACTCAACGTCTGATTGCGAAGGCGAGAAGTTTATGAAAGCTATAAACAAATATCAAATATAAAATCTGTGAATGATGTTATAGATTCCTTTAAAAAATTGTCCAAGATTACATCCATCGACAAATGTTTCAACATTTTGGTAAGGTCATAATAATAAAGGCTTATAAAATATTCCTTTTACTATACTAGCTGTACCAGCAACTCAGGTATCAATTTAACGAGCAGTTAAGAGCTAGTATAGATGAACAGCTCCTGGAAGATCTAGTGCCAATTAACCTAAGCAAAGTCGATTCTAAAAGTTAATAATTGAAATAAATTAAGTAACGATCATTATGATGAAGCATATGGATAAAAGGTAAATATGTTTCATTTTAAACGTATTTATGATTCAAAAGTCAAACTATTCTTCTATGTGCAAGCGAACCAAGGTTCGAACCAGAACCTTGGGTTCAGGGGTTCCAAGAAGAGGTCCGCGAACCGAACCTTGGATTTTACAATGGGTTCGAACCCCCGGACCGAACCTCATGGATAATTTTAAAGGTTTGCAGCCTTGCTTAGGATAGTTGACGAACAACTTAACAACTGAGCAACTAATCAATTTGAAAAAGTTGACCCACTTTAAATAAGAGAACAAATAAACTGGTTTATCCTGAAGAGAACTCTTCACAACCGAACACTAATGGGAACCTGCTGAAATGTTGACCAGCTTTGTGTGGAAAAGTGTGCAGTTTTTACAAAATTTGCTGGCATTACTTTAAGTTTTCATAATTTATATGAAACCATTGGTGATTTTTCACCCTTGCCCTTAACACTCTCAGCCCAAAACAACGTGTGCTTAGTATACTATAAAGAGTTTAGAGATACTTTTAGGCCAAGAATATTGCAATTTGTAACCATAGTGCAGTGTGATAAAAAGGTCGCGTACGGATACAAAACAACACGCCTGCTGGGACACAAATTACCGGAAAATTTCAACAATTTGCCATAAATTGAGACAACAAGCAACAAAAAGCCAACCAAACCAACAGAACAAATACCGCAAATGTACAGTAATTTTTTGCCACCAACTCGCACACTTGCCTGGGTTACGCATACGCAGCGTTGGCTTTATTTTATTGTATTTTTTGAGCGTGGAATTTCGAGTACAAGCAGACACACACACGCACACAGTGGGGGGGGGGAGAGACAAGAGGACAGACTGGCTGGCAGACAGACACGCACATATTTCGTCGCTGCAAAAGTCATTTCAATAATTGCAAAACCACAAATTTACTACAACTCGAAATGGTCACAGTTTCATGCCAGTCTCTGTCCACGCAGAAATGCAGATGGACCAAACCGCAATTGCAAATCCCGTTTGGGGGCATAGTTTTTGCCGCAGTTGTAAATTTGGGAGAATATAAAAATAACTGAAATGTTTCTCATTTGCATGTTTCCCGGGGGCTTCGGTTTGGGTCACACGACACGACCACAAAACCAAAATAGTTCCAATGGACATGAAATGTCAACAGCAGCAGCAGCAGCAGCAGCAGCAACAGCAGCACCATCAGCCACAGAGTGGAGGTGGAGGTGGGGCTGGCAGCCTCAATCAACTGCTGTTGAACGGAAATGAGCGCATGTTAACAACGCCGACACCAGCAACAGTCACAGCACCAGCAGCAGCGGGGGCAGCGGCAACTGTAACAGATATAACTGCCTTTCAATCCGCAGGCGAAAAACCAGGGGGAGCAGTCCACCACAATGACAAAATGGCGTCACTCACCCGAAATGTCAACGGAAGTTGCAACAACAACCTCAACAACAGCAACAAGGGCCACGCACAGCAGCAGCAGCAGCAACAACAACAACAGACGATGGCCATGACAATGGCAGTGGCTGGACAGGGACCGGGCCCTCCGCCCCAGCTCTGTCATCGCCTGGCCCTGGGTGAATGCAGCCTCAATGGGTCCTTCACGGCCCCGGCCCCACCAACTGCACCAAACACACCGCAAGCGCCTCAAATGCCGCAACAGCACACGGGAATGGGAGTGGGGCTCAACCACTGTTCGTACTGCTGTCAGCCAATTTGTGATCGCTACATCATGCGCGTGGTGGACAACTCGTTCCACGAGGGCTGCCTCAAGTGTACAGTTTGTTCGCTGCACCTGGTCCACTCCTGCTATGCCAAGGATGGCAAACTCTATTGCCGCCTGGACTATGAAAGGTGAGTGCGTCCGTCGTTATGTTACTAAGATATGCTCTAAAATTCCTTCATCATTATTCACAGACTCTACATACGCAACCGTTGCCTTGGCTGTGGCCATCGAATCGCCTCCGATGAGCTTGTGATGCGCTGCCACGAGAACGTCTTTCATTTAAAGTGCTTCGCCTGCGTTGTATGCGGCGCCCTGCTCAAGAAGGGTGAACAGTATGTGGTCAAGCAGGGACAACTGTTCTGCCGCTTTGACTATGAGAAGGAGGTGGAAATGCTGCAGGGTTATGGTAGGTCTATAAAATGGAGAGAATGCTTTGGAGATTTTGCCTCAAATGTATATTTTCTCACAGATTACTATGGCGATGACATGTTCCCGCCCAAACTGGATGGGCGGCGAGGTCCGAAGAGGCCACGCACCATTCTAAATACCCAACAGAGGCGCGCCTTTAAGGCCTCCTTCGAAGTGTCACCCAAGCCATGTCGCAAAGTGAGAGAGAATTTGGCCAAAGAGACTGGTTTAAGCCTAAGGATTGTGCAGGTAGACCGGATATTTCATAAACTTATACAATTTCATAAACAACACACTTATTGTTGACGTAGCCTGGCAAAGGGTGAGAGCTAAAGGTGAAGTTTATTTACTAAAACACCACTGCCATCCCATCAAATTTGCATATAACCTTTCAGTTTACTGTGGGTGGGTTATTCCGACTTAGAAATACGCTGCCGTATGGCTTTTTCTTTGCATCAGTTCTTAAATTTGGATCGGGTTTGTGTTTCCTTTTCAACTTTGGAACTGGAACCCGTCAAGAACTAGTAAATAATCTAACCCCTATTTACTAACCCACATTCGAAGTTAATTATTCATAACACAAGTACACTCACAAAAACTAGACGAAATCGCTCCAAAATTTTGGTATTCGCTTTAAAAAAGGTTTGCCATATATTTTATATAAATAATTTCTAATAATAGAACTGAGACTTTAATAAATTAAGAAAATATTAGGTAGAAAATATTTTGTTAATTTTAGAAAATAATTTGATAGGTTTTAAACATATTATACATAATTACCATTATAATTATGGGGAATTTAAAAACCCCAATTTCCATTACAATTACAATTACAATTATTTCAAGAATTACTCTAAATAATTAAATTATTTGGTAACTGAAATAATTGCAGTAATATCAGTAATTGTCTTTCAAATTTGTTATGTTGTTGTTATGTTATGTAACCGAAGCTACTTAAATTATTTTAACTGCTAAATAATTTAGTTTATTTAACAAATTATTAAAATAATTGTATTTGATATTCAAATTTCAATTACGAAATAAATGTAATTGTAATAGTAATTATATTTTTAAACATGTCAATAATTGTGTTCGTAATTGTAGTTAATAGTGTTTTCAAATTGCTCAGTTGTTCAGTTGTTCAGTTGTTCAGATGTTCAGTTGTTCAGTTGTTCAGTTGTTGAGTTGCTTAATTGTTGAGTAGCTCACGAGCCAATGGGTATTGAAATGAAAGACATACTTAACTTAATTTAATCTTTAATGAAGTTTACAACAAAACAGGATCTAAGTCAGTATCTCAGTTCAGTGGGAGGTCACCGAACTAAGTGAACAGTCACTGATCACCTCACTGAACTAGTTACTGAACAACTTTCTGAACAAATCTCTGAACTAGATACTGAACAACTCACGGAGCAATAGAGACAGAACAAAAGCGGCTGAACAACTCTTAATGAACTAGAACGATTGAATAAATCTGAAAGAACAAGACTCACTGAGCGACTGAACAACTCTCAATGAACAACTCACAGAACAAGAGCAACTGAACAACTCTGACTGAACAAAAATGAACAACTAATGAAGAACATGTTTACTTGCTCAGTTTAGTGAACAACTCAATTGTGTTCACTCACTCATGAACAACCCAACACTAGTAGTTAACAGCTCTGTAACTGTACAATTCTTCTTGTTTTGTCAGCAAAAAGATAGATCGACAAAAGAGAGAGAGGGCGAAACACCGTATCAACACTCAGATTTTTCGATCTTTGCTTTGCATAAGCTTAAGAAATGAGCTGCCCTTCTGGTTATACCAATCACCTTCACCGCGGTAAAAAGAGATACGTATTTATACCCGTTACTCGTAGCGTAAAAAGGGTATACTTAAGTCGTGCAAATGTATGTAACAGACAGAAGGAAGCATCTCCGATATCATAAAGTATATATATTCTTCATCAGCATCAACAGCTGAGTCGATATAGCCATGTTCGTCTGTCCGTCCGTCCGTCTGTAAGAACACCTAGATCTCAGAGACTAGAAGAGCTAGGGCAACCAAATTTTAGATGTAAGCTAGTATTGTCTGCAGGCAGATCAAGTTTGTTCAAATTTTGGCCACGCCCCCGCAATAAAAAATGTTGAATATCTCCTACAGTTGGTAAGCTATCGAGCTCAGATTTTGCAGTACAGTGCATGTGGCCAATATGTACAATCTCAATCAAATTTTCATAAAGATCGGATAATAAATGGCAGAGTTAAAAAAACGTTGCATACTCATCTGAGCCGCATGAGGTTATTAAACACTAATTGCCTTGAGTAACGGGTATTTCAAAGTCAAGCAGGGCCGACTTTAACTTACGCTCTCGTTTTTAACTGGTGATACGTAAGAAAGCAGAACGATGAAGCTCCTCCCTACAAGTTATTGATAATTATTTTTAACGCAGCTCTCAAAGTCAGGACAATCCTAATCTACAAGAGCAGAAAAGGAGTCCTGCCTGGGAGTATTCTTGTACGGTCAGCTTATGAAGCAGCAAGCAGCTTAGAAATATTTTGGGGTCACACTGAACAGAAAACTGACACTTCGGCATCATGACCATACTTAGGTTTTTCGTTTCTTATAAAAAGAAAATAAACCTATTTTCCTAGAAAGAATAATCCTTACAATCGGTTAGAAGCTTAAACTTTCAACCATTTCCTCTCCAAAAGAAACTGATTTCCGATTTAAAACTGTGAAAATCTTATACGCTTATCAATGAAAAATCCATTTGGTATATTCCACTCGGTAGGTTTGGTTTCAAAACCAACGCGCCAAAGTTAAGAAGATTCAGAAGAAAGCCAAACAGGAGCCGCCTATCAAAGGAGCCAGTGACTCACAAGACTCACAGGAGTCGCAGGATAGTAGTGTGACCGCCAAAATAAAGGATGAGGCGCAAAGCGATAGCGAATCTCAGTTGGAGTCGCCGTACTCGACGACCTCCGAAGGGTTGACCAGACTGCGCTGTACCATCAAGGATGAGCAAGAGCAAGTGCCCTTTAATTGTATGGAAACAAACAAAGGTGAGTCACAGTGAATTCCATTTGGCAATCTTTTAATTCCACGTCTCACCATTTCGCAGAGAACTGTAACAAGAATAGCGAACCCATACTGAACACCATTCTGGGACTGAGTTATGCCACATTTCAGCAGCTGATGGGACCCTTTACACAAACCCCCATGATTAATCCCATCGATCGGCTGTACAGCATGCAAAGCTCCTACTTTAGACCCGAGGAACTGGGTGCCTACGGTGAATGCGGAGGCAAGGAATCCATGGACTAGCCCTGCCCCCACTCAATTTTAAGCCAAAATCAAAATTAGACCTTGTAAAAATAAAAGAAAATGTTAATGTGCTAGTCATTGAAATCCCTGGCGCTCCTCACACTATGGCCGGGATTGCAGCACGTGCGCCAGCGGAAACGAGACTTTTTGGTTGTTTTGCAGGTGCAGCCTTGAAATTTGTTCCACTCAGTTGACAAGGAACAAAGCATTTGATACAGCAGTCGCAGCCACCCCAAAATGGGCGTAAAATGCCGATTCGTCAGGCATTGTTCGATGAGCCCCGCCCACCCCACACGAGCGACGCGTCGCGACGGCAGGCTGTCAGAGGCGCAAGTGCAGCCGAATCCACCGACCAGAACTCAAGCGGGGCTGGAATTGTGGTGGTGCTGCCATTTACGTTATTTGTGGCATGCGCCGGCTACGGCAGACACAGGCGAGGAGGCCATTCGCCGATGGCATTGGCATGCGAGGAGTGTGCAAGGATTGAGCCAGAGAGTCTTCTCCATCACAGACAGTTTAGAAAACTTCTGCAAAAATCGATTGATAAAGCTCTTTTTTCTTTCATTTTTCTATATTAATCAAAAATTAAATAACGTTTTGCCAAATTATTTTGTACTTAAAAGATGAACTAAATTTTGAAAGAAAAGTTCACAATCAATTTTATTATCAATCAAAATCAATTAATTACATTTAGGGTATTCACGAACTTCAGTTTAGGAATTTCCAAATTTATTAGAAGTCTACGGAATTGTTGAATTGTTTTGTTATATTATTTTTTTTTTTCATTTGTTTAGAATTCCCTCAATTCAACAACTTTACAGCTCAACTGGGGGTTGTAAATGACCTATATCCTACCTGTTGTCCTTTTTAGAAGTATTTTCATAAGCTAAAAGATACATTAAATTCTCCACATGGAATGCAAGCCACTCGGTTATAGGCCTGGTTCGAATTGTATCCTATGCAAATATGGTCTGTAATATCTTAACATAAAGCTTTGAAATATTGGCATTTCCACAGTGGCGAGCCCGACAGTTGTACACCCTTAAATCCCAAGAAATATGGAAAACTAAGAAATATTTGGTAGCATATTGTAAGCAGTATATTTAGTGCGGTTAACCGTTATTGACTAAGGGTCGAATTCTTATCTTCCAAGTACCTGCTATGTGTGAGATAAACTTAGATTTTGCTCTGCTATTTGTGAAGATAAGAAAACGGAGTTTGTTCCGACTCTGTTCGGAGTTCCGACTTTTAGATTACTGTAAAACGAGCCTGGAAATTAAAGCTCAACCCCAAAACAGTTCCGAACTTAAAATATCGTTTTGGCTCAACAAAATTATAGACATCAGAAATTTGACCTTCTGCCTAGCGACTTCATCTGTCTTATGGTTTTTTTAGTACTACTGACTTCTAAAATGGACAACAAAGTGCAATACCAAATGTAGAAAAGCTTGAAATGACTTATTATATAATATACCCACCCATAATAGCCTCTGTTTTTAAGCTCCTCGACTCTCAAGCTTTTAAAATAATTCTTAAAAGCAAGAGTCTAACATTACATTGGCAATATTATTCTACGAAAACTCCACAATAGAATATCACTTAACAGTAAATGAAATATTGAATATTCCGATTGTTGTGTTGCTTTTAGGTCGAATGTGATTTTTAGAACACATTGAACACAACATTTTTTCTTAAGCTTCGAAAACATAACCCAAATTTTTAACATTTTGGAAACCTATTTCCTAAATTTAGATAATCAGTTTAAATTTTCTTAAGTTTAAGGTAATTTTTTAGATTTTTTCTAAGAAATTTGTTTTTAGAAAACTCAAACGTCGTTCTTTTTATCCGACAACCATTAATGTTCGTAAAACGTCCTTGTTTTAGGAAACAACATTTCTTAAACTTAGAAAAAAACTTTGGAAATTCGGCATAAAACGTAGAAAAATGTATGTAGAAAATCACACTAAGATTGAGAAAAAAATTAAAAAGTCACCGCTTGTAATTCTCAAGTTTAAAATCCTTGCCTTCGGAATATAAGAGACGTAGTTCACGCTCCTGTTTGGTAGTCGAATGCGATGCGAGGCCTCACGAGTTGAAGTTTCCTCACGGTCCCGAGTTCAAGTCCCAGACAAGGTAAGGTTAGAAAATAAAAAAAAATATTGCTAGTTTTAATGTGATTTTTAGAAAATGAACCAACAGAAAAAAATCCTATTAAAATAATTTATAATTTTCTTGTTGTAGAAAATATTTTTTTTCTAAAACCTATAAAAGGTTTTACTACAACTAAGAAAATATTTCCTTCACAGAAAAGAATAAACACGATATTTATAATATACTGGTATCCAACCAACCTTCATCAGAAAAAATATCTAGATGATATAATGGAACATGGAATATTATGCAAATTCTTTTATTATATAATTAAAAATTTATGTATTTTTGTTAGAGGCTCGACATGTATGGCACATAAGCTTCTTTTGCTTGCAGGCAGATGAAGTTTATTTTCAATGTTTGGCAACGCAAATTTTAAAAAATCATCATAATTTCCCATCTGTTATAGATAGAAGGTTCGAACCTTCGAGACATATTTAGTAATCAGCAATATTTATCGATCTACCTTAAGAATGGTAAAGATTGAATGAACGATAGTCGGGGTATAGGGAAACAAGCATTTATGCTGGCAGCACTTCGGTCATCCCAACACAAGTTACCGAGTATCTGATAGTTGGGCTAAGCCGAATTTCTTGTTTTTTTTTAAACTTAATAAATAGAACTAAACGAAAGAGTTGTTGTTTGTATCAAAATCCGTGTACTTCATCGGAATCAAAACCCAATACAAGCTAAAAACTCTTTCTTGATCCCTCTTTTCCAAGTGTGAACAACTTTACCTATAAAATGTAAATTTTTTAATTAGGTACTAAGCTTAGCCTCACTATCAAAACGGTTGTAGATTGATAACTTGGCCCCTAATTGAATTTAAAGGCACTGCAACACGTGTTTACACATCCCGTCGAAGTTGTTCAACCCCGGTCGACGCAACTTCATGCAATTTGTCACAATATGTGTCACATTAGCCACAGCAATTGTGCTTAAAGGTCGCCGTAGTCTCTCCCCTGCCCTGCCCACCCTGCTGCTATCGTCATCATCGTCGCTGCTAACCAGATTATACCCCAATTGCAACACCGATACGCCTCAGTCATAGCTCTGGCTCCGGCTCCGGCTCTGACACGGGGTGGTATGCTGGAAAAGTAGTTAAACAAAGGGCCTGGCCGTACCACCACCACCATCATCATCAGCACCACCACAAACAGAAACAGCACTACCCTGCACACTTGGCCGTTCCGACGAAAAGGGCAGCATGTAAGTCATTCCTGATGTACGGAAAGAAAAAACAGTCGAGATCTGGGCATCCGCGTCATTAATCAAACGCTGACAAAGAACAAACAAGTGCACGAAAGGCTGAAAAAAACAGGCGAGCCAAATGACTT
The DNA here is from genome assembly GCA_035044965.1 of Lordiphosa andalusiaca. NCBI lineage: Eukaryota > Metazoa > Arthropoda > Insecta > Diptera > Drosophilidae > Lordiphosa > Lordiphosa andalusiaca. The sequence continues at coordinate 335,643 of JAWNNM010002188.1, read as the reverse complement.
GTGAAAAAATGCCTGACAAAGAGCACCGCAAGTCCTTGTTTGTCCAATGTGCGGACGTCCTTGAGCGTTTGTGACAATTTACCACGTAACACGATCTAGAGCTGCCCGCTAATGGGTAAATTGCGTAATTAATTATATATCTGTGTGTCGTGGTGGACATATTCAAATACATCCGCAAGTCAACACGTTTAAATAAGGAAATGTAAAAGAGTCGACACAAATTGCCACATTTCCGCTTATCCTTCTCCACGTTATGCGAAATCAAACATACAATTTAAAGCTTTTCCTAAATCGCTTATTGAATTTTATTACCCGCCAATAAAAGGCTTTCAAAATTGAATCAGTTGGCAAAATCGCTGACAAAAATTGATTTCAATATACATTTCCAGCTCGTAATGCCCTTTTGGGGGTTACAATAAATATCAGAAACCCATTCGAAGGCTCTCAATAAAAGCATAATCATAAAACCAATCCAAATAAAATTGACAATTTCCAAAATCGACAAAGTGAAGGCAATTTGTTGTGTAAACAAAGCAAAATTTGATCAACTAAATGCAATCATTGTTTTTATTTTCTAAGGGCGGCCGTCCGCCCTTTACAAAAGAGCAGAAAGCCAAAATGGTTAAGTGGGTGACATACAATTTTATAGCGATTTTGGTGAGAAAAGTAGGGAAAAATTTAACAATTTCAACAAGAGCTGGGGATTCGTGGGAACCGAAATCAAAAGTAGGGTTGACTTTTCGTTTATATATTTTGATATATGAACAAAGGCGCTCTGTGGGGTAGCACCTTCACTCAGAAAACATTCGCCCCGAAAACTAGAAATTCTCCTATGAAATACGTCCTAAGGCGATTCACTCTTAAATTAAGAAAAATATTTTCTGAATAATGGAAAATTTTCAAAGTTTCAGAAAATTTTTCCATAAATGAGAAAAAGTTTTCTTAATTTTAGGGTGAATCGCCTTAGGACGGATTTTATAAAAGAATTTCCAGGGCGAATTTTTTCATGAGTGTAGTTTTACATGAAGATAGGAGAATTTAAGGCTGGGTATCCGATAGTCCCTTGATTTTGGTCACTATACAATATCAAACTTTATATAGATTTTCATCACGCACAAAATATGGAAACTTAAAATAAAGCCATGGTCTCGCGATTTCCATATATAAATGGGAACATCTCGGAGATAACGTTATAGGCAGTTATAGAAAACATTTACATTTACAGCTCTCTTTGACAATTCAAAGCACCACTGAATCAACGGACTATAAAAACGCGCAAAAAATTAAGGGTACTCCGTAAAAATGTTCTAAAATTAATTTTATCTTTTCTTGATATTAGGAAATCAAAATATAAAAACCGTTTTAAAATAAATGACATTTATGGCAACATTTTCGACTTTCTTCCTATAGTGCGCTGATCCCAAGAGAATCTTACCCCCAACTATATGCTAATGCTTTAAATTATTGAAAGAGGAATGAAAAAACATCTTATTTAAATAAATTTCTGGAAAAATATTCTGCATAAGACTGAATGACAAGGAAAAACAGTTCCTATCTACGAAAACTGTTAAAAGCCTTTTTCAAAAAGCCACAAAAAATGAATCCCATTTTGGTTTTCTGTCCGACCATCTATAATAGCATATTTTCTTGCAACGACTGCTGATGAAATACAATTTTTTAGAGGAACTTTCAAAATAATTCCCCTTTTTATACACTGCACTGTACTAGAGATAAGCGCGTGTCGATTATTTTCAACACGACACGACTCGTACTTAAAACAGGCACACCATTCGACCCCAAATTGATCAAATTCTTGGAAATTTTGTTCACCAAACTTCGTGTGGTAGTTCTGCCAAAATGTCTTTAACTATTTGAGACTAAACTTTGTTTCTTTGGACTAGAAACAAACCCACATAAAAAAGATTAGTGGGTACCATATGCTTTTCCAGTGATTTCAGAATTCTTGAATAAAGCTCGGATATATAATTAATAGGGTTTTCTTTCATTACTTTGTACTTTAATACATATATATAATTGTCCGAGTTTCTTCGCTTTCTAAGAATTGTGTACAGTTAAGTAGTGCCAGCTAATGTCATGTCTTGGTGTCTTGTTGCAAAAAACATGCACATGCATGCACGAAATGTGATCATGCAGCACGAACACTTCGTGATAAGTCGTGCGTGTCTCTGAAGATGAAAACTAAAGGTTTGTGCTAAAATATGTTACAGCCAAAAGGAAGCATCTCCGAACCCACAAAGTGTACACATATATTCTTCAATATAGCCAGTTTGGGAAGAGATAGAAGTTCGAGTTGTATGGGACAAAAACGTATAATACTGGCAGGCATATTAAGTTTATTTTCAATTTTCATTTTATTATAAGGGAGAGTGCTGGACTTAAAAGGCATCCATGCTTGACTCAGTGAGAAACCACCTCGATAAGGTTATATATCAAATATAAATACTGATTCGGTTCAGTGGTTCACACAGTTTTTGAACGAACCGGTTTTGAACCGAACCGAACCGCTTATTCCAGCCGGTGAACCGAACCGCAAACCGAACCGAAAACCACAAATAAAAACGGTTCGGTTCGGTTCAGTTCTCTGACTGAAATCATGCCTAAAATCAACTAAGGTCATGACGTAGTAGGACATGTCAGAGTAAAATCCATGGCTGAAATTCCTAAAAATTATGTCATGAATTCAGGACCAGCCCTTTCATTTCTGAGCTGATTCAGCTGTGATTCAGTTTTGAGCCTAACTTAAGGGATATGATAAATAGAATAATTAAGATGCGTAGTACGTATTCTTTTCTAGCAAACATTCTCAATTTTCGAGAGTATTCATCTAGGAACTTATAGACGACTCCTGGAAAACCGACATTATAAGCATTGGACATTCTTCTAAGGATTTTAAAAATATTTAAATGGATTATAAGAAATAAATTTCAAAAGTGTTCGACATGTCACATTACTACAAAAATCATAATATTTCATAATGTGCCTTTGTGAACCATTGAACCGATCCGAAATCGCGGTTTAGCTTGCTCCAAAAACCATGTAATGAACCGAACCGGCGGTTCAGAAACTGTATGAACCACTGAACCGAACCAGTCATTATTTCCGAGTGGTTTTCATCCCTGGTTTATTCCTTTTTTTTGGAGCTAACTGAACCGCAGTTCCGGTTCGGTTAAGTGGTTCACTATGGCAGATTAGGAAATTCTATGATTTATATCGTAATTTGATTTTTCAAACTCTTTAGGAATTTAATTCCTAAAATCCATTTGAACATCTTTGAAATCCTTAGAAGAATGTCCAAAATGTATTATATCTATAATTTTCTCGAGGAATGTCCTTTGAAAACAGAGAATATAGGCCATGCATTTGCACAGCCATTTTATCATATTATATGAGAAAAAACTCTCCTGGTTAAGATTGAATTGAGATAAAGAAGTACTTCAGAAATTGAATATATTGACCTCTAGAGAAAAAAATACAGATGGATGACAGGTATATTAAGTTATCGGTGCGTAATTGCAAAAGACTTACAGTATTACATGTTGTTACATTTCCCTTACAGTCCCTAAAAGCCATATCGATCTGGCATCGCTAAGGATGTAGATGGTTCAACGAAATGTCGTATACAAATTATCTTAGGGAAACGATTCAAACTCCCAAATAAATAAAAAGAACATTGTCTAGAGGAAAGCGAATCACGTCTTAATACTCGTCAAAGAACTGAACCATTTTGATTTGTGGCTTACAGTTTGGTTCAGCAATTCTGAAAGGAAACCGGTTCGGTTTGCGATTCGGTTCACCAGCTGGAACAAGCGGCTCGGTATGGCTCATAACCGGTTTACAACCCTTATATAAATTGAATACAGTTATGGCATGTATATTCTTTCTAAATCTATAACCAAGGCTGCAAATTGGTTTGGCTCTCTGTACCTCTAACCGAAAATGAAAAACTAGAACCATTAACAAAGTTAGTGATCTACAAAAACCGATCCGGTAAATGCTGCTCGAACCACTGAGAATTCTTTGCCTGATTTTATGGCAAATCCGTTCGAGGAACAATTTCTGTAATCAATGTCCAATCATAAGCACTTAACTGCCTACCTAATCAAGTCCATAAGCAGTAGGTTTCTTCTTTTTGAAAATGACCAAGCGTTGAGTGGATTTTTCCAATTAGATCCCGTCACAGACTTTATTGGCCACTTGCAGCAGGCCTATTACAAACTCATTAGTTGACCGCTTGGACCAAGTTTGAACTAATAATGTGATGGCCATGTGGTTGTTGCCGGCTCAATTGAAAGAAATTTTCCAATTTAATGGCAAAGTGCGCGCCGGAAGAAACTGTGTGCCATGTGGCTGGCTGGCTGGCTGGCTGTCCGGTGGCCAATTAAAGCGCAGTCCTGGCACAAAACCAATCTCAATCTATGACATCAAGTAGACAAATATAGACTACATATAGCCTATGCCTATACACGAAGTGCGTAAACTTGTGTGCTGTCTCCCCCGTTTGGTATTCAAAAACTGTGCGTCTGTGCGATTTGACGCATATTTGCCAGCCACACATACGGATTCACTTAGATACCATTGTACGAGTATTTGAGGCGCAGCCTGTGCTCAAAAGTGAGCAAATGCACAATTGCTTCATTTCGTAAAAGGCTTTTATTAAACCAGAACCAGAACCTAACCAGTAGAGCTAAAACCGAAGGCGTCTGGGGTTGGAGGCTGTTGCGGCTTGAAGGCAATCGAAGTCAATGTGTGTGTGTGGGTGTGTGCGAGTGTGTGTGTGCGTCTGTTTGCGTAGTTATGGTAAATATTCATATTTGTAGCGTGTGCGCAATGTGTTGAAATTAGCATTTATGAATTTTGTGCCAAATGTCGAACTCACAAACAGACGAGGACGACAACGGCTACGGCACGTATGGCGCTATGTACAACTACAACTACATCAAATGACTTGGCCCACTCATTTACCACCCCTCATTCCACTTGCCTCAGCAGCCCTGGCTGTATTATGCGAGAGATTCTTGGTTATGGCTTTGTGGCTTTTTGGGCCAACGGCTCACTTTTAGTCGTCATTGGCCGCCCATTTGCATTTAGATTGCGGCACAAAACCCCAAGCCAACTGTGCCACAACCAACTCTGTTGGGCGAGTCCTTTGAACTACATGCATATCGTACTTACTTGGCCAGAAACAAAGACATTGGGTGACATCTGTGTCTGATGTTTGCTGCCTGACAATTTGTGTACCTCCTTGCGGTAAGAGAAACGGTCAGAGAGCAGTTCATGTTCATGGACTTCGATTTACATAATTACAAGTGAAAAATTTTCATCCCCTTGGCGCGGGATGGGGGTGCGAGAGTTGAAAAGTTTGTGGAAGAAAACTTGTCTAATTGTAGAATTATAATATATAATAAGTTTATATCGGAAATTAAGTGAAATTATAGACAAGGCAGCAAATATCTAATAAGCTGCAGTAGATGTTTTATATTTTAGGGAGAATTTCTATATTGTTTTTCCAAAGTCAATGGTAGTCTCCCTATTTTAAGTAACCGTTTAATGTGATTCTTTTCTTAATTCAAGGGTAAATCTGTTTTAAATACAAGAAAGTATTTGGAAAAGTATATGGAAAGATTACCCATAATTTGAGTAAAAAAAAATGGCCAAGTTTCTAATATTAAGAAATTATTTTCCAAAAAGTATGTTTTCGCGTTTTCCTTTCTAAGAAATCCTGTCTTGAGTGTAAATGCAGACGAAATTGTGAGCTTCGTGGAATCTTCTATAGCCATGCAACAGATTATAGACGCTTTTAAGGTGTACTGATAGCTCCGAGTAGCCCAAGATCAAAATCTATAAATATGTGAGATTATGTGTTCATCACGACGCAAGGTTCAAGCATCATCTGAAAGAATAACTGAATCAAGCAAAAATAGAATAAAGTTACCTGGAATTGCCCAAAAGCACCAAGTACACGCTATCTTGCGCTGCGGAAAGTGTGGGGCTTAATTCAATAAGAATTTGAAGCTTAGTCAGGCACTTTAATAAGAAGCTTTTTCACTTGTCCCAATACTCCCCAAATCGAGTGCTGTGCTTAAAGTCTGGCTTAGCACCGCTGCACCTGCAACAGGCCATGAGCATGTATGAACACAGGCTCCTAAAGATGTTAGCAATATTTACATTTTACCAAAGAGTGGGAAACCCTAGCAGCTACAAATGCTAAATTGCAAAATTGTAAATAATCATTTACTTTTTACCAGGGATGCAAGAAGGTTCTGAGCCGTACTCGAATGGTTACTTCGGATGATAATCCGAACCGGCGTCGTTTTCAAAATGCTGAACCGAATCAAAAACCACCAAACAAATCGGGTTGGTTCTACAACTAATATTTATATGTCATCTATTATATCTATGTCATCTATTTAATCTTCATGATAATCAAACTTAAATATAATATATTTTTGGCAAAATTGTTATATTTTTATACTTTGTACCGTAGGTACATAGAGTATTATAAGTTTGTGCAAAAGTATGTAACATCCAGAAGGAAGCATCTCCGACCCCATAAAGTATATATATTCTTGATCAGCATCAACAGCCGAGTCGATAGAGCCATCTCCGTCTGTCCGTCTGTCTGTCTGTCCGTCTGTCCGTCTGTCCGTCTGTCTGTCCGTATGAACGCACAGATCTCAGAGATGGTAAGAGATCGAGGTTTGACATGTATGGGACATATGCTTCTAATGTCTGCAGGCAGATCAAGTTTATTTTCTATTTTGGCCACGCCCCCTCCCGCCCCCGCAATTTAGAAAAAACGTCATATCTCCCACAGTTTTGAAGATAGATGGCTTGTTCCTTCTGGACATATTTAGTTATTAGGATAACTTATCGATCAAAGGAATGAAGAAGATCGGATGAACGGTTTTCGAGTTATGATCAAAAGAAATTTTCTTGGTACAGAGTATGTTATAGTCGGGCTTGACCGACTTTCTTTCTTGTTTTTTTTGATAATTTGGAACATACTATTTCAGAGGCTACATCAACCATGTATTGAATCTTCATTTAAAACTAAGCTCAAAAGTATTGGATGGCAAATACAAGGTCGCTTAAAAATACACCTTAGAATGTGGTAGTGCAAATAGTGTGTATGCCTGTGCCTGCTGTGCAAGCTGTTGTAGGTTCGATCCCGCTTCGGAAAATCTAGTTCATCTTATTTAAAAAACAACAGTCCCAGTCACCTTCACTAGCTTTTGTCGACAGTTCTGACGTAATTTACCATGAAAAGCTTCTCAAACATTATCGTTCGGATTTGGCGTTAAACAATAGGTCCATTTTTCGAGGGAAAGACTTTAACGCACATTAAAAAAATTAAAAATTCTCCAATTAAATCCGTCCTTAGGCGAATTTTAGGATGAAGTCAAGAAAAATATTTTCTCATTTATAAAAAATTTTCCAAGTTTCAGAAATATATGCCATAAATGAAAAATATTTTCCAACATTCAGAAATATATGCCATAAGTCAAAAAATATTTTTCTTAATTTTAGGCTGAATTGCCCGTTTTCATGGCGAATGTTTTATGAGTGCAAAGATTGAGAGGCTTGGAGCTTTGGGATGTGTATAGTTAAGTAAGAATTTCAAGTGATTGTCGCCAATGGGACATTCTTGCAGCAACAAGCTTCTGCCGTCGATTGCTCGCCTTCTCCGACATTTCTGTAGATATCAACATGGTCTCTACTTGCGACTGTTAGGAGTCACAGCAGCTCTCTGGGATGCGATGTGTATTGAAAACTAGTTGGAAATTAATCAGATACTCCGTCGTTTCTACAGATTAATGACAGCTTTCCTATGCTTCTTCACTTCTCATTACACTTATTCGTCTTGCTCTTTTCAAAGTTTGCAACAAAACAAACGTTCGTTTTCCTGGAGCGCTATCGGGCGTTTCATCAAAATGAAGGTACAAATCACTTTGTAGGTAATTAAATGTAGCTTTCCCCAACTCGGGGACTGCACGAAGACGTTTTTGCTAAATCCATACCTCTAAAGGGTATTCACACAAGTGAATATGTCTGATCTTCGTCAACTTCTCTGCTTACCATTTTGTTTTCTATTCAACCTTCTTTTAACTATTTAAGATGAGAAGATACTCCGGAGTATCTGGTTACGTTTTATTCAATTTATGCTCGATTTTCTATTTAATTTTTTTCCGGGAATTTTTGACGATTTTCTTTTTTCCATTGTGCTGGGAATATTCGCTTGCGCCGTTGGGCACAACATCAACAACTTGAGCAGCGACTTGAGTAGCTCGCAGAAAAGTTTCCTAGACAACTCCTTCAGTGCCTGGGCTGGCTGTGGCCCACAAAAAAAAAAGAGAGGAAGTCGAAGGACTGGCTAAATATCCTTTAGCCTTTGGGAAATCAGTAAAGCGCAAAGGACCACTTGTGAATACGCTTTGATGCGCGCGGCTTTGTGCGTGAGTGTGACTGCCTTGGCTGGGACTGGGACTGGGTCGGGGTCTGGGTCTGGGGATTGGCCGTTGCTGCGCCTGGAATTATACTTGGTTTCTTCTTTTTTTTTTTTTTGTAACGCTGCTGCTTGAAATTTATTTATTTTGACTTGGTTTGCGTTGCCGTCGTTGCTGCTGCCGCTATCGTTGGCTTCAAGTATTTCGTGAGTAGCGTAAAATACGCGCGCGAAATGTAATAAAAACATTTTTGCCAGCGCCAGCAGGAGCCGGGCAGCCAACATCTTATTCCGTTCTACTGCAGCCGATTTCTACTTCAACTTCTTGCTTTGAGCCACTGAAGTTGCTGTTGCTGTTGCTAAAGTATCTAAAAGATATTTTTAATACATGCACGCGACTTTGTGCACACACACACACACACACACACGCACACACACATACAGACAGCAGTCATCCATTTGATGTTGGCTTTTTGTTGCTTTTATTGGGCAGCGTAATAAAAACATTCCAGTCATATGCAAAAATATGCAATGCATTTTCCGTTTCATTTTTTCTGTTCTCGATTTTGCGTTTTGTGCTCAAATTATGACTATGAAAATGTTGCTGTAGCATTTCCCTTTGAATATTTTCCACAAAATTTACATATTAAGCATTTTGACTCTTTGAGCTATTTTTTTTTGTTTTTTTTTTTTTTGCTTATTTGCATTTGAGTCGATGGCAACACATTGACGGTTAGCAACTAGTTCAAAAGTCATTCATTGTCTTGAACTACGCCCCTTTGATGTCCGCTTTGTGTCAACTGTCACAGGCCCATCCCACGGCATGATGAAAATGTAGATGCGGATGATGCTGAGGCAGAGGCGGAGGCTACACATAGTTGGCTTTTCGATTTTGGTTGCCAGTTGCCGAGTTTTGCAATTCAAATTTTTGTGCAGCCTGGGTAAAACAACACACCATAGGAAATTATCCGAGTATTCAGGCATTTATTCAAATCTTCACAATCGACGCACGATTTTGGGTCTAGTTTATAGGTAAAGCAGATAAGGACTCGACTTAAGAATTTTTCAAGTATTGAAGCTCTTGAATCAAGAAACACATGATCAAATATACTACTATTTATACTTGGATCAAGAATTTCGCTCTAGGATCAAACATTTTCATTGTTATCCAACTTCTGACCAGGATCGGATCACTGGCTCGAACCAAAATCAACCAATGGTTAAGGTTCGAGCATTTTGGGAGCAGGTTTTGATTCGAACCTTGGTTCAGTGTATGCTTTATACAACAATTATAATTTAGGTATTCTAAAAGTCCAATTAGACAAACAAAAAATACACTAATCGTATAGGAATCGAGTGGTTTTTGGGGTCGGAATCGGTTATATGCAGACAGCGAAAAGTTCAATATATAATATGCTGCTTAGTAAAATTCCATTTCAGAGTTTTCCAAGAAAAATATTATCCGTTAAACTTTTTTTCTAGATGTTTGATTCCCCTTTTCTGCCCATTTTAGATTTCAGTCGCTCTAAACCCAAACATATAACAAAAGAAATCGCTAAGGAGATGATCAAATTCCTGCTGTTTATCATTTATGTTGAACTGAACCGAAATTTTAGGTTCGGACCTAGTTCGGGTTCAGCTTTTATTTCTAAAGAGGTTCGGTTCAAAACCAACTGACAGCCCTGCTTCTGACATTAAACATTTAGTTTGGTCTTATTTGATAATTTTCATCGCAGTTGGATGATTAAAAGGAAGTTAAAGACATGTCCGAAGCGCAGATAAGGGCGTCAGCTAACACACTAACTGAAACAATCCATTAATCAACATTATATAGGCAAACAGGGCATACGCAGATAAGTATGCTACGTTTTTTTATAACCTGTATAACCCTGCCATTTATTATCCGATATTTATAAAAATTTGTGAGATTGTAGATATTGGGGACATATGTACTCTACACCGCAAAATCTGATATCTTAAAATATGTAGGAGTTGTTCAACTATAGCTTGAACATACACTTGTACGACTTAAGTATACCCTTTTTACCCTACGAGTAACGGGTATAAAAATATGTACCATTTTACCATTTTATTAGAGGGATTACTACTTGTCTTGGTATTGTCTTACTCTACTTCTTTCACTTTAATTCTTAGAACACAATTTTTCCTTTCTAAAATCTCGAAAAAGCTTTTTCTAAAATTTTGAAAATAAAATAAAACCAATTTACAAATTTAGAAAATATTTTTTGTAAGGCGATTAGGAATGTTTATATTTAAACCCTTGCAAAGGGTATTATAATTTTGCCCAGAAGCTGAAATCATGCACAGAGTCTTCTTTTTGCTGCACACTACTAATGTCTCGGAACCGACCGGATCGGATGACTATTTCTCATGGCTCCCATAGGAACAATCGGTCGAAAAACAAGTTTTAGTGAGAAAAACTTTTTTCTTTTCAATGGAAACGTCTCCAAACTTTGTAATCGTAAGTTTTCTATGTTTTTTTATAATTCAACCAAGTTATATTAAATTCGGACAACTATATGGTATAGCTGCCATACAAAAGATAGGTCTGAAAAATAGTTTTAGCTAGAAAAACTTTTTTGTTTTTAATAGTAGCATCCTGTACTTTTTTATTTGTTTGTTTCACGTGCTTTTACATAATTTTACAAATTTTTGGCCACATCGGATAACTATATCGTATAGCTCCCATACGAACGATCGGTGGAAAAATGGGAAAAAGAGTATTTTTTGAAAATATTTAAGCGAGCATTTGCAAGGGTATAAAAACTTCGGCACAACCGAAGTTAGCTTAGCTTTCTCGTTTTTAAGTGTATTATCTCCGCCCCAGCGCAGCTTCAAAAAAATGATCTTCAACACCAATCTGTTATTCTACAAAACAGCAAACTATCCATGAAAGGTACAGACCCTTTCAATTGGCAGCGAAAAAGCAGCATCAATTATTTCTTCAGTTCAATGACTGCCAATAATATGTATCATCAAAGATGAAAAGTACGGTAGGCACTTGATCTATAAAACAAAATGAGTAGCGAATGAGTCTCATTTTATGTGCATCTCACATAGATGCTGGGTATATTAATATAACAACCTAGGTTTCAATTATTATTCCTACTTCCGTTTAATCTTTTTTAAGTCTCAACATCAAAATTAATTCAAAGTTGTAAGTTCTATAATGATTAAGTTCCTCAAAACACAATGTATTTACTCATATAATGAATGATAATGAAGTATAAAAATTGTTATTATATTTATAACAATTGTCATATTGTTTTACCTAAAAGTTGGTAAGAAACAATTTTAATCCAGTCCTTGAGAAATTAGATGGTTTCACCCTAAAGTCGAGTAAAAATCATCTGAAACTAGTCCTTAGCAATCTAGAGAAATGATATTGTTTCACTTTAAAAGTCGAGTAGAACCCATCTCAAAACCGTACTTAGCAATCATAAGGAATTTAGATGGTTTCACCTTAAAGTCGAGTAGAAACCATTCTAGTCTAAGATTGTTCAATTAAGATTTAAGTAAAGATTATAGTCTTGGGTTGAGATTTTCCCTGCTTTGACCATTTTTGTAAGCGTTTCGTCTTGGCTTTGACACAATAATCTTGGATTTTGGAAGAATTTTTTCTCAGTGTACATTTGTGCTGCTAGGAACTTGACACTGCCAAAGATTTGACTTGGATGCCTAAAACTGGGTTCGGAATCGGTCTTTGCTCACAACTCTCAAGAGCCAGCTCTCGCTCTCGCTCTTAGCTCTCTCAGCTTTCGATACAGCAGCAAGCGCCTCTTTTCTCTCAGGCTGTTAAAGCATCCAAAACCCCTATTAAGAGCTAACACTGTCTGGTTGGAAAGATAAAGAAAAGCTACATTGTGCTGCTGAATATCATACTTTTAAGTGAAAATGGCCCATCGGACCTAATCACACAAAAAGAGGCTTAGAAGCTTGAAATCTATAAAGTCACTCACTCAATCTAGATGGCTGCAATTCAAAATACTATCAAGCCAATGCGAATTATCAGTTTACGTGCAACAACAAGCTGAATAGCCCTTCAACAGAGCTGTCGAGATTTAATAAAAAAATTTTCTGCAGCTTCTGCATCTTGTCGTAGCACCGCTGAAGCTCTGTCCCCAACTCGACGCCCTTTTTGAATCGCGGGTTTGGTTTTAGCTCTGCGTTGGTGTTTTTTTTTTCTGCATGCAGATTATGTTTTCATTAAATTATGGTAGCTATGGTTACTTTTATGCAATCCAAAGCTACTTCAAGCACGAGAGCGGTGCGTGCGACCCCCACGCGGCACCCCAAGACAAGGCAAAACCAAAAAAAAAGAAAGAAAAAACGACGCAAAAGAAAAGAATGCGCATAATAGAAAGTAATGTGTAGCTGCTGTAGCTCTCATTGAAAATGGAGAATGGGGGAAATGGTAGTTTATTTTTATTGCATTACGAGCACCGTATTCCTCACATTCGCATTCGTGCATTTACATGCAGCTCGTTCGTGACATGTGCGAAGCAGCCAACGAGACGAGGCGGAAACGGAAGTGCCATCTTTTTGACTCAAAATTCACGTCAAAGTGTGTGTGTGTGTGTGTGTGTGTGTGAGTGTTGTATTTTAGTGCGGCACGTACATTTATTACTTTTTTGCCTTTCCCCCCCACCCTCGCACTCACTCACTCGCTGACACCAACGAGTCGCAGTCGCCTGCACATGCATGCAAAGCGGTTTTCATTTTTTATTGCGAGAATGTAACGTGCCGCATGCGAATTGCTTGCTTTTTTGCCTCAGTCTCGGCCTCGGCAGCCTTTTTGGCACCGCCATGGCTTTTAATGTTAACTTTTTTTTTTTTGCTGCTTTTGCCCCACTTGCATGGCGAAATATGAAAAATATTCGTAATAGAGTTGTTTGAAATGTACAATAAGCATTCAAGTGGCTTCGGTGGATGTTGGAGCACATGGAGAAGGGAGGAGAGTGGAAAAACTGCCGCTAATGTGGAGCCTCTTTATTGTTAACGAGCTGAGCTACATATATGAAATGGGCAACATACATGATCCATTTGATCAAAAATAATTAACAGACAGAGCAGGGAAGTTACCGAACGCTAATCTTTGTAAAGTCCTAGCAGTGATGTAATCATTACTTCCCCGTATTTAATTACTTTTAATTATCATAGAGCTGATTATTCATATAATGAAGTACGTTGAGCTTTATAAATTCCTAGCAGAGCAGTTATGTAATCATTTCCTTCAGTATTCAAATACTTGTCGGTTTTAATAAAAACCGTTTAGCTTTATAAATTCCTAGCTGAGCTGTAATGTAATCATTTCCTCCCGTATTTAATTACTTTTCATTACAATAATCCTGACCATTCAGATATTAAAAAGCTTTGAGCTTTATAAATACTTATCAGAGCTAATCATTACTTCCCATATTCAATTACTTCTTATTGCAATAATCCTCATTAGATCTGTAATGTAATCATTTCCTCCAATATTTAATTACCCTTATATTATAATAATCCTGATTATTCAGGTGACAACCGTTGAGCTTTATAAATACCTAGCAGAGCTGTAATGTACTCATTACTTCCTTGTTCAATTACTTTTCATTACAATAATCTTGTCTATTCAGATAATGCAAAGCGTTGAGCTTTATAAATACCTAGCAGAGCTGTAATATAACCATTACTTCCCATATTTTAAAACTTTTTATTAGAATAATTCTGATTATTCAGATAATGAGAATACAATTCATGATTACATATTTTTTAGTAGTCGTAATTGTAACTTGGAAATTCAACTATTTAATGATTACTTCAAATTGTGATTACCTTTACAATTACTTGAATAATTGTACCTTTAAAGGGTGATTAATGAGTAATTGTGCTTGAAAAGTTGAATTACTCATGTATTTCTAGATACAAACTATGATTTTTCAACAAGCAAGTTTGGAAAAGTTGGATCATACATTATTTTATTCTGTGTTTTGCTTGATAAAACTTAAACAGTTTAGTTAGGGCCCCCACTTTTTGTAGCACCATGGCCCTTGGTTACCTAGCTAAGCCAATGTTCCGGGACAGGCACTTGTGCCCGTGTTTTATTACGATATTTTCAATATTTCTCTTGTTGAGTGTTGCTAAAGGTGTAATACAATTTCAGATATTATCTTTTCATACCAGGAGAATTTCTTAAAAGCTTTGAGATGAAACTATAATTAATAGAATTTATTTGATTATATTTTTCTCAACAAATCTTAAAAACGTATCACTTAATAACCTTAAAAGTTGTGAAGGCTGATTATGCACAGACTTTGATATAATAACTACAACTTCCGGTTGCACTACCTTATAGTTACACTCAGAGAAAAAATAGAGAATTTCATACTTGGATCAAGAATTTTCGAGATCAATAGTTCGATAAGAGTGAAAATTCTCGATTCAAGAGCGAAATTCTTGATCTAAGTATGAATTTTTGATCCCGGTTTTCTTGATCCAAGAGCTTCAATACTTGGTCCAAGTACGAATTTGTCTCAAATCAAGCACAAGAGTTCTTGGATCAAGTGCTAAACATACTCGTTTTCAAGATTGATCAATTTTGAATCAAGGGCAAACAGCAAAAGTCAAAAACCGAGATTGTTCTTCTTATTATCAAGAGCTCATCACATTCAAGAGTAAGATCGTTTACTCTTAAATCAAGAGCTTCAGTAGATTTTTCCATTTTGTTAAAATTAATTTCATGGAAAACTAATTGTTGAGCCATGTTGCAACTTTTAGCCGGCTTGAGGAATCTGTGTCAACTATCAGTCGAACAGGGGTCATGGAGAGTCAGCAATCCCATAACAGGTTGGGAATTCCAAAGCAACATGAGTGTAAAAATCCATTACGTTCTCCGCTCGATAGCTTCCCCACACCCTTCTCCCATATAATACAAAACTGTAAGAGCAGACTCAAAGTTATTCTCTCAAATGTGCTTGCTCTCCTCTCTCAGTCGCTCTCCTAAAAGCACCAAGCTAAGAACGTATTTAGCTCGACTTCAAGAGCGAAATTCTTGAAAATTTAAGAAAGAATAAATATATTTTCAAGAGCGTTTGTTCTACTTTTTTCTGGGTGTATAACTATATTGTATAATTGTTGTATAATGAATTTTGAGCACAGGGCAATACAAATTTTTCACTCGACTAAACACTTTAAATTTCTTTAAACTTATCATCGTACTTCGATCGAATTGTCAAACAAAATGATTGAATTTGATAAGCACTCTTCTGACTGAATTGTCTCCACTGTGTGCCCTTTCATCCTGCGTTACCCAACCCACTGTCATCCATCAACTCAGCTCGCACCACTGCCATTGCATCAAAGCCACCTCGCAATCACCAGCGAGTATGAAACATTTCTCCTTCTGACGGTGCGAGTCCCTCGGATGATATATACGAATATGGGAAAGCGGAGGCAAAATTTTAATAATTTCTGGATCTTCAACACTTTGAATAAAAATTGTTGCTTTGACGGCAACGGCAGCAGCAGCAGAAACGTAACTAACAATAAAACTTTTTTTTAGCGTGAAGCGCTGGAGGAGACGACAAAAAATATGGACACATATGAAGTCATAAAGTCATATTAACACGTACGAATGCGCACAGGATATTAATGTGCAGTGCTCGAACACACAAAGGAGGAGGGCATAGTTTTTATGCGCCAAGTTGGCTGACTCCAATGTTCATATAATTTCATATATTGTGGTTAATTTTTGTTACGTGCAGCGGCTGCTAAAAGAGGAAATTAGTTCAAAATTTTTGTTTTTTTTTATTCCTCCGTACATTTTCATTTTGAGACCGCCGCAAACTAATTTCATTCCAAAATTGAAAGGATGCAATGCGCTAAAAACTTTATGAATTTCGCCAGCTACAGCAATGCCATTCGCCTGACCACAGCGCAAAAATTGCAATAAACAAAACGCATGCGAAATTGTTACTTTGTTTGTGTTCTTTTTTTTTTGGTACCATTGCAGCCTGCATAAGAGTTTGGCTTCCGAGTGCGGGCACACATACTCAGGGCAGAGACAACGGTCCAACAGAGGCGCTGGCCAATATGCAGGGATTCAGTTCGCGGACAGGATGGGTCTATGGAGTGTAACTTTTCAATCGTTGGCAGTTGCGCAACGTTAGCCTAAAATGTTTTTGGTCAAGTGGTGGAGACATGGTACAGCGACAGCACTTGCAAAAATAAGTCACATCGAGGGCTACTTTGTTGGTTTTTAATACATTATTCAGCACACATTCACTTATCAAAATTATTTATCGATTTGCCAAAGGAATGGCTGAGCAGAGTTGTGAGCAAAAGAATGTTCACTGTAGCTGTATCAAAATTTATACTGAGCATTCTAAGATCAGCGCGGGAATGGAATCCCTCAAAGCATAAACCTTGCAGTACAACCTTCAGCGACAGTTCAATAGCGCAACTCGGATATATAAAAACTTGGATAACTCAGTGGTCAATAAGTTGCAGAATCTGCCAATCGCCACAGTTTCGTGGGCACTTAAGGACCGGTTCGATCTGATAAAACTGGGATCTAACACTTACAACCGACAGGAACCTGTAGTCTGCCCCCTATGCAACACTGGAGAACTGGATGATTTTGAGCATTTCCTAGGAAGATGCCCAATTTTAAAAGAGCATAGAATATCATGTTTTAGGAAACCTCTGCTAACCAAGACCGATATGATAGGTAGCCTGGATGATAGAGAGGATAAATACTGGGCACACCTTGTTACCTATATTAAGCTAGCTTTAAAATATCGAGCAGCAATTTTAGAATTTTAGTTTTAAATGCGTGCAAATGTGCTAACTTGCCAAATACTGATGAACGATATGGTATCAGGTGAAGTAATCGGTGTGAGGTGACTAGCCATGCGCACGGCTGCGCATGTTGGTTAATTTCGCTTCTTCTTCTTTTAGAGTATCCTTATTATTATTATTATTATATAATATATTAATCGTAATTACAAATTACAATTATATAAGATATTGTACTTACATATGCATATGCTCATGAAATAAAGAGAGAACTACTACTACTACTACTACTGAGCATACACTTTCTCTCAATTGAGCTTGACCGAC
This sequence comes from Lordiphosa andalusiaca, assembly GCA_035044965.1. Taxonomy (NCBI): domain Eukaryota; kingdom Metazoa; phylum Arthropoda; class Insecta; order Diptera; family Drosophilidae; genus Lordiphosa; species Lordiphosa andalusiaca. Next base: position 318,053 of record JAWNNM010002188.1, on the reverse strand, counting down.
TGATTGAAGTGTAATCAACATAGTTTTCGCAAGCTCCGAATATGTCTCTTTACGATGGATAATCTGATTTAAAATTACAATACTTGCAAAAATAAAATAAAGTAGTTTGTTTTACATATTTTCAGCAATGTTGGCAATTCATCGATAAGGCAATTCATCGTTAAGGCTGGATACGGGCCATAACTTAAAGATACAAATTTTCCCAACATCGCCCAATGCTTTGCCAACTAAACTTCAAATCAGAGTATACGTTTAAAAGTACGAACACATTTGGTTAGAAATCATCTCCAAAATCTACAAAATAATATAAAGTTGAAAGGCAACTCTGGGTATGAGTAATGTGAAAAACTTATGAGCCCGTCGAGTCCATTTTGTCAAAAAAGTCTTGCGGTATTTTTATTGAATTTTCAATTGTTCATCAAATTGGTTATAATAATGCGATTTAAGTCAAATATGCGCCGTTTTGTTCGATGACGAGTTCCCAACGAGATGCCAACTTCATAATGCCCCTCTTATAGAAGCTCGCTTCCCTATTGTCAAAAAACTCGGAGAGCCAATTTTCACAGGACTCTCTTGTGGCCAACTTCCGACTACCAAGCTCGTTCGCCATGGACAGAAATAGGTGGTAATCACTTGGTGCGAGATCCGGACTATACGGTGGATGCAAAAGAACCTCCTATCCGAGCTTCACCGCTTTTCGTTGTCGTAAGTGACCCACTTTTCATCGCCAGTCACCATCCGCTTCAAAAACGGGTCGATTTTGTTGCGATTCAGAAGCGATTCGCATGCATCCATAGGGGCCAAAATGTTTTTTTGCGTCAAGTCGTGTGGCACCCATACATCGAGCTTCTTTTTGAATCCAAGCTTCTTCAAATGGTTTATAACGCTTTGATGACTCATGCCCAGCTCTTGGCCGATGCTACGGCTGCTACTATGCCGGTCTCTTTCGATCAATTCAGCGATTTTATCGCAATTTTCGACGACAGGCCTTGCGGACCGTGGCGCATCTTCGATCACCTCTGCACCAGAACGAAAACGTTGAAGCCATCGTTGTGCGGTGGAAATGGAAACTGTATCGGGTCCATAAACTGTACAAATTTTATTGGCAGCATGAGATGCATTTTTGCTTTTATCGTAGTAGTACTGTAAAATATGCCGTATTTTCTCTTTATTTTGCTCCATGTTTGCGACGCCATAACTCACGAACGACTAAAAACAAACAACAATAAATCAAACACGTGTTAGCGCGTGAAAAGAGCTTTCCAAAAAGCTCTAGCGTGAACCGATGCGACGAATACAACTAGAACTACGCGCTTGCAAAGACAAGCTTGCGGAAATACCGCAAGACTTTTTTGTTGAAAAAAGTTGAAAGGCAACTCTGCGTATGAGTAATGTCAAATACTTTAGAGCCCGTCGAGTCCATTAAAACATAATTTTTAAAACATTTTGTTGTTTTTTCTCGTTAAATATATATATATAAATATATATAAATCGTATGACCTTAAATTTACCATACAAAAAGAAGATCACTCTAATGCTCAATGAATCAAGTGTGTGCACTGCCTTTCACCTTTCATTGTATGGTAAAGTTTGTTTATTGATAAAAAGTAGAAGAGCCACAGAATATTCTGTCATGTATAGGCCAGCGCAAATCGTAGATCAGTAATCGCTAATCAGAATTAGAATGTTTGAACCCTCTAATACCCCTATCTACGCCTCTGCAAAAATTCACTAAGAAAGAACGAATTCACGAACGCACAAGTCCACATCGAAACGTCTGTTAACATTCCTTTTTTCTGATTTACAAAATATTTCGTTGAATCTTATTGTCTAAATTTTGGGCATAGACTTACCACACTTGGATCAACCCTGGGTGCTGGCATCCTTGCATAAACACGAAAGCCCACAAACTGGCAAGCTGTGGGGGGAGGGACTGGGAGCCTAGACCGCGGATGCCACTTATACGTTGCACACAAGTGCCGATGTGGTGGCAGTTGTGCCAACTGCAGCATGAACAACCAATCGCCATGGCAATAAATTGTTGGCTGTCCGGCATATCGCTTTGGGGGGTAGGAGTGGCCAACTTAAGTTGAAATTGGTCAAAAGTTTAACATATTTGCGTGTATGTGCGAGGGGCGGACAGCTTTTGTCCTTTTGGGGTGCATTTTTCGGTAAATAAACGAGCTGCAGCATTTTCGAGGGCCGCGCGAGGACCGCATCATGGTCGTTGGTCGCTCAATGGTCATTGAAGGTAAAATGGAGAATTGCATTGGCAACCACAATACCTTGGAAGCTGTAATAAAAATAAAAAAAATGCAAATAAAAGGCTCACATTTTTTTGTTCATTCACTTTGGAAATAATATAAATAATAAATTCACTATTTGACACAATTTAACAATATTAAATAACTAAATAATGATTAAAAATAAAATAAAAATATGCGAATAACAATCAACAATTGTGCGCTAAGCTTTTTTATATACATTTAATATTTAATTCACATTCTTTAGATAATTCGACTTCATTTAAATATTTGCACTAAATTATTAGCTAACAGATTCCATTTGACTAAACACTAGACGACTTTGTGCTCTTAAGTGTAGAGGTACACATTAATGTTTCTTCTCGAGTATGTATTCATTTTCATAAGGAACGTTTTACAACTAAGGCCTCAAGGCAAAAGGCAGAGCCTAATATTAAAATTAGTATTAACTACTGGTAGCATGGCATCCTGGTAAGTCATGATGAGTATTCAATTGATTTCATTTTGGTTGTTTTTTTTTGGTATTCGATTCAACTAAACTAAAGTAATACAAAGGCAACACACAACCGTAGGAAAGCATAGGCAATGCTTTTTCTGACTAGCGCTGGAGAGCTAGGGTTCGTAAATAAGGGTATAGACTTGCAATTGGTATGGCACTTCAGAGATTTTTAAAATACCCACACATATGTTCACATGTAACTAAACTATCGTATAAAGTATTGTATATATTGTATATAAAACACATTCAATGTATTTTATTTTTAAAGTTTTCGTTTTGAAAACGATTCTACAATTCGGTTGAAACGATTAACCTTCATAACAGTCGAATGAAAATTAAGGGAAATATTGAAAAATTAGGATTCTGCATGATTTAATCCAGCGATGCCCATGCTTTATACGCTTCATGCGCCACTGTTGTTGTAATGCGCATAGGGCTGATGCATAGGCATATTCATAGGCTGGCTGCTATTGCGAAATTAAAGGCAACAACAATACGTGCAGTCAGCGCGTATGTGTCTCTCTTCTCTTTCTCTCCTATGCTCTTGCGGAATTAAAGGCAACAACAATACAGCGCTGTATCAGACAGCCACAAGCACACACACACACAACCGGCAGTAATCGGGTTTCTCTTTCATTTTCTTATGGTAGATGTTGTTACTGACAGCTTCATTAAAAGCTGTTGGGCACCCCTGATTTAATCAATATCGAAACGAAATTTGTTATATAAATAATAGTTCCTTCTGAAGTTTTAATTCTCATTGAATTTTTCTACATTTCGAAAGCATATGAGGACAGTCTTCTTATCAAGGTTGTAAACCAATCCGGAGGAGAACCCAACAGAGCCACCCTTTCCGTCTTGGTTATATTTTGGGTCTTTGATAACTGAAAATGTTAAAATTTATGACAGCCTCGAATCTAAAACTGGCTCTAAAAGGCGTGACCTTAAAAAAATGGTCATCGAGAATGTATACGGTCCATTAGACTATGCTGCTTAGCAAAACAAAAGCTGAATTACTTGGCCAATTCCGTTTGAAAACTATTAAAATATCATGATAAATGACCCTAAAAGTATACCAAGTAATTTTCAGTTGGTATAAGTAATTGTAAGTCAGCTATACACACAAAATATATCATGTTTAATGCCCTTTAAAGTATGCTATGCTTTATGAAAATCCTACTTGTGGTCAGGTATATATTTAATATTTGTCCTAACAACATTTTGTTGAAAATAATTCATTTTAATATATAGTAACTTAAGGAAATAAAGTTTGCATACTTTGAAGTGCGCTAATCACGAATAATTTGGTGCTTATAAACATACTAATAGTTCACCCCTGCAAACATTTTGTCATGTTACTTATCTATAGCTTGAGAAGAGAGTTTGGAGATAGTTTGGCGATTTACACAAACAAAAAAGGTTAGATATTGCTTTTTTATCATAAAAAGGATAAATTGGCGATATGTGTTTTCGCATTTTTTTCGTCCATTCGGTAAATTGGCGATTTATTTCTCAAAAATCACCTTGAGGGCAAAATTGCAATACTCTTTATTATTGGTTATAATCATCCTATCTGAGAATTGACGATACATCGCTTAGCACTTCCTAAGAAGAACCGAATGCGATTCTTCTTTAAGTGAGTGAAACGACTTTTAACAATATTACCAGAGGAAAATACTTTGGCAACGCTTATTTACCTTAGGCGCGAAATCGTACTGTTAAATAACAGAATTCGAATCACCTTTTATTCGTATGGCTTATCTTTGGGGGAAGAACCTAATTCCTGTCTTTATGAAGAAGCACAATCTTATCTCCCAGAAGTATCGCTTTCTTTTCTCTCAGAAGTGTCGCTTTTTTATAGCCCGGAAATTATCGCATAGTGTCACATTTCTTCCCATAGAGAGATGAGAATGCGATCATTATGCGATACCTACAAGGCGTATCGCATTCTTATCTTCTGCTATAAAAAATGTTTGCTGGGACACTGTTAAATGACTTAGATTGTCAGATCAGTTGAAGGAATCGGTATTAATATGAACAAGCATGGCAAGCTTTCGAATCGGTTCCCCAAACGAACATTGATCTTAATCCAACTAACAAACTGATTCTTTTGCATAATTAAAGAACTTCTAAACCTTTCTTCTTACAGAGTTGGTCGGAACTGTCTTTCGATGTACCATTACAATGCTGCTATTTAAAAGATAAACAGATAACAACTCAGTAGTTTGAGTTTTTAGAAGTTATTATTAAAGCGAAGCAAAGCAAACCATTTGATTTACTGTTGCGATCGGCAAAATATTGCCAGGAATGAAATTCGAGCACCCAAAAACCTATAAAAAAATATATTCCGTGACGAAGTTTTTATACCCTTGCAAGTGATCGGCTAACTATTTTGCAAAAATAATCATTTTTTACAACGATCCATATTCCGACCCATCGTTCGCATGGGAGCTATTTGATATAGTCATCCGATAGGATCTTGGACTTTAGAACATTGAAACTTCCTCACTTAAATTGGTAGAGTTTTACCTGATTTCGCTTATGGACTCTCAGTTATGCACATTTTTCTTGTCCGAAATATTTGTATTTTTAAATCAAATTTGCAGAAATCGTGTGATTAGGAAGGCAGTACAGAAAGATATACTTTTTGACAAGCGATTTCTGATATGACTGTAAATCAGACCTCGCCTCAAACCTAACAAATTTAGGCTAGGATACTTAACTAGTTCCTATGCGACTCACATAAAGGAGAACAACAAAAACCCTTGACAAATGAATTGACTATTTTAAAATCTCTTAAAGTGCCTCTCTTTGTGTTACCATTACGAACCCCGCTCAAATGAAGCTCAACCATTTAATAGTTGAGAGATTTGATTGAATTTACTAACTAACTAACTAGTTAGGTAGATAGTTGAATGAAGCGTCTTAAGAGCTGCCCTTTGGGCTAAAAGGCCCAGTTGCTTGTACTCGCTTTTACTGTATGGCACACACGGCTGATGCTCCTGTATATTGATTATTCAGGCGACGACGCATTCCCTCCAAATAAATGTCACGACTGAACAGGCCAGCAGCCAGTGGTATCCTTCAAATCAGAGAGAGAGATTCATTTAAATAAAAACCTAGCTTAGCTTAGTATAAGTATAGTTACTCACGCATCGGTTCCCGCTCGTATGAGCGTACGAAACAAGGCCCACACAGGTTTATGATCCGATGTGGTAATCGATGGCACCGAGTCATATAGCAGACACTGCACATACGGCTGCGTGGGTGTGGAAACGCCAGGCACTGTGCTCTGTCGGCGTATAACAAGTCCCTGCATCTGACGATACTTGTACAGTATCCGATCCGTGTAGGCCGGTGCACGTTGTTTCGAGGAGGTATCAAAATTCTGACTACCCGGATCATACTTATAGGTGGGTGGAAACGTGATATTTGCCTCCATAAAGCCACGAAAAGCGGCCCCATCCGCCAGTACTGACGATAACTGATCGGTGTGCATGTAGCCATGCGGCAGGTGTGAGGGTAGCGGAAACTTTGTATTCTGTATCCATTCCAGTAACTTTTCACGCGGCTCGGCCAGGCGAAAGTTGAGATCACCGCACCAGAAGACATTATCAAAGTTTTGCGTTACATCCTTGTTTTTGTGTCGCAGATTGGGAAGATTTCTGGGTAGATCTAGGGCATTGATAATGCGTTTCACATCCGACACCCGTTCCTTCACCTTCTGCTGATGGGCAGTCAAATGGGAGGTCACGAATAGCATGGAAGTGCCAAAGAGACAAAAGGATATGGCCACCGCACCTTTGGTGCGAAAAGCAGAGCCAGTACGCACAGACATCGAGGCATCCTCCGGCGCAGAGCAATACCAAATGAGATCGCGACGCATATAGACAGCCAAGTGGAGGGTACCCAGTGTGGTGGAGTGGAAGAGCACATGGGAGGGACCTAAAGTTTCCTGTAGTGTCACCTCCCACTCAAAACGATCCGGAGTAGATTCCTGAGTGCCAACCACCACTATGTCCGGCACATGCTCCACATTGGCAGGCAAAACAAAATCGTTCATTTGCCTGCAAAAAAGATTTGGATTAGGAAAATGAAAGTGCTTAGCGTCCTAAGACTATTTACTCACTTGGGCGGACTGTGACCGTTCATATTCCAAGTGCCCACAAAAATTGTAACTTCCTTCTGTGGCAGAACACGGCTCAGTTCACTGGGACCCAGCAATGAGGAGGAACCCAGACGTCCATCCAAATAGCTACGCTCACGCACCTTATCGGCTGGTATAAGATTCAATGCATGCGCCGCCACCAATGCCTGACGTGCCAGATTGGAGCCGGAACCCTGCCTCTGTAGTGTCATATTCTCGTGCGACATAAACCGTTTTCCGGGTTGCTCCAGTTCGCTTGCATCCCCTTCATGACCCTCATCCGGCTGTGTGGCTATATTTGGCGAAGACATATGCTGTGGCGTGGTTGCTCGCTTGATGTCCATGGCCTCGTCATCGGTCGACTGCAACGGTGGCAGCTCCTTCCCGGGTGGATACAGTTTTAGGCGCAGGCGAGACCGGCAGGCGGACACAGCGATGGGTCGTATGGGAGCCCGATGCAGGCTGTCACTCTGGCTCGATTTATTGGAGTGTGAGGCTATGGCAGCCGCACTGCTGCACTGGGCAAAGAAGGTTTTGCTGGCCACCGGTGATTCCGGCGCGCTGGCACATTCGCTTGAGGGCCGCGGACGTTGAAACGGGGCGTTGCCATCGCTGGAGTGCAGTGAACTTGAGTTGTTGTCCACCATGCTCCAACTAAGTGAGAGATTGTCCCGCCGCAGTATATTCGAATTGGGATCGGGTATGGAATTATAACGCACGCTGACTGGGGGAGTTAGGGGCTTCTTTTCAGCCTTACAGCACAGGCTGAACTGATGGCTAAAACGATTGTGGTTGGGTGACCGATGTTTGGGTGACTTGCGTCGCATTACAACATCGGCTCCACCATCACTCTGTGAGCCCCCGTCGCTGCTGTAGCGATGGGTGTGTCCTTTGCTCTTCGATGTCGGTTTGGTGCGCCGGTGGAAGCTGATTAGGCCACTGTGCGATTTCTCCAGCGGCAGAGTTTGGCTTTTGTGGTTGCTGTTGACATGATTCGATACCGATACCGCCTGACATTTGGCGAAACTCACATCGTACTGACCACAGGCGGAATTTGGGCGGCGTTGTCCACTGGGTGAGTCGGGTGTGGCGGGTTGGGGTTCCACTTTGCTCGGTCGTTTGGTAAGCAGTCCAAAGAGCGAGCGTGGACTATTGCTGGCGGAGCTGGTGATACGCTCTTCGCTACCGACGCCAGTGGCGCTACTCTGATGATGATGCATGGCGTCCATAAGACGTTGCCTGTAACTGAACACAAAAATGTTGAAAATTATATAAATATGCCAAGGAAGGAAGGATTGGGAGGGCTAACAATCAAGAGGTATGGATGTGAAACATGTTGTATGAGATTTGACTATACTTTCAGTACTCGATACTCAATATTTGAATGTTACAACACAATTCTAAGTTTTATGGATGTAATACAGGCTTTATCAAATTTAACCCCACTTTATACTCCTTATTCAGTACTCAGTACTCGATACTATGTACTCGATACTTGATACACAACATTCGAGTCCCAGTCCCACGACCAACGTCAAAAGGCTTTATAACAACACCTTAAAATATGACATGCGTGACGCGTGACGCTGAAATCAGTTTCAACTTCTACTAAGATCTTCCGTACCGAAAATGAAGGTAAGCGAGAAAGCAAAGCTTATATCGCCAGGGAAATATACCGAAAGAAATAGTGGTTATCTTACTTTATTTCGGTCCGGTTACCGGTTTCAAACCGGTTATATGTATATTTTGTTTACGAAGATTTAAGACTACGTTTCGTACCTTACTTTTCTTCTTCTACTTTTATATTTCTTCTACTTTTTTATCTCTATATGTTCGATTTCGACCAAACTTAGTAAAAATCATTAAAAAACCTAACAAACAAAGTTGTAAAAACTTTGGAGTCGATTCCACTTAAAAAATACAAGTTTTTCTAATTAGAACTTTATATTCGATCGACCATTCGTACTGCAGCTATATACTATAGTCATCCGATTTGGACAAAGCTTTGTAGAATTGTGTCAAAGCAAATCAAATAAATAAATCACAATTTTTAGGTATATTTCCATTGAAAACAAAAAGGTTTTTCTCAGTAGACTACTTTTCAGACTCTACTTTTCAATGACAGCTATACTATATAGATGTCCGATTTCAACCAAATTTAGTGAGATCATGGTAAAACAAAGCAAACTAAAAAATACAAAGTTTAGAGGCGTTTTCTTTGAAATTAAACAATTTCTGATCACTAAAACTAGTTTCTCAACCGATCATTCCGATGGCAGCTATATGCTATTCTACAAAAAGACTTCATGCCAAGTTTGGTGAAGATAGCTTCAAACAGCCACATTTCTGTGATCTGCAATAAGGCTAAAAGTGTACTTGGATTTATCAAAAGATGGTCCAAAGAATTTAATGATGATCCCTATACCACTAAACTTCGTTATACCTCGCTGGTCCGACCAAATCTGGAATATTGCTCCTGTCGCTGGTCTCCGCAGTATCTGACATTCCAGAAGTTTCTGATATTTGACCTAAACTGGGACACCAACAGTCGCTTATCTCCATACGTAGAAAGACCACGTCCAATTGACCTTCCTTCATTCAAATCCCGAAGAATTTGCCACAATACCGCCTAGATATACTCGCCATTATACTTCTATCTACCTCCTGCCTCGCCTAACTAACTATGCTCATCGAGATCCCCTCCGTTGCCTTTGTCTTGCTTATAATGATTACTATCACCTGTTTTCTAAAGATTACTCCTTAGATAAATATCTCAATCTCCAGTTAACGTACACTCACATCTAGTCAAAGCTCTAACGGGTCACGGCCGCACGCTTGAGAGTCGCTCACAAATACTTCTGTAAAAGCTGCAAGTGTGAGGAAGAGGTGGAAACATTACTGCATCTTATATGCCACTGCCCAGCACTTAGTAGAAGGACTCTCAAAACACTTGGTCACCCCTTTCTACTCAACCTCTGGGAACTATCTGAGATAGAGATTCCGTCTCTACTACAATTTTTACTGATTTTACATTGGCTCAATCGGCAGAAACCCCCCTGGTTTAAATAGGGAATATATATATATGGGATATCGCAATAGGCCTATCTTGTCCTAAGTAAAGAGACAATTTATTGCCCCTAGCCATGTCAACCTAAGTACACTCTGACCACCTTCCTGTGAGTCGGAAGAGTAAGAATTGTGGACGGAATAATTTGCGACGCTCCCAATTGACTAGCAATCTAGGGACTCTAGGGAGCAGTCAAAAAAAAGGTGAGAAATTAAGAAAAGAAGGTGGAAAGAAATTCGAACACTTCTATGTACTAATGGATCCTAGGTTTCGCTCAAATCCGTAGCCTGATCCTGATCTTAAACCGCCCAATTTCGAACATATGGCTAATCAGTGATTTGCTTATAGTTATTATAATTTTTTTGAATAACAATCGCTTTCTTTTTGTTTACTTACATCACGAGATTATCTGTTCCACAGTCTTTTCCAGTAGCCTGGGACTCTTTGTAAAGTAAATGTGCGCTTTATGAACTATTATCACGGGGATCGCTCGACCGTGTCGCATATTGTTGTGCTCGCGGCTCGTGGCTCGTTTTTTCGCGACTATAGCATTGTTGTCTCGGTGATTTATATTAATAGTTGTGCCGGACTATGTCCCAGTCGACGTCACCGAGCGCAAATGCCAGTGCTAACTGAAGTGACGTATCCAAATCTGGCGCTAATTGAGCTGCTGTGACTGCTGCGACCTCAGCCCATCGGGGACTGCAAAGAATCAACAATTGATGAGTTAATCATGTCGTGCCTTTTGTATGGCTTATCACAACTCACCTGGGATTAGGTCTAGAGATTCCCTTGGCTGCCAAAACAATGGGGCACTGCAAATAGGATTTTGAAAGGAAGAAAAAATCAATATCATGTACGTTGCTCCGGCAATGCCAATACAATTCAAGCGTGGGGGTGGGTGGGTGGCAAAGGGTGGAGGACTACGTAACAACATCGGCATGCTGAGGCGCCCACGCAGCAGACTCACCTCATACTGCCCATTGTGGCGGCGACGACAATATTTCATTGGCTCTTATGCTCTGGGCACGAGAGATTTATAATTAGCTTGGTTCTTTTGTTGCCGCCAAATCCAAATGTTTGCCTTGGGCTGCGGCTAGCCAACAAAAACAACAAAACAGCATGCGACGCACCAAGTTCAAGTTCATGATCAGGTAAATGTTTACGGTAATTTTCGTTTACCTGCTTGTTTCGTTTATGCTGCGCTCATTTATGTAATGTCACCCATTTGAATTCCGTCTACATTTGAATTGTTTATTTTCATTAAAATCGGCGAGCGAATTGTGAATATTTGTGCGAGTGTTGGTTAACCAAGCAAAAGCGTTGCGGGGATTTAACATTTCCCAGCATACGGTCACACACGCAGTGTTGGCTAACCCAGCAGGTGCTGTTATTAGAGACGTGCGCGTGTCACTTTATGAGAGTTAGACGTTTTATTCTGAAAAGTTGAGATTAGTTCGAAATCAATTTAATTTCTTGGTGTTTAAATATAATGTTGTCCTATTTACCTTCAGGAAAACCCAGTAAAGGCTTTCTGAATGAAGAATTGTCTGTGGAGCAATATTTGAAACACCTCATTTCGGTGTATTTCCTTATAACAGTTTAATGTCCATTCGTGAGATGAGCTAAATTATGTTTTTTTTTTCGCCAAAAGAATTGATTTTCTATCGAGTTCAAGAAAGTCACCAATAGAGGGCGAAGTTTATGGGGATTGAAAACTGACTACGTCCATGTTGTGCGAGGCGAAGGTTAGCGCCCAACATTCCTTCTCTGTCGCAGAATGTTAAATTGCCCTCATATTTCTGGCTGGCTGGCTACAACTTAGACTCAAAGTGAAACATGGGTATAAGATTTAATAAATTATAAAATCCCTTTCATTTCTTGGCTCGTGACTCAGCGTGTCTGCGTGCCCTTCTCGCGTGCGTGATGAGTCTTTGCTATCGATTGTCGGCAGCCAAAGTCGATAGATTTTTGTTCTTCATGAAAGTACTCGGTCACAGCGCGATTTAAGTTAAACCAAGCAGCCGCTAAGAACTTGGAATTAAATATTTAAAATTAAATAATGGCAGCTCAAACCATACTCTTTGATTTCACGCTGGACAAGGACAAAACCGTCGATGCCCAGCAGCGACAAGAGGTGGCCAAAATTCTGCGCCACGAGCTTGAGCATGTGTTCCCGCAGCTAGAGCTGGCCTACACAATGGAGTCGCCGGAGAATGGACACTTTTCGGTGCTGCATGAGAACAAGGACACCATAATCACGTGTCGCATATTCCAGCACGGTCTGTTGACCATCAATGTGGAATACTATTTGCCAGACGGCAAGGAGCCCGTTATATCCTTCGATGTATGTAATGGTAGTAGTAAGCTCTTAGATAACCAACACCCGACACCCACCGACATTGACTAGCCACCATCTCCCTTATTTCAAACATTTGTGCTTCTGTTTGTCTGGCGAGTGGAGGAGAGGGAAGCTTTTGATACAGTAAAATTGATTTTCCGCACATGTTTGCCAAACTGCATATGTGTGTGTGTGTGATGCATCTCTGTGAGTGTGTGTGTGTTTGTTCGGTGTGCGGTAGGAGGTGTGTCGGCTGCACTTGACCGTTTTTCCCGCTGCCTTTTGCCTCGGAACTTGGTCAGGGTCAGTGTCGTCAAGTGTTATTGTCATAGTTGTCTCTCTCTCTCCCACTCTCGACCCCACGGTCAAGGCCTACTTTGTTATTTAACGGCAAGTGGATTGAAACAGTTAATCACAAGTTATATTATGAGCTTGATATTCTTCGCTCTGTTCCACTCTCACTCTCTCTTGACGCACGTGGGCCGCGAGTTCATTGATCGGAATTAGCTTTTGCTTGGCAATTTCGCAATTTAGATTTCTTGATAGGATTCTATGAATTTCGCAATAGGTACAAAAAATGTATGTATGTATGTATTTATGTAGTTTCCCCCTTTTTCAGTTTGCTCACTTTCCTTTTTCATAAGCATCAAGAATTTCAACTAAAAATAGTCTGCTTTGCTGGGCTGGCCCAAACGAGGGGCACCTTAAACGTTTTGGCAGTGAAGCGAGGTAAGACTATTTAACCATGGTTGTATATCTGTTACAGCAAGACTACACCCACATCTACATCTATAGGATTAATATAGAAAAGAATGTGAGAAAATATTATACAAACATAATTATTCATGAATCTTTATTGAGGGAAAAAGTGGATGTTGAAAACAAAACATACCTGTATGTAAAAATCAGGGAGTAATACCGAAACCGTTAACCGAAAAAAAACCAGAGCTGCTACCGGAACCTAAACTGATTTCTTAAAACCGATTACCGCCCACCGTTATTATTGATAACGAATCGTTGGTATCGGTACAGTTTCCGTTATTTTTACTTTGCAAAGGCAATCACAATTATGGTTACATATTTTTGTCGCAAAAGAGCATACTCCAAATGAGAAAGAGACAAACGTAAATCACCAGCGGCGCAAATCGACATTACATAATGGCTCTTTCATTACTTTGTCTAAAGTAAGCACGTTCGCACGGGACAGGTCGGGCGTGACATATTTTTCCATCATGATATATACATATGTGGTTTCTGATAGAATGGAACGAAAAAACTTACAGTTAATTTCAATTACATAGTTTGTTATGGTTTCTTAAGCAATTTCCATTTGCTTTTTGTATCCATTGAATAATTTTTGATAGCAAAATTCAATGAAATCTATAGGCACTTTTTTAGAAAAAAAAAAACGTGCAAAACAACGATAAAAATGAGAAAAAAGGAATTTGTGCGACTTTGCATTCGAAAATCTCGATATGGGTTATGAATAATAATAAGATTAGCTAAGAGTACTTCAATTAAATTTTTTCCCTTTGTAAATTTGAGAACTTTTAACTTTTTTGGTCTTGGTGGACCTTTATGTGGAAAAATATTTTAGAATATTGTGATTGATTGTAACCCAAATAGCATTGGATACTTAGCTACTTCAGAATAATTTGCAATCTTTCTGCTTTCATTTTGGAATATGTATTCTTTTGGTCTTATTTTCTTAATGCATTTTAGCCTTTCATTTCACAACTATTTTTTCTGTTTTTTAATTCTTTTTTAATCGCTGAATGATCCGCAAATATTGAAGAAAACTACAATTACATTTGCAGACCATGCGCACATTGGAATTAATTTTACGTCAAAAATTAGATTCCGACCGGTCCAAGTATTTGCCCCCCATAAAACGTGGTGGATATATCGATATTTACATGACTAGCTCAGGTTGGTCGTAAACATAATTCCTAGATGTCAACCATAGTTTTTTTTTAACCTTTTTTTTTGCTAGTTTTCGTTAACTTTACCTTTTGTATACTCTTCCCCTATGCCGACTTTTCAACCAAAAACCACTGCAGAAACTTATAACCCGTTGCAGTTTCACTTGTATCTTATGTCAAGTCAATGCCAATTCATGCCCCATCATCCAATTGGCCAAATGCACGCTTCCAAAAGCCGAGCGCTGTATATTCACTACAAAAAAAAAAAATCCCAGCCACGACCAAATATATATATTTAAAAACTATAAAACTACCTAGCCGTTACTCTCTTCTAGCCAAACGCCATTTAATCTAGGCAGTTCTTTTTGCATGCTAGTATTTCCACTCTGATTTTTGGATTACAAATTTTTAATTTATTTGATTTACTTTATTTACTTTCATATCTCCCAAACAATCGAATCATTATGATCATTATCATGGACAAAAACCAAAACAAAACAACAAACCAAATTTATGCGAATTCTTTATACAAAACACAAAAAAAATAATGTCAAATGTGTGAAACCGATTGAAAACTGTACTTACGTCCTGTTGCACACCCCGCTCTCTCTCATGGTACCTACCACATACACATGAATTCCAAACCAGATTGGCAAGACTCTGGAAAATGCCCTAGCTGTGAAATTGAAAGCCATCAGGGGCCAGAAGCTGCCCGTCTTGAAGCGCGGCGATGTCGCTAGGTATTTTCCATCATCAGGTAATGTACAACTTCTATATATATATATATAAATATAAATGTATATGGAAAAACTTATCATACCATAGTTGAGTCGCCAGCATGATCGATCTCATGTCAGTCACTCTTCTTCTTTGTGATTTATTTTGGTTCAAGTGCGTCGACACATCGATTTGTATTTCTCTTTCTTACTCAATGCAATAATTGATTCTGTTTTTTTTTTGTTAATTGTTTTATCTGTTTGAATGCTACCTATTTGTAAACGCTTTGGTATAACTATTTCTACAAGTATCCTCTGAAACGAGCAGTGTGCTTAATCTCTGTCTTGAAAACTTTTTCACAGATGAGCGCATCATTGAATACGATATCGATACTCTGGTCTATGAGGCACGCTCTCCGTTCCAGAAGATACAAATCATGCACTCGAAGACATTGGGAAATATGCTAATATTGGATGAATTGCAGAGTAAGTAAAGCAAGCAAACAAATTTACATTGGAAATATGTTAGGAAATGACTTTTGTATCCTAAGCAAGGAATAATTTTAAAATCGTTCAATGTTTATATCAAAGACAGGTAAAATACAGATTTCTGTCACTTCTTAAAGATCACATAGAGCGTTTAAAAGACGCTAAAAAGTACTACATATGATACTTATTCCTGGAAATTTTTAGCATAGCAATACACAGAGGGCCGGAAACGATCCCCTGAGAACCGATTCGTTTTGGGTATTTTGGGGTTCGTGAACACTCGCCTTATATTTTTGACCCTTCGAACCTGAACCCGAAGTGGAACACTTTCTCAATAAATGAGACGCGGTTTACCAATTAATTTGGTATAAAGTTTTTACCATAAACTATTGCATATCTGTTTTTTAAGAAAAACGTTTTTGTTTTCAATGTAATCCTCTTTAAAATTGTTTTGTCAGAATCGGATGACTATAGGTTATAGCTACCATAGCAATGATCGGTCGAGAAACTAGTTTTAGTTCGACAATTTGTTTTTGTTTTTAAAGAAAAAACCTCCAATCTTTGTATTTCTTAGTTTGCTATGCTTTTCCATGATTCCACTTAGTTTGGTCGAAATCGGACATCTATATAGTATAGCTGTCATAGAAAAGTAAAGTTTGGAAAGTAGTCCTAGTGATAAAAACTTTTTGTTTTCAATTGTCAAAATCGGATGACTATAGCATATAGCTGCAGTATGAATGTTCGGTCGAAAAGGAAGTTCTAATGAGAAAAATTATTTTGGTTTAAATGAAATCGACTCCACATTTTGTACATTTTCGTTTGTTAGGCTTTTCCATGATTTCACACACTTTGTTTAAAATCTTAAATCTAAATGGTATAGCTTCCATAGAAAAGAAAGGTCCGAAAACTAGTCTTAGTTTAAAAAACGTTTGCAAGGGTATACAAATTTCGACCGATCCGAAGTTACCTCTCTTCTATTGTCTGTCAGTCCGTTTAAACGCACAGATCTTAGAGATGGTAAGATATAGAGGTTTGCCTTGTAAGGAACATATGCTTCTTATGTCTGCAGGCAGATCAAGTTTATTGTCAATTTGCGGCACGTCCTCTCCCGCCTTCGCAATTTGGAAAAAAAAAACCCGTCATATCTCTCACAGTTTTAAAGATAGATGGCTCGTAACTTCTAGACATATTTAGTATTCAGGATTATTTATCGATCCGCCAAAGCTATTTTCCGCGCTCCTGAGAACAAGCCTTGAATGGGTAAATGGTTTCTTGGAATTTATACATTTACTAATACCGGTAGAAGTATTGGAAAACGAGAACAGGTCAGGTCTCAATAATTTGAAAAACACAAGGAAAAAGTGAGTTCAAAATATCTTATCGAAGTTTGATTTTGCTAATGCAGAATCAATAACAGAATATTGTTACACGCTCAAAATATCTTGAAACTGTCATATTCATTTCAAACATAGGTACAGTTCCGACAAAACTGAATATTGTTCGGATTTTGACCTTGCAAAATAGCTAAATCTGGTCGGAAAATAGCTAAATTGACAACACTTATTAGAAGTTGAAGATATTAAATGGCAAGCTACAATCCTTATAAGTTCCTATCATAATCGAGAGCTTAGTCAAAGTCGAACCTGCTGTATTAATTTGAAAGCCGAAACGATATTGTGGCCGGATGTGGTGCACTAGCTAGTGTGTTTTCCTAATGTGCCAGAGGTCCTAGGTTCGTTCCCGCCTCGGGACATCTAATGAATAAGTTTTTTTCTTTACCTGGACACCTTCTCCAGTTTGTTGGCGCCAGCTGTGAAGTAACTAGCCATGAAAAGCTTCTCAAAAACTCTGCCATTCGGACTCGGCGTTAAACGGTAGCTGTATTAATATTAATTTAATTTTAAATTTCACACTTAATTTTCCATTAAGCTAATATAAACCTTTTAAATCAAATTTGATTATAATTTGTTGTTTTTTTTTTGCAGACATTGCCGAATCCGATTTGATCTACACAGAGACACTGATGGGACGCGGCGTGGAGAACTACGAAGGCAAGGAGATTTGCATCTTGGGTGGCGGTGATGGTGCTCTGCTTTATGAACTACTCAAGGAGAATCCCAAGCATGTGGTCATGCTAGAGATTGATGAGCTGGTCATGCAGGCTTGCAACAAGTATTTGAATAGTATTTGCGGCGATGTGCTGGAGAAACGCAAGACCGACCAGTACGAGATTGTGGTGGGCGATTGCGTGGAATACCTAAAGAAGTTTATAGCCGAGGGCCGCAAATTCGATTATGTATTCGGTGATCTAACCGACATACCCATTTCAGGGGCACCTGTGGGAGAGTGCTGGGACTTTATACGTACCATTTTCGAGCACTCGTTCAAGGTATTGAAGCCGGATGGCAAATACTTAACCCATGGTAACGGCACCAGTTGCATTGAATCGTTGGAGCTGTTCGAAGAGCAGCTGCGCCTGCTCAAGCCCAAGGTTAAGTACACAACAACCAAGGCGTTTGTGCCATCGTTCATGGAAGAATGGCTCTTCTATCAAGTGACCTTCGCTTGACCAGCTCAAGATGAAGCCACAAGCCAAGCGCGACGACTAAGGGACAACGGTGGTGGAGTACCACAAACATCGGCTAATAATACCACAACGTGTCTCCCAATTGCGACCACCAGCACGCAAACCAAACACACACCTGCAGCACACAACGTAGAACCTGAGCTCGAAGTGAAGGAGCCGCTCAAATTGCACTGCTATACCATCACCTGGCATGGAGAAGCAGCACCCAAGCCGCATCGTCGTCGTCAGAGACGCGTGCACTATCACCATAAGCTGGTTTCCTAGTGGAGGCTTTAGTTAACGAACAAATCGACGCCAAAATAATCAACCCACACCCAATACTAGCATCACTAACCAACCTAACAACAACAACAACAAGCACTTCCAATGGCTGTTACTTAATAGAAAAAAAGAGAAGAAAACAACTCAAAACTGAGGAAAACCAAAACAAAATACTTCAATCCAATTTGTTTAATTTAAGTTAGCACTTAATTCAGTTCTTCTCTCGCTCCCTTTTGATTTATACAAAAAAAAAAAAAATGGCAAACTAAAGTTAAGTCGGAAAAGTACAACCTTTTTGGTGAAAATAGATAGGGCAAGCCACAACAAAAAACTGTTATGTATTCTCCTGTGTTTAATTAAATTACTTCTAAGCATAAAATGTTTAGTATTATGAGATAATATTTATGTATAGAGCCTATATTTAGTTTCCCCATTTACGATTACCTTGTTTTGTAGCAGAAAGGAGTAGCTAGCTGACGTATGTTTGTGTGTTTGATGAGTGTGTGTGGCACCATCGATTATTGCAGTAAAACCAAAATGCAAAGCAAAAACAAAAAATGCAACACTTGATACGTTTTAAAACAAAGTGCTTAAAAAAAAGTAATAAATAGTCGTACGCAGAACTTGAAAGTGTTTTTTAATTGCTTATGTTTTGTCCAAGTTTTGCTTTGATGTTGAAATTCCGTTACTTTTTCAGTGCTGTAAGGCGTTTTTGGTGGGATGCTCAGAATAAAGGCTTCTGTTTTTTGTTCGTCAAAGATTTTATGGCCCACAAAATTAATGGAAAATTCGCTCTTTAATAATGAAATGAAGGCAACTGAAGTCAGGTAAGCTGATAAGATTCATAGCTCAAATCAAATCAGTCAAATTAAGAGAATAACAACATACATTTTTTGAAGTTGGGGAATCTTTCATTTAAGTCGAAAGCGGGAACAAGCCTTATAAAGTTGAGTTTTGTACATTTATTATGTTACAATAATTTAAAGTTTTATCTGGCCTAATTCTATAGTAAAAAATGAATTCCTAACTAACCTTCCTTCCTCGGAAAGGGCATAGCCAAATAAGCATACAAAAACTGCCCCCTCTCCTATCAGCACCAAATTTAAATATGCGATAACTTTTAGTTTTTCTATGCTTATTCGGCTTTGCCCTTAACCAAATTTAAGCTATGTAAGCTGGAAAATTGATTTTACGAATTTATTTTGGGTATCCTTTACTTGGAAAGAAAGGGAAAATTTCTTTCCGGGCAATATTCCATTCCTTTAACCCGAATTGGAATGAAATTTAAAAAAAAAAATGGCTTAAAAATGTAATAAATAGTCGTATGCAAAACTTAAGTGTTTTTAATTTTTTATATATTAGTTTAAATTCCGTTACTTCTTCGATTCCAGTGTTGGATAAAGTTTAAACCGGGGAAAATAAATGCCGAATTATGCTTTATTTTCAAGTAATTGTGATCTACAAAATTAATAAGAGAAATTCAAAGAAACTTAACTTAGATTTAGATTTACATTGAAAACAAACAAGTTTTTCTTACTAAGATCACATTTCTGACTCTACGTTACAATTCTCTAAGCTGTAATTAGTGTTAGAGTCTAAAGCAGGCCTGGCCAGCCATAGCCCCTGGGGGCCGAAGTCTTTGGGCAAATCATGCCGAAGTCTATCATTACTGTGTGTCAGAGAGAGACAGGCATATGTTTCCTCGCTCTCCATTTGGCCAGGCCTGGTCTAAAGCCTTGCCCCTAGGAATTTTTTGATATTTTGCTGTCTCTAGAAATTATTTTCTGCTTATTTGTGTGGACAGATAGCGCAACTTTTCCTGAAATCCTCAAAATTTGTTTTTATTATATGAATATGTTGTGATTCGAGAGATGACCAAGTACCCATACCTCTTCCTCTGGCAGCGTATCAAAATCCAGTGTTGTTAAACGTCGCCACAAAAAACGTACTAAAAATTACCCAAGTTCAAGAGCAGCCGCCTGCCAGTTGTTACGTTACTCCCCGAGACGAACGAACTTATTGCAAGATGGATCAAAAACTGCACAGTGGCATCCACCATTCCACGCTAAGATTACTACAGGAATCTGGCTGTGAGATCCTGCCGCACAATCTCATGTATCCCGTGTTCATAATCAGTGAAGATGACGCCGAGCAGCCCATAGCCAGCATGCCTGGCATCTCCCGATTTGGTATGAACAAATTGCGCGAGCATCTCGAGCCGCTGGTGCAGAAGGGACTGGCCTCTGTGTTGCTCTTCGGCGTGGTGGAGGGCAGCCTGAAGGATGAGTTAGCCAGCCATGCTGATTCGGGCCAGAATCCAGTGGTCCGAGCCCTGCCCAAGCTGCGTGAATGGTTTCCTCATCTACTCATAGCCTGCGATGTGTGCATATGTCCGTATGCCTCGCATGGCCACTGTGGCCTGGTGGGCGAAAGGGGACTGGAGAATGGGCCGAGCATCAAACGCATAGCCGACATTGCAGTGGCCTATGGCAAGGCGGGGGCGCACATAGTGGCACCTTCGGACATGATGGACAACCGGGTGAAGGCTATTAAAGAGGCTCTGATTGAGGCCAAACTGAACAGCGTCTCGCTGCTGGCCTACTCGGCCAAGTTTGCCTCCAACTTCTATGGACCATTCCGTGAGGCAGCACAATCGGCGCCGAAATTCGGTGATAGGCGCTGCTATCAGCTACCCAGCGGCTCGCGCAATCTGGCCATGCGTGCCGTTCAGCGAGATGTTAGCGAGGGAGCCGACATGCTAATGGTGAAACCGGGCATGCCTTATCTGGACATACTACGCCAGACCAAGGACACGTATCCATATCACACACTCTATGTGTATCAGGTGTCCGGCGAGTATGCCATGCTGTATCATGCAGCTAAGGCGGGCGCCTTTGATTTGCGTGAGGCGGTTCTGGAATCAATGAAGGGTTTCCGGCGTGCTGGAGCCGATTGCATTATCACCTACTATACGCCCTACCTCCTGGACATTATACAGGGTACCAAGTCGGTGTAACCCGAGAAGTAGCCAACTGTTTACCTTAGTCTTAAGTAGAAACAATATTGGCGCAATTGTATTGCGTGTTCAAAGTTTTGTGGTACAAGAATTTTGTGTCGAATCATGATTATTTGTTGTTTTTTTTGTTATTTCTGGCTTCGTTGCGATTGCAATTTGCTTATCGATCGGATTTGGAAGTCAAATTTGCCCCCCATGGCGGCACCAAATTGCCAATTACGAATTCCAACCGGTTGGACAGGCAACCGTCAACGAATCGTGAATTGAATGTACAAAAAAAATGTTTGGGTTATTTTTTTTTTGCAATATTTTTACTACTTAAAGGTGACAATAAACTCTGCCTATGAGACATGACAAGACTCATTTTTAGTTGCTTATATATTATATATTTGAAAATGATTTAAGTTTGCAGGTTTTACAATAAAATATAAGAATAAAAAGGAATCACACAATTAAATATGCATTTAAGTACATAAATACGTTTTTTTTTTTAGAATTAACAGAAGTCTTTTTTGTTTAAGGGAGAACTAAAATATTAAGAATTGAACACTCGGAGGGAATAACTTAGAATGGAATGGAAATGGTTATGAAACTTCTCCTTCTCTATTTCAAAATGCATTTTATGGCTCAGTAAAACTCTAACCGAAGCCAAATACTGAAAAGAATCGCTTAATCCTTAGAACCAAAACCTTAATCCATATATTTCACTTTTATGTAAATTTAAGAACCTCTAGAATACCACAAGAAACCCAATTAGAAACCAAATTGCGACATAATCTAGAGGCTTAATAGAAAGAACCTTTGGAATACCACAAGAAAACCAATTAAGAGCCAAATTCCGACATAATCTAGAGGTTTAATTGAAACCTTTGAGTGAAACATAAGTTTCGGTTCGTGCTTGAACCGATCGAAGGGAAATACTGGATCAGATCCTTACACAACGGGTATTCACTGACTTGCAAAACCTCCGAAATGGCAAATAGCATTTAAAAGACATTAAAATTTTGTGAAATCCGACATTATTTGTTGAACCATTCCTTGCTGTAGACTGGGAAGTAGGCTGATTCTTTGACAAGCTGAATCTATCAAAACGGAAACTATTTTCCTTCAAGACTTTAGTCATCCAAGAACGAAGTGAATTTACCACTGGACTTCAATCGACTGGAACATTCTGAAGGTTATTCTTTGAATAATCTCAATGACCTCATTCATTTTGTGTATTTCATCATAAGAGATATACATATGATCATTCGGCAGTTCATCCGTGAGCTGAGCAAGCCAAAGATCTAGGCTTTTTAGCTAAGAAGCTATATTTTCTAACGATATGTTATCGAATACAAAAAAAAAAAAACACCAATAGAAACAGCTGTCATCAAAAACTGATTACTTAATGCTGGCGCAGTCACTAACACAAATAAAACAAATATTTTAAAAGCAACAACACCCACAAGAAAACGATTTGAGAGAGAAGTCGGGCACTCAAGGCATTTCTTAAGAATGCATACCGATAACTGCTCCGATTAAACACTATAAAACTATTTTTGGTCCAGTCAAATAGTTCTATAAGTTCTGATTAAACTGACTAAAGTGAAAGTTCGAGTCGAACCTGATTTCAAGTCCGTTTCGGGTGGTTAACAATTTAGAATTTCCGGTTTCGGTTCACGCGCGGTTTGCAGGCTTGCTAAATTTAGTTCAAAAGATATTTTGCACATCCTTGCAGAGGGTATACTAAAATTGTTTAAATGTTTGTAACGCATAGAAGGAAGCATCTCCGACCACATAAAGCATATATATTCTTTATCAGCATGACGAGCTGAGTCGATATAGCCATTTCCGTCTGTACTTACGTCTGCTTTTATGCGAATTCCTCCGTCAGTTTGAAAGCTATTGCGACCAAACTTTGCACGAAGTCTTCTGGTACAAATCTCCGCTCTACATTTGTCGGAACCGGCCGGATCGGGTGACTATAACATAGCTATAACATAACCTATCTGCCTTAGGAACGATGGGCCGAAAAACTAGTTCTAGTGAGAAAAACTTGTATGTTTATAATGCAAACGTCTCCAAACTCCGTATTTACTAGTTTTCAATGCTTCTGAATGGTTCTGCCAAGTTTGGTCGAAGTCGGACATCTGCCATGCAGAAGTAAGGTTAGAAAAATAGTCTTATTAAGAAATACTTTTATGTTTTTAATGTAAATCTCTTTAAAATTGGCATACCTTTATTTTATAAGCTTTCACACAATTCTTTAAAGTTTTGTCAAAATCGGATGACTATATGTTATAGCTGCCATAGGAATGATCGGTCGAGAAACTAGTTCTAGTTAGAAAAACTTGTTTGATTTCAAAGAAAACCCTTCCAAACTTTGAATTTCTTAGTTTGTTATGCTTTTCCATGATTCCACTAAGTTTGGTCTAAATCGGACATCTATATGGTATAGCTGTCATACAAAAGTAGAGTCAGAAAAGTAGTCTTTGTGTGAAAAACTTGTTTATTTTCAGTGGAAATGTCCTTCAAATTAGTTAGAAAAACGTGATATAAGGGTACACAATCTTCGGGCTAGACGAAGAGGAAAGAGAAAAGTTATCCTCTATTTTTTTTAATTTTAAAATTTAGCATTTTGCAATAAAAAGCGTTCGAAAAGGTGAATCAAAAAATATCTCAGAACAAATAGTATTGAAAATAATTGGAAGATAAACAGATATAGCGTATTTTTTGAACAAAAATACAAATATTTTCATATTTCGCTTCCATTTCCGGTAAAGCCACCCTAATGCCTACAATCCTATCGTACGATTAGCCTGCCATCCACCCTAGGAAAGATCAACGAGCGAGGCATTTTTCCAAGAATGCTCGGTTCGTAAAGTCATACTCTATTTCCAGTTCTTCTCTAGACTAAGCCATGGAGTAGTCCACTACATTCTCGACAGGTACAACGGGAAAGATTATGTGGTGGCATACAAATCCAGCACAGAACAGAACATAAAGAACCTTCTACCGACCCAACTGTACCTGCTAGTAAAGATCTTTCAGACCAACAACATCTTTGAGTTAAAACAGAATGGAGCACCTTCTAAGTTGCAAACCTTATGTGCTGGTGTTCCGCAGGGTAGCATGTTGAGCCCTACGCTTTACTCCCTATGGCAATGTGGATGCTTTCTACTCGCCTACTAAAAGGACCTGCTTATCGCCCCATTCAATGACGAAACGGCCTTACTTGCCCGCAACAAATGCAAATACTTAGATGGCCTTTAGGAGTACCTGAAAAGGTTTACAAACTGGGGCAGGTAGATGAAACATAGCCATAAATACGGACCACCCGTCAAGACACCTGCCGCCCGGGACAATTCTTGCACGTTCAGCTTATGGAGGTGGACAGAAGACTGACTTTTGGGAACTAAGTCAAGGCAACAGCTCAGGCGGTGACTGCTAAAGCACCGAGCAAGCTGTCACTCAGGAACAAAGTCCTCATATTCAAGGCTAATCTGGCACCGGTATGAAGGTAAGGCAAAAAAATCTATGATTCCGAAAAAGGATACCTTCAAACCAGGAATACTGAAAAGAACCTTGGAGTTCCCATGGTTGAAGATGTAATCAACAATCACACCGCCAGATACCTTGACAAGGTAACAAACTGACCAAAAACTTGCTAAGAAGATGCAGAATCTAAGGAATTCTTCAGAGAAAAAGGTTACAGAGAGTAGGAAAAGTTAAAAAGTGGAAATTTCTGTTTAACAATCTTGAAATTGTTGGAATGTTCAAGGCTTAAAGTTTTCGAAACACGTCAAATACTCCATGGGGGGTTTTTTGGGTCAATCAGATCCGTTTCCGTTTTAGATTTCGTTTAGAATTCATGAGGAATCGGATATGCCACATGTTCCTGATTCTAAAAACCGATGGCATTTGACTTCAAACAGAAAAATCGGTCAATTTAGTGATCCAAACAGATTAACAGATACCTTGCATAAAAATTTCTGTTTCTCTAACGACTTTGTTCAATCAAATAAAATGTGAGAAACTCAAAGGCTTAGAAGGACTCACCTCAGCACAGTTTGTTGCCTGCTCTTGCTTAAGTCTCATCTCTCAGCCTCTTGCTCCACAGTCCTAGTCTTTGATTTCATCCCTTGTGTTCTCTTCCTCCGAGTGAACCCAAAATATTATAAATAAAACTAATTAAGAAAATACTGCGTGTGGGTCTTGCGTTTGTGGGTTAATTAGATGCTCTCGCTATTGTGAATTTGGCTATGTTCTAGTATATCTGTGTTGGGCATTGGCTCCAGATCTGTCTCCGATATGATCTCGGCCAGCCATTGTTCAATTTGCACTGGATGAAATGAGTCCTCGTCGCCGCTATTGGCCTCCAGTATGATCTTCAAGTTCTCAAAGTTTTTCAATATCAGACGCTTGCCCGGTTTCAAGTGGGAGGCCTTACTCACTTCACTGGTGTTGGTGGTGTTGCTGCCGCTCTGGGGTGGGTCCGGCGTGGAGGAGTCAGCTGGAGCGGTATACACTCGTCGCGGTTTCTCCTTCATACTCTTCTTAATCTCGTCCAACAGACGATTGTAGAAATCGCAGGTAACATCATGGGTATCATGCTCTACGACCACTTCGTCATAGCCAAACGAATTCGAAGAAGTGTTGGTGGCTTCTTGGGTGGGCTTGGGCTTTTGTTTTTTGGATTGCGAGCGAGAGCTGGCATTACTGGAGGAATTTGAACTGGTGGCAGTGGTGGAACCGCTGGTCTGATCCGAAGAGTCGGCGGCAGAGGCCACCGACTGGGATTGGGAGGGCTGTACCTGTACCACAGGTATTTCAGCACGGACCGCCTCCTCCTGGGCACAGTTGATGGTCAGGCTGGCTATGTTCCGCAGATTGATGGTGCCGTTGCAATTGTTGATGGTGATTTTTGGTTTAAAGCGCGGCTTGCGCGGTTTGGTGGGTTTGCTGGGCAACGACTTGCCATCACGTCCCAGACTGGAGACAGCATCGGCTATGGATGATTCCAGCTCATCGTCCAGCTCCTCCAGATTCAAAGGAGGCACATAGATCTCTTCCCGTGTGATTTTTGCTTTACGTATCAGTTCTTTGGCTTCCTGCAGGGTTATATTGATAATGGAACGTTTGGCATTAGCATTCTCCTCGATGAGAGGAGACGGGGACTTCTTGTTATTGTTGTTGTTGTTGTTGCTGGAAGAGGAGATGTCTAAGGCAATCTGCTCCTCTGGCACATCACCATCCTCCAATTCATAGGCTATATTACGATCCTGCAGACATTTATACATGGTCTCATGATCATCCACGGGTTCTATGTAGTCCTCGTTACGCAGTCCCGTGTTCCTGTACTCCTGCAGCGCCAACTGCATGTTGTTGTTGTCCAAATGAAAGTGTCCAAAACTGCGTATAGCTGCCAGCAGCTGTTCCTCCTCCTCCTTCGCGCTGACGAAGCCCACCTCGCCATCATGTTGCACTGTCTGTCTTTGTGCCTTCATTTGTTGTTGTGTATTGGCGATAACCTCCAGCTGGCGTAACAGCAATTTCTCACGCATGTGTAGGGCTCCGCGTATTTCATTGAATTTCTTTTGCACATTCCCTTTGACCTGAATTTGTAGGGGGAGGGAGGGGCGGGGAAGAAAACGTTGAGTTTTGTTTTTGTGAAAAGTACTTGGATGTCTGGCTCTGGCACGTTTTCGACCTACCTCATTCAACATCTGCTCCATCTTGACCAAGGTGTTCACAGTTTTTTTTTCTCTATTTAATCCAATAACATTGTTCCAAATCCTTTGATTGCGAAGGAGACTTAAAGTGGCCACCCTTGTTTCTAAGATAAGTTCTAGACTGACCGCATTTGATTTTCACAAAAATCCTACCTGGTTTGTTTACAAAAAAAATAATCTCAAATACCGTCTAGTGTGGTCGCACTTAGAGGTGCGAGCGTGATGGGAATTTTAAAGCGTCACGATGTAGTCGTGAGAAACAACGGTGCTGAAATAAGATCGAATCATCGTGACTATTAGTCAAGCCATTCACTTCAGTTCAAGCAATTCACACAAAAATCTGTATTTATTATTGATAAATAAGTTAATCAAGCAATTTGCTGAAGTTGGTGATACTCCAAATGGTATATGAACCAAATGCATAAAATTCGTGAAAACCATTGTGTTCCCAAATGTACCACATTTACACTTTTTTATATCATCGCTGCAAGAAGTTAAAAGTCGCATAAAATATAGAAATTGACAAGATATTTTAAGGCCCTCCTCTTCTACAAAGCTGATATGTATCAGATAAACTTAGATTTTGCTCTGTTATATGTACGATTTTTTAGAAGATTAGAAATCGGCCCTAAGTCTCTAAAATTTCATCCTACTAAAATAATCAAGGTAAAATAATTTTTCCATTTTATCTCCTTAGTGCCACAATATAAACTTTGGAATTTTAGAATATTTCGAGATTTTGGTGAAAATTATTTTAGTACGCAATTTTGTAACATTTTCAAACTTTTACTTCTAAAAACGCTATGATGTCCAAAAAACTATAAGCGAAATAAATTAAGGGGACACAATGATCTACCTTTTTATCTAGTTGATACGTCGATGATTTCTAATTACATCTAAAAAAGGGACTTTCCCAGAAAAGGACTTTGTGTTTGTGTTTTCTGTAAAGTTGGTTGGAACAGGCTACTCTTAGTAGCCACATTAAAAATAAGGCGAAACCTTGTCTAAAACATGTTTTCCCAGATAGTTGCGAAACCAATGTAGTTTGTTAATCAAAATGCACCGAAGAACCACTCTAGCTGTAATGTAAAAAAAACAAATCTTAACTTATAATCAGAGACCTAAAATG
The DNA here is from genome assembly GCA_035044965.1 of Lordiphosa andalusiaca. Lineage (NCBI taxonomy): Eukaryota > Metazoa > Arthropoda > Insecta > Diptera > Drosophilidae > Lordiphosa > Lordiphosa andalusiaca. The sequence goes on along the minus strand of JAWNNM010002188.1, from coordinate 289,901 downwards.
ACAGTTATGGAAAACATAAAAATTACTACTAAAAATTATTTCCCCCATGAAAAAGAGGCTGTCAAAGTTCATAATTTTGAACTGCAAGACCATTGAAGCGATAAATTTTTATTTGTAATTTATTCCCCAAACAAATTTTTAAATTGTTAACTTACAATTTTTTAATAACATTTTTTTTATAACAAATTTCAAGAGAAGGGCACTAAAATTATAATTTGGATTGAACGGATTGAATTGGAAATTTGGAAATTTTGTATAAGTTCATAGAAAGTGTGGTCAGGTCTTCAGCTCTTTTTCTATAAGATTGTTTACTTAGAAGTTTAAAAGCATAATCCATAACAACTGGCATATTTTGTGTAAATTATTGTTAAACTAATTTTTTTTATTAATTAACTATACCGAATTCAATAAATTGAAATAAAGAAAATCCTACTGTCCCAACAGAAAAATTCAAATTGTTTGCCCACACTAGCCGCACTCTTCTCACGCACATTACTCTCAATTTCGAATTTACTTCGAAAATTCAAAAGAGCGCGCCTCGAACAGCTGTTGAGGTGACTGAGCAAACGTTCAGTCTATTTTTTTGGTCAGATTGCTCTTTGTTGTTGCCGTCGCGAGTCGCAGTTGCGGACGTGTTTCTCGTTCAGTTTATTCGCGATTTTGCGCTAAATTCGAAAACATCAGGACTAGAAAAGAACAAAAATTCGGAAACGGACAACAGTGTGACAGTGAATAAAAAAACACAGCCTTTAAGTAAGCATAATCCAAACAAAAATTAAATATACACGTGAACATGTGTAATCACACACATACAAAAGTACATACAAATTGCCGCCGTCACTCAGCTGCTGCCGTCGCCGCCGCCGCCGCGTCAAGTGTTTGATTTTGTAATATGTTTCTTTGCGGTGGAATTTTGTTATTATGTGTTTGGTTTTTGTACAGAAAACAAATGTAAGAACAACAACACAAGTTGTCGCGTGGCCGTATGCAAATGTTTAAAAAAAGTCCAACCAAGCTACATGTTATTGTTCTAACAACAGCAACAACACAACTAATTTAAACTGCCTACGTGTGTGTGTGTGTACGTAAGCGTGTAGTTGTGCCTGCGTTTTCCAGTGTGTGTGTGTTGATTTGTAATGTCAATAATTTTATTATTTATTTAAAACAAAAAGTTGCAATTCACTTGGAAGCATGTGCATTTCGCGACAATAACAAAACAAAGCAAACACAATGAAAAACAAGCCAAATGCAAAGTAAAAAAAAAAGAGAGCGAGAGAGTGCGAACTGTGTCAATGCGGTAGCGGCGGCGGCGGCAGCAGCGTTTGGCGATGACGCCAAAATTTTAAAAATATCCCACTCAAATGGTCAATAAGTTCAACTAATCGACAGTGTTAGGCCATGCATTTTGGTTTAAAATTAAATTTTCTTAACTATTTTTAATTGGATTGGCCCCACCACGTTTGACATTTTTTCCCCTGTGCCTCATTTTATTGTTCTTCTGCTGTCTGTTAACCAGCGTGAGTGAGTGTGTGTGTTTGTTTTTTCTTTTCCTTTTGTGTTTGCGGCGTCGTGTCATTGCACGCTCTTGGACGCGTCGTGACTGGTTTCCATTAAACATTTCTATATTTCTACATATTGCAGCATGTCTGTCTGTCTGTTTGTTTGTTTACTTGTATGTAGGTAACTAATTTGTTTGAGCAACAACAGTTAGCTGCTGCTTTTCGCTTTCTGGACGCAGCTTGAGAGTTTTTAGGCTTTCCGGTTTTTGTCCTCATCTCGCTGTCGTTCTCTCTCTCTCACTCGCTTAGCTTTTGTTATCAAATGAAACACAAAATACAAAAAAGAAAAAAATAAGCAAAACCAGTTTGCCTCAACTAAAGTGTTGTTGCCTTACTACTGCTTTAGTTGGGTAGGTTTTTTTGTGTGTTTTTGATTTAATAACAAAAAATTACCTCATTTTACACCTTAACCTTTGGCGGTTTGTGCACATTTAATTTAATTACTTTATTTTAAGCACCTAAAAATTAGTGGGAATTGTGATGGCCACCAAGATAGTCACAAATGGTCAAGTTTTTTTTTTTTTTATAAAAAAAATGATACAAATTCTTTGAATTAAGCTGCTTTATTTTGCTGAGAAATCAGCATTGAAGCTATGCCATAGATCCATCGAATGTTCAATTAGACATGTTTTCAATTTCACTTCCGCAAAACTTTTGCAAATTGTAGGCCAAGATTTGTTTAAAGTCCGGGGTTAATTAAAATAATTGGAGTTTTCACCACAACTTGGTTCCCAAATAATCTGTTTAGCATTTATACTTTCAACAATTAAAGAAATTAACTGGTTAAATGTAATTTAAGTGATGCCAATACCTCAGAGTGCTACCCATTGTGTGAATTTAGAAATCTTTTAGAAAAGACAATAAAGGAATTCCACTTCCACGGCAACTTTCGAAATTGGAATTGGTTCATGTTCTTGCAACCAATATATGAAAACTTTCGGTGGAATGAAAAGTAATTGACAAATTATGCATTACATTTCATTCTCGCACTTTCTAGATGTAAATTTTTTCTGACTCTGTAATAAACTTCAAAAATTCCTAATGTAATTTGATTTGCATTTCAGTTTTTAATTGATTTAAAAAGAACATTTTTCGTAAATGTCACGAGAAATTCTCTAATTACCAACTGTTCCATTCTCAATTGTTTCACTTGATGCTCTTCTGCGGTTTGCCAAAACTTAAAAGTGATTCGGAACCTGAGCGGAATTGCTATTTAATTTCTTTTTCAAAAGACATGGAATTGACAACATGCCTATATATAGCACATTTATCTGCCGTCTTTGTCTTGGCGGCAATGGCATAGAGGCTAAGGCCATAGACTTGAAGCCAATAGGACCTGAGTTCAAATCTCTGATAAGGTATACATTTTGAAACACATAAACAGGTATACATTTTTTGAAAACAAGAAAATTTTTGCGAGAAAAAAAGACACAAAAATGTATTCATGTCAGATAAAGATTATATTTAATTTTTAAACAGACAACTTGATAACCAACATAGCGTCAAAGCCCTAATTTTTTTAATTTGTTATAAGTTGATTACACAATTTAACAAAAAAAACTGTCACTTTTTAACCAGAGAAGAATGCAATCGTTCTTAATGCACAATGGCCTATTAAAAAGTTAATTTTGTGATTTTTTTCAATTGCCGGATACATTTTAAGAATTTTTTGAACGTGCGAAAAAAGTTAAATACCAGGATAATTCACAATTTCCATATTTAAATCAATTTTATGGTATCTTGGAAATCAAATATAAACTTTTGGTTTCGTTTTCCGAGATAGTTGTTCATCTAAGTTTACTAAGAAACAAATTCGGTTTCAATAAGGGTTAATTAAAGTGGCTACAGGACATAAAAATGCGAACAAACCTCGTTTAACATACGGATGTACAAATTTCTCATAGACCTAACGTGTTGGGGCAATAAAAAATACATTAGGAACGTTTGCTCTCTTCTCTGGTTTTTGGAAAACTTGTGTAATTGGACGAGTTTTAAAAGTGTGTAAAATTTTAGTGATTTTATGCATTAAAAATATAAAAACCTTTCACCATCTAATTTCAAATTTGTACAATCGAGTATAATAATTGTCTTATGGGGTCAGCAAATTTACCGATTTTCTCTCCCTCAAAATCCAACTTAACTTGTGTTTATCAACCGTTTATCAACAATTTGATATCCACAATACTCGTACGAATGCTTTAAGTAAATAAATGCAATATATGTTTTATTGTTCATATCGAGGGAAATTGTTGCTAACGATAAAGTCAACATTTTTTTGTTCAAGTAAAAAAGATTTGCAGTTAAGCGATAAGTATTATACAATACGTATTGAATGGCTATTTCCGAGAAAATATCTACCCAGTGTTAATTTTAAATGTCACGCAAATATCGCACTCGATTGACCGCGATTTAGAATGGAATTTACTTGAAGAAATTATGTGTTGAGTCGAGAAACCTATTATAGCTTAGGGCTCAATTTTAAGTAAATTGGGAATTCAGCGTTGGGTCTTCTAAAAATAGATTCGTCCTCTAAAAGATAAGATAAGATTTGGGTCTTTGAGGACAATTTTTGGAAATTCTAAGACCCTCACGTCTTTAAAGGAAGCACAATTCGCTGCGTCGTCAACTTTTCACTCAAAATATGAATCAAAATATTTATACAATGTCTCCCGTCTTCCTCTAACCACCATGTTTTACGATGTCACAACATCTTTAAGTAAAGTATTAACATGTCAGAATGCGGTTAACATCACTCAAAATAGAGAAGCATTTCTAATTGTGCTTCTATTTTAAATAATTTTTGACTTGGAGGTTGGTGTGTGGACATTGGCATTACCGAAGCAGACGCTGCTGGAAATTTCTGAATCAATGACAATAAGGGTATATTGCGAAGAAGGTGGTCAATGTTCCTCATCCTCAACAATTTTTTTATGCATGCTTCCAATTTCACTTTCATAAAATCTAGTCTGAAGTGAAATTGATAGCTCTCCTCGCAACCGTGATGCGATTAAGTTTGTCGGCTTGTAAAGTTTTTCTTGTTGTTAGGGAAAATACATTATTTTGTTGTATTTTTATAGAAAAAGTGTGCTGATTAACTAGTTTAACTGAGCTGATTAACTAAATTTCTGCTAAAGAATTAAAAATTAGGACCTTGAAAACTTATTCACTAGATGCCCCGAGATTCCTTTTTTTCTTTGATTAACTGAGGCGGCATTCTTCTAAGCTTTCTGTACATTGTTTTAGAAAAGTAAGAGTTGGAGGTTACATTTTATTATTTTCTCTCTTTTGATTCACCGGAATTGGCAAAATACGGCGGAGATAAATAAATAGAGCTGAAAATAATTAGTGCGTCTCTTACATTTTTTTTTAGCAAGGAACTTTTGTAGCGGACTATTTGGCCACAGACACGAATAATGCTGTTAGGTGCTTAGAATCAAAAACTTTTTGGAAGAATAATGACACAAATCTACAAAGGCCTCGATGAATCAGCAGGTTGTATAGATTGGTCCAATAAGATAGCAGAACGGTATCATGGGTGATGAAAGCAAAATGCGACATGATCTGCCTCATCAGAAATGAATACACTTTTCAACAAAGTAGATTGAACATTTGTGAGCTTTGGAACTCTTACGAAATGGAGGACATTCGACATCTTATTGGAAGATGCCCAGTTCTATCCGAGGACACATCGCTTTATATTTGCAAAAGAAATCAAAGATTTGCCAAATGATCCATTCGAAAATTACTGCAAGAATCTAACACTATTTCTACAGCATGTCATTAGATATAGAACATACATTTTTAAGGGAAAACATTTTGTCCATAAACTTTGTAATCTTATAAGGAAATTTCTTCTTGGCAACACAGTTTTTGACAGCTCAGCTGTTTTTGTGTTATGTCATGTTACTGTCAAACATATTCAGTTTGGTCTATAATTGAACTTTCGGGCCTGTTTCTGTTTTCGATTTCGATCAAATTATGTGAAATCGGAATTGGGAACTCTTCTCTTTTTAAAAATCCTATTGTTTGACTCGGCTTTAATCTTATAATTTCGAATCCTCTCCAAAGAACAGTTTTGATAGCTGACAGCTTTAACCGATTTCTCTAATCAATTCTTGGATATCAAACCTTTTGCCTATTCCGATAGATCGAATTCGGAAACGAGAACAGACCTGTATGATTCGACTTACAAACAAGCATTATAAACATTATTGAATTGTATTATCAAAATTCAAGCCATTTATTTTATCGGCAAACTGTGTTAAGCTACGAAACTCGTTTTTGGTTGAATGGAAACGTGAACAAAGGTGAAATAAAGATTACATGAAATTTTTCTAAGTTTTAAGATTTTTTTTCTTTATCAAATCCGTAAGCTGCTAGAAAAATCACCCTTTATGTGCAACTATAGAGCTGCTTTCGTACCCTAACGATTTTTTATATGGCGACGAGCGGGGAAGCAGTTTGTATTAAGGCTGGGAGTTGCACTCTATACTAAATACTTTAATATTTAATGTATAAATAAGATTTATCACTTATAATTCTCCGACTGATGAATTGATAGTCATAGCCCTATTATGTATTTCAAGCTATTTGATATTTTTTTTTTAAAAGTAATTTTTGTTCTTATCTGAACTGTCATCCAGAGGCCTGTTTTCATTACATTTTTAAGGCTAATGTTCGTCAGAAGGCATGGGACGTAAGCCTCTTACTATAGGTCACTATAATACAGTTTTTTTATAAAATATATACCAAAAACGAGAAAGCTAAGCTAACTTCGTCTGTGTCGACGTTTTTATAGCCTTGCAGGTGCTCGCTTAAATATTTTCAAAAATACTTGTTTTCCCGTTATCCGACCGATCGTTCGTATGGGAGTTATATGATATAGTCATCCGATTTGGCCAAAAATTTGTAAAATGATGTGAAAGCTTGTGAAACAAACATAAACAAAATTGCAGGATGGTAGCATTAAAAACAAAAAAGTTTTTCTAACTAAGACTGTTTTTCAGACCTATCTTTTGTATGGCAGCTATACCATATAGTTGTCAGATTTTAATAAAACTTGTTAAAATTATAAAAAAAAACATAGAAAACCTACGGTTTCAAATTTTGGAGACGTTTCCATTGAAAAGAAAAAAGTTTTTCTCACTAAAATTAGTTTTCCGACCGATTGTTCCTATGGGAGCTATGAGATATAGTCATCCGATCCGATCGGTTGCGACATATTAGTCTTGAGTAGAAGAAAGTAGACTCTGTGCAAAATTTCAGCTCGATAGCTTTAAAACTGAGAGACTAGTTCGCGTAGAAACAGACAGACGGACGGACAAAGCTCAATCGACTCAGCTCTTCACCCTGATCACGAATATATATAGTTTATGGGGTCGAAAATGAATATTTCTATGCGTTGCAAACTTCTGTGCTAAATTATAATACGCTTTGCAAGCAAATTGTAGTTTAAACTTTAGCAAAGATTAGAATATTTTTTTTCAGCTTTATTGTTTATAAAAAGAAACAAAACTGATGGGAATCGTTATAACTGCTGTTATAACTGACTTCCAATTTGTGTCTCCCGGGAATGCCCATCTTGAGAGGGTAAAAAAACTCTTTTAATTTCATATCTCACTTCTACTCGCCCTCCAATGCAAACAATGCTTACTTATTTCCCCTTTACATGCAATTTCAGTTTTACCAAATCAACCAGAGAAGAAGATAAACAATAAGCAACACAAAGAGTGCAATGCAGTTGCACTCATAAACCGCAACAGCAATAGCAAACAATAAAACTATCGCACGCCTAAGTAAATGTTTCAATATATTATTTATACATAAACGAGATCTTCAACCTCCTCCGCGCCACCCGCCGTCATTGAAGTTACGCGTGTTAAACGTCGCGACGTTGATCGAAAAGTGTTTCGGGGTCAATGCTGTTGCTGTTGCTGCTGCCTCCGATGGTAAAATTTCATCGCTTAACTGTTTCTTGATTGTGCGGTAAGTGGACGCTTTTTTCTCTCTTTTTTAGTGTTATTGTTATGTAAAAATGTTGCCATCCCGCGGCGAAGTCTGCGTCTTTCGCAATGCCCTCCCACTTGTGTGTGTGTGTGGCAGCTTCGCTGAGTTGTTCAATAGACTACAATATTTATGTGTGTGTTTGTTTTTTTCTTTCGCTCTGGCCTAGTTTGATTGGAGTGTTAATTTACTTACTCTTGAGAATGCTAATTTTGACATGATTCTTCTACTTACATTTCAATGTTTGTAGGTGTTGTTGTTACAGCTTGAACTAAAGAATAACTGCAAAAGGTATTCAAGATTTTTTACAAACTAATCTTAGTACATATTTACTGACGAAATGTGCAAGCAGCAGCAGCAGCAGCAGCAGCACGTGGCACATATTGAAAAAATAAATATTATTTAGTAAACTAGAGATTCCTCGCACAGTGATGTGAATCAATTTCTCACAGACATCAAACACTTTGAATGCAAACATTACTTAAACAACTTTGAGGTCATCAATTAAAATCTTCAGAGGTTTTCTAAATGGGTCAATATTTAATAATAACAACACTGCCGTAAAACAAAGGTATTAAAACCTAAAACAAAAATAAATAAATATTTGGTATTACTCAGCCCAAAGGGCCAATGCAGAGCTACCCTCAATCTCTTGGCTTGTGTGCTTCACAAGAAATAATCACTTACAGTTCAAAGCGAAGTTTTACAAGCTTTTTCAAGGCTAGTGACTTCAAAGCTGACGCCTATAACTAGTGAAGGTGACCGGGTGTGTAAGTTTTTAAAGAAAGAAGGAAGAATATAGTCAATACCCACGAAAGTGTATGCTCACTTAAAATGTTGATGTTGCAGTTGCAACTGTAAGCAGTGCTGCTGAAGCGATCATTCTTTTACTCATAACTTGACTACAGTTCATCCGATCTCTACCATTCCTTTGGCAATTCAATTAATCTTTTTAATTAGTAAATTTGTCCAGAAGATTTGAACCTTTCTCTTAATAAAACTCGGGAAGTTTATTCCAAATATCCAAATATCCTGCAAGTATAAGAAGCAAATCGCTCACTTACACGATTTATGAGATAGTGATGCAGAAATATTCCCAAAATCTGGATATGTACATATCGTGTAAAATTTTCATACCGCTCTGTTTTATAGGCTTCAAGCGCGATGAGAATATCTTAGCATATCATTTTAGAGGTTCAATTCGTGTACCAGCAAAACGATACATCTCAGCTGTGATACTCATGATTTTAGGCGAGATCCTTTGTTATACCAAAGACTTATAGATGTTATAGATGACGCATGTGGAACAAATCAAAAATTGGTAGCCAATGTCAGCTACCAGGAATAATCGTGTTTTCTTTCACATGCGTCATCTATAATATCCATAAATCATTGGTAAGACACTAACAGAGTTATATCAAAGATATATAAATGTTTAAAGTCATCTATAATATTTATAAATCTTTGGTTATACTCAGTAACGTAGGTACATAGAGTATTATAAGTTTGTGCAAAAGTATGTAACAGCCAGCAGGAAGCAACTCCGACCCCATAAAGTATATATATTCTTGATCAGCATCAACAGCCGAGTTATGTCCGTGTCCGTATAAACGCACAGATCTCAGAGCTGGTAGGATATAGAGGTTTGACATGTATGCGACATATGCTTCTTATGTCTGCAGGCAGATTAAGTTTATTTTCAATTTTGGACACGCCCCCTCCCGCCTCCGCAATTTAGAAAAATATCTCATCTCCCACAGTTTTAAAGATAGATGGTTTATTTATTTTAGACATATTTAGTTATGAGGATAACTGATCTATCTGCCAAAGGAATGGTGAAGATCGGATGAAAGGTTGTCGAGCTATGATCAAAAGACTGTTCGCTGATGCGGCATAGTAGCAGCGCTGCTTTCAGCTGCTACTGCAGCAGCATCAAAATTAATGCTGAGCGTATAATTTCGTTGGTACAGAGTATGCTATAGTCGGGCTTGACCGATTTTCTTTCTTGTTATGTATTGTTCTAATCAGGGACAATCAAACTTAAATGATTATTTTTTATTTTTATTTTATTACTCAAAATATATTGATTAAATTTGATTTTGTAAATAAAACTCAGCTATAATAAGTATAAACATTACTCAAAGGTCGATTACTACTGGATTTTAAGAAATTGTGGCTTGTTTTATGCATATCCCTAGTAAGTGAATCAAGTCAAAACGATAAAACCCATTGCCAAGTTGGAATATATTATATAAAGAAAATACCGGTTTTAAAATAATTAATGATTATTTCAGATTTTTATTAAAGAAATAAAGAAATAATCATTATCAATTGAGCAATAAAATAAAAATCACAAAATAAAATTCATTGCGGAAATGAATAAATTAGCGAAATGCTTCAAATCCTTCATGTTGAGTATTACAGTCAAGGTGGCACTTGGGGGCAGCTGTTGTGAACACTTCTATAATCCTTAAATATGGATCTATTTCGGGGAAAAGGAATTATAAGGGGTTAAGAGGGGCACCATAACTAAAACCTTACTTGAAATTCTACCAAAAATATTTTGAATAAAAAATAATAGAAAAAATTTCTTATTATTAAAAATTGACATTACAAAATGCACAAATCAAATAAATAACCAATCAATTATTTCAAATAAAGTGTTCTAAATTAGCTTCGTGTTCAAAATGAAGCTACCCAGACCAGCCACTTATGGAGAAAAGAAACAAGAAAGCAAGTGCTCTCATTTTGATTGTTATTTTTAGAAGTTCAGGCTAAAATAAATCGAAAACATAGTTGGTGGTGGCATCTTAGTTCATAATAGAGGTGGTACAGCCACATATTTAGTGAACTTTTTTTTATATATTTCTCCCGGACGATCCCACTGTGCAACAAACTGGCTACAAACTGATTACGCACTACTTCATACTTTCCGGAATTTAGTCCACTGTCACAATGGTTTTTTTTCAAAGCTCTAACAAATCTCTCAGAAAAAAGTGTCTATTGAAATATATTTATTATCTGCAGAAAGAATTTCTTAAGAATTTATACTAAAGGTGAAATCGTGATAAATCGTGATATTGGCATTTCTCGAAACAAACCCCTTAAAGTCGTGGGAGTTGTGTACTTAAATCATAAATATGAACGAAACAATTGGAATACTTAATTTGTATTCCATCGCCGAAGTTTCCATGTATTTTTTTCTTTTTGTATTATAGCCAACGGGACTCAACTGTAATTGAAATAAATAACTCAACACGTAATAAAGTTCTCATCGGCGTTGCGCTGCAATTTTCCGTTTGAAATTGGCAATTATTTTTAAATTTGATTTAATTGCAGTGTAATTAATCAAGTCCTTTAGGAACTCTGCCAATTTGTTTGGCGAATATAAATATCACACATGAATCTCTTCCACTCTCTCTCCCTCTCGCATTTATTGTATCCGGAATTCATATTCATATTCATTACTTGGCTTTAATTAGTTTCAATTTTCATATCGAGTGCAGGTCAAATAGTCTTCCCCTCTTCCTCTCCCACTGTCTGCCTGTCTGTCCCTCCAATTAGTTTTTGCAGTTTGTGTGTGCAATCATATAAAATTGAATGCACATTGTGCAAAATTGTGATTCATATAAATTTAGCAATTCCTCCGGAGCGCTGGGCAAAATAAATTAGAAATATGCAGGGAAAATAAAATGGTGTACAAATATTTGGCAATAACTTTTGTGTCATTGTGTGGGAAGTACAATTCTGGATATTTAATACACACACTCACACACACACTGTCAAGTGGCTTTTAAAATGTTTTTCAACTTGTGAATTTTGACCCCGTCGCGCCAATAAAATTTGCATGACAAAAACGCTTAGTCCAAGGGCTGGCGGGTCGGTCGGTTGGTCGGTGGCATTTTCTGTTTTGGTATTCATGATAGATAGCAGCAGCAATTGCCTCCTCCTCCTGCTCCTCCTCCTCGAGGGGATGATTGTTTGTTTTTATCTGTTGCAATTAAACTTAATCACTTGTTCCAATTAGCAATTGCAACTGCGATAATTTTTGTGTGCGTGCGGCGTGTGTGTTTAACGCCATTAGGCGTACATAAAAATCCAGTTAACCCCCAAGCCCACACACACACACACACACACATAAAAATCACATCAAATTACATGGCTAATACGCTGTCCAGTACCAGACCGACCACACATTGCATTTATTCTGTAATTTATTTACATGTATTTTCCCCAAGTTTATGGGAACCGCCACAAACAACAACAGCGGCTAATTCTACCCTTAGCCTTTGCCTTACCCAAGTCTAAGCTTATTTGTCTTAATGCTGTGGCCTGACCCTTTTGTTACCTTCTTTTTATTCGCGTGCTTTCGCCTGATTTGGTGACTCATGAAAAAGTCCGATGTGCTGTCCCGAGCGCGACCGGCTGCTTTTGCCTTGTTTTTAGCGCCTGAATTATGCATTTTTTTTTTTACAATTTCTTGTCTTTTTATTGGTCGTTTGTGTGGATCTGTTTTTATTAGCCCGGTCCCGGGCGTGCGCTTGTAAACAGTTTTAGCGCATATAATTTTCAATGTATTTACAAGCCCCCAGGGACATTTAAGTTGTGTATCCAGTCAGGTGGCAGGGACCATAATGGTGGTAAAATTTAAATCTTACAATTGAAATGATGGCACTACATTTAAATTTTATACTTAGCAAATCAAAAGTGTTACATTTCTGTGGGCTGAATATAGATGTAAAGTTGAACTGAATCAGGAACCGTAGCTTCTAGAATCTGGGTCTATAAGCTCTTAAATCCGAACCGTATTGAAACAGGTTTTAGATAATTTGTAATGCTTTTTTACCGGAAAAGAAAAGATCAGTACACTCAGAAAAAAAAGGCCACCGGCGTTCTACACCAATCGGGATAGAATTTAAGCCGTTTTGTACTTGAAATTTCAAGTATGATTCGTTCTTGAGTGTACTTAAATTAAGTACGAAACATTCTAAACGCGAAATATGACTGGTAATATTATTGAAATGAGAACAAACCGTCTTGACTTCAAGAACATTTTGTACTCACAGTAAGATGAAAGATTCTAGAATAGCGAGTTCTTAGTTCAAGTACAAAATATGTTAGATTGAGTACAAAATAGACTCATTATCCCAGCTCCACAAAGTGCGCAACAGAAAATATAAATTATCTTTAAGCGAGTCTGTTCTTAAAATTCCCAACTGGCTCTAGCATTTTTGTAATGGAGTGATTGTAAATTTCTGAGCTACAGTAGTTCTAGCTTGCTCTTTGGTTATGGGTCTTGGATATTTCTTTGGTTTAATACAGAGGTGTTCAAGAACAAAGTGGGAAGTAGCTATACTGTAAGGGCTCAAACCAAGAACATTTTGTTCTTGTTTGAAATACTCTTATATTCTTCCTAGAATGTTTTTGGGCTGGCAATAGAAATTACTCACTTTAAGAACGAATGTTTTGTACTCATTTTGATATGCTAAAAGAATGATTAAAAATATTTTAATCGTTCAAAACATACTTAATATATCCCAAAACAGTCTAAAATCAAGTATTTTGGGATTGAAAAAATCGTTCTTGATATAAGAATTTTGTACTTAAATCAAGTATTTTCGTACTTACCGTAATATTGACACCGTTTGTACTTAATTCAAGTACAAAGTTCTTGGTTTTTTTTCTGAGTGTAGACGCATTAATCTAGAGAAGATCCCTTACGAATATCAAATCCAAACAGTACTGTCTGAGCAGCCTCTAACTGTCCATTGTATACAAATCTTTGTTGATTTCCTGTTGATTATTGAATTATAATCAATCTGACCTCAAGCCAGCCAACATCCACTTTGGACAAACTCGAGATATTAATAAATAACACTGTCACAAAATTTCAAAAGTTTTTGTAAACGGCACTTTTAGCAATTGATGCTAATGTAAAATTTCACGCTGAATTCAAATCTGCTCTCAGATATTCCGGAAAGTATAAAGTAGAACGGTTTTTGAGATATAGCTCAATTTTTTAGTGTTTCGAAAATAGGTAGCTCTACTAAAATGCCATTTTCTCTGGTTTTAGTCCACCGATATGAATAAACTGGAACAAAAATAAAACATAATCAAATTATTTTTAAAAAAAATCATAAATGACGAAGTTATGGCACTTCAAAGATGGATTTTTTGATATATTGATAATTTTTAATTTTTTGCTGCCTTTTATTAAGTTTTTTTTTCAATCTCACCATAAAAATTGCTCAGGTCTCAGATATTGACAGGATTGGGTAATCTCTTACGAACATTTTTTGCCCTTTGTCATCGAAATCGGATGAAAAATAAACGCTACATTCACAATTAAGTAAACATACATCTTCTTGAGAGTATTATTAATTGTTTAAGATACTGCCATTTAAAAAATTCGTCTCTGACATTGATATGTAACTAAAATATCGAGTTTATAGTCGAATATCGAATATACAGCCATGCTCCCATTTTCGCTTTCGCAAAAACTTTGCGATTTGATCAGCCATTCGTAAAAGTTGGTGCTCCGACATAAGGAAAACGCAAAGTTTTGCCGTTTATAAACCGGCGACATCTGAGTCCGTGAAATGAAAAGTAAATGCAAAATATAGGTTGATGCACAAATAGACAGCCCACGGAACTATTTTTATTCAGTTCTCTAAGCTTTTTAGATTTGTCTTACGGACTCTCCCACTTAATTCGCACTAAGACAATATTTTAATCAATCTAATTTAATAGAGACACACAAAATTGTAGGCAATTTTTTTTGGCTTTTAAGGCAAATTTTTTTTTTTTTGGTGTGAAAGATATTGTTTTTTATATCTTCCAGGGTATTTGGCTTGTAGGTGTAAGCCTTCGATTTCAAATAGTTTACAGAGGATAGTCTGGAGGCGTCCAAACTGGTGACCAGTCAACATGATTTTATGCCAAAATTGCTCATCTTCAGCCTTTTCCTTGACCTTTAGGTAAAATCCTTTTTGGACTCGCGCTATGAAATTAGTCAATCTGGCATCGCTGTGAAAAAAGTAAAGTGCTATCAGATGGGTCCTTTGTATACAGCCACCCGGCACATTTAATAGAAATTAGTCAATCTGGCATCGCTGTGAAAAAAGTATAGTGCTACCAGATGGGTCCTTCGTATACATTTAATACATGAGAATACCTAAACATATTTTAACAAAATTCATAATTTCAATGTTTCACTCTTGTGATTCGAAACGTTTATAGTAAATTTAGTAAATGTAATCCTTAACTTGTAGATGACTTAATTGAGATTTTAATTTGCTGTTAAATTAAACATGTCACACGGCATTCACTTCCCAACTTCAGTGGTCGTACTCCAAAACTACTTTAACTCTGTCAGGCCAAAATGCCTTCGCCTGATATGGATTAACGGTTGCCAATCACCAAAATCCTGCATCAGAAAAGTATGCAATACTCTTTTTTATTTTGTGCAGCAACCAATACTAAATGCGCCATGATTTATTAATAACTCGGCCACACTCTCGCATCAACTCTCACACACACACACACACAAACATCTCAATGGCACTCAATGAGGGGGCAACCATCCAATTGCAAACCGACTATTCATCTAGAGCAGACGGTCCGACTCAGTAATCTCCTTAAAATGCAATTTGTTTTGTTGCAATCAACGATTTTTGATGATGACGACGAGCGTTGGCCAGGAGTGCCGTGCCCCTGTGCAGCACCGTCAATGATGATGATGATGATGATGATCGAATGCGAGTTGAGTAACAATTTGCAGCGTAGCCAAATATATTGGTTGTTATTTTACCCCCTCACCCTCTCTCTCTCTCTCTCTCTCTTTCTCTCAAACTCTTTAAAAAATGGAAGAAAAAATGGAGATGAAAACAAAATTTGTAGGGTGCTTCTGGTTTTTTACGTGCGCACCACTTGGCTCAAATTGGTTGGCTGCCACTGTGATGCATGGCCATGGCAATGCGGTTTGAACGTTGCGACAGCCCCAACTGACGGACTGTCGACTCACTGACTACCTGACAGACAGACTGGGCAGCGGGCAGCGAAATGAATGAATCACAGGCATGGATGGTTGGTTGGATCGATCTAGGCAAACAGGAGGCCCACAGCCATTGTATTTGCTAAACGGGCAGTTCGGGCGATGGATGCACACTGGTGCAAAATTGTAACACGGTCTAACACTGAACCAGTGAGGGGATAGTGAGAAAAACTCAGAAACCGCCTTCACAATTCGTCAAAGAATTTTTCTAAGGAGACATCAAAGTGTTCCTTTGCCATAAGAAACCGCTATCCATCTCGGAACACAACCAACCAACTATTACATTAAGCTGCGACTTCTAAAACCGCTTGAAAATTATCGTACCAAAAGATTTGGTACATCCATTTTAACGAATTGTAGTAGTCCAACAGAGGATGTCATGTACCGCCATCCTAAGATTTACGGACCTAACATATAGCCGAGGACTAATGCCAGGAATCAGCCCATTCTTAGCTTTTGGCACTCGAATTTTCGTTGAATAATGATCCTTGTCGTTTTCTTTGTATTCGTGTGCTGACCATTGAACATATCGACGTTCGGTATACCATGCTTGGTTGTGCGATTATTTATTTATATTTAATTATATTTATTTATATTTATTTATATTTATTTATATTTATTTATATTTATTTATATTTATTTATATTTATTTATATTTATTTATATTTATTTATATTTATTTATATTTATTTATATTTATTTATATTTATTTATATTTATTTATATTTATTTATATTTATTTATATTTATTTATATTTATTTATATTTATTTATATTTATTTATATTTATTTATATATATTTATATTTATTTATATTTATTTATATTTATTTTTATTTTTTATCTAGACCCTGCTCTAACGGCTCCTTTTTATTAAGAAGAATGCATTTCTGATGTATATATTCTAGATCAGAATCTAACTCTGACTTCATCTGTCCATATAAAAGACGTTTTTTGCAGCTAGAGGCAGGATTTATTGCAACACGACTCGATAAAGATTTGAAAATGAGTCGAAAATGATTCGAAACTGATCAGAAGAAAGTGTTAATAAAGACTTTTCAGGCAGAGTCATTTCTAGGTTACCAATCTCTACCAACTCAAGGATCCCAGCAAACATTTTATGTATTTTTTGATCACATTCAATTCTTAACCGAGTTCTTAGGCTGATTAAAATAGACATAAATGATATTTTAGATGGGAAAAATGGTATCCTTCTTGAAGAATCAATTTTAACCCGTTCTTCTGCTCATTTTCGAATCATGTTAGTGTCATTTAAGAGTCTTTTTAGAGTTTTTTAAAGTCATATTTCACAAAATCACTTTTTGAGTGTATTCATAAGTCTATTTTAAACGCACATAATAAGCATTTCTTTTTGTTTCTCAAAAAGGGGCGTTAAAGACTCATCAAATCATCAGAGAATCATTGATGACCAATATAATCAGTCCAAGTACACGCAAAAGACTCGAATGTGAACAAAACTTTCATAAAGTGTTTGCAGAGCTGTGCGCGCTAGCGTAAAACGTAGCTCGCCTTGCTTAAATACGTAAATAAGTCTAGATAAGAAAGTGGTTATCACTTTTTTTTTGTTTTGTGTTTATTGACATTTCCATCTGATGACGAATCAAGACAACGAAATTCGTCTTTTATTTCAGTTCATGAAATCACAGCGGCTTTAGGGTTAGCAGCGAACTAGTGTGCAATGAAAATGTTTGTTGGGAATGGGAATGGGCTGGTGGCGGCAGGGAACACAGGTCAGTTGGTCAGGGTATTTTGGCTTGGCTCGTATCTGTTACGTTTACTGCATACTTTATGGGGTGCCTGGCGGTGGGTGCATTGCGTGCTTGGCCAGGAATACAGAGATATGTTTGCGCATCTTTTGTTTGTTTGCCTACCGGGCATACCACTCGTCGTTTTAGACATGTACTCGTGCATATTTTATTTGCCTGCACGTTTCACACAGCGTGTTTCAATTTGCACAAAAAATTCACATGTCGATTGCCACTTCTCTCTGTCTATCTGTCTGAGATTGATTTCTAGCTAGGATTGTTGTCGGTTGTGTGGCTGTGCCACCACGCCGCGTATACGCAATATGCATATATTTGCATTTGTTTGGTTTGCGTTTTTTATGCAGTTTCGAGCAGACAGACATTTTGTCGCCAGCTGTGTGCATTTGTTTGAATGGCAATTGATTAACCTCTTGAAGGATCCTTAGCTGCTTTTTGCTGGATTCATATTAAAGTCAACTTGAACGCCAATATTATATCTTAATATGTTTCGTGTAGTTGTTATGTTGGTGGATTTTTGCTTTCATTTTTATTTTTTTTTTTCTGTTGGCTTATCAAACATGGGCGACGTTGACCCTCTGCCTCCGTGCCCGGTGTTCGTGTTTTGGTTGTTATTTTAACAATTTGCTGATTAGATTTCAACTTTTGCTCGCTGTAGCTTTTCCCCATGTTTTATTATAACAATGCAATCGATATATTGTTTGGCCTTGTTCAGGTCCCGGAGTTGGCTTTTTTAATTGAAATACTTTTCGGTCTTTTTTTTCTCTCTCTTCCCTGATTCTCTAATTAAATGCATTTCGATTGCGGCTTTTACTATGCGCTATTATGCCAAAGTTGGGCGAGGTATTTGTTTAGACTTTGGCATAGTTTACTTTTACACAACTTGGGAAACGATCGAGTTGCACACACACACATTTGCACCCACTTACTGCAATGGAGATGGAAAGTCATTGGGAGCTAATCAGTGTCAGTCTCTGCTTTTCTATATTTGTATTTCTTTCTTTTTTTTTTTTTGAGCTGACAAAATGCCATGACATGGCATGGCATGTAATGTAGAATGATAAACCGCTTACATGA
Source organism: Lordiphosa andalusiaca (assembly GCA_035044965.1). Lineage (NCBI taxonomy): Eukaryota > Metazoa > Arthropoda > Insecta > Diptera > Drosophilidae > Lordiphosa > Lordiphosa andalusiaca. The sequence continues at coordinate 271,426 of JAWNNM010002188.1, read as the reverse complement.
AATTTGTCCAACCAATTTTACTCACGGTGACATTTAGAAATTTATTTTGATAGCAATTTGCAACAGATTTATAAAAATAGCACAAAGCAGGCTGACCATTTGGATAAAAATGAAATAAATTTCTCAATGTTATTGACATTTAACTTGACTTCACAAATAACACTTTTACTCAGCTTAATTTTTGATTTATGCAAATAATCCTGGATTTATTTAGATTTCATTCAACAAGCAGAGAAGAAAATTGTAAATTTTATTGACGACCAAAGAAGCTATGATAAATGTGGGATTTGATATAATTGCCTTCGTTAATTATATAACAATCATAAGACTGTTTCATAAAGCTGCTATAAGAGCTCTCAGTAAGACAACTAAAAAAATAGCCATTATTTACTTCATATTACCTATAATTAATACCAAATTTTCTAATTAAGTTTGATTTAAATCAAAAGAAAATATTAAATAGCTCCCAAATATACAGCCTTCGCTTCACTAAACTAACCAAATATGTGACTAGCGCTTTATTTATAAATCAATTTATTGTACTTGCAGCGCTGGGCTAAAAACCAAAACAAATAAACTTACGAAATCTTGGAAAGACCTACAAACAAAATGACTAAACTTATATATATACACTCAAAAAATGTATTTTCTAGTTTTTAGAAATGCACCCTAAATAATTTTTATTTCTTGTTTTTAGACAGTTTTTTCTTAAACTTAGAAAAAACAACCCTTTAAAAAAGAATTTTTAGAGAATAATTTCTTAAATTTAGAAATTCGATTTATTTTTAATTAAATTTAGGATTTTTTCCAAAATACTTTCTTAAATTGAGTGCGAATTCGCCCTTGAATTTAGAAAAAAAATACATTGCAAATAGGGCGAATTTAGAAAAACGCCCTACGTTTTAGAAAGCACATTTCTTAAATTAAGACAAGCCATTTTGAAATTCGCCCTAAAATATAGACAAAAAAGTATAGAAAATCGCCCTAAAGAATAGAAAAATATTAAAAAGACACCCCTTGTAATTCTCAAGTACGAATTCCGTGCATTCGGAATATAAAAGGGGCAACTAATATTCGGCATGCTGAGAAAATCGCCATAAAATATAGAAAAATAGTCTAGAAAACCGACCTTAAATTTAGAAAAATATAAAAAGACACCGCATTCTCAAGTTCGAATTCACTGCTTTCGGAATATAAAAGAGAGGCAGCTGAGTGCTTAGCATTTGACTGCGTTATTTACTGTCCCCACTCGCGAGCTTGGTAGTCGAGTGCGATAAGATGCCTTTCGTGTTAAAGTTTCCACGAGGTCCCCAGTTCGAGTCCCAGGCAAAAGGAAAAGTCAATAACTAAAATAATTATTACTAGTAGTGAACCAACAGAAAGAAAATATCCTATAAAAATAATATATATAAAAAGGGGCTTATACGCTTCTCAGTATGGCAGTCTCCTTCCTCTTCTGTTCAAACTCAAATCAAAGAGGCGAAGAGTTTATTTTATATACACTTCAATCTTTAACACGCGTTCCACCCGGGAGTCTAAAAAATAATCTGAACTCGTAGAAATATAGACGAAATTTCGGGCTCTTTTAAACAATTCAATCCTACTTACCCGGCTTCATTTGTCTACTATAAAAAATCCTTAAACCCAAAACAAATATGAGAATTTTTGAAAAAATATCGCAGTTTTTCTTAGGTTATCTGCATATAAATTTTTTTCGCGATCTTAGACTTTTCCAAATAGTTGTCGCAACTACAGCAACTACCTGGAATGCAACGTGCATTGCAAATTTCTTGGTGTCGATTGCTCGCCTGCTCTTGAACTTCTGGAGATCCGCTTGTTCACGACGCCTCATTGTACGGCTTACTTGTTGCATTCTTCTGAGTTCCGCTTGTAAAGAAGCTTGCTGACTTCCCATTACTAACTAATCCCTTTTGCTTTTTGAGGTTCCCAACGAACTAGACTTTCGATTTCCAGGCATATTTTAGAAAATTGCAAAATTAAAATTTTATTATGTTTGAAGCGGGCATGCAAACCGATTCTGAACCACAAATCGAGACGATATTCTTCTGGAAATGTTAAACCGAGCCACAAAAACACTAACACTGAAGCGATATATGGCTTCACATAAATACCACATAAATCTTCACATAAATACTTTTCATCTGACTAAGTTTTAGATTATTCCATTTGCATTATGGGACGATATTCTTAATTTTATTTCTTTTTTACCTTTTCCCTTCTTTCTTCCTTTCTTATTTCCTATGCTCATAAGAAAAATCATTTTATTTTTAGTTCCAGATTTTATTTTGTATTGTAGTTTAATAGCTTATTAAAAATTTAAGTTTATTAAACAACTGTGTGCAAAATTACATCCAAATTTGTAAGATCTGCGTGATTATGTTACAAACATACAAGCCAGGGGGTTGCAATCCGATTTTGATCCGAACAGGTTCGAAAAATTTCGGTTTTTAAATTTTTATACTCTGTACCGTAGGTACATAGAGTATTATAAGAACATATTTAGTTATTAGGATAACTTATCGATCCGCCAAAGGAATGAAGAAGATCGGATGAACGGTTTTCGAGTTATGATCAAAAGACAGATTTTCTTGGTACAGAGTATGTTATAGTCGGGCTTGACCGACTTTCTTTCTTGTTTTTTTTTTTTATTATTTTACGGTGAATTAAAATTATAGATTATGTCCTATTGCCTAGCGACCTCTTCAGTCATGTGGTCCGTATTGGATGTCTGAGTCTTAATAATCGTTGTGATAAAAAATATACAAATACTTTCAGAATTGCTTATAAAATCCCCATCCATAAATGCCTCTCCAAACAATTTTCTAAATGATTCTTTGCTGTGTAAAGTTTGTTTCGGCAGACTTCGCTGACGAACAGCACATTAATTAAAAATCAAAGGTCCACATAGAAATTTTTCCTTGCTATTTATCATCATGGACTTTTGTTAACCTAGAATCTTCAAAGCCTTCTTTGATTCAATTATAGACCTCGATTTAAAAAAAAAAACACTTGAAACGCCCACTAGATTTTTATGGACTTAAAACCAAGAATATTATGTTTTTACTCCTATTTTGTTTGAGAATGGATTGGAATATTTAGAAAATACAATTTGAAAACTCAATACTACCTGAAAGTATGATGAAAAAGGTTTTCAAATAGTTCGAAAAGTACTTAATATATTCCAAAACAATAAGGACCGCTTTTTATTGTTTAATTTTTTCAAATAAAGGTGGATTCTAAATTATATTTAATTTGTAATTCTTAATTTCGAGTTCCATGAAAAAAAATTATTGAAAAATGTCACACTTGTATTCTGCTTTTGCAGATAATATAATTTTGCAATTAAAAGCGACATTATTGATTTTTCTGGGTTAAAAAAAAAAAACAAAAGTGTCTGCACTTTAAAATCAAAGTCCCGCACTGTTGTTTCAAAACGTCAAACATTTTGATATTTTTTTAAAATTGGTAAAATCAAAAAAAAAATTTTATTGTTTCGACAAAAGTGAAATGAAAGCACCGCACTTTTGATTTATAATGTTTTTAGTTTTGGATTACGTTTCAATTTTTTTAAATATGAAATGGATGCTTTTGTATGCTTTTAGTACTTTTTAAATTAAAAATGTCAGAACATTAAAATCAAAAAGATAAAAGTAGTCGATTATAAATGATTTTAATATTGATTATACGTTTAAATTAGTTAAATCAAAAATTGATCATTTGAACCAATTTAAGTTAAACTTGCTTTAAATATTCAATTGATGCAAGAATTTAAGCTGCTCAACTCTTATTTACATATGCAAAAGAGCGCAGTATTGCAAAATGTTGTTACAGACTGTTTTTTTTTATTTTTTATCTATAAACATTGGCATCCACACAGATGCCAGAGACATCACATCTAGTGGCTGCACCCTCCCGCTCACGCACACACTCTCCCTACATACGTATATGATAAATCTAATCTAATCTCAGACCCGGCACTTGACGCACAGCTCGCACGTATTCGTACAAACACTCGCCCCAGCGGCAGTGGTGGGGCCTTGCGATTAAATATCTATTAACTGCCATAAATGGCTCATACGTCGTTTTGTACAAATTATGCAGAAATAGCCAAACAAGCTGAGGATAGGAGACGGCAGCTGATGTTGTACTTACTTTCCATAGCAAGTATTCCAATCATTCATTCGGGTGTGCCCAAACGACATGAGTGATTACATCGGCCTAGGAGTTTGGGTCCAATGTTAAGCCAGACAAATGCGCTGTGCGAAATCTATAAAGCTGTGTGTGTGTGTGTGTATATATAATATGCTTTATAACCAGCATGCACATCATAAAACATACGCCGAAATGGGAAATGTTGCCAAGTCAGCAGCGGCAGCAGCAGCAGCAGCAGCAGTCGACATCGCTGCGTATACGCAATATTTTGCCAGCTTAGTCGAAGCCGCATGATGCATGCCACAGATTGGTTGCTGCTTCGGTTTATTAAATTTATGCCATGATATTTTCGAAGCTGTGTGCGTGCCTGAAATATTTCTCAGCAGTTCCGCTCAACTCACCTTCCTCCTCCTCGCAGCGTGACATATTTGTGTCACATCACCTGAACTTTACCTCTGATGTTACTTAAAAGTTTTATCCAACTATTTTTCTAGTGTTGTGATTTTTTCTCCAACTTTTGCGCTATGCCAGCTATTTTTTCACTCTGAGTTTTCAGCCAACTTACTTGGCCTGACAAACATTTTCATTCCGCCTGTCCCGGCCTGGAATGCATTTGGCCTGCAGTTTTCTTTTTCTCTTGCGATGTCCTGCTGTTAGTCCTTTAGTTAAGGGCCGCACCTTTAACTTTGCCTTGAAGGCTTCTGCAAATATTTGCAACTTTCGATTGAGTCATCATCAAAGGTCAAACGTTTAGTTTTGGTTTCGTTTTAAGTTTCGCTTTCGATTTGCCACAGTGTAAATTGCCCATGGCCAGTTTGACAGCCGGCCTAAAACGTCAATCGCCGCAAAATGTCCTGGGTGTGTGTGTATGTGTGAGTTAGTGTGCGTGATTGAATACTACTCGTATCTGTGTGAGCTGCCTATTATGTTTGCATTTTGGCTAGGCCTCTTTTGTTTGCCTTGTGAGTCTCTATGTCCATTCTTTATATTCAATACTCACAGGGTAGAGTTGGGGTATCTAAATCCGGATTTTTCTTATCGATATAAGTATACAAAACTTTCGATTGATTTATTATTATCTGCAGTTGCCTACAGCAAAATGAAGCAAAGAAATTGGTAATAGTTGTTACAGAATTTTTAGATCAGAGTTGCAAATCAAAAACAATATATTCGTATCTTCGGTTTACTGGTTCAAACCCAAATTAACCAATGGTTAGTGTTCTAAAATTTAAGTTTCGAGGTTTTTGGGAGAAGGTTTTGGATCGAACCAAGTTTTAACTGGTTCATGCTTTAAACAATATTAATCAGTTTTGTATCTAAAAATCGCATTCGACATAAAAACTGCAAAATTGTATGGGAATCGAGTGGGATTTGAGTCGGATCGGTTAGTAGAACACATTAATATATAATTAACTGTAATTAAAGTCCCATTTCGTAGTTTTTTTGTATACAAGAAGTATTACCAATGTAATGTTAGACTTCGCTTTTGCGAGTTATTAAAAAAGCATTAGAGTTGAGGATCTTAAAAAACAGAAGCTATTGTGGGTGGAGATTTTATAAATCTTAACGTTATTATAGATATTATATTCCGCTTTCTGCCCATTTTTACTAAACCATAACTGATAAATTAAATTTCTGACGTCTGTTATTTTGTGTTGAACCGAAATGTTAGGTTCGAAACCGGCTTGGGAATACTTCGAGTTTGGTGGAAAATGGCAGGATATATGTTACTTAATAGCTTTTTAGGATCACCCACTTTAATACATGTTTTCCTTCGCTAATAAAAGTTGTATCTGACTCTTTGTTTGACTAAGGAAAAGGATTTTAACTTCCACACTTTTCACGATTTTTTGCCTGCAGTAGAAAGCTTAAAGTCTTAAAACTGTTCAGTGATCCGAACCCTTTTGCTTTGATGCTCGGCTTATCAGTTGGAAAAAGTAGTTCGGTTTCGGATTAGTTCGGTTGGATTAGGAAAAAAATATTTGTCTTTGTTTTTATACCCGTTACTTGTAGAATAAAAAGGGTATGCTTAAGTCGTGCAAATGTATGTAACAGGCAGAAGGAAGCATCTCCGACCCCATAAACTATATCTTGTCAGCAACAATAGCAAGACTGCTATAGTGCAACTCGAAAAACACAAAAACAATGTTCATATCTCTGCAGCAGCAAGCGAGACAGCGAATACTCTTCCGATTTGTCTGCTTTTGCTTCATTGCTGATTGCAGTTCCCAACTGCTTAAAGCGGTGAGCGAATGGAGGCACATTTAAACAGCGACAGTCATTAGCGAAAAGCCTACTGAAGGTTGAATCGGGAGATTCATGAAACAGTTCAGTATAGGCAACCAGCTCTTTTTGGTGTATATAAATGCAAAAGTTGTTTACAGTTGTGAACAAACGCAACTTTTCGGGACCTCGAGCCAGCTAAAGTCATTTATTTTAATTTTAATATATCTTTGACATTCGAACCAAGTCCAATGGGTACACTATACAAATATAGCTTTGATACATTATTATGTACATTATACAATAATACCCCTTTGATATTATAAAAATATTGATACTATAAAAATAGGTCAGGAATATTAACAAATATCAGATTGTTGATCTGAAACATTTCACATTGATATGTTCGAAATGTAAGAGTGATATTTTCGATCATATCAACTGGGTATTCTTCAGATGAAGGCCGATTCGATACTGAAAAATACCTGATTGATACTAAAAATCGTGATCTTTTTTTTCTGTATAGTATTGTCTGCAGTCAGATCAAGCTGCAGCATTAAAAACGTTGAATATCCCCCATTTATCCTCCTCCATATTTTACAATCTCACAAATTTTCATAAAGATCGGATAATAAATGGCAGAGCTTTACAGGTTATACCAAAACGTTGCATACTTATCTGAGCTGCATGCGCTGTTTGCTAACATAATATTAAAATATTCAGATTAATGTTAAAGCTTTGTTAATTAGCAAAGGGAGAGGTTATTAAACGCTGATTCCCCCGAGTAACGGGTATATCGAAGTCGGGCAGGGCCGACTTTAACTTACGGCTTTGTTTTTGAAGAAATTGATGCATCTTAGGTGATTATTTAAGTAATTCGCAGACTCAGAAGTACGCGATTTTGAAATCACTAGCGAGCGAATTTTGAGCGAAAACGATTTCTGTGGCACAAAGAGAGGACAGAAAAGTGTCAATAATTTTTAGCAGTTGAGTCTTCCTATAGGACACTTTAGTGTGAAAAGAAGTCATCGTCTCTGATATTCTTGATCAGCATGCCGACCTGATTTGATTTAGCCGTGTTCGTCTGTCTGTCCCTTTGTTTCTATCCTCAACAATCTTCTGTCAACAGTCTTCTGGTATATATCCGCTGCACATTTGTCGGAATTAATCCGAATTGAATAGTCTAAAATATGCTTCCATCTCAATTATTGCCTTAATGCTAAGCGCCAAGCCGGGATCCTCTCTGTCACTTAGCTTGTGTGCTCTTATTTCCCACAGCAAAAAGGATTCTACAGTTTAACGGCGTATCCGAACGGCAATGTTCTTAGAAGCTTACTTCAAAGCTGCGCCAATAGCTTGCGAAGGTGACCGGGTGTGTTAGTTTTAAAGAAACGAATTTATTATAAGATGTCCCGAGGCGGGTCGAAGCCATGACCTCTGGTACAGCAGGTACGCCCGCCATCCGCTGTACCATAGCATCCTCAACAACCAAACAGATAGAGCCATGTCCGTCTGTCCGAATGTACAAAAAGGGTGATTTTGACACCTTACGCGTGATTCGTCACATGTGGAATCAACATAATTGCTCAGTAAGGTTTGCCATTTCTCTCTACTTGCATGGAATAACAAATGGCCACGTGAGTAAGTTTTTATACTCTGTACCGAAGGTACATAGAGTATTATAAGTTTTAATACTCTGCACCGAAGGTACATAGAGTATTATAAGTTTGTGCAAAAGTATGTAACATCCAGAAGGAAGCATCTCCGACCCCATAAAGTATATGTATTCTTGATCAGCGTCAACAGCCGAGTCGATATAGCCATGTCCGTGTGTCCGTCTGTCCGTCCGTCCGTCTGTCTGTCCGTATGAACGCACAGATCTCAGAGATGGTAAGGTTTGACATGTATGGGACATATGCTTCTTATGTCTGCAGGCAGATCAAGTTTATTTTCAATTTTGGCCACGCCCCCTCCCGCCCCCGCAATTTAGAAAAAACGTCATATCTCCCACAGTTTTGAAGATGGATGGCTTGTTCCTTCTGAACATATTTAGTTATTAGGATAACTTATCGATCCGCCAAAGGAATGAAGAAGATCGGATGAACGGATTTCGAGTTATGATCAAAAAACTTAACATTTTCTTGGTACAGAGTATGTTATAGTCGGGCTTGACCGACTTTCTTTCTTGTTTTAAAGTATAACCGTCTACAATGTATACTTTGATTTTACTCCATTTCTGGCAAGCGGTTGACAGTTGAGCGAGCTAAGTTTCCTTCATTCGTGTGTTCAGGCTTCAAGGACCTTAGTTCAAATCCGATTAAAGTATTAGTTCTAGTTCGGCAGGACCGAAATCGGTATCAAAATTTTGGCCCCACTCGAAGTTAACTTTAACATTTATTCTTAATTCCATTTGTAGAAACACCAACCAAGCAAAGTCTCCTCTATGTTCCGTCTTTTGGTTTATCTGTTGTTAGAAAATCTGGCCACTTGAGCTTTTACTGAATTATGGAATTCACTTTGTGGTGCCAGGTTGCATGTCACTCCACCATTCCCGCCCGACTCAAGTGATCACTTGTATCTGATGTAGCACTTGACCTGGCGCTGCCTTGTCTACACACACAAAATGTCGATGTACCTTGCAACATCGTTTAACTCCTGTTTACATTGATTGTTCTCTGCTAGTCACTTTATTCCTTTGAAAATCAATAGCACACTTCTTCCCTTAATGGAAAAGGCTAACAGCTAGCCTTGGTAAACTTTCTAAACTAGTGAATTGACATGTAAAATGCCGGGTGTCGAGTGGTCGAGTACTTGACTAAAGTCCACCTCAACTCGTTTTCTCATTGTCTCCCTCTCTCTCTCTCATATTCTTTTGTTCGCCATCGTTGACCACATTTAGTTGTTGTTGTGTGTGCGGGTGTGGGGCTGTGGCTGAGGATCACATCCTGATGACGAGAGTTCATAAGGTTTTGTCTTCTCCGCCTCCGCCACCGCCACCATTTTTTCATCCGCATTTTGCGGGCCATTGTTCACTAATTTTGTCACGTTTGCAGCTTTTGTTCAGCAGTTCTTGGCCATCTTTCACTTACTCTTCTGGTATATGTATGTCGTTTCAGTCTGTCTTTTGGCCCCCTTTTGGGCAGTTTCCCTTTTGGCTTGCTTGCTTGTTTGTTTGATTAAATCTTTCTCGACGATTTGCTTTTGCCGCACTTGGATGTTTTCCCTGTCCTGACAGTTGCTTCCTACTTTGTTTGCTCTGCTTGGCTCTGTGTGTGTGTGTGCCTTATCGTCAGATGGGTGGAGTCCATATTCATTTCAATGCATTGCAATGACTGATTTGCTCTCGTTACGTCTGTGCTCTAGTGTTCTAATTTGCTTGCTTTAATCATTCGGTGGCCAGTGGGAGTGGCCACAAATTAGATGCAAACATTTGTGGCGCATTTAATGGGCCACCAGCCACCTGAATAGGATGTGCAAAAAGCTTATCCCATATGCATGACAGGCCGGTGGGTGGGTGAGCCGCCAGTTGCCGGCACGTGACTTGGCTGCCCCGTTAAGTATGCTGCATATTTTTTTTTTTGGGTAGGCGGTGGGGCGGAACTGCTCGTCAGCGTTTGCTGTCATGTGCTGCAAAATACTTTTAAGCGCATGTTTTGAATATTCCCGCAATATTTCGCCGTCTTGGTTAGGCAGGCAAGGGCCGGAAGCGGGCCGCACTCCCCAGCAAGTTCACGCAGCTTATCTTCATGCCACCGCCGCTTGCCATCAGCTCTATAAGTATTTTTGCACAATTTTCCGCTGCTGCTTTGCCATTTTTTTTTTTTTTCTTCTTCGCATTTTTTCCTTTTCATTTTGTTGGCACTGTCGCGGTGCTTTACATCTTTTTAATGTTGAAAAGCTTTACTTACTTCCGCTGGCAGCATCAGGAAGCGGAAGTTTAACTTTTGTTAAAAATTTTAGTGATTCGTGTGCCGCAGACATTTGGCTGGCAATGGGATTGACTCCTGCGATAGCAGTTAGAGTTGCCCCGGTGGGGGGGGAGGATAGCTAGGCATTTTTATTTACGATGCGAAAAGTTTTGTTCATTTGATTGTGCTGCAGTTGTAACCTTTAGTTCATGGTTTTTGGAAAGGCACAGAATCACCGGCAATAAATTTCAATTTGATTGGTAATTTTGTTTTGCTCGATTTTTCACAATTTCAGAAAATGTTCATGCAAAATTCACTCAATAATGCATTTTTCGTTTTCAAGAAGTTTTTTTGTTATCGAGTTGGGTGGCATATCCCGAGGCTGTCGACATGGATGAAAATGCCAGAGCAGCAGCAGCAGGTGCAAAGAATCTTCTGAGACAAGCACTTGAAGCTGCATAGTATATAGTCTACTCTATGGTAATATTTTAAGATTAATAAAAATGGTATACTAAATATTTAAGAGAATGCCATATAAATTGTTCTTACTCTGCGTGTCAAGTATATCGAAGTAAGGCATGGAGGACCTTAACAACTATATTCCTATTCTCGGATCTACCATATATATATAAGCCTTAGGACTGATTTTCAACTGGTTTACCAGTGGTTAGTCTTAAAACTTTTGAATTATTTGAGCTGAGCCCCTTTAAATTGCATTAATTTGATATCTCAGAAATTATTAGACCCTAGCAAAGAGTATATTAAAATTGTCCACAAGTTTGTAGCGCATAAGAAGCATTTCCGACCAAATAAGGTATATAAATTCTTGATCAGCAAGACGAGCTGAGTTAATTTAGCCCTGTCCGTCTGTTTCTAGGTTATCTCCTCCGTCAGTTTTAAAGCTATCCCCACCAAACTCTGCTCGAAGTCTTCTTGTACAAATACGCTGCACACTTGTCGGAACTGGCCGGATCAAATGACTATAACAGAGGAATAATCGGTCGAAAAACTAGTTCCAATGAGAAAAAATTTTTGGTTTTCAATGTAAGCGGATTCAGACTCCGTATCTACCAGTATTCTATGCTTATTCATGCTTCTCCACCAAGTTTGGTAGAAATCGGACATCTATATTGTATATCTGTCATACAAAAGTGAGGTTCGAAAAATAGTCTTAGTGGGAATAACCTTTTTGTTTTCAATGTAAACCCCTTTAAAATTGGCATGTATTTATTTTATAAGCTTTCATAAAATTCTTCAAAGTTATGTCAAAATCGGTTCACTATAGGCTATAGCTGCCATAGGAATGATCGGTTGTGAAACTAATTTTAGTGCGAAAAACTGTTTTGTTTTCAAAGAAAACGCCTGCAAACTTTGTATGTATCTCTTATATACCCTAAATGCTCGTTAAAGTATGCTATGCCTAATAATATTACAGAGAAAGAAAAGAATCAGAAATCGGGAATAAAAACAGGGTAATCCCGGAGCAGGGTTGAAGTGATCCTTTATTTCGGGACTAAACACAAAAAAGTGGAAGTGAAATCAATCTTTTTCCGGGATCATCCCGTTTTCAATCCCGTTTCGGATTGATTTTTTGTCAGTGTACTAATTCAGGAATACGGTTCTCTTATAGTTGGCTGACTAGTAACTCACTTTGAAAACCTTCAATTTGTCAATCACAGTGTAAATTATGTAAGACGCAGGCTTAACTGACTTATTATCTAATTTTAGAATTGAAAACCGAACTGATCTGGTTTTCGGGGGAGTCGTTTACTGACCGCCTTGCAGCCTTGCGAAGGATTCTTAAGTTCGACAAATATTCTCTGCGCTCTTTCCTTACATTGAGCTGCCCCGTAGTTTTAAAGCAACAGAGCTTGAATTTTTAAATATATTTAGCAAGTTTGGAATAATTTATTAAATTTGAAAGCAGCTAACTTTATAATTATCATTTGAACAACTTGTATATTTATAAAATTGTATTAAAATTCCATATCTAAATTTGTTTTGAATAATTTGAAATTTCTGGAAATAAGTAGGGTTCGGAACATTGTAAAGACTTATCTTGGTATTATCTGTTATTAAGATATGATTTTATTTTGTTTATTTTCAGATAATTGTCTAAAACTACATTTGTACATTGAGGAAACGCCCCATATCATGTAAGTAAAAATAATCTAGATATAACTGCATTGTTTGCCATCATATTCACCGAACATCGTTTTCCCAGGTCGTGTTGTATTTTTATACCCTTGCAAAGGGTATTATAATTTTGCCCAGAAGTTTGCAACGCATAGAAATATTCATTTCCGACCCCATAAAGAATATATATTCTTGATCAGGGTGACGAGCTGAGTCGATTGAGCTTTGTCCGTCCGTCCGTCTGTTTCTACACGAACTAGTCTCTCAGTTTTGAAGCTTTCGAGCTGAAAATTTGCACAGAGCCTGCTTTTTGCTGCACACTACTAATATGTCGGAGCCGACCTGATCGGATGACTATATCCCATAGCTCCCATAGGAATAATCGGTCGGAAAACTAGTTTTAGTGAGAAAAACTTTTTTCTTTTCAATGGAAACGTCTCCAAACTTTGTAATCGTAGGTTTACTATGTTTTTTTATAATTCTACCAATTTTTATTAAAATCGGACAACTATATCGTATAGCTGCCATACAGAAGATAGGTCTGAAAAACAGGTTTAGTTAGAAAAACTTTTTTGTTTTTAATGGTCCTGCAATTTCACATTTCACATAATTTCACAAGTTTTTGGCCAAATCGGATGACTATATCGTATAGCTCCCATACGAACGATCGGTCGGAAAATGGGAAAACGAATATTTTTGAAAATATTTTAGCGAGCACTTGCAAGGGTATTAAAACTTCGGCACAGACGAAGTTAGCTTAGCTTTCTCGTTTTCCATAATTTTAACATAGTGTTCCCAGAATCTGGGATTATTTGCCTTTTAAACAAGTCGTGTCGTGTGGTGTCGTGTTTTTCTTCGTGTCACTGAAAAGCACGACTTAAGAAGAAACACCGACATCCACAATAATGTATTAACGTAATCAATTGACTTCCATTATATATCCGAGCTTTAATTAAGAACTCTGAAATCATTGGAAATAGTGATAGTGATATCTTTATTATGTAGGTGTGTTGTTAGTCCAGACTATTCTAACTAACACTTGAACTTTACCGAAAAAAATTCCAAGAATTTCAGGAAAATAGAGGCAAAAATCAGGCTAAAGAAATAAAGTCGGCTTAGAAAGTTTTTGATCGTGCGCGTTTTTAATATGCCATTCGTGTCGTGCCGTGTCGTTTATGAGTTCCAACTTCCACAGCAGATTCTAAAATAAGTTTTGTAAAAGTTTTTGCAAGTATTATATCGAACTGAACTTTCACCATTCTATTTCACATTTTATGCTAAACAGTGAACATGTTAATGCCACTTCAGTTTTATATGGCTCCTGTTAACGACACATGGTACGCACGACTATAGAGTGCTGGAGAGTCTGTCAAAAAGCATTTATCCTAATGCGCCGACAGACAGTTTTGCTGTGTGTCTGTCCCATCTGGCTGACCTGTGCCACGCGCAAAAATTTAAGCCCTCGACTTTAATAGTTTTCATCACAACATTTCGTAATCTCTTCCACCTGCTGCTGCCTAGCTGGATGTGGCGTCTATGCCTGAGCAGCTTATAACTTTGCAACGTGGCAACGACTAACTCCCCATAGAATTTCCACAGGGGCAAAGTTCACTCGCTTTGGCAAAAGTTACAGAAGTCGGCCAAAATAGCAAACTAGCAAACAGGCAGAGCTCGTTATTATTATTATTATTATTATTTCTGGCTTATAAGTTCGATGCGTGCGCCGTGCAAAATCCGTTGGCGTACTTTTCTAAAGAGTCGGCGAAGGGGCGGGGAGGGGGCAGGACGTAACTTTTCAACTTTTAAATAAAAGTAGCTACAGATTTGGCGTGAACTTCTGCCGATTGCATGTTGCACGGCCATGGCTTTTAGCGTTGCATGTTGCAGCCGTTACGCCCCCGCACACACTCACTCGCACACTGACACTTACACACACACATGCACATGCACATGCACATGGATAGCGGAAATGCATTTTCAGTGGCCGTCAAGAAAGCAAGAGAAAGCCATTTCACTTTATTTTTACGAGCATTTATTGTCCGCCTCACGATGGACGTTTTATTTCAGTTCACCCGCCGTTTCAATTTGCACAGCGTTAAATGTAATCACGCTTACTAAAAGTTTACCCTAGTGGTGAAAGCACACACACACACAGACAGAAAATATCATAATTTTTAGTTTTGCGGCTTGCATATTGTCTTTTTTCTCACATAAAACAAACTCCTTTTGTTTAAAAACTTTGCAGGAAAAGGTAAATTCAAGAATATTAAATTGTGTTTGCCATTTTGTTGTAGCTTCCAAAGCTCAGAAATAAGAGAAATATCTGACTGTCAATTCGAATGACATGCAATCGAATGAGTGCTACTTTTTGTTGTTCTTCTTATCCTTCTTTTTATTCTAAACCAAAATGCAAAGCAAAATTACTTTTCTATGTTATTTTGATGAATCTTGCATACAGTGCAACAAAAGTGAACTTTCAAAAGCAAATTAGATTTCTTCAAGGCATAAAACTCCCAATATTCTAAGGTCAGCCGGCTTGAAAACTTCGATAAACTTAATGTTCGGCTTTTTATAGCATCTAATCCAGGGTTTTGGTTCAAATCTGGGCTCATCACGTATTGAAAAGTCAAAGGTATTTAGATAGGTATAATCGACTGTTGTCTAAATACTCGATGGTGAGTAGGAGTTAGTTATCATCTACATAAATCAGCTTAATATAAAGCATTGTTGCTTTATATCAATTATTTTCCAAATTGTAAAGCTAAATATGCCATCATTTATTAAAAGAGTACTGATTGAATATATTAAAATTCGTTTGAAAGAGAAGTTGAAAAAATCTTTAGCCATGCATTATACATATAATTCCTAATTATAGCCTTTACAGAACTGTTTCAAGAACCTTTCAGTCTTACTATCTTCTTCTTATGCTCTTAAGGAAGATAGTAAAAAGTAATTTTTTTTTTAACCTAACATATTTCTTGGTTTTAAAGATCCAATAAAATTGAACCAAAGCCGTCTGTCATTAAACTCTTTCGGTTTTTTATATCGATCATCATTTGAATCTTCTTGCAATGCATGTATGTTAAAATGGGAATATGTCTGATCATTTTGATTTTGGAAGGCATTTTCAAAGGAGATGGTTTTGAAAAATAAAAAAATAGAAGAGGTTAATTTCGGCTCGTCCGAAGTTTTTTACACTTGCAGCACGTTTTCTAACTAATATGAAGGATACATCCACTGAAAACTAACAAGTTTTTCTCACAAAGAATACTTTTCTGATTGTACTTTTCTATGACAGCTGTACTATAAATTTATCCGATTACGACCAAACTTGTTGGAGTCATGGGAAAGCAAACCAAACTAAGAAATACAAAGTATTAAGGCGTTTGCGTTGAAAACAAAAACTTTTTCTCACTAAAACTAGTTTATGACCTATCATTCCTATGGCAGCTATAACCTATAGGTATCCGATTTTGACAAAACTTTGAACAATTGTGTGAAAGCTTATAAAATGAATATACTATATGCCAATTTTAAAGAGGCTTACATTGAAATGAAAAAGTTTGTCTTACTAAGACTATTTTTAAACCCTTGGAGAGGGTATATTGAAATTGTCCAGATGTTTGTAACGCAAAGAAGGGAGCATTTCCGACCACATAATGTACATAAATTCTTGATCAGCACGACGAGCTCAGTCGATATAGCCATGTCCGTCTGTCCGTCCGTCTGTTCCTATGCTATCTTCTCCGTCTATTTTAAAGCTATCGCCACCAAACTTTGCACGAAGTCTTCTTGTACCAATACTCTGCACATTTGTTGGAAACGGCCGGATCGGATGACTATAACATATAGCTGCCATATGAACGATCGGTCGAAAACTCTTCCTGGTGAGAAAAACTTTTTTGTTTTTAATGCAAACGTCTCCATACTCCGTATTAACTAGTTTTCAATGCTTGTCTATGATTCTGCCAAATTTGAAATCGGACATCTATATAGTCTAGCTTTCATAGAAAAGTGAGGTTAGAAGAATAGTCCTAATAGGAAAAACTTTTTTGTTTTTACTGAAAGCCTCTTTAAAATAGGCATATTTTTTTCTTAGAGGCTTTCACACAATTCTACAGTGTTTTGTCAAAATCGGATGACTGTAGGTAGCTACCATAGGAATGATCGGTCGGGAAATTAGTTTTAGTGAGAAAAACTTTTTTGTTTTCAAAGAAAACGCCTCCAAACTTTGTGTTTGTTAGTTTGCTATGCTTTCCCATGATTCCACTAAGTTTGGTCGAAATCGGACATCTATAAAGTATAGCTGTCATGGAAAAGAAGAGTCAGAAAAGTAGTCTTAGTGAGAAAAACTTGTTTGTTTTCATTTGAAACGTCCATCAAATTAGTTAGAAAAACGTGCTGCTAGGCGAAGTTAACTTTTCTCTTTTTCTTTGATTATATTTTGGGAATAGCAAATATTCCCATTTATTATACCCTTGCAAAGGGTATTATAATTTTGCCCAGAAGTTTTCAACGGATATAAATATTCATTTCCGACCCCATAAACTATTTATATATATTCTTGATCATGGTGACGAGCTGAGTCGATTGAGCTTTGTCCGTCCGTCTGACTGGCTGTCTGTCTGTCTGTCTGATTCTACGCGAAGTAGTCTCTCAGTTTTAAAGCTATCGAGCTGAAATTTTGCACAGAGTCTTCTTTTTGCTGCACACTACTAATATGTCGGATCCGATCGGATCGGATGACTATATCTCATAGCTCCCATAGGAACAATCGGTCAGAAAACTAGTTTTAGTGAGAAAACCTTTTTTTTTCCATGGAAACGTCTTAGAACTTTGTAATCGTAGGCTTACTATGTTTTTTTTTTTATAATTCTTTTTTTTTATAAAATCGGACAACTATATGGTATAGCTGCCATACAAAAGAAAGGTCTGAAAAACAGTCTTAGTTAGAAAAACTTTTTTGTTTTTAATGGTAGCATCCTGCAATTTTGTATTTTACACATTTTTAGCCAAATCGGATGACTATATCGTATAGCTCCCATTCGAACGATCGGTCGGAAAATGGGAAAAAGGGTATTTTTTAAAATATTGAAGCAAGCACTTGCAAGGGTATAACAACTTCGGCACAGACGAAGTTAGCTTAGCTTCTTTCGATAAAAATAATACAATGGATTACTAATCGTAATCAAAATTTTTAACACCTATGGTTGAGAGTCAGACTATTGATCATGCATGAACTATTTAGAGAGCTTAAGTCGCTTTGTAGGAGATAAGGTGATACTGGATCATTCTAAGACAGGCAAAGCTTAAGATCGTCTGCAAACATTACAAACAATCGGAATTTCATTTAGTTAAATAGTTAAAGAGCAGAGATCCAAGATCACTGTCTGTGGGACAAATTTCCATGATCCAATTAAGTGACTTAGGAGGAAAGCCAAGCAAGTAAGGCGTGAATCGAAAGCTTTACTGAATACTGTGAAAATGACAGATATCCATTTTGTGATGCAGAAATTATTAACAAGCAGAAATGCTGTAAGTGAGAATTTTTGAGTGATTCGAATACAGTTGAAATTTCCAATAGTTTGAACATTCCTCTGTATTTTGACACTTATGACTTTGATCCCCATTTGTGAACAGTGTAACAGTATTTGAAACTTACAGAAGTTTTGACTGTCGTATGAAATAATCATTTCCGTGTAATGAAAATGCAGTTCCGAGTTCCCATCACTTCCTTTCGTTACTATACTTTTAACCTGACTCCCCCTCCCTCAGTTGGCATTTGATATTACTTACTAAAATCATGTTTGCCCTTAGCATCTTTCGTGGCTTCTGGCCCCTTAGGCGATGACATCACGATGTCGCTACGCAGTAAAGGCATTATGGCAAATTGTTTTAAGCTGTGCAAAAATGCCATCAAAATCAGTTGACTATGCAAAGCAGCGACCGACGCCGAAGCTGAGGGACCAGTGCCTCAGATGGAGCGAGGAGACACGGGGGTGGGGTGTACATTTGTTGCTGTTCGCTGGGCATTGCATTTTATGGCTTGTGCATGTCAGCCATTGTTGTGGCCATTTCCAAAAGCTTTTTCTTTGGCTAGAACTTGGCTGGACTCTGGGGAGGGGTTGTCAGTGTGTACATAGAACTGGTCAGCAAGGCATATCTACCCCCCCTAAGCAACAACAGCAGCTTGGAGACTTTCAGCAATATGCTGCTTGCTCATTGCTTGACTCTGATTTGTAAGCATATGCAAGATGTTAAAATGGAAAGGAAATGCGGATATGAATGGGGAAAATTAATTTAATGACTTGGTATGGAAATGGTACAGGCATGCAGGGCAAAGTGGTATGTGGAATGAACAATGTGTACATGGTAGCTCATAAAGCATAATATAAGAATTCCAATTACATTGTTGTTGTTGCAGTTCCTATGCACACAAAAGCACGAAGTGGGTCAAAAGTCAGCTTCAGAAAAGAAGAAAATTAGTAGTAAAAAGTTTTTATGTGGGCTGGGTTAGATTTAACTACCATTGTTACCATCTACGTTTGGTACTACTTCTCAGTGCTCAATTTAGCACTGATACGTTCGGACATGAGCATTAAAAATTGCTCTAATTCATGAGTAAAATCTATCGTCTAATTGTCTGGATATGCAAACATAGCATATTCTGAATAAATACACTCAAAGGCAATTCAAAAACTCTCCCCCTGAGTAACAACCCTTCAGTAACTCATATGTAATGCATTGCATAATGCAATCACCTAAATAACAAGAGAAACATTTCACTAAGAAATGCCCAAACGCGTTTGGTTTTGACTCTTCATAGATTACTTATGATATTCTACTTATGTCATCAAGAATGAGAAGAAAATCATGAGGGATTAAACTATCCATAATGATATTTACCCATGTACTCAAACTAGAATCACGCATGATTCTTAAATGACAAAGCTGTTTGACTTTCTTTTAATGGTAGAAAAACCGAGAAATATAAAAAATTGGGCCTAAGAACATATAATAGATTGGACGGAATCGCTATAACAGCGGTTCTACAAGAATAGAAATAAGTAAACTACAAACATACTACAAAGATAAAGATAAAGATTTTCGTATAAACTTTCGGACTTTGAAGTTAGCTTAAGTACTTTAAAGTAACGAGAATTATGTCGGCTTCTAGATCTAACTTTCGGACTTTGAAGTTAGCTTAAGTACTTTAAAGTAACGAGAATTATGTCGGCTTCTAGATTTTAGGAAAGAAAAACCGTAGTAACAGTGATCTGTAGGGTTCAAATCTCAGAACTTTTGGCTTTTCATCTAGTAGTCTAGCATTTTAGAGAAACTTAACAATCAAAGGCAAGTAATTTTAATTCGAAGTAAATCTCTGTTTATTCGAAACTCTCTAGAAATATCTTGAACACCCTGGTTTGTGACTTCTTAAAACAAGCCAAGTAATTGCAATTCTAATTTCCCGCGATCCTCAAAAAGAGCAGAACAAATGCGTTTACAGAAACCCTATCGCAAGCCCCTCTCAGTAGAATGACATAGGTAATCTATCAAGCGGATCAGACAGCTGCCAATAAGTAAGAACAGGCAAGCAATCAAGGGCCGATCAGTGCTATAAGCCAGTCTAGTGGCAGGCCAAGATGAGATTTTTAGAAATGGTGAAGCAGGCGAGCTATCGACGCCAGCAAAACTGCGCCACTATCTCAATCTCTCTCGGTGTGATGAAGAAGCCTAGTGCCACACCTGGTTAAGATAAGCTTCGCCTCTTTGTGAATCTTAAAAGCTAAATAGGACATAGGAACGCAATCCGGGTATACCAGCAGTTAAATGTAAGTTGTATGAATAAATTTCACATCAATATCTATTCTAAATAATCCCATCCCTAAGGTCTAATTACTAGAGCCAACCAGGTTCAGTATATCGAGAGTTTGGTAGTAACTCTAGATCTAGATTTTTGTGAGCTAATCTGAACTGAAATAGTCTCAGACGTATACATTGTGGTATTTTGAGCTTTTGAAATAAGAATGCAAAAATCGATACTGTTAGTGGGTATTCTTTTCGTTCGGTATGCGCCACTTTGATATTAGCTTAAAATATTGAATATTAATTTCCATCTAAACTATTCCAAACAATTTTACGATTATTTTGATCGAGGATTTACATGTGAGTTTTGAATACGTGTGTGTATTTCTACCCCCCATCGGCATGCTATGTATGCATAGCATATTTTTGGGCAGTAGAAAATTTCATTATTTTAAACACAAAGTCAGAATAGGCGAGCAATCGACGGCAGTAGTTTCTAGAGCTTAAAATTAGCACCTTAAGATAATGTCAAGGAGAATTAGTACAATAATAAAGCAACTTTTAGATCAAAATACTGAGGATCTACTTGTGATGGACTATCGTATTTGATTATGATACGTTTTTTCATGCGGGTGTACTCCAAGTTGATGATGTTTGAAGATGAAAATTTGTAAATACAAATAATCTATATTTACGGTCCCTGGTATAAACAAAATGTTCTTGATTGGAGAACGTTTGTTCTCATTTTAATAATATTACCAGTCATATTTCGGTTTTAGAATGTTTCGTACTGAATTTAAGTACACCCAAGAACAAATTATGATTGAAATTTTAAGTATAAAACGGTTTAAATTCTATCGCTTTCTTTTTCTGAGTGAATCATTATTTAATATAGCTGGCAGACAGCCATTAACTTTGTTGTTGCACTATTGCAGTATTGCACAGAAGAATGAAAGATTGTCAAGTTATGAGCAAAAGAAAGCACTAGCCACATTGCCTTTTGTGGCTGCTGCAGCACTTAAATGGAAGAACTAAAGCCATTATTGGCTCATCTCCATTCAATCGACAGCAGTTTTATCATTTTCGGATTTCAAAGCCATTTGCCTTCCATCTTATGCTTCACTTTTGAATGACATACATCCAGAGCTTGTCTAGCGAAAACTTGTGCTTTCAAATTTCCTGCCATTTTTAACAACTGATGCCATCTGAAAAACACTCGCAAAATGATTCAGCTATTGTGTACACAAGGAAATGAGTATCTCAATTGTTATATATGAACACACAAAATTGTGCTCAAAGCTCTTTTATCTGATAACCGTTATCAGCGTGATTCGAGTAGGTGGGTAATCGCATTTGGCTCACCAGCTTCAATTTAAATTGCACCAACTCTGCGCATCAGCTTGAAGGTGTTCGCGTGGAAAGCCCGCAACGGTAACCCTCTCGAGGCCCTGCGGGCCCTTCTTGTTTGGTGGCTCAGCATCTTTTTATGCGATCCACCTCTTTTTTTTGTATTTTTTTTGTATTTGTTTGTGGCCCTCTCCCTCGCCCTTCCCCCCCCTAGAGCCCAGCGTGTGAAAGCGCGCGGATGGTCTGACACTTTTTTCTCTCCCTGCCTTCACCAACGTCGCCGCAGCCGTATGCATAATTTAATGCAAATAATGCACTTGTATCGTTTCATTTCATTTCACTTCACATGTTTTTGTCTTAAACGTTCTCTGCATGCAACCGCACAGGGCGATGTCGAGAAAAATGCACAACTTCGTTGCGCATTTGTAAGAGCGATTCAACTGTAGTTTGTAATCCAGTAGTAAGAGGAGGTATTTTTATTACACAGAAGAACAACATCACGATATTTAGTAACAATCGGGTATTTTTCAGTATCGAATCGGCCTTCATCTGAAGAATACCCAGTTGATATGATCGAAAATATAACTCGTACATTTCGAACAAATCAATGTGAAATGTTTCAGATCAATATAGGTGATATTTGTTGATATCCCTGATCTATTTTTATAGTATCAATATTTTTATACCCTTGCAAAGGGTATTATAACTTTGCCCAGAAGTTTGCAACGCATTGAAATATTCATTTCCGACCCCATAAACTATATATTATATATTCTTGATCAAGGTGACGAGCTGAGTCGATTGAGCTTTGTCCGTCTGTCTGTCTGTCTGTTTCTACGCGAGCTAATCTCTCAGTTTTGAAGTTTTCGAGCTGAAATTTTGCACAGTCTTCTTTTTGCTGCCCACTACTAATATGTCGGAGCCGACCGGATCGGATGACTATATCCCATAGCTCCCATACGAATAATCGGTCGGAAAACTAGTTTTAGTGAGAAACACTTTTTTCTTTTCAACGGAAACGTCTCCAAACTTTGTAATCGTAGATTTACTATGTTTTTTTTTTATAATTCTACCAAGTTTTATTAAAATCGGACAACTATATGGTATAGCTGCCATACAAAAGATAGGTCTGAAAAATAGTTTTAGTTAGAAAAACTTTATTGTTTTTAATGGTAGCATCCTGCAATTTTGTATTTGTTTGTTTCAAGTGCTTTCACATAATTTTACAAATTTTTGGCCAAATTGGATGACTATATCGTATAGCTCCCATACGAACGATCGGTCGGAAAATGGGGAAAAAGGGTATTTTTTAAAAATATTTAAGCGAGCTTTTGCAAGGGAAGTTAGCTTAGCTTTCTCGTTATAATATCAAAGGGGTATTATTGTATAATGTATTATTATGTATCAAAGCTATATTTGTATAGTGTACCCTTTGGACATGGTTCAAATGTCAAAGATATATTAAAATTAAAATTAGTGACTTTAGCTGGCTCGAGGTCCCGAAAAGTTGCGTTTGTTCACAACTGTAAACAACTTATGCATTTATATTCACAAAAAAGAGCTGGTTGCCTTTATAGTACTGTTTCATGAATCTCCCGATTCAACCTTCAGTAGGCATTTCGCTAATGTCTGTCGCTGAATGTCTCTTCATGCGCTCACCGCTTTAAGCAGTTGGGAACTGCAATCAGCAATGAAAGCAAAAACAGACAAATCGGAAGAGTGTTCTCGCGTGCTGCGGCAGAGCCATGTACATTGTTTTTGCCTTTTTCGAGTTGGACTATAGCTGGCTCTCTTTGTTTTAAGAAACTCTGTTTGTCTCTTTCTGCCCTCAGATCACTGTGAGAATTTCGCTTATTAATAAAATATTTTTAGTATCAATGTAACACTACAACATCATATTGATATACGTTTCATGTTATGTTTCACTGTCAAACATCTTCAGTTTGGTCTATAATTTAACCATGAATCGTCTTACAAACGAACAACGCTTGCCAATTATTGAATTTTATTATCAAAATGCGTGCTGTGTTAAGGAAGCTAAGAAAGTTCTTCCATTTTATGGTCAGTTTAATCGATGGGTTAATGGGTACGTAAATAAGCAGAATTGTCGATTTTTGAGTGGCCAGAAGCATTGCAAGAGCTACCAATGCATCCAGAAAAAGTCACAGTTTGGTGCGGTTTATGGGCTGGTGGCATCATTGGACCGTACTTCTTCAAAAATGATGCGAATCGTAACGTAACTGTGAATGGTGAGCGCGCTACCGTGAGATGATATCCAATTTTTTTTTTGTCTAAAATGCAAGAGCTTGACTTGCATGACATGTGGTTTCAACAAGACGGTGCCACATGCCACACAGCACGCGCAACAATGGACTTATTGAGAGGCGAGTTCGGGTTATATTAAAGCTCATGTCTATACAGACAAGCCCGCTTCAATTGACGCATTGGAAGACAACATTGAAGCATTTATTCGTGAGATACCGGCCGAAATGTTGGAAAGAGTATGCCAAAATTGGACTAAGCGGATGGACCATTTGAGGCGCAGTCACTGTCAACATTTGCATGAAATAATCTTCAAACATTAAATAATATGGACCGTACTATCGATTCAAATAAAGATTTCATTAATTTTTCTGATTTTTATACTCTGTATCTAAGGTACATAGAGTATTATAAGTTTGTGCAAAAGTATGTAACATCCAGAAGAAAGCATCTCCGACCCCATAAAGTATATATATTCTTGATCAGCATCAACAGCCGAGTCGATATAGCCATGTCCGTCTGTGCGTCCGTCCGTCTGTTTGTCCGTATGAACGCACAGATCTCAGAGATGGTAAGAGATAGAGGTTTGACATGCAGGCAGATCAAGTATATTTTCAATTTTGGCCACGCCCCCTGCCGCCCCCGTAATTTATAAAAATCGTCATACCTCCCACAGTTTTAAAGATAGGTGGGTTATTCCTTCTAGATATATTAAGTAATAAGGATAACTTATCGATCAGCCAAAGAAATGGTGAAGATTGGATGAACGGTTTTCGAGTTATGATCAAAAGACTGTTCGCTGCTGCAGCGCAGTAGCAACGCTGCTTTCAGCTGCTACTGCAGCATCAAAATTTATGCTGAGCGTATAATTTCGTTGGTACAGAGTATGCTATAGTCGGGCTTGACCGACTGTCTCTCTTGTTTTTTTTAAAAAACTTTCCTATAGCTCTTAAAAAATCACCCTTTAGTTTGTAATCCAGTAGGAGGAGGTAATATTACTTTCGGATCTGGTGTGCTGAGCATAGCTGTCCAACTGGACCGGGACACACTTATATAAGTCAAGGCTAGGCATTCCGCGGAATTACACTTTTTCAAAGAAACATTTTCTCAACAATTTTTCCATAGGAAATGTATTCATATTTAAGTCGTGAGCTCTGGCCTGGACAAATTCCTGCCTTGTTTCATATAATTTCTGCCTGCACTCCCGCATTTATTTAGCATATTTCTCGTTGGCATTGCATTTCCGCACGGTCGAGGAGCAAGGCGACGCCGTAAACTTAATTTCCGTTTGTCGGCGCCGCTTGGCTGCTCCATTTTTAATTCCTTTCGCCCAGGATGGGGCGAACAGGCTGCTGCCTGTTTGTTCCACCTCCTTGTTGTTGTTTGGTGCAGCCTTAACAACTTGTAGCATGTTTTGTCTTCACTTTCCGCACGCGGCAACGCGTCTCATTTCAATTTAATTTCCCCCCAAATGCGCTCACGTACAAGTCGGTTGGCGTCTGGCATTTGCCATTTGCGGTTACAGTTACACTTTACACCCAACAACGCAGAGAGAGAGAGAGAGCTCAGCTCAGCTCAGCTCTCATCATCATTTTTTTCCCCTTGCTCGCTTTTTTTTTTTTTTTTTGTTGTGTCTTATTAAATGAGTGAAATTACTTTTACAAGCGCTCCTCGACGCCTCGTTGTTAGTTGATTGTGTTGGAGCGCGAGAGTGGGGGAGGGGGGGGAGTCAGTTCATGGAAATTAGGTTGTAAATTTCCTAAGTGGCATCATTCAGAATCCCAGCAACGAGTGACGAGTGTCTTGTTGTTGTTTACTTTAATGCCGGAGAATGGCTTGTTAAGTATTTTGTTGTGCATAATTTATGATCCCAGAGAGCACAACATTATTAACAGTTTATCAGTAACGGAGCAGCAGAGCGGCCAACGTTGCTCATACGCCAGGTGGGCGGGCAATTAAAAACAATTGAGACGACAGGGGAGAGCTTTTGCAGTCGAGTTAATTAAACCGCAATATTTGCATTTTGCTCTCATTTCATACCCCCCTCCAGCTACCCAAATGGTAAACAACCGCTGCGGCTGGTGTGTGTGTGTGTGTGTGTGTGAGGCAAAGTTTATTACTCAATTTTCCCAAAAAACTTTTACCAACCTGCCGCGCGCCACAGCCAACGTACATCGAGTTAACATGCAACTTTAAGATACTTTCGCTAACTTGATTTGCCAGCCCAGAAAACCAGAACGAAGTACACACAGAGCATTTGGCTGATAGCCCACAGCGCTGTAAATGTAGATAAGCCAAGACAATGTTCAAACATTAGGCCGATGAAACAATGTAATAAAGACTTTAACGTGAGAAACTTTGCGGACGAGCTAAAAACAAACAAAAAATTAAGTTAGTCATCAACCATGGGATTTAGTTCGGCTGAGAGTTTTTAGAAAGGTTCTGACCCAACGACTTGGTTTAGATAATGAAAACCAATTTTACTGTCGTTTCTTCTTAATCATCGAAGCGGATAGAAAACTATGCTGAACTCTAAAAACATGGATGATTTTGTCTGAACTCCCGCGCTCTAAAACAAGCGACCGACAGAGTTTTAGATCGATCGGAAAAGAATGCATTAAGTTCTTTTCTTAAGATTGAGAGTACTTAAAATAAGAAGAAATTTTATTAAATTAAAAATCTAGCAAATATAAGTACATATAATACTCACACTTACTCATCGTACTTAACCTATATTTTCACTTGTCTGATATCTGATGATGTAATATAATGATATAATATAATAAGAAACCCCCAAAACAATTATTGGCATTCACCAAAACGTCTAAGATCATCCTGAATTTCCAAGTCAAACATACCCAAATAATCACTTATCCTCACAATAGACCTTAAGGTCTATGTGGGACCCCACCTGGGGTCAGCCGGAACTACCTAACCTAACCTGATATCAGACAAGTGTAATAGTCTATCTGAGAAGCACAGAAATATATGAGAAAGTGCATGGGAAGTAGGCTATCTGATACCCTGTTTATGCACAACAAAATTATCACGATAAATGCTCCTTAAAGTATGCTACGCTTAATAATATTACTAATTCAGGAAAACCATTCTCTTATAGTTGGCTGACTGCTAACTCATTTTGAATACCTTCAATTGGTGTAGATTAGGTATGACGCAGGCATATCTGACTCTCAGTTACTTATTTAAATTGAGAATTATTAAAGGAAATGAAAATGGCATACTAATTTTTTGGGGCATTTATTATGATATTCTTTTTGGGTATGATTAACAGCCAACTGATAATAAACCGAGATATTCCTTAAATCATCAAAAATATATTGAATTGAGCATAGAAAATCTTGGATTGAACACAAAATAGACTGACAATACCAGCTCCAAAAAGATTGCAACGTAAAATGCGATTTATTTTTAGCGTATTAGTTCATAAAATTCCCAACTGGTTCTAACACTTTGCAGAGGGTATTATAAAAATGTCTGGATGATTGTCGCGTAGAGAAGGAAGCATCTCCGACCACATAAAGTATATATAGTCTTAATCAGCACGACAAGCTTAGTAGATTTAACCAAGTCCGTCTATCCGTCCGTCTTTTTCTCAATGGTTTATTTATACCCTTGCAAAGGATATTATAATTTTGCCCAGAAGTTTTCAACGCGTAGAACGCATAGACTATATATATTCCTGATCAGGGTGACGAGCTGAGTCGATCGAGCTTCGTCCGTCCGTCTGTCTGTCTGTTTCTACGCGAACGAGTCTCTCAGTTTTAAAGCTATCGTGCTTAAATGTTGCACAGAGTCTTCTTTTTGCTGCACATTACTAATATGTCTGAACCCACCGAATCGGATGACTATATCTCATAGCTTCCATAGGAACAATCGGTCGGAAAACTAACTTCAGTGAGAAATACTTTTTTCTTTTCAATGGAAACGTCTCCAAACTTTGTAATCGTAGGTTTTCTATGTTTTTTAAAAATTCTACCAAGTTTTATTAAAATCTGACAACTATATGGTATAGCTGCAATACAAAAGATAGGTCTAAAAAACAGTCCTAGTTAGAAAAACATTTTTTTTTAATGGTAGCATCCTGCAACTTTGTATTTGTTTGTTTCAGATTCTTTCACATAATTTAACAAATTTTTTGGCCAAGTCGGATGACTATATCGTATAGCTCCCATACGAACGATCGGTCGGAAAATGGGAAAACGAGTATTTTTGAAAATATTTTAGCGAGCACTTGCAAGGGTATAAAAATATCGGCACAGCTGAAGTTAGCTTAGCTTTCTCGTTTTCTGTTGCTGTTCGACTTCTTCCAAACTCATATTTCATGCCCACCGCTGATTTAAGTGACTGAAATCAACTAGCTTAATTTTTAGAATTGTCTGTGCTTGTATTTTAGTTAAGGGAATAGTTGTAAAAGTAGTTTTACATTTACCCGTTACATGTAGATTAAAATAGGTCTATTAAAGTCTTGCAAATGTAAGTAAAAGGTAGAAAGACATGGCCAAATCGATTCGGCTCGCCATACAGAATATTTATATATGTGCTTAGACATGTTTTATTCTTTGCGTTACAAACTTTTGGATAATTTTAAAATACCCTCTACAAGGGTATAAAAATATGCATTTATCGGTGAAATTTCAGTCCCAAAATATTCTTAAAATTTATCCGCCAAATGAAATACCAATTTACATCCCCTTGTGCTTTTTATTTTAGTATCATTTTAGATGTTATAGTCCAAAAATTATAAAATTTTTCGTCTTTTTTCAATAACTAATTACCACAAAATCAATAAATCAGATTATCTAATCGAGCCAGCTTGCTCAAATCTTTACAGACAATATTTGACAAAAGTAGTGTTGCAGAAAGCAGTACAGCAGCCGACTTATTAAACTGCCCTCGTATTTTATGTTGCACAACTTTCATCAGCTTGCAAGAAAGCGATAATTTATAAATTTAACCTTGGCCAATTTGGGCCACCTTACGTTGGCGAGTCTTCGCCAATTTCTGCAGCTACAATGTCCACTGTGATTTACAGCCTGGCCCCGCAATGACCTGCCCCGCAAAAAGTTGCCGTTGCCGTTGTCGTTGCCCACCGCCAACCGCCGACCGACCACAACAAGGACATTTATGTTTTGCTGCAGGCCAATGTGATTCTGTTGCTCCTTTTTGTTGTTCTGGTCGTTTGCACTTTGCAGCCCACAATTACATAGAAGCATAATGCGCCGGTATGTTTTAAGAATTTTTGCTGAGGATGCCAAAGGTCTGGCTTTGCTGCTTTCCCTGCTGCCGCTGCGCTTGTTAACAAATATTTTGTTATTTATTTTCGTTCTGTGTTGTCTCCACCAACCAGATTTGGTCGACGAAGTTTTCCTTTTTGTGCCCACCCTCCCTCCTCCTCACTGTAAACACAAAACGTTAATTAAAAATAGCTTGAAATGATTTAATGATGTACATTTTGTTTAGTGCTAACGTATTTAGAATTTTCCAAATTCCGGCTATAGTTCTCTCTGTTCCAGATTCTCATAGCTTAATGGAAATGTAATGTGAGAGAAGGAAACAAAAAGTATCATATAAACAACAAAATTAAGTTTTGATCTGCTGGAGAGCAACTTGTTTAGTTAAACTTGGTGCGAAATCAGTCTCGATATATCGAAATTTCGATATTCTTTTTAAATAAGACCATATATCAGAAAACTATGCAATTTTCGCCAAGGCGAATTATAGAATTTCAAATATGATGAATGATTGAATGATTTATTTGGAAAACTGTTGAGTATGAAAAGAAATCACAAATTGAACCGGCTACGCACCGAAATTGTTTGAGGGAAATTGTTTCCGAGTTTATAAAAACGTTCAAGCAAAAACAAAAGTGTAAAATAAACCTGAAATTAGATAAGTTCTCAAATCAAGGACATACATATGTGGCTATCCGTCTAAACTTAAAGTGCGACTACGATTCGTAGTCAAATACATTGTCATGAGAGCCCACTATATTGTAGGGTTGGTGGTGTTTCGAGATGATTTTCGTGTGCTCAACAAGAATCTGTTATATGTATTCTTCATCAGCATCAACAGCCGAGTCGATGTAGCCATGTCCGTCTGTATGAACACCTAGATCTCAGAGACTAGAAGAGCTAGAGCAACCAAATTTTAGATGTAAGCTAGTATTGTCTGCAGGCAGATCAAGTTTGTTTCAAATTTTGACCACGCCCCCCCCCCCCCCCCCCCCCCCCCTCCCGCCACCGCAATAAAAAAATGTTGTATATCTCCTACAATTTGTAAGCTATCGAGCTCATCGGCATTTGCGCTCGGTCAAAATTGATTTTAGAGGTATGGTTCCTTGGGCAAAAATACTTGTTTTGGCCCTTAGTACCAGAATCGCATGGAGCCCATGGAGCTTTTTTCAATTTGACCCACCCTAATCCCATATATCGATGACTTCAAAGTTGAATTGAAAGCAATTTTTCTTATTAGAAACTGCTTAACCTTAATTCTAGGCTGCTCTTTTTTTTTTTTGAGTGTAGGGAACAGAATATAAATATTTATTTTTTACAAATTATAGACTAGAATAACGTCTTAACAATTTAAACCGAGTTTTCAGTTTGGTCTGGTGGCTCAATCTTGCAGTAGATAATACATCCCTTGCTTTAGATATAATATTTAGTAATAAGGATAACTTATCGATCAGCCAAAGGAATGGTGAAGATTGGATGAACGGTTTTCGAGTTATGATCAAAAGACTGTTCGCTGCTGCAGCGCAGAAGCAGCGCTGCTTTCAGCTACTACTGCAGCATCAAAATATATGCTGAGCATATAATTTCGTTGGTACAGAGTATGTTATAGTCGGGCTTGACCGACTTTCTTTCTTGTTTTCATAAGCAACGACACTTGCAGAAATTGAATAAAATCAGGGAATCACTGGAGCCCCGCTGCAACCCGACAGCTTGCTGTTTTCTAAGAAGTCGTTGGAAAAACTTTAAAACGCTTGAAAGATAAAATAAACCTATCTTAAGGTAGTCGCTACGTTAACTTACTTTACGATGAAATGCATCGAATTTACCAGCAGACGTAGGTTCGGTTTGCTGTTGGATTTACTTGGCTTGCTTCGGCTTTCAACTCTGGTCATATGTTTCTAACTCCTTAGCAGAGTTGGCATTATTCGAATAAAAAATTATCTAGATAATTATTTAAAAACAAGTGTTATTTATGAAATTTTATTTGAAAATAATTTTATATAAATAACGATCATTCGAATAATTATCTATGTAGATAAAATTATTCGTTATTTAAATATAATTAATCGACAAATAACACTTCGAATAAATTATTTGTCTACAAAATGACAAATTTTTTCGAATAAAACGAATAAATATAGCTCGGATAAGAATTCGTTGAAACCCCCAAATAAAAGTATGACAAAAGAAGTGGCTCTTGTCATACCTGCGAATCTGGTGGAACGCCTAGGTTTTAGAGACAGGGCTTTTGGAGCTTCTTGTTGGGGAAGATAAATTGGTGTACCCTCATAATAAGAAGGTAATTCGTGTCTATTCTTCGATTTTGGACATGCCGAACTATGCGTAAGATAATTAGGATAAGTTGTATGGGCTTACGCAGCTGTAATAGAATATTTGTTATTCGTGAAAAAATTATTCGCAGATAATTAATAAATTTAGATTATTTTTATTTGGAATACATTTTTCGGATAAAGAAACATTTTATAATTATTCGAATAAAAAAAAATGTTATGCAAAATTATACGTTATCTGTATTTGAATGAAAAAATGCCAACTCTGCTCCTTAGTTCCCAAATAAATATCTCAAAATATTTGAAAATTAGGACTTTTTTGACAAAGAAGGTTCTCTATAGATAATTTTGGCACACGAATATTAAAAGATACACGACTAGTGTAAAGAACTTCAAATCATTAAACTCGTCGATGAAATGAATCTCATTCCTCTTGCGTGTATTGAATTGGCTTTGCGTTTTCAAACGTGCATCGAGTAACGATTTGGCTTACTTGCACATGCGGTTCGTTACCGTTTTTGGAACTGGAAAATATAATTTCCCAACCCTGCCAAAAGTAGCCCATTTAAAATCTGGAAATGGTCAAATCACTACAATTTTGCTTAAGCTTCGCCCCAATAAGTATGCTACATAAAATCACACGAGTTTTCAATTTGTAAGATACAACTGTATCTTGGCTCCGCTGCATGGAATTGAATCGTAAACCAATGTACATTAGAGCGCACACACCATTAAATGCCTGTTCTTGTTGTCCTGTCAAGACAGGAGATGCGAGGATGTCCAGGAGTTTAGTTTGATAACACAAAAACTCCATTAAACGTTGGCGAGTGTGTGGGCCGCAAGTGTTGGCGGACTGACAAAGTGCATCTCTGAGATCCAATTGAAGGGCTTAAATATTTGATGTGTGACATGTGAATGTGTGTGTGTGTAAGTGAGTGAGTGAGTTTGTGTACTTGGCTTTTAAAACAATCGAGTGACGACATGGAAAATTAGTTTACGCAACCGTTGCCAAGAAGGAAAGCATCCCCAGGCGAGGCAGCACAAGTCGAAGAAGCTGTGCTAAGTCAACTCAATGCAAGTCAATCAGGCGGAAGCGGGAAGCGACTTAAACTTTGCCAGCTCACGTGTGTGGGTGGGTGGGAGGCGGGGTGAAGTGGCAGCCAGCGAATGGGGACAGTGCCAAGAAAGTGCCAACTTTTGACGTGGCAGCTGCTGCAATTGTTGGCACTAACTTGCCATCGCCATTACAGTTGCTCCTGTTGTTGTTGTTGCTGATGTTGCTGCTGTGCTATTGAAGTGGATTTGCTTGCTTTATTTTTTGCTCTGCAACGAAATTGTTTTTCTTAGCTGTTGCACGCACTTCACTTCCCTCTCCACCGCTGCTCGCTCCCACTTTCCCCCGCCGTCACCCGGCAAGTCACTTAATTGAGTGCAAAGCTGGCGATGCAGTGCGGGGATTTAACTTTGGACAACTTGAATTGATTCAAAAGTTTCTTTGTTCGCCCGGCGCACCATAATGGAGGCAAAAAAAAAAAAAACAAGTGGGTTGAGGGAAAAATAAGCTGTTGTTATTGACAGACTTCTTGGCCAGCCAAGTTGATTAATGCCGGGCCACTGCACGAATTATGAATGGGGAAAACCCTAAGGTTGAGGGGGGAAATGAATACCAAGTTGCTGGTAGCAGTTTAAATGGCTGGCTAATTAGCAAAAATGTCTGCGCATTTGGGGTGGCAATGATGTTGGTCATCCTAATCCCTAGCCCAAGAACAGAATGGAGCTGCAGAAACCATACAGAACAGAGTATGGGCCGGGCCAAGTTAAACGATATTTCAAAGCGACAATCGCACGGCAAACTGAGAATTTATTGTTATTTGGCACACACACACACACACACACACACGCTCACACACACACATACAATGTGCAGTCGTGTCCTGACAACTAAGAAAATATATCGATGTACAAATTAAACTGCAACCGGAATGGACCAAGGCACGAACTGAGGCTGAAAAGAACGTTGAGTGCTGGCTCTGAAAACGACTAAAATAAAACTGTAGCTGGAGAAGGAGCGGGAGCGGGAGCGGGAGAGGGTGGGGTCGGAGAAGCAAACAGATCGTGTGGTATTTAATTTTCTGCTATAAATTTCTGCCCCAGCAAAAACAAATAAACTTGAACGAAGGAGGTGGAGGGCGAATGCCAAAGGAATGGAACTGGAAGTTTCTGTTCGGTCCGCAAATGAACAACTGTTCAGGCATTTTGTGGTCAGATTGGTGGTGGTCTAGTTTGGGTCTGCTGCTTTGGTTACCCAGTTGACGCTTGCCATATTTGTGAAGCACACAGCAAATTGGTTTAGTTTGTTTGCTGGGGCTCTGACCAACTGATATTGAGTCAATTGGCTTAGCACAAGCTCAAACTCGGTTAATTGCCCTGATAATAATTAGGGGAGGGGGTGGGGCGCAGTGTAATAATATGCTTATTAACAGCTCTGGCACGTACAATTGAAACAGAGGCTTATAAATAAGTCGATAATAAACCACAATGAGAGCATCGGAATGACTCTCCAAGTGTACCGCAGTATATTTGTTTCTGAAAGGTAATTGGTTATAAGCTTCTTAATTAATTAACGCGCTTCCTATATAAATTGTAAGTAATTATATCTTACATTGCAACGAATCAGAATGATTTCTTTTCAGCAGAGGTCGCAGCATTCTTTCAACAGTGCGAAAAACTAGTTCAACTTTGATTTTTTGATTTTTTAGGAAAGTTTGTGTAACAGACAAAAGTATTTCCTATGACATCATAACTTTCACGGTTTTATAAATAAATGGTTATAAATGGTTTAAAAATAAACTAGCATTGTTATCGATCGATCGAACGATAGTCGAGTTATAAGCAAATCATACAATTTTGTTGGGCAGCACCGGCGCAACGGAGATGGGCAGCACTTGCACTTCCTAACACTTAATATAAATCAGACTTATAACATCTTTGTAGGGTAGTGCATTGTATCTTATATTCAGGTTGAACTGACTTTCTTACATGTTTATTTACCCTGTACAAGGGTTGCGTGGGGTCGTATAGTTAAACAATATCTATTATATATCCATATTACTCTCGATATTTCAAACAAATCACTTTGATATATATACATATTTTGTCGTATAAAAATCAGAATTCTAAAAAAAAAAAATTTCAGTTTCTTTTGAATAATCTAGTCTATAAAGGAAATTAAGATATCTTGGGAAAATTCTTGGTAAATCGGTCAGTGAAAGACATGAGAGATACAAAAAAAACCGTTCATTGCTTGAGTGCTTTGCCTTTTATCAATGTGTCCTTAATACTCAAAAAAAATTGCACCCTTTTTAGGTAATTAAGATGTCATTTGATACGTTTTAGAAACTATCTTCTGACTCACAACAAAATCTAGAAATAATAGCAGCAAAAACACTTCAAAATAGTATGGAGTGTAGTGGAGATATTTTTTGAAAAAAAGTTAAGAATGCGTCCGGCTAAAGAAGCTATTAAAAACATTAAACTACTCTACCTTACCGCACATTGACTTAAGTTTTTAGTCTTTTCAAAAACGTAAAATGCCGGTTTTGAAATGCTAATGCTCCGATTCAGCACTATAAAGTTATTTTTGGTTCGGTCAATAAATTGTGATAGTTTCTAAAACGATTCTAAAGTAATTCTTCGAATATGGTTTAAAGTTCAGTTCAGACTTGTTCATGATGAAAACTTCATTGACGAAAACCAATTTCGAAAGAGTTTTATTTTATAAATATCAATAATGTGAAACACGCCAAAAGTCGTCTTATTTCGATGCATCACACAAAATCATCAAATTGTAGCTCCACTTTTAGAAAATACAGATGTGATTACTTTTAAAATTCATTAATTTTCAACAAGTTGAATCAAAAACATTACCAAACAAGTAAGGGCGCTGCAGTCGAGTGCCCCGACTACAAAATAGCCAGTTCATTTGTTATCATATATTTGTTTCTGAATTTTGGAATTTGAATGTAACCGGTTTTTGTCACAGCTATTAAAGAGTCATCCTGAAAGTACATTATTTAGTTATTTTAGCGATTTTAGTCAATCTACATTGTTCCGCCTGTAACTCCGGTGCTTCTGATTGTACTTTTCAGAATAAATAGATATTGTGCCTTGCTTGATGTATACCAAACGTGAAAACTGTGGATCTGACGGTTTTCTAGGTGTAGGATCTGACTGGGTTTTTGGGGTTAAAAGGGGGACGGTGGGAATTTTCGAAATCTGAAGCAAACTTGATCTGCGTACGGCATACATCTAAAATGCAAAAATTTGTGGCTCTATCTCTTATAGTCTCTGAGATCGACGTTTTCATAGAGACACGGACGGACAGACGGACGGACGAATGGACAGAAGGACAAATCTCAATCGACTCAGCTCGTCACCCTGATCAAGAATATATATAGTTAATGGGGTCGGAAATGAATATTTCTATGCGTTGCAAACTTCTGGGCAAAATTAAAAAAACCTTTTTCAAGGGTATAAATATAGAGCGATATGCTGTATTTTTGCCAAAGAACCTCGAAGATAGAGATTTTTAAGGGGAGATGGAACAACACGAAACATTTCTTTAAACTATCGTGAAAGTGAATGTTCACAAAAGGATTTAAAATTCGTTCTCGATAATAAAAACATGTTGGGTACTATTAAGTTTTCGATCCGTTTCGTTTGGTGTCGAGATCGGATTCGAAATCGTGCATCGAGAACTTACTTTTGGCAGCCAGAAACTAAACACGAACTGAACTACTTTTTCGGTCCGAAAACTAAACCATTTTCCGATAGTAAAACATATGTTTTTTTTTAGAATCTAGTATGAAAACTTAAATGTTTATATACTCAAATTATTTTATACTTTGCATTCGTTGAGGCAATGTAGTTCAAGAAGACCAATATTTTATTGAAGTTTTATATTACTTAATATGTGTTTGTTAATTTTTTTTTTTGTAAGATTGTTCGTACTCAATTTGAGTAAAATGCATTTAGTTCTAGTACCTGTATGTCTTTTAAAGTTGCCGAATTTAGTAGTATTAGTTTATTATCGTTACAGTAAAAAATCTCTTTCACATTCCACATTAATTTCGTTCGGCTTTAATAAAACTTTTCATTATTTTTACTTCCGATTGAGTAATCCCATTTTCAATCTAAGACGATTGCGCTTCCGTGTGTGGTCTAAGCGTATTCTCACACACACAACCTCACAAATGTTGTGTGAGTCAAGTGCGAGCAATGGAATGTGCGTGGCTGTGTGTGGCACCACAGACATTTCCGCAATGTATTTTGACTTGAGGCTTTTGTGAAATGATGGATAATGGCATTCAATTTGAAACGCCTTGGCTCTTAGCTCTTGCTTGAATTCCCACAATCCTTCGTCCTGTCCGCCTTAAATAGTTACATCAATTAATTTACAAGTCATTGTCAGTTGTTGTCGTGTGCATTATAAATGATTTGTGTGCCTGTGCGTGTTCATTAGCTGTCATAAGCCCTGGAGGTGCGCGTTTATGGGTCAACTATATTGTGACCTCATTTGTGGGCTTGTCACCCTCCAATTTTCCTTCACCCCCCCACCCGCTCTCCCCCATTTAATTTCGATTCAAAGCCAAGAGCTGGCTGGCACTTCAAACTATTTGCAATGTTTAACTAATTTTATTGCCCACACTGAGAGTGAGTTCGTCGGCCACGCCCAGCGAATGTTTAAATATTCATGGGACAAGTTAATGTGGGGGATGGGCTGGTTGGGCATACACACGTACAAGGCTCAAAGGCAGCGCTTTTATCAATTATCAATTAACCTAAATTTTAGCCTCTACGATTTTGGCACTGCCAGTGACAGCCAGCGCGCCAGCTGAAGCAGAAATGTCGGAAGAAGAAGTATTTTTCAAATGAAAGCTGACAGCCATACCGCCTGCCTACAGCACCATCTCCTGGCGAATGGGGATTGCCTTCGCAGCGCAGGTGTCATTAGTGTGAGAGCAATTTTTTTTTCTATTTTAATTTTTAAACTTGGTTAGCCGCAGAATCAGGGAATTTAACTGGAACTCCGAACGGGATGCAATATTAACCGATTTAGAGCAGAAAAACGATTCTCTGTCGCTCAGTTTCGAAAAGTTCAGGGCCTGTTGGCCTACCACCATAAGCGAATTTGTATCTTCTAGATCTTTTACCCAACATGCCTTAAATTGTCCAAGGCGGAATCCACTTATGTAAACGGCATTCCGAAAGCTGTTGAAGCAGACCCTTGACAATAATCATTTTCATTACTGTAAAATGTCAACAGTGTGTCAGCAAGTTGGAAAGGAACACACACAGGGTTTTCCCTGTCAGAGAGCACAGCAAGTGTGGCAGGATATGTAGCTGAAATTTGATGATGCAGCAGTAGCAGTAGCAGCAGCAGCAGCAGCAGCAGCAGCAGCAGCAGCAGCAGCAGCAGTAGCAGCAGCAGCAGCAGCAGCAGCAGCAGCAGCAGCAGCAGCAGCAGCAGCAGCAGCAGCAGAATCATCACCCAAATCTAAAACAAACAACTGAACTGCTGAGAGATTTCAAGGCAAAACATTGACAACAACGATTCGACTCCTACAACGTGGCGCCCCGGAGCGGCATTTTGCAGCTACTTTTATGATGCACTGCAGGGATTCCGCAAAAAAAAAGGTCCTCTCCCAGGCTTTGGCCGAAAAAGTAGCGACGTCAAGAAGACGTGCATTTGCTCAAGTGGAAATGAATTGAACTCGGGCAGAGACAGCGCCAACAGAATGCAATCTCATTCTCTTGTCAACTTAACCTCGACGAAGACGACGGCATCGGCAAAGATGCTGGGGGAATTGTTGTAGTCGTATTTGTGATTGCCATTGCCCTGCCATGGCTCTGGCTCTGGCTCCGGCTCTGGCTCTATTGTCATCAGCAGCAGAGCAGTGGCAGCCATTTGGGAAGGGGCAACAGCACAGTGGTCTTGGTAAAACTAATTCAATTGAAATGCTGGATTAAATATATATATTACCTCTCTTTTTGAGTTTTCCAATATTTCACTGAGCAAAGAAAAAACCTAAAAAAAATGTTGGATCGAACATTTATCAATTTTTAGAGTAAGGAAATAAGGAAATAAGTAAGGAATTCATGGTATTTTGCTGTAAATTCATTCATTATTTCGTGATTTTTTCATTTAAATTAAAATAATTTAATGGTAATACAGGTATGCTACTTCTTAGACCGGACGAAATAAATTTTAAGGTGAAAATGCCAGTAAGGGTGTAGTTTTAAACTTTTTACATTGATGAGATGTGCAAAACATTCAAATGTTTGATTTATGTCATCGAAAGGTCCTTTTTTAACTTTCCTGCAGATTCGGAAACTGAAGTAGGGTTGACGAAATTTCTTAAAATATTAAGATGGATGATGGATCAAAAATCCACATTATTAATAAGGTCTGAAAAACGGGTTTGAACCGATACGGTTCGAACCCGGAACTCTGACTTTTAGATTAATCTGAACCAATCCATGAACCAAACTTTTAAGGTATTAAAGCGAACCCTAAACCTGTTCCAAACCTAATATTTCGGTTCAATTCAACAAATATGATATACATGAAAAACTTGGCCTATTTCCCAGCGATTTCTTTTGTTTAGCTGATGGATATGGAAGACTGAGTCTGACAGTATGCAGGAAAGTTAAATGTAATCATCTATTTCAATGTTTCGAATTACTTTTAGACAGGGATGTAAACCACTCAAAAATAAGTACTGGTTCGGTTCAGTGGTTCACACAGTTTCTGAAACGCCGCTTCGGTTCATTACATGGTTTTTAAACCTGATTGAACCGCTGTTTCGGTTCGGTTGAGTGGTTCACATAGGCTCATTATGAGATATTATGATTTCTATTGTCATGTGACTTTTCGAACACTTTGCAAATTGAATTCCTATAATCCATTTGAATGTCTTTAAGGATTTTGAAAAGAATGTATTAAATTCATTATGTCGGATTTTAAGATTGTAGAGAAATGAAATTCGAAAACAGAGAATGTCGGCTAGAATAGAAAAGATTAAAAAACTCTCCTGGCTAAGATGGAATTAAGGTAAAGAAGTACTAATGAAAATTGATTATATTGTCCACTAGAGGAAAGAATGTAGATTGATGGCAGGTGTATAAGGAGATCGAAGGGCAATTGTAGAAAACTTGCAGGATTACATGTTCTTAAATTTTCGTCAAGTCATCCCTTAAAGTTATATCGATCCGGCATCGCTAAGGATGTAGAGAGTCGAACGAAATTTATAAAAAATTATCTCAAAGAAACGTTTCAAATTCCCAAATTAATAAGTATTATTGGCTAAAAGATAGCGATTGCCTTCCTAATACTCGTCGGAGAACTGATCTGAACCGAACCGTTTTTTTGTTTGGTTTTCGGTTCGGTTTAGCAATTCTGAAAGCTGGAATAAGCGGTTCGGTTTGCATCCTTGCTATTAGAATCCCCAACCAAATAAGCCTCGGTTTTTTAAGATTCTCGACCCCAAAGCTTGTTGAATTTTTTGTTTCGTTACAATAGTTTAGGTAAATATAAACACTTTGTCATTTCTTTGATGTTTATGAGCTGATTAATAATGTTTCTATTTACCGAACAGTAAATTATATTTTGAATAATCCATTTCCTACCCAAAATCGACTTAAATCCCGTACAGCTTGTGTCGTTTTTAGGTCGATCACTATATAAAACTTGTACAGCACATGGACTGTACCAAGGATCAAAGCAAAATCTTCGTCTTTATGTCAGAATAACCCTTATCAACAGAACAGAAATATCGATATAGCGATATATAGATAAAATATTGAGCATCCTACTTAGTAGGACAATGTAGACCTGGTACGTGGAGTACTACAACATACTCAATTTCCTTTGTAACGGAATCCAAGGGTCGAAGTCCTTTAGATTTGGCTCTGGAAAACTGCAAATTATATTTAGTTGTATGAAGTTTTAACCTACTCTGGGGGGGACTCAAACTCGCGACCTCTAAACTTGAACACGATTGGAATGCCGTCTCAACCTGTTGTGCCATCGCTTATGCTAGCTGATAGATCAATATAAATTAATATCAATACAAAAATTCGACCGCTTGTAGTTCTTAAATTGGAATTCCTCGCATTGGGAATATAAAAAGGATAAAGATTGGTGTCATATTGCTTAATGTTTCGCCTTCGGCGCGGTTGGTGTTGAGAATTTCTCCGAAAACTTCAAACAAACGGTCATATACCACTTAGAATTGACCGTTCTACTTTGCTTCTGCAGAATAAAATAGAATAGAATAGCCCAGGTAACCTCATTCGTCCGGAGAAACAGGCGACCATTTGCTTGGCTCGTCTTAGAACACGCACACGGTCAATTGCTGATTTGCTTCCGGCTCATACGCATCAATCAATGATTTGTCTTATTCTTCTACCTTTATCGAACTCAAATTTTTATGATTTTTTAAACTTTTGAAGATCTAAAAGATTTTTATATATTATCTTATATGGCACCACTAAACTGGCTTTATAGCCCCAAAGGGCCAAGTCGAGCTTTCTTTGTATCTCTCTTTTAAAATGGTGAATTTTTCATCTCAGTGCTTTAAATACTATGTTTTATAACACTAATCGAGACGATTAACAGGCAAAGTTTGAGGAGACTTTTGCTGGTTAGTTACTTCGCAGCGCCAACAGCTGGTAAAGGTGACCGGTTGTGTAAGTTCTTTAATACAAAAATCATTTTCATTAGAAGTCATGATTGAACCTCGACCTCTTACACAGCAGTCACACACACTACCCGCTGCCGCAGTAACTGCCACCTAAAAATATGACAACTTGACAGTTTGTCAGAACGCATTGGCCTATGGTATTTTAAGATTGAAATGTAATCTCTTAATTGTGTGGTTTACTGCGCTTTGATATTGCCTTGTAAATATAGCCCAACTAAAAGTTTTCAAAATTCTTCAAATTCAATTTGGCAACCAAGTCCAAATGGTTTCCATTCACCTGATCCACTGTGCAGTTATCGCGGCTTGTTTGTTCGTCCGTTTGCTGCTGCAGCTCGATTTTTACTTTAAACAATGGCTTGAGCATTTTTGATTGTCAAATGTTTGCCGAGATAACATTTACCATAGCGGATTTGCAGTGAAGCGTAGGAGATGGCACCCTGACAAGTCGGGGCGGGGGCGACGTGGCAAGTGGTGCCGTAAGCGTTGCTAAGCTCCCATTTTCGATGCTCTTCCGACATCTCTGCAGGAAGCATCAATTTGTAATGATCTTATAAGTGTTTGTATTGTGCTTTTGTGTGGCGCTTCCTGAGTGCGGTTTATACACAAATGTCGTTTAAAAGTTTCAGTCGGTTAATTAAACGGCAATTAGGGACTTTATTATTGCATACTTCGTGGCGGACGGGCAATAGAGTGGTTTACACTGCTCGGAATGCGGCTGTGAAATTCACACTGCATATCAAATTAAAATCCAATTTGCTTGCGGAACTCTGTAATTGTCAGACTTACACGTGAAAAGGTAAAGTATCTCAAAGAACTCAACAGCCAATTTCCGCAAGTTTAATTGCTTTTCAATTTAAATTGTCTGAAGTTTATTAGAACGATAACACAGAAGTATTTTATTCCTTTACGTTAATAAAAATAGCAGCTCAAACTAACAACTTACATTGGTAAGCTCTAACATCTTTTGATAGGCTACACATGAAAGCATAATCATGCAGCTTTAATTTAAGTGAAAGCAATTAGTTTGATTAATTGAAATTTAAGAAATTGTCATATTCATGTGAGTGCTTTTAAGAGGATTAGGAATGTTAATTGAATTATATGTCGGCATTTCCTTGGTCTCTCTATGCTCTCTCTCTCTCTCTTTCAATTAAACAACTCCTCCACACCTCCAACTCGTATAAATTGTCATCTTAAAGGAATTAAAATCAATTTGTAGAATTTTTTTATT
The DNA here is from genome assembly GCA_035044965.1 of Lordiphosa andalusiaca. Taxonomy (NCBI): domain Eukaryota; kingdom Metazoa; phylum Arthropoda; class Insecta; order Diptera; family Drosophilidae; genus Lordiphosa; species Lordiphosa andalusiaca. Next base: position 229,033 of record JAWNNM010002188.1, on the reverse strand, counting down.
TCCTTTTTATTTTATTGAATTTCCCATGAATTAATTTTTAATTAAAAACCGAAAAGAACGAATATAACTCATTTAACTTGATATATTTATCAAAAAAACAAGTCAGTTTTGAGGCCCAGTTGAATTAAGAGTCTCAAAACGAACTTGAAATGAGTATGTTATCAAATTTAGAAAGTCGGCGTTGGCATCGTTTGTACTTGATCTTTCCCATTTTAATTAGGATAATATTTTGTTTGTTCTGTTTTTTTTTTAAAAGTAATTTATTTGTTATATTTACTAAGGCCCAATTTCACATGTTCTATGTGAGAGCTATGGCTAACAGCTCAGAGCCGATTGCTGTTGCTCACGAGCCGAGAGCCGGTTGATGGCTCACGGCTCCCGAGTTGCGGCTCTCAGCTCAGAGCCGAGTGCTGTTGCTCACGAGCCGAGAGCCGGTTGATGGTTCACGGCTCCCGAGTTGCGGCTCTCAGCTCTGAACCAGAAGCTGTGGCTCTCGAGCTGTGAGACATTTAGTGCTCCCGGCTCTCGAACAGCGGCTCTCGGCTCTGGGCGAGAGCCGAAAAGAGGCAGAGCGCGCGGCTCGCTCGTGTGCAATTCCGAACCCTGCAATTTACTCTGTTGTTTGTTAGTTTCTGTTCCATATAGGGCTTTGTTGAAGATGTGAAATTGGCTATAAGAGAAATATATCGGTTCCAAAAGGTACCCTAAACATGCCCTTTTGTTGACCTATGTCCTATGTGTGGTGGAAGATGAAGGAGTACGACCACTTCCCATTAGTTGTCCTCCCCTCCCCATAATACGTATTAAATTTATTAAGCAACATCTGCTTTCTGAGAACCGTACATATTGATTATTATACTCTTTATCATTATAATCGGATAAGGATTGATCTGTTTCAAGTGTATTAAAGCAGTCTAAGTTAGCGTTGCTTTCAAAAAATTCAAACTCATCACCTCGAGTCCTAACACGAATAGCGACATCTTAGCGCATACGACCACCAAACCTTCGCGGGTTATGGCGTCGAAATCACATCGCATTTAAGGGCACGGAAAATATAGATTAAAACAGACTTCATTTGCAAAAATATCAATACCAACATACATGTTCTCCCTTTAATATTACTGTTTGTACATCAAAAAGATATTATTTACTCTTATATATAAACACTCGATCATATCGTATTGATATTTATACAGATGATACTACATATCGTGGTCTTTGTTTTCTGTGGGTTCATGCAAGTCTGGTAGTAGACTGCCAAGACGCAAGTCTGGTAGTAGACTGCCAAGACCTTTGCCTTTCAATGACTGTGGGTACCGACTCTTTCCGCCTCACAATTTTTATTTCTAGATTTTTGATTTCTAGATTAATTATTTATTTATATAATTATTTCTAAATAAAATTTATATTATTAATTGATAAGGGGGATTTTTGAAATCGATTTTTTTTTTAGTTTAGGGCGAATTTCTAAATTGTTTATCTAAATTTAAAAAAACACATTAAGGGCCGTTTTCTAATCTTCCACATAAAGCTATCTATCACATAAACCTAAATATATCATAGCAAATTCTTAGTTTATCTTACACATAGTAGCTATTTAGAAGATGAGAAATCAGCCCTTAGATCGTTTTACTAATTTCAATGGTAGCCGCCCTATTTGAAGACACCGTTTAAGGTAATTCTTTTCTAAATTCAAGGGTTAGTTTAAAAAAGTAAATTTCCCTAATTTAAAACAAAAATCTAGTTTCTAAAATTAAGAAATTATTTTCTAAAAAGGTCTACTTTTGGGTTTTCATTTTCTTAAAACCAGAAAACAAAAAAAAACTAGGAAATAGCTCAAAGCTTTCATAACACAATTTTTGCAATGTTGCTCAGATTCTGAACTTCAGAACAGGTTTAGGTTCAATTATTCTTCCACATTTGTTTTGGTTTAAGGTTCAGTTCACAGTTCGGTTCGGCTCACAGCCTATTTGCTGCACTGATTTAAAAAAAAAAGGTTCTTGAAAGTGTAAAAGAATCATTTTAAACCGTTCACTTTTCAAATCAGAAGTCTAAGCGATATGTTCCAAGCCAATCAAAATCTTTTTAAAATATTGCACCTTGAATTTAATTTTCAGACTTGCTTTCTGCATGTTCTCTCTTCTGAGTGCCCTTTCTTTCATTTCCTACAGTGAAGAAAATAGTGTTAAAAACTTGGGTTGGCCCTTTAAAAACAAATGAGCTTCAAATTTTCTAGCTGTCTTAGTAAGCTTCAATTTCTTAGAATTTGTATACCCGTTACTCGTAGAGTAAAAAGGGTATACTAAAGTCGTGCAAATGTATGTAACAGGCAGAAGGAAGCATCTCCGATATCATAAATTCTTCATCAGGATCAATAGCCGAGTCGATATAGCCATGTCCGTCTGTCCGTCCGTCCGTCCGTCTGTATGAACACCTAGATCTCAGAGACTAGAAGAGCTAGAGCAACCAAATTTTAGATGTAAGCTAGTAGGCAAGATCAAGCTTGTTTTAAATTTTGGCCACGCCCCCTCCCGCCCCCGCAATAAAAAATCTCCTACAATTTGTAAGCTATCGAGCTCAGATTTTGCAGTGTAGTGCATGTGGCCAATATGTACAATCTCACAAATTTTCATAAAGACTCGGATAATAAATGGCAGAGTTAAAAAAAACGTAGCATACTTATCTGAGCCGGATGGGGTTAATAAACACTAATTGCCTTGAGTAACGGGTATTTCGAAGTCGGGCAGGGCCGACTTTAGCTTACGCTCTCGTTTCTTCTCAGATTGAATTTGATGTGCTCAAAATTCAGTAAATTCACATGGGTTTTCAAAAACCGAAACATGAGAGACCGCGTCCTTAGAATGGCTAATTTCCCTAATGGCTTTAAGGGCTGTCAAAAAGTTGATGTCTTCCTCTCTCGTTTCTTTCAATCTACACTCTTCTCATTCTTCATGTTTCTATATATTTTTTGATCAGACTTTGGTCACTCTCTGGTCGCTCTTTTTGTGTAATCTAGTAAATTATGCTGGCTTGTTAACTGAAAAGCTCTTGACTCAAAATGTGTTGCCTACTTCTGTGCCATCCAAATTAGTTAATGCTCTGTTCATGTCGCTGATGTTACTCTGTCTTCCTGTCTTTGATTGTTGGTAATTTTTCACTGCATTTTACGCTAATTGAAATCGCAATCGAATTACATGACTGGTCGAACCAACAAACGAGCGGCTGACGAGATGCGAATAAAACCCAATGAAAATATAATCACATTTATGCAGTTTTTATGCCTGCAATGTAAATATTTTCGTTGTAAACACGAACCGTCGAGCAGGGCTTATGTGTGTGCCCGGCCGTCAACAACATCCCGTCAGCTGAATGGCTGCTGCTCCTGCCGGTGCCGGTGCTGAGTAACCATAACGCTGCATGACGCTGTTGTCCATTTTGTGTGGCAGAGCGTGGAGTCTGTCCTGCCGCGAGACGTCCTTTTTGGCTGCATTCAATTTCATTTCGAGTTCATTGAATTTGCGCTGATTTCTTCTCTTTGGTTTGCTTTTATACATATGAAAATTGCATTAATAACAAGAAAAATTGTGGCGTGAAATTGTATTAAAGCCAAATTCGTGTTTGCTCTATCAGCCGTGTGAGTGTGTGTGTGTGTTTGTGTGTGCACAGGATGCGCATACAAATATTTTTGATTTAATTCCATTTTGCAAAACCCAACCCATGGATAACACCCACTTGACTACGTAATTTAATAGTTTTTCAATAGCAACATAATTGGTTTTAGTTAATATTGACACACAGTCGCGTTCGCCCAGGCCCAGCTGTTGCATTATTAATGGCCAATGGAGAACTCCGTTTCCGGTCTTTGGCCAGTCAGTGAATTAATAGGCCACATTTCAACGGAAACGCGCTCGCTCGCCGTTTGTTTGACAATTATTTTCTATGATAAATGATGGCATGCTGCCTGCCTGCGTGATGCGTGCGCTGATGTCACGCTCTGATCATTAATAATGCAATTTTTTTTCTTGTCTCTATTTGCAGTTCAGCGAGCAAACGGCAAAACGGCAAAAGGTAAACAAAACCCCACTCACATTTATGGCCCAGGCGTGTCGAATTTGACAACCTTAACATATCAGAGACACATAATCTATCCCTTGGCATGGCTGATTAGCAGCCAGCCAGCCGGAGTCACGTCGTGCAGCGACCTTTCCAGTAAGCCAGTAGTAGAAGTCCACGAACTAAGTATAGAACTTTTAACGAAAACTGACAACCGCAATGACCAAAGTGTCATAAATCCATAACCAAGCGTCAACAACATCAACAAACATTTTGTATGACCCAGGCGACATGTGACGACGACGCTGAAAGCGACGCACAGTGGTTCGTGTGTTGCCAAAATCCATTTGTGGTTTGGTTTGTGGCGTTTGAAAACCGAAACCGTTGAATGCCATTTTCTGTGATTTAAGAATGATAGTGAAAATTTTGATCAAATGTTCAACGATTTAAAAGCAAATCAAGCGGCACAGCGGGGCTACGTAGTTGTACCGAGACATGGGTCTATTTATATATCAAAATTGCAATTTTAAAGATCAGCAACCAAAAATAATTTTGTAGTTTTTTGTATACTTTTACTATCGACCTTTAATTTTTTCAACTGTTCTTAACATCTTTATCACATGGCTTTTCGACGACAACAATCCATTGAAAAAACTAATTCAAAAGATGTTAGATACGGCATTCTTAGCTAGGGCGTGATCTTTTAATATCCTTTAATCAAAATTGTCCAGAAGTTTGTAAGGAATCATCTCCCACCACATAAAGTATATATTTCCTTGACCAGCACAATAAGCCAAATTGATTGACATGTCTTCTGCAATCGCCCGCCAATGTCTTAAAATTGCCTTACAGAGGGTATATTGAAATTGTCCAGATGTTTGTAACGCATAGAAGGAAGCATTTCCGACCACATAAAGTATATATATTCTTGATCAGCATGACGAGCTAGGTCGATATAGCCATGCCCGTCTGTTTCTATGCTATCTCCTGCGTCAGTTTTAAAGCTATCGCCACCAAACTTTGCGCGAAGTTTTCTGGTATAAATACGCTGCACATTTGTCGGAACCGGCCGGATCGGATGATTATAACATATAGCTGCCATAGGAACGATCGTTTGAAAAACTAGTTCTAGTGAGAAAAACTTTTTTCTTTTTAATGCAAACGTCCAAACTTCGTATTTACGTAGTTTTTAAAGGTTCTCCATTATTCTGCCATATTTGGTCGAAATCGGACATCTACACCCAGAAAAAAGTAGAACGAATAACTTAAGAACAATCGCTCTTGAAAAAATATTTATTCGTTCTTAAATTTTCAAGAATTTCGGTCTTGAAATCGAGCTAAATTCGTTCTCAGCTTGGTGCTTTTAGGCGAGGGGAGTGAGGTACAGAAACTGAGAGAGGAGAGCAAGCACATTTGAGAGAATAGAGAGAATAGCGTTGAAGCTGCTCTTACAGTTTTGTATTTTATGGGAGAGGGGTGTGGGGAAGCTATCGAGTGGAGAGCGTAATGGATTTTTGCATTCATGTTGCTTTGGAATTCCCAACCTGTTATGGCATTGCTGGCATGGAGAGACCTCTGTTCCACTGATAGTTGACACAGAAGGACTGATGCTGCTTTGAGGTGTGTATTCCTCAAGCCGGCTAAAAGTTGCAACATGGCTCAACAATTAGTTTTCCATGAAATAAATTTAAACAAAATGGAAATATTAACTGATATTGAATTGTTGTATGGTTGGAATCTGTGAAGCTCTTGATTTAAGAGCAAACGACCTTACTCTTGATTGTGATGAGCTCTTGATAATAGGAAGAACATTCTCGGCTTTTGACAATGCTGTATGCCCTTGATTCAAAATTGATCAATCTTGAATTTGAGTATGTTTAGCACTTGATCCAAGAACTCTTCTGCTTGATTTGAGACTGATTCGTACTTGGATCAAGTATTGAAGCTCTTGGATTAAGAAAACCGGGATCAAAAATTCATACTTGGATCAAGAATTTCGCTCTTGGATCGAGAATTTTCACTCTTATCGAACTATTGATCTCGAAAATTCTTGATCCAAGTATGAAAATCTCTATTTTTCTCTGAGTGTATATAGTATAGCTGTCATACAAAAGTAGAGTCTGAAAAGTAGTCTTATTGAGAAAAAGTAGTTTGTTATCAGTGGATATGTTTTTCAAATAAGTTAAAAAGTGTGCTGAAAGAGTATCGGACTTCGGCCGAGCCGAAGTTAACTTTCCTCTACTTTTTTTAATTGATAATTGTTTTCTCGTCTTCTATTGGACACTATTGTCAATTTTCTGAAGTTCTTCTTTACCTTAATTCAATCTTAGCCTGGAGAGTTTTTTTTTTTTGCTTATATAATATGATAAATAAGGTTTGTACGTATACGTATTCTGGTACGTATTCGCTTCTAACCGACATTCTCTGATTTCGAAGGGTATTCCTTTTGGGAACACCTGTAAACGAATCCTGCAAATCCGTCAGTATAAATTTTGGACATTCTTCTATGTATTTAAAAGATATTCAAATCGATTATAGGAGTATACATAGTTATAGTTTCCAAAGTATTCGAAGTTACTTTACGAAAGTAATCATAATATTTCATAATGAGTCTTTATGAACCACTGAACCGAACCAGTACTAACCAGCACTAATTTTCGAATTTTTCCCCGAAGTGGGAATATAATGAAGATAACTTAAACTCGACTTTTTAATGCCTTTTCGTAAATTCTGATTGCTTTTTAATTGATTTGAAAACAAAAGTGCCATAGTTTTAGGTTTTACCATGCGATTTTGCCTGAGTGTAGTTTGAGTGAGAAAAAATGTTATGCTCTTTACCAAAGGTACACAGAGAATAATAAGTTTGATAGAAGGAAGCATCTGCGACCCTATAAAGTTTATATATTCTCGATCAGCATCAACAGCAGAGTCGATATAGCCATGTCTGTCCGTATGAACGAGCTTGTATGGGACAAAAACTTCTTATATTTACAGCCAGATCCAGTTTATTTTCCATTTTCATCCCCACAATTATATATATAGAAGGTTCGTAACTTCTAGACATATCTAGTAATTGGTTTTATTTAGCGAGTCGCCAAGGAATGGTGAAGATCGGATGAGCGATAGTCAAGTTTTAGGGAAGGCAAGCATTTTTGATGGGCAGCACTGCCTGTAACAGCGATGGGCAGCACTTAACACAGTTTTTTTTTTTTTTTTTTGTAAAATACAGAGTATGATATAATCGGGTTTGACCTACTTTCTTACTTGTTTATTTTTGGAATATTTCTATATTTTGTTGTAAAACGAAATAATGCAATAGAAGCATAGCTTCTGCAGCGAAGTTTTGTTTGCGTATAACTTGACCATCGAATGTGTGGCATTCGCGTAGACAGGCAATCAAACAAATAAGTTTTCGCCGATCTCGACGATTTCAACGATTTCCTTGATAAATAAATGTCCCTTTCGCGCGTCCGGGTTTCACGACCATAGGTTCTTTTTGCATGTCTCGTGTTTTTTTAGTTCAAATATTTTAAGCGAATTTCTTTCCGATACTGCGCTTTTTCCATTAAATGTGTCACAAGCACATGTGACATAAAAAACGGAAAAAAAAAATCCGGCTGCATTTTTACGTAGCATACCTTAATGGGTTGTATAATAAACTCACACGTACAAAAAAATGTCCCCCCCATTCGAAATGAGGTTTGAACTTCGCTCCCAAATGAGAGTTTCCGTTTCTTTTCAGCTGTCAGGAAGTAGACAAATTGAACACAAGTGTCCCCCTCAATTAGCCAGCATTCAAGTATGTCCGCATGGCATACAATTGCAACGCATCGCATATTTACCATTAATCTTAAATTATTTAAACAATCGATTCACACTGTGCAGCATCGGGAAGTTGTGTGGGTCATGTCAACTTGCCGGGCAATGAACTAAATCACCCCTGCCGCCTCAATCGTGGAATAAATTGGGCTGGGGTAGTTGGTTAGGGTTGACATCCCTAGACAGGCTGCTGGCCAAAAGCTCTCATGTCAACCGCAGGCAGACGGATTGACGATGGCGGACGGGTCGTGGTCCTGGTTCCACTCGAAACTCGTCTCGCGTCGGCTAGATAAAATGAAGTATTTCGCTATAGTGTGTGCGGGATGCTTTTCAAACAGTAGCAGCGACAACAACAACAACAACAACAACTTAACATCGACAACAATATTGTTTGTGTCTGTGTCGAAGTTTATCGATAAGTCGACGTTCTCTGAAGGAATCGCAGCTGCCGCGCCTCACTGGCAAAAACAATGGCGCATAAATTTCATTTCTTCCGCCCCGTTGCCGTCGACTGTGCTGCCCCATAAAAAATAATAAAAATATATTAAATTTATACATACTTACACATAAGATCGCTATGAATTCATAAATTTTCGCCGAGCTGCCGCCGCATCCGCAGCCGTAGCCACAACCACAGCATAACAACGGCATTGACAGTTAAATGAATGACTCCGGGGGTTGGCTGGTTGGAGAGGAGAGGCTGTGCCTGCAGAGACTCCGCGGCTCCTCCTCCATTTTGCGCACTATGTTTTGTTTACTCGGGGCAAATTTATGCAAATCTGTTAAAGTTTTGCCGTCATCGGAAAAGTTGCCGCCGTCAGTGCCGCTGCATAGTTTTATACTCTTTGAATTTATTGAGGGGTTTTTTTTTTGTGCCCAGGGTATATTCAATTTGTGGGTAGAAGTGGTTGTCTGTAGTCGAGTTATGCAGTTTTAAAGTTACAAAGTCTGAGGACACAAATTTGTGAAGCAATCTGTTTTTTTTTAGTATGCAATAATCGTATATTCTGTCAGTTGCTTTGTACGGAGATACAAAGTACTCAACGTCTCTTGAAGCGAACAGGACTGCCATGAAGAGAGTTAGTTAAACTCATATTTTCAATCTCGTTCTGTTGGCCGGCACTGATTTAGGTTTTGACTCAGCAAGAACTCACTACACTGTAGTATCCTTCCTGGAGAATCGGTTTATAGCAGGAAAAGAGTCTGCGAACAAACCGGATAGACTAGATAGAACTTTTGATAGAAACTATAACGATAATTTGCCCATGACAAACTAGAAGCAATATTTAATTGGGATATTTCACTTCAATTAAATTTTCAATTGGGATTTTTTACATCCCGTTATTATTTAATTGCTATTTTTCACTTGAATTACACTTTCAACTGGGGTTTTGAATATTTGAAATAATTCTATGGAAAAAAATTGTAATCAGTATTCTCAGCTCTGCATCTTGGTAGAAATGATTTCATAATTCAACCAGATGGTTGAAAGGTTCAGGCTTTATTATTACCACCATTCGAACCATTCTTCTCACAATATTAATCAAATTAAACGCAGAGAGTCAGTTAAGCCCGACTTTAATATATTCTGTACCTCCAAAATTTGGTTTTATGGTGGATAAAAAAAAATACACAACACCTCAAAGCAGCATCAGTCTTTGCCTGTCAACTGTCACTCGAACAGCCGTCTCTCCATGCCAGTAATGTCAAAAATGGTTGGGAATTCCAAAGCAACAATCGATTGTGCTCTCCGCTAGATAGCTTCCCCATACCTCAATCTCCCATAAATAACATAACTGAGAGAGCGAGTGCAACGCTGTGTTCTCTCAAATGTTCTTGCTCTCCTTTCTGTTTCTTTACCTCACTCCCCTTACCACAAAACAATATACTGAGAACGAATTTAGCTCGAAAATTCAAGAAATTATATATTTTTTTAAGAGCGTTCGTTCTTAAGTTATTCGTTCTACTTTTCTCTGGGTGTAGACGCAGCTGGCAGAAGAAATAATCATACAGCCATGCTCCGGCTTTCACGTATTTTTGCGAATTACGATTTCATCAAATTCGTACGATTTCAATTTAGAGAGCTCCGAAATTCGCCAGTTTTGTTCATCGATAATGTTCCATTCCCAACTTGTTTTGTGTCATTTCACATAACAAAAACAGCTAATGAGCGCCACTACTCATGCTATCGATAGTCATATATCGATATATATATACCATGGCCAAATCGCAAATTGTTGTTTTTGTGAGCAGTTTTCCATCTCGCTCAATTTTGGGTGTCTCTATTAAATAATTGATTAAAATATTGCCTTAATGCGAATTGAGTGGGAGAGTCCGTAAGACAAATCTAAAAAGCTTAGAGAACTGAATAAAAATAGTTCCGTGGGCTGTCTGTTTGTGCATCAACCTTTATTTTGCATTTACTTTTCATTTCACGGACTCAGATGTCGCCGTTTTAAAAACGGCAAAACTTTGGTGATCAAATCGCAAAGTTTTTGCGAAAGCGAAAATGGGAGCATGGCTGATAGAACATATTTTAAAAATATGGCAAATATAAAAAATTATAGTTTTTCGATCAAAGTTGAAAAATTGTAAAAATGGTATGCGATATACCTGGTGAAACACCCAGCAAACAGTATTTTTTTGTGTGTTATACACTTAATAAGTACTTCAATCAATAGAATCCAAAATAAGGACGATAAGCTATTTTGCTTTCAGGATATAATACCTGAAATTTGGCCAAAATACCAAAAAATAGTGTGTTTAGACCCTTAAAAATTGGTCTACTTTGAAAGGTTATATCTGCTTGACTAAAAATCTGATTTGAAATCGTTAATTAATTTCCTATAACATGAGTTTATTCAAGTTCAAATTTTTGGATTTTTTGAACCTTGTTTGTTCTACGTGCGCCACTGTGCGACGTTCCTCTGATCTTTACCATTTTTTGGCGGAACCATATATAATGTTGATTTCTAAGAGAGATATAACGATTTTTCCAAATCTGAAGCACATGGAAATTATTAAAATATCACTTACACTTAAGTAAATTTCCATTTGGTAGTTAATGAAATATAACTTCATTTATTTCTTTTGTTGTGAATGTTTTTCTGTAATATATTATTAAATTTTTGGGTTTCTTAGTGGGTTCTATAGTTTTTCTAAAACCGAACCCAAATTTTAGATTCGAAACGGGTTCAGTTTAATTATTGTAAATCTAATAAAAAGGTCTTGTTGAAATAAAAGTGCAACAAAAGTCGGTTTTCCAGGCTTGCAGCCCTACGTCCAAGACAAATGGCCAAATACCAATTTTAGATGTGAAATAATAAAGCCTTATCCTAACTTGGCCATCTGCTGCTGTAAATCCCAATTTATCCTACAACTTTCCGTAGGGTATCAAGTGGTTAACATAAATCAGTTTGTTTTTAACCAAGTTGTTGTTGCTGCTGCGGCTGCCGCTGCCGCCTTACTTTAATATAATAAATATAATAAGATTCAGAGATTTGCCCACACTCTCTCGTGCCTATACAAGTGTGCGTACAATAGTTTTACCATCTTTGTTGTTCTTGTTGTTGTGGTTGATGCTTCTGCCGTTGACACCGAGTCCGTTGCCGGTCTAAGGGCAGTTCCATAATGTTTTTATGCTTCTGGCGTGTGTTTGAGCTGTGTCGTAGTTTTGCCGAATAGCTTCATATTTATGCAAAGTTATGCGGCTTAACAGATAAGTCAGAAGTTTTTCCTCTCTGACAACGGTGCGACTCAGGCAGGAACAGGAACAGGAAGAGGATATCGATGCCCAGAGAAGAAAAGTTGATGTTGATTTGCATGTCCAAGTACAGATTGTGGTGTCCTTTTCAGAATGGACAAGCAGCTTTGCCTAGCATACATATTTATATGGTTGTGTGCTCACTTTTTATACGAAAATTTAGGGCAAACTTGCTCCTGCAAAAGCAAAAGCAGCCCCGACCATCTGCCACTTTAGTTAATTCCAAATTATATTAAAAACTTTCAGCTCTGTTCCTTTAACAGACTTTTTCATTATCTCAGAGCCAACAAAGCGAGAGCGCGCCCTCGTTCTTGGCAAAGGAAAAATATGAAAAATTGCTAACAAACTAGCGTACCCTTCACCACTCTCAGCTCAACTCTTGGCCAAAGGCAGTGTGCGTCGTCCAACGGTATTTGCATTGTGCTGCTTGTTGCTCCCACGAGCTGTAGCTCGAATTACTCATTCTCCATTCCACCTCCATTATGGCTAAAGGCGTGGCCCTGTGCTTTGTAATTCGGCGCTGGGCCACAGTAATCTTTGGCATTAGTTGCAGAGCGGAGTTCATTTGCTCCAATGTGCAGTGTTTTGGCTCACTTTGCTCGACTGCCTCTCGACTGCGCGCTTGGCTTGTCCTGTCGAAGTGAAAAAAAAAAAAAAACCAAACTGCAACGTGACACTTGGGCGCTCATTTAATTTGGCCAAGCAGCCGCAACGCTCTCAACTTTCGCTGGCCTGGGCGCAAACAAAGCAAAAGAATGGCTACCTAAACAGCGGCAGCAGGAGCAAGGACTACGTGCTGCTGCACAGGTTGGGCCTCTGCCCAACCCTAACTAACATTGATTTGGCACACCTTGCCGGTACACTCGAAAAAATCTAGCTAGTAATATGGCAGAGTTTTTCTTTTACCATTAATGTTACCTTCAGCAGTTCAACTGAGCGCTGCCCTAAAAAGTAGGCAATCAATTTTCAATGTAAATATCGAAGTTAATGTCGTTTAAATCCGAGCACATTTTGCTATTCACATCGTCAAAAGCTAAGCGCATGCCGAGGCTTGGCCCAAACAGCGAGCGAGCGGTCGATGGGGGCAGGGCACAGCTAGTTTCACACTTTCACATTTGAGCCTTAATTTTTTTTCACAAAACTTAATTAAAACCACTTCGAAAAAAATTCCATACATGGCTTCAAGTCTTGTAGAGTATATTATACGCTGTATACTCCGATTCAATGAAAAACAAATGCAATACCACAGATCCCTTAGTTAACACTTTGTTATAAAAAAAAGTGATACCTAATGTATTTGATTCGACAAGTACTTTTTTTTTTCCTTTTATTTGTTTATTTGTGTTGTGAGTGTATTGTGCAGCATATTTGTAATAATCTTTACAGAGACAAATGGTTATTTATTACAGAATTAGAAAGAAAGAATGTGTTAAAAAAAAGTGAGAAAACTTATTGTAAAGAAGAAACATTACGGCAGAGTAAAATGTTTTAGGTATCCGGAGATCAATTAATCAAAGTCTATGCTCTTATTCTGGGAGGTGTCTGTTCGGATCTCAATATAAGCATTGGACGGCGAAAATTAGAATTGGTTTCTGCAAATAATTCACTTTGTCTTGATATGATTGGTAGTGCGAAGTCCACACACGAGACATGCATTCAAGATATTGCCCAACTAGAGACACAAGCCACTGATAAGTAGCATATTGATATTTATATTCATACGACCCTCATTTGATAAAGCCAAAAGCAGAGCTGCAAACCGGTTTTGAACCTTGAACCGAACCTCTTTAGAAATTAAAGCTGAACCCGAGCCTGTTCCGAACCCAAAATTTCGGTTCGGTTCAACAAAACTGACACAAAAATTTAACCTGTCTACCGACTTCATCTGTTATTAAGTGCGACTGACTCCTATAATGGGCAGGAGAGCGGAAAAAAAATATGGCAAAATGACTAGATTTCCTTATAAAATCCTTTTTAAAGCTCCTCGTCTCTAAAGCTCCTTGAATAATTCTCAAAAGCAAGAGTCTAACATTATTTTGGTAATATTTTTCTATGAAATCCACGAAATGGATTTTCACTAAACTGTTAATAATATGTTGAATATTTCTATGTTTTCTATCAACCAATTCTGACCCAAAAACCACTCGGTTCCCATACAATTTGGAAAGTTTTTAAATCGAATGCTGTTTTTAAAACACATAGAAGACAAAAATAAAGCATGGACTGAACCAAGGTTCGAACCAGAACCTTCTCCTAAAAACCTCGAACCTTAAATTTCCGAACCTTAACCATTCGATAATTTGGGTTCGAACCAGTGTACCGGAAATCCGAACAATTTATTTGGTTTGCAGCTCTGGCCAAAAGCATCTATAGCTTTATTTGCAAAAATAAGACTACTTTTCGGACTCTACTTTTGTATGACACTGACGAGCAAAACTGTAACACGAGTTCAACCCGTTGTATTGATTGAAGGAATAATGCGTAAGGAACAATATCTGAGCATTCTGCAACAGAATCTAAGAGGAGTCATAGAAAATATGGGTCTTGCTGTTGGAAAATGCCTATTTTTAACAAGACAATGACGCGAAGCACACGTCACATTTGGTGAAAAATTAGATGTTCAAGCAAAAATTCCAGTCCATGAAGTGGCCACCGCAATCTCCAGACATGAACCCAATTGAAAATCTATGGAGCCATTTCAAATCCCAGCTTGCGAAATATGCGGTCCCTCTAAGTGGAATGGTGGAGCTGTGGGAGAGGCCCAAGGACGTCTGGACGACGCTATTCCTCCATAAATTGTGCGACGCTACACCCAAAGTATGCCAAATCGGATAGAGGAACTAAAGAAATCAAAAGGGCTGTGCACCCATTACTAAAAATATTTTAATAAAAATATTTTCTAAAAAATAACCAATCAGAAAATACAGACAGTTGAAGTGAGAATATTGAACTCGTGTTACAGTTTTGCTTGTCAGTGTCCGATTTCGACCAAATTTGGCAGAATAATCGAGAAGCATTAAAAACTAGTATATACGGAGTTTGGAGACGTTTGCATTAAAAACAAAAAAGTTTTTCTCACTAGAACTGGTTTTTCGACCGATCGTTCCTATGGCAACTATATGTTAAAGTTATCCGATCTGGCCGGTTCCAGCAAATGTGCAGCGTATTTGTACCGGAAGACTTCGTGCAAAGTTTGGTGGCGACAGCTTTAAAACTGACGGAGGAGACAGCATAGAAACAGACGGACGGACAGACGGACATGGCTAAATCAACTCAGCTCGCCATGCTGATCAAGAATATATATGCTATATGTGGTCGGAAATGCTTCCTTCTATGCGCTACAAACATCTGGACAATTCTGATACACCCTCTACAAGGGTATAAAGCAGGGATGCAAACCGGTTCTGAACCGAACCGGTTTTGAACCGAACCGCTTATTCCAGCCGGTGAACCGAACCGCAAACCGAACCGGATTCCTTTCAGAATTGCTGAACCCAACCGAAAACCACAAATAAAACCGGTTCGGTTCAGTTCTCTGACTGAAATCATGCCTAAAATCAACTAAGGTCATGACGAAGTAGGACATGTCAGAGTAAAATCCATGGCTAAAATTCATAAAAATGATGTCATGAATTCAGGACCAGCCCTTTCATTTCAGAGCTGATTCAGCTATGATTCAGTTCTGAGGCTAACTTAAGGGATATGATAAATAGAATAATTACGATGCATAGTAGGAATGCGACATAATAAGCATTGGACATTCTTCTAAGGATTTTAAAAATATTTAAATGGATTATAGGAATTAATTTTAAAAAGTGTTCGACAAGTCACATTACTACAACAATCATAATATTTCATAATGTGCCTTTGTGAACCACTGAACCGAACCGAAACCGCGGTTCAGCTAGCTCCAAAAACCATGTAATGAACCGAACCGGCGGTTCAGAAACTGTATGAACCACTGAACCGAACCAGTCCTTATTTTCGAGTGGTTTGCATCCCTGGTATAAAGTCATCTCGATCCACAAATATGACCTGCCGCTACCCTTAGCTTTGAGAAATTGGGGCTTAGTTCAAAAAAACATTAATTTTTAATGTTTCCGGCAAACATTTTGTCGTGTTTCCTATCTGGAAACTGAAATAGATTAGAGAAATCGGTCTTGATATTGAGTCCATGGTTGCACCTTTAACTCCAAAACAAAATATGAGTAGTTTAGTCCAGCGATGCCCATGCTTTAACCAGCGATGTTCACCCATAGCCCCCATGGGCCGAACACTTTAGGCAATTCATGCCGAATGCT
The DNA here is from genome assembly GCA_035044965.1 of Lordiphosa andalusiaca. NCBI lineage: Eukaryota > Metazoa > Arthropoda > Insecta > Diptera > Drosophilidae > Lordiphosa > Lordiphosa andalusiaca. The sequence continues at coordinate 213,097 of JAWNNM010002188.1, read as the reverse complement.
TGCCGAAGTAATGCTTCAGTGAGTGTCAGAGAGAGAGACAGAGAACTACAGAGAGCCTCTCTTCTTGAACATCGCTGCTTTATACGCTTTATGCGCCAATGTTGTTGTAATGCGCGAACGCGTCAGCCATGCGCATAGGGCTGACGCATAGTTGTAGGCATATACTGGCTGCTCTTGCGGAATTAAAGGCAACAACAATACGCTGTTGTTGGTTCTCAAAAAGAAAATGTAAGCGATGTGAACTGAACTAATTTATTGATACATTTACACTAAAAGTGTCATTTGACATTCTCTCATGTTGCAAACGTGTCACTTGATAAGCTATTTAAATTGAAAACATGACAACATGATGGCCAACTAGATTATCATGTCTTCATGTGTCGAACAGTGTGAAGGCAGCGTGATTAAAGTTTCAGAAAATGTGTTAAATTTGTAAAGCTAGCTTCTTCACAATTTCTCTGATTTCGTGTTGTCACCTGTGTGTGTTCCTTTCGTTTCCTCCAGTTTCTTTCCGTGTACTTTTAGGGCTTGGAGGGTCGACTTCCTCCATTTCCTGGCTGGGCCTGGCACTTGACTGACCTCTTAAATTCATTTAATGTTTAGTTAGGTCGGGTTTAGCCCTGCCCCCTGCACCCCCTTACGACCCGTGTCAGGCGACAGTTCGGGCCAGGTGGTCGGGGCCGCTGAATTAATGGCCAGGCTGGCTGAAGTGCTCTAAATTTTCATTTTCGCTTATATATATTTTTAATGAGTTTCTGCCCTGCAGTTTTCGAATGAAGTGTGCTCGAAATGTAATTATGCGACTCGCTGTGCCTTTAAATTTTAAACATCTTTATGGATTTTTATTTAATAAACTCACTTTGTAGAGTCCTCCCTCCGCTCCGCTCCGCTCCGCTCCGCTCCGCTCCGCTGCTCTTCCCGTGTTCATAAAAAAATGCAATTAAATACTTTGGGGCTATTAAAAAATAAAAGTTCTTTTTGCACCATGCAGAAAATGCCGCCCGAAAGCATGCAACACGAATGAGAGTGAGAGTGAGAGTGCAGTCGGGGCGGTTCTGTTGCATTGGCCATCATCCTCCTGGTGTGACCTAATAAAAAAATTATGCCAAACGAAAGCGAAAGAAGCGAAAGGGGTGAACACATTTGGTACAACTGGCAGCGGCCGGCGGAAATGGGCGTGCAAGCGAGATAAATGCTGGTGGTCGATATGCACTCTCAGCACTTATGAGATATTAAGTTGAAAACTTACCACCCCGCCCCTCCCCCGCACACCCGCACAACCTTAACCTCAAGTTAAATTGAGCAAAATAATGCGGTCAATTTATAACGACGAACAGACTGCCGCCGTCTCCCCTATTGAGCAAGGGGGGGAGGTGGGGAATATTGGCCAGCTCTGCATATACTGCATACCGAGCATGCAGCATACCCCTTCGCCTTCGCCGCCCACCACTTGCCACACACCAAGGACCAGTGTCAGAGGCAGCTTAAACAAAAGGAAGTGCTCTGGCTGCTACTTTGTCAGTTTAACTTGTTGTTGGTCGGTCAGAGGCAGCAGGCGGAGAGCATCTCTTCCGGCTGGCAGTGTCCGCCTGCTGGTGTCATTTGGCTGTCTCTTTGGTGGCACGCAAGTTTGCGAAATTATGGCATCGGAGCTGCATGCGCCATCCAATTTATAAGGTTAAAATTATTATGGCTCTTGCCCGGATTCGATGGCAGCGGCGGCGGATGCTGGTTTGGTACGTGACCTGCTATTGAAAGTGCAAGTGACTTTGGTTGCTATTGGCAAATGACCCAATTTATGAACCGCATTCCGGTCAACGGCTGCGCCAAACGAAAGGGCCTGAGCGACGGGGGCAGCACACACACACACACACGACACGACACGGACATGGCTCCAATTCGGTTCCATGACATTCGGGTTTCACTTTTTAATGAGCCTGATGGCCAATGGAGTAAGTGAAATGCGAAAGTGGTTAAGTGAAATTTACGGAAAATTAGAGGTAAATTCGATTTGCAATTAGAATGCAAAATTTGTTGAAAGTAGGTCAGGAAATATGAGTTTGGCTGGCATCCCCAAATGCATTGGCGTGCAATTTGATGTTGTTTTTGGCATACCAATTGGCTGGCTAAAGCGCAAGGAAAGACACAGTTGCGCATTGAAATACCAATTGAAAACTGTTGTCAAAATTTGTACAAATTTGTCACGAACTCAATCTTTTCTAAATGAACTGAACTGAACTGAACTAATCTGGAAAAGAGACTGATTTATAATCAAATTAATATTTATTTTGATAGGAAACTTCTAGTGCCGTGGCTCTTGAAACATTCCACTAAAACAGCGGAAAATTGTAGAAAATTGTTGCGGAAACGAAACCACTTTTCAGGCCACATTAAAATATCAGATCAAATTAATCCCGACCTGTACCAGGATTTTAAAATGGTTTACGTTCTCTCCGAACAGGTAGTTTGTTTCGGATCAAGCAGGAACACCCATTTTTATACCCTTCCAAAGGGTATTATAATTTTGCCCAGAAGTTTGCAACGCATAGAAATATTAATTTCCGACCCCATAAACTATATATATTCTTGATCAGGGTGACGAGCTGAGTCGATTGAGCTTTGTTCGTCCTTCTGTCTGTTTCAACGCGAACTAGTCTCTCAGTTTTAAAACTATCGAGCTGAATTTTTGCACAGAGTCTTCTTTTCGCTGCACACTACTAATATGTCGAAGCCGACCGGATCGGATGACTATATCTCATAGCTCCCATAGGAATAATCGGTCGGAAAACTAGTTTTAGTATGAAATACTTTTTTCTTTTGAATGGAAACGTCTCCAAACTTTGTAATCGTAAGTTTTCTATGTTTTTTTTTACAATTCTACTAAGTTTTATTAAAATCGGACAACTATATGGTATAGCTGCCATACAAAAGATAGGTCTGAAAAACAGTCTAAGCTAGAAAAACTTTTTTGTCTATAATGGTAGCATCCTTGAAGTTTGTATTTGTTTGTTTCACATGCTTTTTCATAATTTTACAAATTTTTGGCCAAATCGGATGACTGTATCATGTAGCTCCCATACGAACGATCAGTCGGAAAATGGGAAAAATAGTGTGTTTTGAAAATATTTAAGCTTTCACTTGGTATAAAAGGTATAAAAACTTCGGCACAGACGAAGTTAGCTTAGCTTTCTCGTTTAGTAACTATTTGTAAAAGCCAGCTACAAACTGCAGGTTTACTTAGTAGAAAGGTCACAGAAAAACCAGTCACAAAACGCAAAGATCGGTGTTGTTGTTGTATGAACCTAAACATTAAATGGTTTTAAACAACTTAAAAACCCCCGTTTGAATGCATTTAAGCAGACAATATTTTTGGTAACCGTTAAAAGCAGCGGGAATAGTATCTCACACACTAAAAACGGCAAGGCCATGGGGACGCACACACACAAAGGCGACTGTCTGTTTCTACGCTGCCTCTCGATGTTTTTGCGCGCATTCTGTTTTGGAATTCCTAAACGGCTATGGCACCGCTGGCATGAAGAGACTTCTAAGAAGCATTCAGTTGGTAGGCAGTGATCGCTGATGATAAAGGGTGGTTCCTCTTGAAACAGCTGTATGATCTACCAGCCTCGTTTGTGGTGTTGTGCGAAAGCCGGTTAAGAACTGCAGGTTTCTTTTTAAAATACTAAAAATTTTGGTAAAAAAAAATGCTGAAAACTTGTATTTTTGTCCCCGTCAACATTTTGCGAACTTTCTTTTTGCATTTTTTGGGTATTCTAGTTCGAGCTGTAGCGACATTCAATTTTTGTTATTTTCTTCTGATAACTAGAATGGCCGACATCGGAATAATAATCGATGTAGAAAATTTATTAATATATAATAGAAAACAAAATGGAATTTTAAACATTTTTTTCTCTTGATTTTTCAGAAAGCCCAAACTTTGCTTTTCTAGACTAGAATATTTCTTTGAAACGCCATTCGATTGGGAATTAATTCAGAGTAGAAACCCCATAATATCCCCATATCCCTTTAATACACCATTTGATTGGGAATTATTTAAGAATAGAATCCCCATAATATTACCCAGTATATTTTTCTATGCCAGGTTCTACCGGAAGCAAGCCATCAGGCGACTGGCTTGGCACAGTACTCCCTGACCCTTATACAAATATATATCAGATTTCTGAGTTAAATAGTCCGCTAAGGATTAACATCCAATCCGCACAGCATTACCAGAGTGTGTACCTTAAATGACGGCCATCCGCCAAAGTGAGAAAATGCCAACTGTTAAAAGTTCCTTTCTAATTTTCCATCCTACACTTGACTCGACACCCTCGACACGAAAGCTTTTAGCACTTGCTTACAAAATTCGTCATAATTATTTAATACATATTATTAATAGACCCCGCCCGCCGCCCCGTAATGCCGCTGTGGTTAATATATACATATTTACATTTGCAAGGTCAGAGAGCAGTCCAAAGCTTTTGCTAATTGCCACAACCCAAATCAAAAGGCTAGTCCCTGTTGGGACCCCTTCAAATGACATAAAATATTTACACGTCAAGTGTCGCGAGGAGTCCTTTGGCCCAAAGTATACAACAAACACGCAATAAGGGACTGTAAAGCGAGGCAAATTGTTTATTTTTAGCACGTTTATAAGGCCATCAGAAAAGGTTAAGTCAGCGCTAAACTCATGAATATGACAGAATTTCGGATTGGGCCACAATTTGCATAATTAATTTGGATCCCTTTTGTGTTTCGGGCTACGAATAAATGCCACAAAAACGAGTTCAAAGAAGCGCATCCGAGTTATTTATGCGTAAACACGCGCCTTTGACATAGAAATTTGTTAGCGGCAAATGTCAACAATGCGAATTGCGGCCAAAGTTAAATATTTGGCATTGGGGCGACCTGAAGCGGCGACTCGACCCGACCCGACGACCTCTGGCTGAACGCAAGCCTTTCTGACCACACAAGACACGACGTCTAAATAAATTGCTGTCATTTTAAAAAATTTCCCCAAGGTGGAAGTGAACCGGGAATGGGAGCATGGGGCTGAAGGGGAAGGTCGTTCGTCCATGTGTTGACTTAAGCTTAAAATCAAACCATTTGTCAGGCAGCAGCAGCAGCAGCAGACAAGACAGCGTTGCATGTATTACACACACACATGCACATGCACATGCACATGCACACCCGGGAATGTTGCGTGTGTGTGTGTGTATGTGATGCATGACTGCAATTTGGTTGCCTGACTGCTAGGCTGGTGCACTTTAACCGCAACATACGAGTATAATATTTCAAGCATGATTTCTTATACAGCTTTACAGCTCTGTCGTCCCTCCACGTACTCCCCTCCACCTCCACATTGACCCTCAAATGCAGGACTGCAGCTGGGCTGGATGGCCACGACGGCTCTGGGTCAAAGCGAAAGTGGCACAATTTGGGTGGAAATTTGTGAGGTATCTAGGTTACTGTGACAGAGTCACCGTGGTTGTTGTCCTAGCTGGTAGCGCTTGTTGTGCAGCCTGGCCTACAGCACACACACACACAATCACACACACACACTTACAGTTTCCGTACGGCAGCAGACCCAAATAAACATTTCAGGCGCTCGGACTCACGTGCTTCGAGAGACTGAACTTGTGCGCCATTTTTATTGCCGCGTTGCTTTTGCACCATTGTTTTGTCCGTCCATGTACATAGTTTCCCCTCCCCTCACTCACTCCCTCTTTGCTTTCGTTTTTGTTGATGTTTTTACTTTCGCAAGATTCTCTGGCTCGGCGCACAGCAATTTCCAGTTTCTGTTTATCTGTTTACTTGCCGCCGTCTCCGCCTCCTCTTACACCTTACCTCTCCCACAGAAATCTCACGGACTTTGGCTTTTTGTTTATCTCAGTTCTTAAACTCTTTGCGTGCAAATGTTATAAAAAGGGTAAGAACTTTAAAATAAACTTGGTAACTTCTTGAACCAATTAATTGCAATTTCATGCGTAATTAATTTGAGCTGCATAACGTGCTTGTAACTTTTTCGTCTTAAGAGGTTGGAAATTAAGCTGTTAACAATCAAATTTTGTTTGCATGAAAGTTTTCATGAAGCTATTAGAACTGAGAAATATGTGGAAGTGATTAAAACGTTTGGTTGAGCTATTGGACAGATCAGATGGAACGAACACTAAGTAGTCTTAGGGTGTAGGTGTTCTTAAATAACCCTTTAGTTTTGTTGTAAGCTTTGGACACGATCAATTATATTAATAATATTTATTAGACACGACATTTTAAATATCTCTAAAGAATTGTAAGATTTTTGACATTTTCGATTCTAACATTTTGAGAAATGATTTCACGGCCCAGAAATTATTGAAGTTGAATTTAAAGAAGGTAAATTTATTATTGATTTTAAAATTTGGCTTGGGGTGAAAATACTTTCTTTTCCTTAAGAGTTATACCAACTAACTTGTTTTATTTTAACTTTTTTTCTTTTCAGGTAAGCGTTCTTAGTTCAAACTAAGATCTGATATTGGAAAAATTATTAAAATGAGTGAGTTTTCAGTGAAATTAAAGTCAAATATTCACTTAATATTAGCCCATTAGGCCCATTTTGACCTTAATTTTAAGCAAGGATGCAAACCGGTTCTGAACCGATCCGAATCGCTTATTCCATCTGGTGAACCGAACCGCAAACCGAACCGGCCTCCTGGCAGCATAGCTGCACGGAACCGAAAACTTCAAATAAAAACGGTTCGGTACGGTTCAGTTCTCTAACCAGGTTTAAGACGGAAAGCGGTTTCATCTAGCCAATAATACTTATTAATTTTGGGATTTGAAACGTTTCCTTGAGATTATATGTATACATTTCGTCCGACTCTCTACATCCTTAGCGATGCTGGATCTATATAACTTTTAAGGATGACTTGACGAAAAATTAACAACATGTAATCAATCTACATTCTTTCCTCTAGTGGACAATATTTTAAATTTTCTGTAGTACTTATTTACCTTTATGCAATCTTAGACAGGAGAGTGTTTTATTCATTTCTACATATTCTATTCTTTTATAGCCGACATTCTCTGTTTTCGAATTTCATTCCTCTAGGAACTAATAGAAGAATCCTTTATATCCGACATAATAAATTTTGGACATACTTCTAAGGATTTGAAAGATATTCATATGGATTATTGGAATTCAATTTGCAAAGTGTGCATAATATATCATAATGTGCCTTTGTGAACCACTGAACCGAACCGAAACCGCGGTTCAGTCAGGTTTAAAAACCGAGTAATGAACCGAACCGGCGGTTCAAAAACGGTGTGAACCACTGAACCGAACCAGTACTTATATTTAATTTGTTTGCATCCCTAATTTTAAGGTATTTTAGGTAAGATAGGTTTTTGGCTCAAGCAATTTAGTACACCAGGATTTTCTGCTAAATTATATAATATTTCAAATATATATATTTTTGATCCGATACCGAAAAAAAAAACCAGGACAATAACATGTATAAAACAAGAAAGAAAGTCGGTCAAGCCCGACTTTAATACTTTCTTTTGCTTATAACTCGGCGGATCGATAAATAAATTTGATTACTAAATATGCTCAAAAAATATGAACCTTCTCTCTATAAAACCGTGGAGTATATAACGATTTTTTTTTTTAAAAAAAACTGTGTCGTGGCAAAAATTGAAAGTTAAATTTCATGATAGCATGTCTGTCCTTAAAATATGATAAATAGCATGCGGATTATTGCCCAGCAAAAGTTCTAAAATAAAACAATAGCATGACATAACAATACAAAATATTTCGCTTTACACAGCCTCAAAGGGCCATGCCGAGCTAATCTCTTGGCTTGTGTACTTTTAATTTTCGCACAAGAGAAAGGAACCTTCCTAATAGCCCAATCCGAAAGGCATAGATCGAGTAGTATTTTCTTGGCTTGTTAGCTGGCGCCAATAGAATGTGAAGCTGAACGGTTGTGTAAGATTTTTAAACAATATCTTTTTCAATCGAAGAACTCTTGCTTAGCAGTCACACACACTACCCGCTGTAAAACAGCAGCCTCAACAGCCAAACGGATACAGTCCTGGCTGTCTGTCCGAATGAATAAAAGGGTGATATTTTTGACACCTCACAAGTGATAACATATGGCAACACCAAAAATGCTCAGTAAGGTTTGCCATTTCTGCATGAAAATACTAACATATTAAGTAATCATCGAAATTTATTAATGTTGCTTAGAAATTACGTTTATTTTATGGTTGTCATAATGGACCTACCGAACAGGGTGTTCCAGCTATTGTGACTTGACCAATTTTGGCTCCAGTTTTACTTTTTTTGGAGACTAATCCACCATACCGTGTGCGGAGAGTGTGTACAAGAAGAATACTGCTGTTGCTGTATCGGTTAGTTTCAATGATGATTGCGCTATGTAAAATAGTGGCCATTCTCAACAATTGGGTTGGTGTTTTTCGACCATATTGAAGTTTTTGTGTAAGGAACTCGGTATGAAACAAAATAATGCTGGTGTCAAGACTAAGGCCAGATGAACATCCACAAATTTCGTTTGTTTTTGCTGATTTTGAAAGCTATAATGCTAGTAGAATTTTATATAAATGAAAGTTCAAGTTTGAACATTCAAGTTATGCGCAAAAGAATGTTCGTTGGTACAGAGTATATTCCATTCGGGCATGACCGACTTTCTAACTTTTTTCAGCTATGACAGTTGATACAGAGTATATTTCATTCGGGCTTGACCAACTTTCTTACTTATTTCAGCTATGACAGTGTTGAAATAAGTAAGCGATGTATACTTTATGGCAGGGATGCCCACAGTCCATACGAGCGAGCCGCATTCGTTGATTTCGTTGACTCGATTTCTCCTTTGCTTTTTGCAAGTTTCGAGCCCATCAGCAAATATGTAAGAATTAGTATCACTTGATGTTTTATTCAAGTGTTTTGAATGTTATCCACTTTATATGATTCGTATACTAATTTTAGGTTCTTCTCTCCAAAACTAAAATGCAGAAATTATAAATATGAGCAAGATCTTTGCAGACAAATGTTTTAACAACACAGAATAAAGTTTCAAATTTGTTTTGATACCACAGGCTTCGGCTAATCAGCTAATTCTCTACTCAAAACTCCAGATTTTTTGAACCGATAACTCAGTTTGGGTTAGAGATTTGCACTTTAACAGTGTAAAAACATTACTTAAACTACATAATGGACTCTGGCTCAGTTAATTTACAACCGTAATACCCATCACCTTTACCCAACTTCAACCCACAAAGAATGGCCTAAGGTCAACCCAACTAGTTTCACTCTTCAGCTCACTGTCAAAGCTCGTTGCTTTGGCAATCAAGAGCTCAGCAGCTGGTCTTTGACCAGTAGGAGCCAAAATGTCATGTGTAATGCCACAAAAGTGCCCCGTCCGTTCTCCTTGTCTGCTGGACTTTTTGCAGTGACGTGGTCTGAAATCCTTAACCATAAAAGCTCTCTGGCCCCCCAATTGGAGCAGCCCAGCGCTTTTGCATATCACACACACACACACACACAGAGAGAGAGAGACACACACAAATGAGTCAACAGCCTGTGGCCACCGACATTTGCCGTGGGCCGTGTGAATTTTGTCAAACGTTGGCGCTTGCATTTTTAATGGGCAGCGGCAGGAAGAGCGGCAGCAGCAGCAGCGGCAGCGGCAGTCAGTGCCTCTCAATTGGCTGCGAGCCGTGGCGACGCCTTGGCTCGCCTCCAATGCGGAACACCCCGCATGCAGTCGGGCAGAATTTATTGTGTTTGTTGTACGAAATTAAATAAAAATTGAATTATGTTTATATCCGCCAGTTGCTGTGTTATTGTTGGCTCTGCTGGCTGTAACAACGCGCTTTGTTCCCCGTTCCCCGTCCCCCCTTCACCCGCCTGGCCTTCGACTTCGTCTGTTTTTCATTTCGTATAATAAATTGCATTTTCCATGCCAGTGAGTCGTCTCCGAACTCCGTTTGTTTGTCTGAGTGTCGCCGCCCGTAAGTATGCAAGGGAATTGCATTCCAGTCGCATTTCACCCATTTGCGGTGTGGCTCTCAGCTTTGCTCTTTCGTTTTTTGCATGATCTGGGTTCACTTGGGTTTTTTTTACATTAATACCATCTCATTTCAAATCTATGCAGGGGCGAACGCCAGTCCACAGATGTTTCCGCTTGCACGCGCTAAATCAATTTGCTGTTTAAAATCCGCCCGCGCTTCTCCTGCTCACCTTTTTGGCTTTCGCTTCAACGTCAGTCAAAGGGAAAATAGCTGCTCGTTCGCTGCCACCTTCCACAGTTTACTTTCGACGTGCATGCTGCCGTTAAGTGATTTTCATGAGTTTAACGAAGTGGTTGCCACCCGCGCACCCACAACAGCAGCCATTCTGCTGCCTTCTTTGTATGTTCCTGGCTTGCGCCGCCTTTGACTCATCGTAGACAACAGCAGCGAGAAAAGAAAAACCCCAGCGTCATCATGCTGGAAATGTTTTGTACTATTTGCCTTTTAGAGTACTCTTTTTGTAAGGGCTCAGCCAACTTTATGATTAAATTTGCCATACAAAAGGATGAGAAGCTCAAAGTTGTGTCGTTTCGATAGGGGAAACGGGGTTTTTGAAAGTGGAAGCTTGTAATTCCAAATTTTCGGCGAATAATTATTGTACACTCAGAACCAAATCTCAAGGTCATTGTACTCGAATTAAGTACAAACGGTGTCAATAGTAGGGCAAGTACGTAAATACTTGATTTCAGTACAAAATTCTTACATCAAGCACGAATTCTTGATTTTAGACTATTTTTGGAATTTATTAAGTATATTTTGAATTATATTAGAATCTTTTTGAGCATTTTTTTTTAGCTTGTAATGTTCTCAAGTCAAGCCCGATCATCTCTCAATTGTAAGTACAAAACGTTTGTTCTCAGAATTCAGTAGTTTCTAATATCATTCCAGAGATATTTTAAAATGAAAACAAGAGAATTTCAAACAAGTACAAAATGTTCTTGCTTTGAGAACTATCCAAGGGTCATAACCAAATAGCAAGTTTGAGCTACGTAGTTCAGAAATTTACCATTACTTAAAACCAGTTGGGAATATGTAGTGGGATTAAGGGGTATCAATACATTACTTTACCCTACTTTATTTAATTATTACATTTTCATATCTATAAGTTTGCTAGTCTTTGCTATCGATATACAGGGTTGTCGGTTGTTATGCGACTTGTGTGCGGTGGAGCGCCGTCTTGTTGAAACCAGAACTGCCTCATACGCTTTCGACGAATAATTGGCATCACAAAATTGGTCATCATGTCGCGATAACGCTCCTGGTTGATGGTAACAGCATGGCCATTTTCATTTTGGAAGAAAAACGGCCCAATGACCGTTTTCGCACTAACGCCGCACCAAACTGTGACTTTTTCGTCATGAAGAGGAACTTCTTGAATCTCCTGAGGATTTTCAGTGGCGTAAATACGGCAATTTTGCTTATTTACGGTCCCATTCAATGTGAAATGGGCTTCATCGGACATGATAATATTGTTTTCACAATTGACTTGTTCAGTTGAATGTAAATTTCCACTATTTCAGAGCGCTCGCGTGGCGTGTATTGTTCCATGGTAAAAATCAGCTTGGACTGACGCTTCAAACGCGGTATGTCATTAAGCGATCTGACATCTCTGTCAAAAGTTATGGCGTTGCCAGATGGGTCTGTCGAGTATGGACAACCCTGTACATTCTAGCCGATAAGTATGTAGGCACGAATGGTTATCGATAAGGGCTAGCGATCGCCAGAAAACCCAAGCCGACTCAGTCCTGATCGAGCATCGAGCGAGAGTGTTTAAGTTCTGCCCCAAGAGTCATTTGTCTTCCACAAATTGTACACCCAGAAAAAAACAGAACGAATAAATTAGGAATGAACGCTATTAAAAAAATCATTTATTCGTTTTTGAATTTGTAAGAATTTCGCTCTTGAAGTCGAGCTAAATTCTCAGAAAAAAAGATAACGAGCACATTTGAGAGACCACAGCGTTGAGCTCGCTCTCTCAGTTTGGGTTTTTATGGTAGATTGGGGTATGAGGAAGCTATCGAGCGGAGAGCGAAATCGATTGTTGCACTCATGTATCTTTAGAATTCCCAACTAGCTATGACATTGCTGGCATGGAGCGACGCCTGTTCGACTGACAGTTGACAGGCAAAGACTAATGCTGCTTAGAGATGTTGTGTATTCCTCAAGCTAGCTAATACTTGCTACATGATTTAACAATCAATTTTTTATAAAATCAATTTCAACAAAATGGAATGAACAACTGATTTGAAATAGTTTTTTGATTGGAATCTGTGAAGCTCTTGATTTAAGTAAACGATCTTACTCTTGAAACTGATGACCTCTTGATACTAGTAAAAAACATTCTATAGTTTTTGTCAATGAATGAGCAATCTTGAATAGGAGTATGCTTGGCACTTGATTCAAGAAATATTCTGCTTGATTTAAGAATGATTCGTTCTTGGATCAAGTATTAAAACTCTTGGATTAGGAAAAATGAGATCAACAATGGAAGTTGTATCAAGAATTTTATTCTTGGATAAAGTATTTTCATTCTTATCGAACTGCTGATATCGAACATTCTTGATCCAAGTATGTAATTCTCAACTTTTTTCTCTAAGTTTAAGAACAGACTCGCTTAATAATAGTTTGTCTTTTCTGTTGCATACTTTGTGGAGCTAGCATTTTGAGTTTATTTTGTACTCTACCTAAAATATTTTGTATTTGAACTAAGAACTCGCTTTTCTTGAATTTTTCATCTTACTGTGAGTACAAAATGTTCTTGATTCAAGAACGATTAATCTCATTTCCAGTTAAGTACACCTAAAAACGAATCATAGTTGAAGTACAAAAGGGTTTCATTTCTTTGGTATAGACCTTAATTAAAGCGTTATTAAAAGCAACCGCAAACAGTTTAGTAATCCAAATTCCCCATTAAGAGCATCCAGTCTTCGATGTGTCACAGTGGAAATTCTCCATCTTTTTGCACTCCTGGCAGAAACAATAGATTTTTGAGTGTTGCCACTTTGTTTTACAATTTTATTGCGCGAATTTTGAGCAAAAAGTAAACCAACAACAGCAGCAGCGGCAGCAAAAACAACGCCATCATAACAAATGGGGTTCGCTTCAAAGAGTTGCCCTTTTTGCCTGAACCCCCCATCCCCCCCACTCCAGTTTCCCTTTTTTTTTCTTCTCCTGCCATGTGTTGTTGTTTGATGCGCACATTTGAACGCGTTGCTATGTTTGTTTATGGCTGTGTCAGTGTGTTTGTATGTGTGGCGCGTGTCAAAATTGGTTAAACGTGAGCCCAAGCAAGACCTGGACCACAGCCAGGGCTGCTGTTCTTGCCCGTTTAGTCAAATTAGCTGCGTATGGCATTGGCTGTGGCTTTGGCTTTGGGTGAAGCCATAAATCATGGGAATACTCCGTGAAAACAGCTCCTGCTCCTGCTCCAAAGTCGAAGACCTGGAGCCCCGCTCTTGGGCTTAATCAAGCAAATGGCCAGCACAAATCGCGAGCTCGTTTATTTTAAGCTGCCTCATAAGCAAGTCTAATTTCTGGCCATTCAAGTGAGTTATGGTTTTGTGGTATTCCCGGCGAAATGGCGCTGGCATTTGATGATTAACTGTGCAGTCTGTGTGTGCTGGTGACCCTGGATATAAAAGGTGAAACCGGCCACTTTAATTAAAATTTGCCCACAATTTGGTGTTAATAAAGTGAAACGGAATTAAAGTCGTCATGGGATTATCTCATCAAATAGAATTGTAAATCATTCACAAATTGCAGTTAAATTTTTATAAATTTAAATATTACAATTATTTTGATTTGATTCTTAGTGCCGAAAGTACAGGACTTAGCGCTATGACAATTACAAAAACAAAAGTCATTGGGATTATTAACGTTAAATTAATATTTAACATTGGTTTTATTACTTAGTTTATTTATTTCTATAGCACACTAGAAAATAGAAAAGAGAAATGAAAGTAGGCTTAAACTAAAACTGAGTTAGTTGCTGTAGGTATATTAAATATACTATATTTCAATAAATTACTCAAAAACTGAAGCGCTTCTAATAAGATTAAGATCGTTAGGTAGTTGATTCCATGGTAGATAAGGGAAAAAACGTAAATCGGATGTTCCAGCATTAACATTAATTTGCATCCCTCAACATAATGTTAGCAAACAGCACATACAGCCCAGCGAAGTATGCAACATTTTTTATAAATTTTACATTTCTGCTATTTATAATCCAATCTTTATGCAAATTTGAGAGATTGTTGGTAGTAGGCACACACACTACACTAAAAAATATTCCCATTAAAAATGGAAAATGGGCGATCATGAAGATGTGCGAAAATATGTAACAGGGAGAGGGAAACATTTGTGATCCCATAAAGTATCTATATTCTTGCCATATTTGTTCCCTGTTAACCCATTTTGTTAATGAGGGGGGTCCTCGTTACTGAACCATTGTGTGGACAGAATGAATTTTAGTAGAGCTGGGATCTCTAACTCGGATGTCTCCGATAGGTTAAGTAGGAGAGGAGTTATAACAATTGAGCTGATAAGAGCGCGCTGAGTTTGAAGTCCTTTTCTTTGAAGACAACAAGTTTTTCTCACTAAAAATAATTTTTTGACTGATTATTCCTATGGCTGCTATATGTTATAGTCATGCGGCCGGCCGGTTCCGATACTTGTGCTGCGTATTTGTACTACAAGACTTCGCGCAAAGTTTCGTGATGATTGCTGTCAAGCTGACAGAGGAAATCGCATAGAAACAGACGGACTGACATGGCTAAATCGACTCAGCTCGTCATGCTGATCAAGATTATATTATATATACTTTATGTGGTTGGAGATGCTGCCTTCTACGCGTTACAAACATCTGAACAATTTTAATATACCCTCTTCAAGGGTATAACAAGCAAACATAGGTTTCTCCTATTTGTTTTCAATTCGAATGATTTCTAAATCCAATCAACGTCGACTTTTTAAAAATGAAACAAATATATGAAAATAGACAACAGTGCGTATGAGTGATGCAAAGTTACTTTAGATCCTCCGCGAGCCTCTAAAATCTCCTTTTTTTTTGTGTTTTTTTCTAGTTTATCATACACCAAAGAGCATTCGACAGGGGTGTTGAGACCGAGCCCCTAAAAATTGTATACTCAGTACGTACACTCAGGGAAAAATACACTGATATTTTAATATTTACACTTTGACTTGAATATTTTCACCATTGATTTAGCGTTAAATATGGAATTCGTACATATCAGAAGTGCACACTTCAAATTTAACATAGGAAATAGTTCTTTTTTTATTTAAAAATTTTACCAGCCAACACCACATCTCTTTTCTATATACTCAATTTTGTTTGTAATGGAGTCCCAGGAGTTAGAATTATTTTAGATTTGGTTCTGAAAAATTTCGAATTATGTTAATCTTATAAAACTCTGTGGTGGGATTCGAACTCGGGACCTCTGGACTTGAACTCGATTGGAATGGCGTCTCAACCAGTTGTGTCGCGTATGCTGGATGATCGATGGCTAAAATTCTACTTATATTGAATAGTCTACAGTTATTTATAAATATCTTTCTGGCATTTTGCAAAAATAAGACTGCGTGTAGTTCTCAAGTTGGAATTCCCTGCATAGGGAATATAAAAGGGGTAAATGAAATTCGACGATTTAATATGTTTTTAGTCAGTTCAAAGTGGCTATTAGTTCATTTTAATACAAAAGGGGCATAGTTAAATCAAATATGATTGTGTTAGGTTATATTATTCTATGCAATTTTTCCCTGAGTGTAGGTAAAAATTAAAATATTTTCAATTTTTGTTGTTGCGTTTCTTATTATTTCAAAATTTGGCCAGTTAACCTAGCCTCAATTATTTTTTTTTTTTAATTTTTGGAAGAACAGAATTCCTTAAGATTTAGTTCTGAAAATCTACGAATTATATACATTTATATTCATTTTTAATAAGCTATTGAACTGTCTTAAAATATTCAATTTGGTTCTGGCATTTTTCATAAACACGACCGCTTGTAATTCTCAAGTTGGAATTCCAAGCATTAGAAATATAAAAGGGGCCACTGAAGTTCACAGTTTAAATATGTTTTTAGTCAACTAAAAGTGCTTTACAATTAATTTTAATACAAAAGCGGCATAGTAAAATCCAATATGAATGATTTTTTTCCAGAGCTTACTTTTGCATCTTATTATTATGCTAATCTCAATACACTCGTACAGCATAGAAAAACTAAGAATATTAATTTGGAAAATTGGAGAAAATGGATCAGAGTTAAATGAAATTGATGTTCAATTCTTTTTTTGTGCCCTACTCCTTTGCAATATAATTGTTGATTGAAAATATGTCTTAAACCCAATTTGCCAGTATACCACAAATATGAGCCGCACCCAGTCGCTTATCACATCCTTCATAGCCATTAGATAAGAATTGAAATCGATATTTTGCTGACCTATGGAACAACATATTTCCATTCTTTGCCATAATCTGAGGCAAACGCCTTCGAAAAATGCTTATTGTGTATAAATGAATAACAACACTTCCTGCCGCCCCCCATAATCTCCTCAAGTCGTCTCCATCATAATATCTATTATGTGCAAATGTTTATTCAGCGTCGGCCATTCCCTTATCTTGGCCATGTCCATCTCTATTTCCATCTCCATTATTGGACGTCGGTGCGTGCGTGCGTGCGTCTTTCATAATATATTTTGGATTATTGCTTATGCGGAGCTTTTCTTTATCTTCGATTTCGCTTCGTTTCGATGGTAAAAGTTTTTGTTATTGGCCCTATTGCTGTTGCTGCCACACCCTTTCATGCTTCATTGCCCCAAGGCAATGGCCCATTATTCGTGCTACTTTGAGCTACTTTTGGTGGCGAGTTTGAATTATGATTCAATTAAATTTCAATCAAAATTCAATGAAATTGCCAATGTCGCACACATACCGACACATTGACAGGCAGCCAATTTGTGCCGTAATCAAAAACTTTGTTTTACATACATTGCGGCAGCAGCCCAAAAAAGTATGCTATGGCAAAATTACAAAAATCAAAATTGCAACACAGCCTGGGTGAGTGTGCATCTGCATGTGAGTGTGTGTGTGTGTGTGTGACACAAATTGAACTCGGCACGAAAAACTGCCAAACATTTCAATAAAGTTGCACCATAAGATGGCCAAACGCAGATTGTTTAGAAATTTAGTTTTATATGCCACTGATGCACTCATACACTCACACACACACTCACACACAGACAGACAGACTGACACAAACATGTGTCGGAATTGAGAGGGCACTGGGACTGCGCCACCAGCTGTGACCAGGCTCTATTTGTCAAGTGTTCCCATTCTCTTGTCTGAATGTCGGTTGGTTTGTTAGTACCTTCTCAATGGGCCACACAATGGCCCGCCCTCGGAGCATGTGCATCGGACAGCAGCAGCGTCTTTTGTTCGGCAACTTGTTGTTGACAGCTTTTGTTTGTCGCTGCCACATCTGCATAGGCGACGCGGAAAAGTAAAAGTCATGGCAGGTAGTTTTGCCAGCAAATCCCATCGAGATTAAACTAATTGAGTTGTTCATATCTCTCTGGGTGGGAACAAATTAATAATATTTTTAAATATCGCTTTAAACGGTCGAGCAAACAGTTTACAAAATTTAAGCGTACAAAAAAGATGATATATATTCAGTTTTTATACTCTGTACCGTAGGTACATAGAGTATTATAAGTTTGTGCAAAAGTATGTAACATCCAGAAGGAAGCATCTCCGACCCCATAAAGTATATATATTCTTGATCAGCATCAACAGCCGAGTCGATATAGCCATGTCCGTCTGTCTGTCCGTATGAACGCACAGATCTCAGAGATGGTAAGAGATAGAGGTTTGACATGTATAGGACATATGCTTCCAATGTCTGCAGGCAGATCAAGTTTATTTTCAATTTTGGCCACGCCCCCTCCCGCCCCCGCAATTTAGAAAAAACGTCATATCTCCCACAGTTTTGAAGATAGATGGCTTGTTCCTTCTGGACATATTTAGTTATTAGGATAACTTATCGATCCGCCAAAGGAATGAAGAAGATCGGATGAACGGTTTTCGAGTAATGATCAAAAGAAAAATTTTCTTGGTACAGAGTATGTTATAGTCGGGCTTGACCGAATTTCTTTCTTGTTTTAATTCACTTTGCCGCCCGCTCAAAACCAACTAGATAACAGATGAAATCGCTATACAGAAGGTCAAATTTGCTGATGTCTACTATTTTCGTTGAAACGAACCGATAGTTTAGGTTTGGAGCAGGTTCGGGGTCAGCTTTTAATTCTAAGGAGGTTCGGTTCGCAGTAAAATAAAATTCGGTTCGGTTCAAACCGGTTTGCAGCTCTGCCTTAAATATTTTGGTCATTTTATTTTATTTTCTGTTTAGCTTAAAGTTAAGCAAAACAGATTCCATCTCGCATAGTTGTCATCAACTGTGACAAACATCGATCTCACTAAACGGTCCACTAACACTTAATCGTCATCGGCTTGGACACCACCATAGTTTGACAGATTCTATTTCTGATTTGCAATTTTAAAACATTTTTATAGTGATGGATTTCAACAGATGACACAAGAACAAAAGCATCTACTATATTCACAATGCAGCTTTTGTGATTGCGACAAAGTAAACAAACTCTTGTGAAAAGTTTTACGCTGAAACCTTGTTGTACGCAGTGAAAGTGAAATGCTGGCGAAGCACAAAACTGCACACAAAATGTTTTGAATAAACAAAACTAAAAAGAAGGAAGTGTTTACATTTTGTGTGAACTTTCTCGATTCGTTGGCATTTAATATTGCCAGAGAGAAACAAACAGTATCTGTTCTTGGAACGGTTGCCATTGCCATAAGAATTTGAACAAGCATTAAGCATAAATTAGTGTCTTTTAAACGAAGTTTTATCTGCGATAATCTTCTCACTAGAACAATGTAAATGAACAAGTGATAACATGAACACAGGCAAACTTTGGCAATTTACATTGGTCACTAGACAACATCGCTTGTATCTTGTATCTTAAATATGGCAAACTAAATGCTGAGCCGCCAGTTCGTCAACACAAATACTGAAATAGTTTCTATTTATTTCGGCGCCCAAACAAACCCAAGCCCAAAGCTCATACAAAACACAAATACCACCAGCGGATGGCAAATAGACAAACAAAGTTGGCATCTGGCAAATGGACAGGAATTTAGAAATTAAAGCAAAACAATGCTCAAAGATTAACAACAGATACCAGCAGCACACACACACACACACACAGAATGGCACAAAAACAACATATAAAATTCGCAATTGTCTCTGACTGTCCTCGTCTGTCCGTCGTCCTGTGTGGAATAAAATGTATGAGAAACGTGGCACTAACGTTGATGGCGACTTCGGCGTCGACTGTGACAATGACGACTTCGGCGGCGGCGACGGCGGCAACGATTACCACGAGGAGGAACCACACCGCCAGGAACAACAAATACAAATACAACAATAACAGCAGCCGCCGCTAGCTAAGCATGTGTGTGCGTGTCTCGCTTTTGTTGCCATAACGGAAATGGACGCCATGTCGGATGTTTGAGGAAATGTTCGTGTTGTTGTTGTAACCACAATGTTGCGAATATGTTTGCATCCATCTCCTCGCCACTCCTCTCCACTCAGATTTTGTTTAGCAAAAAACACGCTCCTCGGGTTCAATTGGTTGGCCTAAACGTGCTGGAAAATGTGTGAGAAATTGAATTTTGATAAAGAGAAAATGGGGTTTGAGCACGCTTAACGTATCCCATAATTGGATTTTTTAAATCGAACAAAAGTGAAGCTGAACCCCCCGCTAATTCTAAATATGTTAAAGGTAAATGTGGACACAGGCTCCAGATTGGTATTAGTAGGTATATTGAGTCTACAAACTAAGTTTGGCAATTACCATTGAAGACTTTTTCAATGCTGTACTGCAATGGAAGAAATCCAAAATCACTCATTCACCAGAAATGTTAGTATCCTTATATAAACACAAGTGTCATCAGATAAATCTAATATAATTATAACTATCTCTCACTAGAGAAATCACCTCACGCCCAACTTCAGATATTTGTTCGACTTTGAGCACCTCCAATGCAGTTCCCCAATTTCGCTAGATGTTCCCCAATAATTAATGGTTTTTGACGATTGGTTAAAGTTGACTTTGATATACTAATGGGGAAACGCTTTCCCCAGACATCCTAACTTAACAAAACCAATATGGTACCCGTTCAAAGAGGTCTCAAGATTTTTTCAAGTTGGACTCTTTATACCATCTCGAAAATATGCTGCGTAAATTGATGCGATCCAGGAATTGTTTAAATTTTGAAATTCTTGAAAATACAAAGAAGAGAATAAATATTAGCCTGTGTAGGTAGGAATTTCGATGTCAGCTTTTCATCATCTTGAAAACTTACTTTGTAGCGCCTTTCCATGTACTCTGGCCGATTTTGCTTCAATTTTGGCTCAAACGCAGTCAATTGTGATCGGTAGAGTTGTCCTCTGCTGGTTTCACCCGGTTGTAGCAGCTCATAGCCCGCCACGCCATATAGAGTATGACCTTGCAACCGTGAATATTCAACTTTGACGTTGATCTTGGCAGGTGCCCGTTTGATTACCAAATTCTTTCTTCAAACTATCTGTCTTTTCGACTAGAGAGAAGAGAAATTTGCCAAAGTGTATTTAGGAAGGGTCCATAACTCGATATGCTGTGCTCGATAAGCTATGTTAAACAGAAATGGTACTGCTGTAGTGAAGATGTAAAATTGTTGCTACAGGGAAACAGCGCTCGAAGTTGAAAATCGTGAGACATTCATTTCGGTTAAATTTTAAGTGATTAAATGAAAAACTTTATTTCAATTCCAAATTCCAAACAATCTCTTAGCATCATTTATGTTAACTCAAAAGTTATTCTGTAAAGACATTAAAAAAGAATACTAGATAGACGATGTTTGCTCAGAAAAACGTTTATAGCATCGACAAACGGATACAAATTTCAGCCAGAAAACATTTTTCTAACGAATAATTAAATCGATTAATATAACAAACTCTAAGAAAAAAAAAGTAAGGGCGCTGCAGTCGAGTTTCCCGACCACAAAATACCCACCCTGTTCATTTGTTTTCAATTATTTGTCTTTGAAGTTTTGAAGATGAATGCAACAAAATTATCATCCCATATGTAGGCAACACTTTTTTCTAGTCCTGACTAACAACTGCGGGGGGCTGCTCTTATCAGCTCAACTGTTTCGCTTATAACTCCGGTGTTTTTTGTCCGATCTGATTGTACTTTTCAGAGTAGATAGATATTGGGCCTAGCTTGATGTATACTAAACCACGAGGATTTAACTTAAAAATTGAGGATCTGACGGTTTTTTAGGTCTAGGCCAGATGGCTAGAGGAGGTCTTTTTTGGGGATAAAAGGGGGTGGAATTTTCCAAATCTGAAACAAACTTGATCTGCGTACAGCATAAGTCTTCCTTCATGCAAAAATTTGTGGCTCTTTTTTTTATAGTCTCTGAGATCGACGCGTTCATACATACAGACAGACGGACATGGCTATATCGACTCGGCTGTTCATGCTGATCAAGACTATATTTACTATATGGGGTCGGAAATGTTTCCTTCTCCCTGTTACATACATTCGCACAACTTCATGATCCCCCTTTTCCCATTTTCAATGGGAACAGGGTATAAATAGCTTGGAGTAATATTGTTAAGCCAGTGGTGGTTAACGTAGAAATTTCTGAATATAAGTGCAAAATACCAGATCTGTAACCTTCATTTATCAGCCTAGATAAGTACTACCTATACTAGATCCTGCTCGTCGCTACAGGAATTATCCAGTTTATATAAAATCAGATGGTTTTAGTAATCAAAATGAGCACTATCCGGTTTTTGGGCCATATCTTCAGGTTTGGGGGGGTCCCCGGGGAAAACCAAGTTTGAGGAAGGGCTAATCGCGACTTGCTCTACAGCATAAGCTAGGTCAATTCCCAGGGTATAAACCATTGATATTGGGTAAATGTGGTACACTTTATTCAAGGGGTTATGCTAAAAGTGCTGGATTGCAAGGTCTGTCGGGGTTTCCTTCGATAGTCTGAATCCTTTCGTGGGCGTCAGCTTCTGACTTCCAGTTGCGCGTTGTTTAGCGGGAACTAAGAAGGTTAGATATCAGTCTTTTATTATAACTTTGTGGAAGATTGACTATTCAAGGTAAGCAAGAACTACGATAATCGAATATTAATCAATAACGTTCGAAGGCGTCAATTCGTTTTATTTGAACATCCTTCCTTTTATTTAAAGTATTTTCCAAGAATAATGATTATTTAATTTTATAGTTGACCTTAAAATTGTGAGGACAAAAACCACAATACTCAAAGATTCGCTCTAATGTCCCAAATAAAATATTTTTGTATGAAACACTTGATGATGCAACCTGTTAAGGCGGCAGCAATTATGATTTTTATTCACTTCAACATGAAATCCGCACTCATTAGCGCCGGTTTTTCCATTACCTTATTGCTCTGCCCCATTAAGTATGCTATAAAAATAATTAAAAGCAAAACTCAAATTTGCAAACGATCTGCATTGACTGACAAATCGTTATCCTCTTGTTATTCTTTGTAAATCGCTGCGTGCATAAAACTCTCGTTTTGATTACGAAATCCTCAAAGCACTGCAGCAGCACTTACCATCCATCGGCAACGACTTATGTTTCCCCCGCCATCCCGGCCCACTGTTCACTATTCATATGCAGGCCAGCCATATAAATGTGTGTGTGTGTGTGTGTGTACTCATTGGTATGTTGGTTTGTTTGTTGAATGAGTGGGCGTGCAAATGCGAATGGGGCGTGTTGCGTAAATGAATGAGCCAAGTCGAGCCCAGGCCGAGACTTGACTCAAGCCTCGCCTCGCCTCGCTGTATACACGCATGGCTGCGAGTGCACTTGCCATGTGCCGAGTGAGTGTTGCCATCGACGCCCGGACTGAATGTTAAGTGTACTCGCCATGGATGCGTATAAGTAACGAGAGTGAGAGTGGGAGTGGACGTGTGGCCTACCATAAGTGTTTGATGTATTACAAAACATACGCAACCACAGCCTGCAATTACAATGCCAAGTGCTGATGATGTTCCAGTTGGGAGCCGGGAGCCGGAGAGAGAGAGCGAGCGAAAGAGTGTTAGTAATGTGTCTGCAAGTTAATAATGCCAACATGTGCGCGAACCTGCTGTTGGCTTTTGTTTTTATTATATTAAATAATAAACATTTAATTGCCTTATGCCAGGCGCATATTTACTCTCCCCCCCTCCACCCTTCTCTCCGCCATTAAATTGGCATAAGTGGCCATTTATTTACATATTTGCTTTGAGTGGCGCACTTCAACCTTGTCGCTTCTTTATTGTTATTGTTCAACCATATATACATATATATACACATAGTTGGAGCCACTTCTGCTGTGCTTGTGTTATTGCTACTGGCATTTTGTGTCATTTTGTGCAATTTATGCGTTTTATTGAACACTGTCAAGTGTACACTTGGAGAAACATTCTGCAAAGGATGACATTTCAGCCCTCCTCTTGCACCTCTGCTGAATTTTCTTCGCTTAAATGGAGTAAATAAATGTGTGTAAGCATGGAAAATAATAAAATATTAATATTTGCATATTTTCATCAACACTTTTTCTGTTTTCATGACCAACCTTAATTTTTTGTAAACAGAGAAAAAATTCGACAAAATCATGACCAATTTTTGAACGACATAAAATCGCTTCAAATTTCTAATTCCAGTTATTTTACTCAATACTAATCTAATATTGAGCTGTGGAGCTGTTGAATTGAGGAAAAGCTTAAATTGTTTACTAGTCGAAAAGTAGAAAGAGGACATTCCGATCCCGAGTTGAGCTACGGAATTTAGAAACTTTTCAGCAGAATTGTTTTGTTTTCATATTCTTGTTATTGTTATTAATAAAAATTTTCAATTATCCCCTATTCGACAATTGGGTGAATACTCTAAATGTTTGTCATAACACAACGCCATCTTCATCTTTTAAGTATGCCATCTTATATACCGTAGCTGTGAGAAACAAGAATGAAAGTCGGTCAAACCCGACTATAGCATACTCTGTGCCAACGAAATTATACGCTCAGCATACATTTTGACGCTGCAGCGCGAACAGACTTTTGATCATAACTCGATAACCGTTTATCCGATTTTTACCATTCCTTTGGCTAATCGATAAGTTATCCTTATTACTAAATATGTTCAGAAGGAACGAACCATCTATCTTTAAAACTGTGAGAGATATGATGTTTTTTCTAAATTGCGGGGGCGGCAGGGGTCGTGGCCAAAATTAAAAATAAACTTAATTTGCCTGAAAACATAAGAAGCATATGTATCATACATGTCAAACCACTATCTCTTACCATCTCTGAGATCTGTGAGTTCATGCGGAGAGACAGACGAACCTGATTCGGCTGTAGATGCTGATCAAGCATATATATATACTTTATAAGGTCGGAGATGCTAATCCAGCGGATGGCATTTAAATCTAACGAAAGGGGGCTACAATGACATTAAGTTGATGCCATTTTTCCCAACTCGGCTTCTACTGCATCGCAGATTCGTTGTGCTTGTATTTTGTAATTTTTAAAGACACATCGGGCCACTGGGTGCCCATCACAGGGCTACACCCTTCGTAAGCTTATGGCCTTAGGATCTTTTAGACTTTTGTATACCCTTGCAGATAACACCTAGAAGGAAGCATTTTCGACCACATACAGTATAAATATTCTGGATCATCGTGACGAGCTGAGCAGATATAGCCATCCGTCCGTTACTATGCCATTTCCTCCATCAGTTTTAAAGCAATCGCCACCAAACTTTGCACAAAGTCTTCTGGTACAACTACGCTGCACATTTCTAGGAACCGGCCGGTTTGGATGACCATAACATATAGATGCCATAAGAACGATCGGTCAAAAAACTAGTTCTTGTGAGAAGAACATTTTTGTTTTTAATGCAAACGTCTCCACACTTCGTATTTACTAGTTTTCTATGCTTCACTATGATTTTGCCAAGTTTGGTCAAAATCGAATACCTATATAGTATAGCTGCCATAGAAAAGTAAGGTTAGAAAAATAGTCTTAGTAAGAAAAATATTTTTCTTTTCAAAGTAAGCCTCCTTAAAATCGGCATATATTTTCTTTATAAGCTTTCACACAATTCTTTAAAGTTTTGTCAAAATCGGATGACTATAGGTTATAGCTGCAATAGGAATGATGGGTGGAGAAACTAGTTTTCGTGAGAAATTTTTTTTGTTTTTAAAGAAAACGCCTCCAAACTTTGTAGTTCTTAGTTTGCTATACTTTCCCATGATGCCACTAAGTTTGGTAGAAATCTGACATCTATATAGTATAGCTGTCATAGAAAAGTAGAGTCAGAAAAGTATTCTTAGTGAGATAAACTTGTTTGTTTTTAGTGTAAATGTACTTCAAATTAGTTAGAAAATCGTGCTGCAAGGGTATACAAACTTGGGCCATGACGATCTTAAGTTTCCTCTATTGTTTTTTTTTTTTTTGTACTTTCAAGACAAGAGGACCCGCTACAGGAATGTTAAAGATCAATATGAACGATAGTCAAGCTATGAGAAAAGCAGTCAAGTAAGCAGTTAGCAGCACTTTAGACACACCTTCACACTTTTTGTTTCTTCCAACTTAAAATTAAATAGATATATGCAATCGTTGGGATGTTTACAGTATGTTTTGAATGACTTTCTTTCTGGCTATCTCAATAATGTGTCGAAACTCATTTCAGAGATGGTTTTTGCTTTCGATGAAATCTTGCCGCCTTCAAAAAGCATCAAACTTTCATTAGATTTTGTTTAAAAATTTGGATGGCAAATCGATTTATAAGAAATGTTTAATAGTTTCTTGAAAGTCGAGATCGGAAACGAGAACAGGCCTAATTGTACTTATATCAAGAATAAAGATTCCTGTTTCTGGATTAAAAAGAACTGTCTCAGAACTTTTTGTAAAATCCAAACACAAGTTTGCCGGGATTGAAAATCAAACTTAAACTTACAATTTGATGCTTGGGTCAGACATTAACATTAACCAACCGCACTCCGCTTTTACTTATTTTAAGTACAAATTTCTTGGATTTTTTTCTCCAAGTATACCGTCATACAAAGTGTATGCCTTTAATTGGTACTTCTCAGCTGCTGCTGTTCTTGTTGTTGTTTATTTTAATGCAAATTATCGTTGCTACACAATTTGCATAAACATTGCCTGAGAAACCCGACTCCGACGACAACAAACATCTGCAACGACCTCTTTTAATAGGCGGCATTCGCCTAATTAACACAAATTGCCAATGCAAACGACATTCTGCCTCTATTTCTCCCTCTGTTTTGCCCGTGCCCGTGTCCCTTTGCTAAACTAGATTCAACTGCCTATGACTCCGTCGCGTCTGTTTGCTTAAGATAACAGTTACGTTTTATGGTGCATTCCCGGGAAACGTCATGCCATACAGTGCGTATGGTTAACTTTATTAGCACAAATTAGTCGTCGGCTGTCGAATATGTAAAGCCACGAATTAGCGCATTATACATGCATGTCTGCATCTATGTGCGAGTCTGTGTGTGCATGTGTGTCTGTGTTTGTGTAAGCGAGTATTATATTTCAGTCGGTTTATGTCGAGGCATTAATTTATGTGCGGGTTTCTGATTATATACTAAGCGAAAAGTTCTAATGTTGGGAAATTCCTTTGCAGTTTAGTTGGCAGCTAACTAAAATCTAAATTTACTGCTGCTGCTCCTGCTGTGTGATTGTGAAAAGCTTTAAAACTCAGTTGTAAAAACGTTAAAGTTACTCCATTACTCAGGGGAATTAAAGTTTAAAAGGCTTGCTGCTCCGAAAAGTATGCAGCGTTTTGAAACCTTTATAACTCTGCCAGCTATTTTTCAAACTTAATAAAATCTTGAGAGAATACGAACTCGGTTTTTTAAAAGTTGTAGGAGTTATTTAACAACCAACCATTTTATAAAGATGAGAAACATTTTTGTCGGAATTGTCGAAAGTTGATCCCCAGTCCTTTTGCACTCAACGACGGCGTCAAGTTAGCTCACTGGGCCATTGCACACATTTGTAAACGCAGGTCGAAACATAAACTTATTCTTTTCTGTACTCTGGCTGTGGTTGAGCTAAATTGTGTTCATTTTAGGAACATTTGGAAAGTTTGTTCTCTATTTTGAATTGATGAAAAATTCTATTTTCCTTCTTTGTGTAGGACAGGTATCCATTGAACTTCTTCAACAAGGCTTTATTTTTTATAAATTTTTATACTCTGTACCGTAGGTACATAGAGTATTATAAGTTTGTGCAAAATTATGTAACATCAAGAAGGAAGCATCTCCGACCCTATAAGTATATATATTCTTGATCAGCATCAACAGCCGAGTCATGTCCGCCCTGTCCGTCTGTCCGTCCGTCCGTCTGTCTGTCCGTATGAACGCACAGATCTCAGAGATGGTAAGAGATAGAGGTTTGACGTGTATGGGACAAATGCTTCTTATGTCTGCAGGCAGATCACGTTTATTTTCAATTTTGGCCTCGCCCCTGCAATTTCGAATTATCTGTCTGTCCTTTCATCTATTTCTATGCTATGTTCTCCTTCAGTTTGCACGAAGTCCTTAAATATATATACTCTGCATCTTTGTTGGAACCGGCTGGATCGGATGACTATAGCATATAGCTGTCATAGGAACGATCTGTCAAAAAACTAGTTCTGGGTAGAAAAACTTTTTTACATTCTATAAAAACGTCTCCAAACTTTGTATTTCTTAGTTTGCAATGCTTTCCAATGATTCCACTAAGTTTGGTCGAAATTGGACATTTACTAAGTATACAAAGAGAAAAAAAAAAGTATCAATATCAATTTAATCTTGGCTGGTTTATTTGATATTTTGGCACATATCTTTTTTTTCATATTACTTCGAAACTTAAACATTTCATTTTGACCATAAAGTGAAAGGGACGTATAGAAAATTTGAAGTTGGAAAGAGGCAAATGGTGTTTCATTTCGAAATTTCAGGCAACGTAACGAATTATTTAAAAAGGCTCTGCGGCCACACACGTGTCCGATGGTGCAGTCCGATAAGACGCCATTCCATTCGTGTTAAGAGCGAGAGGTCCAGAGTTCGATCCCCAGTCAAGGAGAGGTAAAGTAAATTAAATAATAAAAAAAATGTATTAGTGTTTTTCTGATACTCTAAAATTATTAATAGTACTTAGCCACTAAAAGCACAGATTGAAGTTCTATATTCAATATATTTTTTATGTATTGTATCATAATGACATTATTAAATATCAATGTAATCTTATTAATATAGATTTTACATTCTCGAAAATATCAGATTGATATTTTCGAACAGATCATTAATAACTTTATCATATCGGCCTTTTAATGATATAAAAAAAATATAACATTGAGTAACAGATTATATCATTTTTTTTTGTCTGTGTAGCTATCATAGAAGAATAGAGTCTGAAAAATAGTATTAGTGGGAAAAACTTTTTTGTTTTCAATGAAAATGTCATAAAAAGTGGCATTTATTTATTTGAAATGCTTTCACACAATTCTGCTAAGATTTGTTAAAATCGGAAGAGTATAGCAAATAGCTGTAGTATAATCGGTCGAAAAAGAAGTTCTATTGAAAAAAACTTCTTGTTTTAAATGGAATCGACTCCAAATTTCTTAAATAATAGTTTGTTAGGCTTTTGCATAAATCCACTAAATTTGGTCGGAATCTGACATCTATTTAGTATTGCTCCCATAGAAGAGTAAGGTCCAACAAAAAAGAAAGTCGGTCAAGCCCGACTATAGCATACTCTGTACCAACAAAATTATACGCTCAGCATAAATTTAGATGCTGCAGTAGTAGCTGAAAGCTGCGCTGCTGCAGCGAACAGTCTTTTGATCATAACTCGGAAACCGTTCATCCAATCTTCACCATTCATTTGGCTGATCGATAACTAAACCTTATTACTAAATATATCTAGAAGGAACAACCCAGCTATCTTTAAAACTGTAGGAGATATGACGTTTTTTCTAAATTGCGGGGGCGACAGGGGGCGTGGCCAAAATTGAAAATAAACTTGATCTGCCTGCAGACATAAGAAGCATATGTCCCATACATGTCAAACCTCTATCTATTACCATCTCTGAGATCTGTGCGTTCATACGGAAAGACAGACGGACGGACGGACAGACGGACATGGCTATATCGACTCGGCTGTTGATGTTGATCAAGAATATATATACTTTATGGGGTCGGAGATGCTTTCTTCTGGATGTTACATACTTTTGCACAACCTAATTATACTCTATGTACCTTTGGTACAGAGTATAAAAAGTAGTTTTACTTAGAAAAACGTGCTGCAAGGGTAAAGAAACTTCGGCCAAGCCAAAGTCTCAAAGTTCCTCTATTTTTGATAATAAAATTCAATAATCTGCAAGCGATAAATTATAGACCAAACTGAACATGTTTGACAGTAACATGTGACACGAAAATAGCGGAGTCTTCGGTGCCAAAAAGAAAATTGCTATCAAAAAAACACCCTTTACATTAGCTCTTCCAATTCTAACGAATTGAATCCACTTGGCATTGAGCTATCGGTTTGAACTGCTGAAGCAATTTTTATTCTCCATGCAAAGGTTTGCACGAAAATCGACTCGGTACGCTGAGCAGAACCGTATATGTACACTTCTCGTTCCCAACACTAACACTCGATTTTGCAACACTGTTCAGAAATTTGACAGCAATATTATTAGTTAATTGTTCCAGCCATAACAAAGTACAATAATTATAAAAGTCAACTGCCCTAGCGTACGGTTTGCTTCAGCAAAGAGACAGATTGCAGTTCGAGTGATGATAAATTAGTTAAATTTATCTTGCCAAAGGTAAAATCCCTGGGCAATCTGTAAAATAAAGTCTTTGGGGTCAATTAATTCGATTCATCTTCAGCGACGAGTGGCCCACAAAGGAGCTGATGCGGCAGCTAAATCTATTGACATTACTCAATTTGCTAAAGAAAAAGGGAACGAAAGGGGAGGACGACATTAAATGGGTCTGCGGAAAGCAATTTTTATGTCTCAGACTCTCTTTCCTCTGCCTTTTGTTTGAGTTTGCTCTTGGCTCTCGGACAAAAGTTCTTAATCAAAAAATAACTTAATGATTATATGTACATATTTGCCAGCACCCGCTTACTCCTTTCCCTTTATCTTTCATTGCAGAGGACCGACCCAGCAGCACTAAATAAAACGCCAATTTGGTCGCCGACGCCAATTTTAACTACTTTTGAAGGCGCCAACAGTCGCGCATAGCGGATAATTGAATCATAAAGGACACACGGACTGACAGACGCCTAAAAGGTTCGGGCAAATGCTAACAAAGCCGAGCAAATAATTGCTGGTACAGAGCTCACACGGCACACGGAACGGGGAGGACCATTGAATAGCAGACGGCTGCAGGAAAATGACAGCCGTCCTGCTTTAATTAAACTCGTTGCGCGGAGGAGCGCGTGGGGCGTGGCGCTCGGAGTTGGCAATAAAAGGAGGAAATTGAAACGCAATGTGGCTGATGCCGTGGACCGTGGACAACACAACAAAGTGGACGAAATTGCTTTTGGCAAGTGCCGGGACGCGGGAACGAGAATAGACATTAATTTTGATTAAATTCGCCTTTTACACGACTGAAAAATTAGCCCAAAAAAAACCCCAAACCAATCCAAACCAAAAGCAGCAACAAAATTTGAGCCAAGGCAAAGTTCGCGAACCAGGTAAAGTTTTTGCGGGGGAGACGTGGAGCGGGTAGCTGGGCTGTTGAATTTGACGCATGAAGTAACCGCAAACAGGCAGCCGGCTTAAGGTAGAACAGTTCTCACCCTCCACAACTCAATTTGCATGCCGCGAGCCTTACAAGGAGCCGCCCACAAACAGCCACACATGAACGCCTCGCTGTGACAGTAGTGAGCGGAGACAGGATAGGACGTCAACTGCAACCAAGCGGTGTGTCAGCTGCAGGACCCATACACACGCACCCACAGACCGTATTGCAACAGTCCCCCTCCGGCCGCGTCAGCACCCATCATTGTCATCATCAGCATCATCAGCATCAGCAGCAGGAGCAGGAGCAGAAGCAGAAGCAGGAGCCTTGTCATAGTCAGCAGTCCTTGTCACTGAGATGAATCTGTTGTGCTGCTGTTGTTGCAGTAACATGGCACCAAACCAGCGCGTCACACGCAAATGGGAACTATTTGCCGGACGCAATAAATTCTACTGCGATGGATTGCTAATGTCCGCACCCCACACAGGCGTCTTCTACTTGACGTGCATCCTGATCACCGGGACCAGTGCCCTGTTCTTTGCCTTCGAGTGAGTATCATGCGCACCAGGGGCGGGGCAATGCCAGTCCGTACGTCTGTGCTTGCATTGTTTGCAAAATGTATACGTTGCTAATTAAGCATTGCCGTTCCCACCGCCAGATTGGCAGCCTAGCCAGCCAAGCCAGCCAGCCAGCTCGGTTTCCAATTACGCCCACATTAATGGTCTCTGACTTTGGACCGGGGCTCTTGGACGATTCCAATGGCATGTAATTATTACTGTGCAACGTGGCGTATGCGTTATGCTTGGCCTGGCAAAGGATGCCATCACACAGCAAGCAGATAGCAGCAGTTTTTCGGCTCATCCATTTAGAAGTCCGACTGCAATGGGTCGCAAAAATAGTTTCGGCTTTTGATTTGTCAATTTGTCGCATGGTTTTGTGGTATTTAAATAGGGTTTTACATGCCACAGTGGCTTTAATGTATTTATATGCGGGCAAATGTGCTCTCTCTGTGACTGTGGTTGGGGTGGTTGGCAGCAGGGGGGTGGGGTGGATGTTGGCCAACCACTTCGAATTCCCAACTAATCTAAACTTGACCCAACCACTAAGAGTACCACTCAAATCATTTGAAACAAAATGCCATTCGGGGGAGATGGAAAACTGTCAATGGATATTAGTTTCTTGAAATGGCTTTTGAGTTTTTAAGCCTTTGCAGAGGGAATTTTACATGTGGCGGACAGACTTGGACTGCAAAGCGATTGCTCGATGGTGTCGTTACTAGAACCCTCCACGAGTTGAGTTTAAAGTCAGTTCATGCCTGACTCTGATCTGAGTCAACAATTCATCGACTCATTAATAGATTCAACATTGCTAATTTCAGAGCAGAGCAGTAGTAATTGATAAGTTAACGACTTATTCAGTACTGTCCATCAAACTCAGCCATGAGTTCAGTACTGAATTCAAGCCTGAAAGATGCGAAGGGCATAAAGAAGAAAATTCATGGCTGACAATTAAATGTAAGCTTAAATGACCCAAAACAACTGATTTTAAGACTCCAAAAAACAACTGTTTGCATTTTTCATCAAAGATACCTTCAACTAGAACTGAACATTTGGAAATTTGAGTTTAGTGCCTCAATTTTTATTAACTTTTTGTTCAGTAACTTATGGTTCAGTAACTTGTTTATATTTAACTTTTGTGCAATGACTCCTTTTTCAGTAAATCCTTGTTTAGTGAATCATTGTTAAGCGGTACATTCCTTTTTTGTAACTCGATGATTCATTCATTGTTTATCAGCAGTGACTTATTTCTCAGTGACTTACAGTTCGAAGTCTTATGGTTCAGTAACTTCTTGCTCAGTGAGCAATACTCAGTGTTTGAATTGCTTACTATATGGCAGAACAGTAGCATGAGCACAAAGTTCAATCTGAAGCACTATAGCTTATATTACCTGAAACAACAAGTTTTAAAGGATTTTTTTTTTCAAATTTGTCGATTTATTATTCTGTATGCAAATCAAGTTTGTTTCAAATTTGAAAAATTCTACCAAGTCCCCCTTTTATCCCCAAAAAACCAAGACCTCCTGTAGCCAGCCATCCTAGACCTAAAAAACCGTCAGATCCACAATTTTTAAGTTAGAGCCTCGTCAAGCTAGGCCCAATATCTATCTTTTCTGAAAAGTACAATCAGATCGGACATAAAACACCGGAGTTATATGCGAAACAGTTGAGCTGATAAGAGCACCCCCACGCAGTTGTTGGTCAGGACTAGAAAAAAGTGTTGCCTACATTTGGGATGATTATTTTGTTACATTCATATTCAAAAATTCAAAAACAAATAAATGAAAACAAATGAACAGGGTATTTTGTGGTCGGGAAACTCGACTGCAGCGCCATTACTTGTTTTAACCAACTCTTTGGCAATTTTCTGAAAAGAACGACAAGTCTTTTGATGCGATTCACAAATCTATCCAACTTTGGAGTTCTTTAAAAGACCTGGTGATCCTCAAGGGCAATGGTTGTATCTCACTTGGTGCCACCAAATACTTTCATGACCTTGCCGACGATTTTGGAGTATGGCCAAGCGGTCAGTGTAATTTCTTGCCCTTGGGGTTCTCGTAACGAAACCATTTGTATCACCAGTCACAATATGACAAATCGACAGACCCGCCAATTGTATTTGACTGGTACAAAAGTATACATATAGGGAGTAAAAATCATCAGTCTTCTAAATGAATTCTTGATCCAAGAGTGAAATTCTTAATGAACCTTTGATCCCTTATTAATTGATCCAAGAGCTTTAGTACTTGATCCAAATACGAATCATTCTCAAATCAAGCAGAACAGTTTTTGAATCAAGTGCTAAACATACTCGAATGCAAGATTGCTCTTGCATGCAGCATTGTCGAGAGCTCCACAGATTCCAGTCATGCAACCATATAAAAACAGCTGTTTTTCCATTTTTAAAAAAATTATTTTATAGAAAACTAATTGTTAAACCAGTTAGCAAGTTTAAGCCGTCTCGAAGAACACACAACAGCTCAAAGCAGCATTAGTCTTTGTCTGTCAATTGTCAGTCGAACAGCCGTCTTTCCATGCCAGCAATGCCATAACTGGTTGGGAACTCAAAAAAAAAAAACTGATTGCGCTCCCACACACCCCTCTCCCATAAAAACAAAATTGAGAGAGCAAGTTCAACGCTGCTCAGCGGCGGAGAGCTAAATGTGTTCTGTCGAAAGTATGCATTACGCCTGACGAAAATGTAATGCACTACACCTGCATCTAATCTATAAAGGGATAGTAAACAGACTGCGTACGAGCTGCATTACAATTTTGAAAAAGTAATACGCATCTGTAATGGGAATCCGATGACAGTTCGGCTCTAGCATACATCCTGTACTACAAGTAAAGCAGGATGTGCGTACACCGTTATAAAGCGGCATATGGCAAAGTAAACCGGACTGTATGGGAGTATTTCCGACATATAGAAGCCAAAGTAATGCAGGAGTAATCCATTATGTAATGGCAATTTCCGCCGCTGGGTGTGTTCTCTCAAAGGAGCTTGCTCTCCTCTCTGTTTCTTTATCTTACTTCACTTGCCTAAAAACACTATACTGAGAACGAACTTATTTCGATTTCAAGAGCGAAATTCTTAAAAATTCAGGAACGCATATATTTTTGTTCAAGAGCGTTCGTTCTTAAGTTATTTGTTCTGTTTTTTTTCTGGTTATTATTATAATAAAACTTAAAAGAAAATCACATAAAACAAAATAGGTAAAACCAGTGTAGGCCAAAGTGGGAGTTAAATAACAGGAGAAAATAAACTGTAACCAGCATTTCTCAGATATACAGTTAAATCTGTCAAGTCATTGCATATAGTATTTAAGATTGTATTTAGATCTCGTCCCTTTGGGAATGGCCAAGGTTATACACAAGCTTTTTGGCCATAATTTTAGATTTTGGGGGGTGCTAGGAAGAAACCAAGTATGAGGAAATGCTACAACCAACAAAACTCCAGTGAAAAGATATTAAGATTTAGTTATTTGTAATACTATAATGCTAGGGCGACTTTCAAAGAACTAGAAAAAAACATTTTTGGAGTGCTCATTGTACATTTATTTATACTTCATTTATGCAGCTTTTCGCTAAAAGACAGCCCATTGATTGGTATTAACGCCTTTCAAATGAATATATTGTGTCACAAATTGATGACCATTTTCCATTTAAACCAATAGCCCTCACAATTGATGACAGGCCGCACAAATTCTTGGTTACAATGAAATTTTGTTTGAATAAAATGGAAGGAGAGATGGGAATGTTCGCCGTTATAATAAAAATATACGCGCCATATTTATAATGTTGTCGAATTGACATTGTGTGTTGTTTTTTTGCCCACTAAATAAATATCAATTGGCAAACCCACAAACGTTTAACTCGATTCCATTTAGTTGCACAAGGCGTATACGTAATCATTGCATTGCCATGTCCTGGGCAGGCAAATAGCGCGTATGTCACGTAGCTCAAACACAAATAAAACATCAATGCAAACACACAAGCACACACAAATTGTTAGGTAGGATTGTGGGTAGGATTGTGTGTTCCATTCAACACTCGCAGCGCGATTAGACAAAATTATGCTCAACATTTTCTACACGAAATCATTTCAGCACGAGCCAAAAAAGGAAATGCATGTAGGTGGGTCGGACGGCTGCATCGTTCCCATAAAGGAAAGAAATTGAAATTCCCGGTCCAAGCTTCTTTCCTCCCTCCTTCTCCCTCCACTCTCCGCCTTCAATTGCAATCCAAATTTATGCGCTGCTGAAAAGCAACGGCACCATTTTGCTGGCGCCGCAGCGCGATTTTATTTTCATTGCTTGCTTTATATTAGCGCACAGTCGAGTGGAAGCCAACCTATGGGTATTACAATATCTGCTATGCTTTTGAGTGCTCGCATAGTTATTCCTGCAGATATGTATGAGCACACAAATCCACATGCCAGGCGGCTGCGGGCAAATCCAAATTGTGTTTCGCTCGACGCGTTCGCAATGCAAATCGCTAAAAGGTAGCACACACAATGCAAGTCGGGGCCCCTTTTTTATATGCCATTGTCAGCGATTTGCCAGCTGAATGCGAGAAAACCATTTTTTGAATGCATTTCTGCTTAGTTACTGTGGGAGGAGTGTGGTTAGGAGGGGGTGGTAGGGAGGGGACGCGTGCGTTGTCATGACAAATGTATTTAACTATTTTCGGTAAGTTTTGCTGTCGCTCGCACATTGACTGGCCCCAAAATGCTGCTTGCCATAACAAAACGTCAAAACGTTGCTTTGGGACTTGTTACACATAATTTTCATTATGCTCAGATCCTTTGTGAGTTGAAAGTTGGGCGTAGCAATGGAGGAGCAGAGCAGAGGAGAGTGAAAGTGCGGGGGCGTTTTGCTATTCACAAATAGTTGGCACGCATTTAGCATAAAGTAACAATGCTGGGCAGCAACAGCGGCACCGGCATTGTCACTACTTCCCGCTGGGTTACATATGCTTCCATGCCATAGTTTTTCCTTAGACTCCACTCGTTGCGATTCCCTTGTTGCTGATTTGTGTGCGAGCGTTTACATTTGGGGTATTGCCAAAACGCTAAGGAGATTTGGTGGATGCATTATTGTGTAAAAAACAGGTCGCTCGTTTATTCCGACTGCCTTGAAGGTGTTTAAATCG
The DNA here is from genome assembly GCA_035044965.1 of Lordiphosa andalusiaca. Taxonomy (NCBI): domain Eukaryota; kingdom Metazoa; phylum Arthropoda; class Insecta; order Diptera; family Drosophilidae; genus Lordiphosa; species Lordiphosa andalusiaca. The sequence goes on along the minus strand of JAWNNM010002188.1, from coordinate 176,398 downwards.
GATGTTAATAAATCTCGACTAAATGGAGAAATCACATTGTTGTTGTTTTTTTTTTGTAGCAGTGTCACTCGGCAGCAAACTGCCGTCGATGTGCTTGTGTTGAAGCGCTGACTGCAATTGATTATCAATCATTGGATGCTATATTCATTTGATTCTTTTTAACGCATACAAAGAGACGTCTGTCTTGTTCTCCACTGTCTTTTAGTTTTTCCGCTCATGCTGCTTTGGAATTCCCAAACAATTATGGCATGGCAGGTATGACGAAAGGCTGGAGAGATCGCTGATAATAGACGGTGGTTCCTCCATTTTGTGATATGGTAATTCTCTGTTTAAAGTTATAGGGAAAGTATAACAAGACCTCGAGTATTTAATTATACCCTTGCAGAGGGTATATTGAAATTGTCCAAAAGTTTGTAACGCATAGAAGGAAGTATTTCCGACCACATAAAGTATATATATTCTTGATCAGCATGACATATGAAATCTCCTCCGTCAGTTTTAAAGCTATCGCCACCAAACTTTGCACGAAGTCTTCCGATATAAATACGCTGCACATTTGTCGGAACCGGCCGGATCGGATAACTATAATATATAGCTGCCATAGGAACGATCGGTCGAAAAACTAGTTCTAGTGAGAAAAACTTTTTTGTTTTTAATGCATACATCTCCAAACTCTGTAATTACAAGTTTTGAATGCTTCCCCATGATTCTGCCAAGTTTGGTAGAAATCGGACACCTATATAGTATAGCTGCCATAGAAAATTAAGACAAGAAAAAGAGTCTTAGTAAGAATTTCAATGCAAACCTCTTTAAAATTGGCGTATATTTATTTTATAAGCTTTTACACAATTCTTCAAAGTTTTGTCGAAATCGGATGACAATAGGTTATAGCTGCCATAGGAATGATCGGTCGAGAAACTAGTTTTAGTGAGAAAAACTTTTTTGTTTTCAAAGAAAACACCTCCAAACTTTGTATTTCTTAGTTTGCTATGCTTTTCCATAATTCCACTCAGTTTGGTCGAAATCGGACATCATTATAGTATAGCTGTCATAGCAAAATAGAGTCAGAAAAGTAGTGAGAAATACTTGTTTGTTTTCAGTGGAAATGTCCTTCAAATTAGTTAGAAAAACGTGCTGCAAGAGTACACAAACTTCGGGCCAGCCGTAGTTAGCTTTATTTTAACTCTATTTTTTAATAATTTCCCCACACGCGAACATGCCACGTATAATTGTCCGTGGGAATATCATGTTGTGCGCAAGCAAACATCGTTTGGACCTGTGACTTAGTGATTGTCATTGCGAATGCAAATCTAATGGAACATTTAACGGAATCAATGGAATTCGTTTCAGCCAATCTCTAGCGGCTCGGAATTTAACACTCAATATGGAATAAATCTTTCATAAATTTTTATAATACTATCGCGTGCCATTGCTCAGCCGTGGTGTTTTACACTTCCGAAGTATAATAACCGGAGATAAGTACTGCCGGAAATGTTATTGATTTATAAGATGAAAATATGATAAATCGTTATCGAGTATTTTTTCGAGGCGATATATCCAATATTCTGTAGTAAAGTTAGTAGAGCTCCCCCCCACTACAATAAATAATCTTTGCCAGCAAAACTGTATGCTCAGTATGTAGTTTTCTGCTGCAGCAACAGCAAATAGCAGCACTTCCGCAGCGAACTATCTTTTGTCTATAACTAAACTTTAGTTCATCCGATCTTCATCAAGCTTTAAACGGATGGACATATAATAAAGTTTTCTATCTCCTAGTCAGAATGTTTCGCATAAATCTAAAGTATGTTAATAGATGTATAAAAACCGTATATTTTATTTTTTCATGCTTATGCTGAATTTCGCGTTTAATAATTGTTTCTTTTGCGTTTTGTTCTCTTCCCCATTCTTGTGTCGCACTTTAAGCATCTGCATAAGTATTCCAGTTGGTTGAGCTGGAGTAGAACTTCTTGGTTTCGCGAGCATTTGCATTTGCTTGGTTTCACTTGAACATGAATATAAAATCGACTTTTTGTCAAGCATAAAGGTAAAAGTTGTTCTTTTTTCGAATAACAATTGAGGAACAATGAGTTTGCATCATGAAGTTTTCTCAGTGGGCGAGAGAAGCTGGTGTGTTTTTTAAACCTTTTGTTAAAAAGATCTGGTGTTATTTTCAGGAAGTTAAATGCAGCGAGTTAAGGCGGTTCTTAAATTGATTTTTTTGTAATTTAACGACCCTCGGGGATCGCTGCAACATATTATATAAACATTGTGGAGAATTGCCAGTAATAAGAAAATGTTGGTTTGGTGTCCTTTAGTCTATATTTGGGATTGTCCGACACTCAAATGTACTGTTGACTAAGGTTACACTTTAGGTTCTATGCTCCAAAACCACTGCAAGAACCCGTCAAGTCACCTAGTGCTCGTCTCTTTGCTCTCAGCCGTGCTTTTCGCTCCGACTACTTGCAATTCTTGGTCACTTTGCCTTCTAGGTTCAAAAATCAAACCACTGCAAATGCGAAAATGGGAGCAAGGCAAAATTATTAGCATAATCTGACCCGTTTACGCCAATGACCTGTCCACATAGACGAAATATTAAGACTAAAATTGTGCCTAAATATTATATTCAAAGTGCTTTGAGAAAATGTAATCAAATGTGACCGGTTTTACGACCTTTATGCTAAGTTAATCTGCGTTTTTGTCCTTTTAGTGCGAAGCTTAACGTTGAGCCGGCTAAAACTGCAGGTTTAGTTACCATAAAGGTCGTAAAACCAGTCACGTATGTACTAAAAACGCAAGGCATGGCGTTGTTGTTGTTGTGTCAAACCATACAATAAATGGTTTCAACTAAAAACCCCATTTGAATGCATTTATGCAAACAAACTTTTTGAGCAAACACTAAATGCGGTAGGGCCATATGCACACACACAAAGCCGACTGTCTGTTCTACGCTGCCTCTTGATATTTTTGGGCGCATGCAGCTATGGAATTCCCAAACAGTTATGCCATCGCAGGCATGGAGAGGCGGTTGAGTTACTGACAGTTGATGGCTGATTAGAGATTACTTTGGTTGCTCTTGAAAGAGTTGAGCAGTTGACTTGGAACGGTAAATTTGTGCAAAAGTCAGCAGGAAGCATCTCCGACTCCATAAAGTATGTTTATTCTTCATCATCATCAGCCGAGTCGATACAGCCCTGTCCGTCCGTCCGTATGAACACCTAGATCTCGGAGACCAGAAGAGCTAAAGTAGGGCACATCACGTTTATTTCATATATTTGCCACGCCCCCTCCTGCAACGGAAAATAATGAACACCTCCCACAATTTGGAAAATATCAAGCTGATATTTCTTGATCTTTTAGAAAGATCGGATAAAGGATGACAGAGCTATAAAGGTTATTAAAAGTGTAGCATACTTTTCTGAGCCGCATGCGTCTTTTTGCTTTCATAATGTTGAAATCTTCACATTAATGTTAAAGCTCTGTTCATTTACATAACTAGAGGATGTCCTCACATAAATTCCCCTAAATAATGGGTATCATAATAGGTCAGGCAGGGCCGACTTTAACTTAAGCTCTCGTTACCAATTACGTTTATGTAGCATTTTCACATGCCGCTTGTGCGGTTCTCTGTTCTATATATACATGCGGCATGTTGTTTTTCTACCTTGTACCTAGTCTCGGGAACTTAAAGCCAAATGTCAACATCTTAGCCCATACGACTATCAAGCACTCGCAAGCCATTGCCGCAAATTACAGAATGTAAAAGGAAGCAACAATGAGCAATTGTGAAATCCGGCTTTGATCCAAACCGGTTCGAACCCGGAACTCCGAATTTTTTTTTACTGTGAACCGAACCTCTTTAGAATTTAAAGCTGAACCCAAACAAGTTCCCAACCTAAAACATCGGTTCGGTTCAGCACAAATAGTGGACATCATAAAATTTGACCTTCTGTCTAGCGACTCTATCTGTTATTTGGTTGGTTTTGATCGACTGAGTCTTGAGCAGCAAAGTATATTTAAAAAATCCTCGAATAACATTCACAGTTACTTACAATATCCCCATCTACAGTAGCCTGTTTTTTATAAAACAGTTGACACCAAAGCTTTTTCAATGATTCACATGGGAAATATTTTCCTACAAAAACTACGAAACGGTATTTTACTTCATAGTAACTTATATTTCTAGTATTCAATATATCAATGTGTTCCACAAACCGTTCTTCTCTTCTTTTGAACCAAGGTTCGAACCGAAACCTTCTTCCAAAAACCGCGAACCTGAAATATTTGAACCCCAAACCATTGGTGAATTTTGGTTCGAACCAGCGTTCCAGAGATCCAACAAAAAGTATGGGTTTGTAGATCTGGTTTCTACACGTTTGACAGGTACTTTCCACCAATTACATTTATGTAGCTTTTCTACTTGCCGCGTTAACATTTGTCAGTTCGACATGCGGCAGGTAGCTTGTTTCGGGAACTTAAACACAAAAATGCCGGCATCTTAGCCCATTCGACTATTAAGCACTCGCGCGAAATTAAAGTTTGTGAAGAGAAGCGGCAATGAGTGAATGAAATCAATAACTCGTATCGGGTAGATTTATAATATGTACCATTTAGCCGTGGAAATTTTTAACGGTTTTTTTTAAGATAACCCCACACGTGATGCAAATTTTCCATATAAAAACGTTTCTGTAGAACGAGAGCTTTTGCGTGAAAAATGTAGAAGCTATTTGGAAATAAACGGATTTTCTCATGTCATGTCAATTTAGCGTATAAACTTTATCAAGTCTAGGATTTGGGATTAATTTTGCTTTCTCTGCGGCTCATTCCAGGCTCATGAATAGAAGCATAATACTAAAGGTAGCTACATTAAGTCGATTCAAAAGATGTTTCCTGAATCCTTTACTGAGCTTTTCAGTAAAAGAATCCCACACAACTTGCCATTTTGAAACTTATCTTAGAAACCTTTGCATCATCTAATAATTTCTCTATGCATCCACTTTACAATTGCAGTTGCCCGTTTCTGGCGACGCGCATCAATCCAGTTATTCCTATTGTGGGTGCGGTGCTCTATTTCTTTACGATGAGTTCCTTGCTGCGCACAACCTTCACAGATCCTGGTGTCATACCGCGTGCCTCCAATGATGAGGCTGCCTATATTGAAAAGCAAATTGGTAAGTACTCCCTGGACCCGAAGTTCGGGTCTTGTCCAGTCAAAGGCAATGTAGCCAAGGTCGTTTGCCTGTTGCCTGGGTGATGGCATGCCACGCCCCTCCACTGACAAGCGCGCACCAACACACACACACAAGCACACACACACTCAAACAGTCGTTCATATTTGTTTTCACTTCATTAAGTTTGTGTGTGTGTGTGTGTGTGTGTGTGAGTGAGGGGAAGCACATAAAAAGTAATGAGCGTGGCATGACAGAATGGAAAAAATATACGTATAAAAACCATCAAAGCGAATGCTGCGTTGCCTTTGCACTAATGAGTTGCCGTTGTTGTTGTTGTTGTTGTTGTTGCTGCTATTTTTTTTTTTTTATATTTATAAAATATTTAAAATGAGAAAACTTTTGCTCTTTGGCTTTACTTGCATGTCAACAACAACGCTCCTTCCCGCATCCGTTCCTGTCCATGTCGATGCTGATGCTGCATTTCCACCACGTCACGTATCCGTTTCGTGGCTCTGCAGAGGTGCCAAACTCACTGAATAGTCCCACATATCGACCGCCACCGCGCACCAAGGAGGTCCTCGTCAAGGGGCAAACGGTCAAGCTGAAATATTGTTTCACCTGCAAAATATTTAGACCGCCGCGCGCCTCGCACTGTAGCTTATGTGATAACTGTGTGGATCGCTTCGATCACCATTGTCCCTGGGTAAGTCAAGGTCCTTGCCAGCCAGCAGGGAGGAGCCACCACGTGCCCTCAATGTTGGGTTTCGCATTAGAGGGAAGGCAGGCAGGCAGGCAGGCAGGCAGGCTGGCAGGCTGGCAGCCGCACATTCAATTCGGCGAATGTGGGCCACCCAGCAACACAAACAACAACTGTCACTTTCTGTTCTGTTCGCGGCGCTGACTTTAACCCAATTTCCAGCGCCAACCGCTGAGGTTGCTAATTTTTTAGTAAAAATAATTTCAGCAAAGCGCACGTCACGTTCAAGCTGGAAAAAAAGAGCCACCCAGTCGCAAAGAGCGAATTTCCCGCAAGCGCCTAAAAGATGCAACAAGATGTGGCGGGGCAGAGCCAAGCAAACACAAACCACTGCACACACACACACACACACAGACAAATACCCAGTAACTAAAGTAGCCGCACTAGGGTTCCCCCTTCCCTCCCTGTGTGCGAGTGTGGAGGGATGGTTGCTGCAACTATGGTTGCATCAAGTGCAACGCGCGGCCTTTTTGGGCAAAGTCTCGGCATCGTTGCCGTTGAATACTCTGATGAATATAATTTTAACACTGAGAGAGCACTTGAACACACTTCAAGTAAAACCCGACAGTAGAACTAATCTATCTAGAGTATAGGGTTCGAAATTCTGTCTTGACAAGCGAAATGTATTCACAGAACTACCTCCAAATCAAAGGACATTTTGAGAGTTTGAGGTTTTAATCAAACATTCATTTTTTTCAACAATGTTTCACCTGTCTTGCCTAAAAGATGGCCAAAATGTTTCTTAACCCATCTATTGAGACTTATCGAACGCGCAAACGCTAAGCGGCCAGTACCTATACATTGACATAACTGAAACAAAAACTATTATATTCATAAATTGTTTGTTTTGAACAAAAGGTTCAGGCTCTTTTTGGGTTCATCGCAACAGACGCAACATCCAACATTCAAATTGGTTAACTTTCCCACCACATCTTCTCTTTGGAACACGAATCGGTTCGCAAAACCAACTTTAGACAGTTTCTTCAGAACTTATGTATAAAACTATCACAATATCGAAGTCAGAGCATTGCCATTTTAGAATATTACGACTTAGACAAGTTAATTAAGCATAAGTCAAGTAGTTAAATGGCAAAACCAATCTTATAGAACGTAGAGCCAGTTTTCCCTTTTAAAAGCCAGGCAAATGGATTTACGTTGTCTTTACGTTGAATGAGTTGAGATAGGAACTGTCACATGAATGGTAGTGTATTTTATACCCTTTTCCCATTGAAAATGGGAAATGGGGAGTCATAAAGTTGTGAGAATGTATGTAACAGGGAGAAGAAAACATTTCCGACCCCATAAAGTATATATATTCTTGATCAGCATAAAATGACGAGTCGATATAGCCATGTCCGTCTGTCCGTCTATCCGTCTGTATGAACGTGTCGATCTCAGAGACTGTAAGAGATAGAGCCACAAATTTGTGCATGAAGGTAGATGTATGACGTACGCAGATCAATTTTGTTTCAGATTTGGAAAATTCTCCCCGTCCTCCTCTTATCACCAAAAACCGTCATCCTAGACCTAAAAACCGTCACAATTTTCAAGTTAGAGCCTCGTGGTTTAATATACATCAAGCAAGGCCCAATATCTATCTATTCTGAAAAGTACAATCAGATCGGACAAAAAACACCGGATCTAGTTAGGAATAGAACCGCTAAATAATGTTGCCTACTTTCAGGATGACCCTTTAATAGCTGTTACAAAAACCGGTTACATTCAACTTCAAAAATCCAAAAACCGATAAATGAAATCAAATGAATGGGGTATTTTGTAGTCGGGGCACTCGACTGCAGCGACTAAATATGTTTTTGATTTGACCTAAAATTGATTTAATTTTTTTCATATTTTAGTTTAAAGCAGATTCTTGTACGTGACATCTCGTACGTGACATATTTTACATCATTATATTTATATGATGATTTCTACTACAATATAAAGCAAATAGTAACAATTAATTACAATCAAATAGATTGTTATTTATTCCAATTCATTCTTTTTCAACTCTTTTCACTCTTAGTACGATTTTAGAGAGCACAGCTCAATCCAATCTATGGGACCTTTCTTCATAAAACACTAGTAAAATATAAATCGAAATGAGATTAATGTTGTTTGCACGATTTCGCTTTGGAAAGTCTCGAAATGTGTAATGTCTCAGATCACTTCATTTTGATTGTTTCCCTATAACAATATAAAAATCTATGTTTTTTTTTGGTGCTTTTAACTTTTGGGTCTCGGTGGACTTTTCCGTGGAAATGCCCATATGTCCAGTTTTGAGAAATTTTCAGTGTGTAACAATATTCTGTTGAAAATATCTATTAAAAACTATACTATACTGCTGGATTTATCAAAAATTGAAACGAAATTTAAACCATATTTTCCTTAAATCTTTGTGTTTCCAAACTATTCACACCTGTTTGAGTTTTTGAATACTTTCAATCGGTATTAAGAAATGTTCTGACTTCTATAAAAGGTTTACCCATTAACGCTAAGGGTATGTAATTTTGTACGCAAAAACTGAAGTTTCAAACAATTTCCGAAAAATGCTTTTTTAAAGTTTTTCCAAAAAAAAAAATGCACCAAACCCTAAATTTTGCTGTAAGTGAAGTAAGTGTTAGTCGTTTTTATACTCTGTAGAGGGTATTGTAACAACATAAAGTATATATATTCTTGATCAGCATTACAAGCTGAATTGCGTTAGCCATGTCCGTCTGTCCTTCTGTTTCTATGTTTGAACCGGCCGGATCGGATGACTATAACATATAGCTGCAATAGGAACGATCGGTCGAAAAACTAGTTCTAGTGAGAAAAACTTTTTTGTTTTAAATGCAAACTTATCCAAACTCCGTATTTACTAATTTTCTATGCTACTCCATGATTCTGTTAAGTTTGTTCGAAACCCACCATCTATATAGTATAGCTACCATAGAAAAGTAAGATTAGAAAAATAGTCTTAGTAAGAAAAACTTTTATATTTTCAATGTTAACCTCTTTAAAATTGTCGTATATTTATTTTATAAGCTTTTACACAATTCTACAAAGTTTTGTGAAAATCGGATGACCATAGGTTATAGCTGCCATATGAATGATCGGTCGAGAAAATAGTTTTAGTGAAGAAAACTTTTTTGTTTGTAAACAAAACGCCTCCAAACGTTGCATTACTTAGTTATGCTATGCTTTCACATGATTCCACTTAGTTTGATCGAAATCCAACATCTATATAGTATAGCTGCCATAGAAAAGTAAGGTTAGAAAAATAGTCTTATTAAGAAAAACTTTTTTGTTTTCAATGTAAACTTCTTTAAATTTTGCATATATTTATTTAATAAGCTTTCACACAATTCTACAAAGTTTTGTCAAAATCGAATGACAATAGGTTATAGCTGCCATGGGAATGATGGGTGGAGAAAATTGTTTTAGTGAGAAAAACTTTTTGGTTTTTAAAGAAAACGCCTCCAAACTTTGTAGTACTCAGGTTACTATGCTTTCACATGATTCCACTTAGTTTGGTCGAAATCGGAGATCTATATAGATCTATATATAGCTGTCATAGAAAAGTAGAATCATAAAATTTGTCTTAGGGCCGATTTCTAAGCTTCTACATAGAGCTATCAGTCACATAAACCTACAAATAGCAGAGCAAAATCTATGTTTATCTGACACATAGCAGCCATGTAGAAGATGTGAAAAAAACTAGTTGGTTTTCAGTGGATTTGTCTTTCAAATTAGTTAAAAAAGTGATGCAAGGGTACACAATCTTCGGTCGAGCCGAAGTTAACTTTCCTCTATTTTTATCAATGTTTCGGCGCAGTTCCAATCGCCATATTCCCCTAGATCTACTTGATCTTTAAGTTCTCAAATTAAGGTATTACTATTTCAATCAAGAAAATACTAGGATTTGGTAGCGTGTAAAAATCCAAGATTGCGGTTGAGCCCGTTTCGATGAATACCTCTTAATTTGATATATATTTGATATAAGAATTTAGAGATATATTATTGATTAGGCTAGACCTACTAGATCTACTACCTCGACTCCTTATATGTTAGTCTAAAAGTCTTTGTATAAACGATAGAGCTTTGCACAAAAATTCAATTTTCTGGCCCACTGTGCATATTTGATTTGGGTTTTCTTAACCCCAATCTTGTCGGCTACACAAACAACAACCCCACAAACGTTTTTCACTCATTCGATATCAGCCGTTTGATAGGGTGTAAAACTTTCGTGGATCCCATGGAGGCTGCTGTCGGCGCCCCTGATGAGTGGGTTTTTTTTGAATTTTTCATTTGCTGGCGCAAGCGTTTTGTGGACCCCCAACGCGGGGCCCCACAGCCGCTGCCTTCATTAAAAGCCGCTGCCTGTCAGCCTGAAGGTCGTCGTCTTTTGCCTTTTGGGCATTCGCTATTTGCTGTTGCCTTTCGCTTTAAGCAGCAGCAGGCGGCAAAATTAAGGTATTTCTCGTGGCGCGTGGAGCGTAATTTCGTTTTGGCACACATTCTGTGTGAAATGCAATTAACCTTATTGTGTGTGTTGTATTATGGGTGGCATTATGTGCACAAAGATTGTTAACAGGATCCCGTCACTCTATCTCTATCTCTGTTTCATTTCAGGTGGGAAACTGCGTGGGCAAGCGTAATTATCGGTTCTTTTATTTGTTTCTAGTCTCATTGGCATTTTTAGCTGTATTTATATTCTCATGCTCTGTGACGCATTTAGTTTTATGTGAGTATACGGCGTATATATGGGGTAGAGGTATGTCACATCCAATCATAACTTTCCCTCCCTTACCCCCCGAGCAGTGATGAAAACCGAACAGGAGGTCTTCGAAGTAATAAAGAAGGCGCCGTTTACTGTGATTGTTGTGTTCATATGTTTCTTTTCAATATGGTCCGTGATTGGACTGGCCGGATTTCACACATATCTGACCACAAGCGACCAGACAACGAACGAGGATGTAAGTGGGCGACACAAATAAAACTGACGGATAACAATAAAACTTATTGCCTTATTCTTTGATTCTTTCTTTAGCTCAAAGGCTCATTCTCCTCCAAGGGTGGACCACGCACTCAAAATCCTTATTCGCGCGGCAACATTTGCCTCAATTGTTGCCACATCCTGTGCGGACCCATGACGCCCTCGCTGATCGATAGGTGAGTATGAGGGGAATGTTTTAAAAGATGAGGGTACTCCAAATAGGGGAGCCCATAGAAACCCTTAGATTTTTATTCACGGGAGTTATGTTAGCATCATTTCATAAGCAGGATATTTAATTTAAGATTTGGGTAGAGTCAAAATCGTAAATTCTTGATGAATTTACCAATGAAATTTTTCATAAATTGATAAATTGAAAGTTTTTGCAAATTTAACAATTAAACCTAACTGTCCGGGTGTGGTACAGTGGGTAGTGTGTGTGCCTGCTGTGCAAAAGAGGCTTGTGGGTTCGATCCCGCCCCGGGACATCTAATAAAAAAATAGTTTTCCTTAAAAATATGAGCAAGCCCGGTCACCTTCGCCAGCTATTGGCGCCAGCTGTGCAGTAACTTGCCTTAGCTTATGCAAGCTTTTGCAAGAAGCTCGTCTTGGCCCTTTTGGGCTGTGAAGTCAATTATTTATTTATTTTAAACTTAACACAGTGCTCAATCGAAAACATATGTACTTCAGAGGGTCAAGTAACGCATTTCTCCTCATATTGCAGAGGGTATATTGAATTTGTCCAGATGTTTGTATCGCATAGAAGAAAGCATTTCCGACCACAAAAAGTATATATATTCTTGATCAGCATGACGAGCTGAGTCGATATAGCCATGTCCGTCCGTCCGTCTGTGTTTATGCTATCTCCTCTGTCAGTTTTAAAGCTTTCGCCACCAAACTTTGCAAAATGTCTTCTGGTACAAATACGCTGCACATTTGTCGGAACCGACCGGATCGGGTGCCTGTAACATATAGCTGTCATAAGAACGATCGGTCGAAAAACTAGTTCTAGTGAGAAAAACTTTTTTGTTTTTAATGCAAACGTCTCCAAGCTCAATATTTACTAGTTTTCTATGCTTCTCCATGATTCTGCCAAGTTTGGACGATATCCGACATCTATATAGTATAGCTGCTATAGAAAAGTAAGGTTAGAAAACTCATAAATCAAAGTTATCGAAAGACTTTTATTTTTAAATTAAGTAAATAAAACTGTCAGAGATATATATAAGGAATTGTAATGAAATTTCAATTCCGGAGTGCTGGATACTGACCTTAACCAGGGTTCGAAATTGCTCTTTGCTCGCAGCTCTTGCTCTCAGCTTATAGCATTCGGCTCTTGGCTCTGAGCTGACAGCACAACGTCGAGAGCCGCGAGCCATCAACCGGCTCTCGGCTCGTGTGCCACAGCACACGGTTCTGAGCTGAGAGCCAATGCTCGGGAGCCGACAGCCCTCAAGCCGCTCTCGGCTCGTGAGCCATAGCTCTCGGCATATTTGGTACATATACTTCGTGTTTAGGCATTTCCATGGTGTCGTACGCGTTAAAATTAAAAAAAAAATCAAAATACATCTTGCTAACATTCATTTTGTGGCTTACGAGTGGAGAGCTATGGCTCACGAGGCGAGAGCTATGGCTCACAAGCTTAGACCTATGGCTTACAGCCCGTTGATGGCTCACCGCTCCCGAGCTGTGGCTCTCCGCTCAGAGGCGAGTGCTGTGACTCACGAGCCGAAAGCCGGTTGATGGCTCACGGCTCCCGAGTTGCAGCTCTCAGCTCTGAGCTAAAGCTGTGGCTCACGAGCTGTGAGACGTTTAGCGCTCCCGGATCTCTAACAGCGGCGAGAGCCGAAAAGAGTCAGAGCGCCCGGCTCGCTCGTGAGCAATTCCGAACCCTGCCTTAACACAAAATCGAAAATTATGGACCTACATCCGCTGACAGCTATTTTACCATTAAATATATTGACGGACGCGACGGGAGAAAATCTAATATATTTTCATATTCTTTAGTGAAATTCACACTTTGAGTTGAACTAGATTAAATGTTTTCTTAATTTATTTAAGTCGATTGAGCTTTGACCGTCCGTCTGTCTGCTTATACACAAACTAGTCTCTCTTTACTGCCCGCTTCTAATATGTCGGAACCGACATCTGATTGTAGGCTACCAATGATTTATTGAAAACTTAGTATTACACCAGTATTCAAAACATTTTTTTAAAATTGTAGGATTTTCTGTTTAAGATATAAAATGATTTATTTATGCATATGTTTTTGTCAAAATACTTATGCCTGCTAGTGTATTTTCACGACGCTTAAAGAACCTTTAAGAAAGGTTCTTAGCCAGAGTGAGTGGGCCACATGAGCCCAAATGCTGCTGGGATGAACAAATAAGAACCAAGTTGCTTAAAACAAAGTGCATTTGATGCCTACGATTGTACTTTCTCATCTGAACAATTAGCCCAAAATAGTAATACAATATTAATTCGGAATTCTTAAGAATTTTTGTTTGAGAAACTGTTTCTGAATTGTAGCTTACATAGGTACCAAGCTTAAGAATTTACGGGTATTCTATACGGGTATCGTTCTCCTCTCTATCTCTCTAACCTACTTCCGTTCTGTCCTTAGACGCGGCATTGCCACCGATGAGTACATACAACAGATGCATCATCAGTCCAGTCCGCGGCATGCGCTGAGCGATGTAATGAGCGCCTCACACTTGGTCACCACAACACAGCCCACCATAATGGGTGGCATTAGTGGAGCCGGCGGTGGCATTAGTATAGGTGGAGCGGAGCTAAAGCCCCGCTTCTACGACGAGGTAAGCCTTTTCCAATCTCTGGCACCCGAGCACCAACTTCTCACCACTGAATCGATATCTAAATGTCTCGGCACTCTGCTTGCTTCAAATCCTTACCAAAACTCTCTCGGAAGATGAACTTTTCTGCACCTGTTTTTGATGCTCAATATTTTTTCTACTCCTTCTTTTTGTGTTTTCTTTTTTTGGGCCATGTTCTTTTTGGTAACAACAAACAACAAAAAAAAAAAAACACCACCAACAACTCAACAACAACAATCAACCACAAATCACAACACAACTACAATCCATTTATCCAGTCTAATCCCTCCTCCTCGACTCTGGAGGGAAATGGCGTACCAGCAGCAGCAGCAGCAGCAGCGGCCGCTGCCAATGGAAATGGCTTTGATCATCCGCCGCCCAGCTATGACCTGGTCCAAAACGGTAAGTCCCGCAAACAGCACCAAAAGTGCTCACTGCAAACACTGCTGCCTGCCAGCGCCCAGCACCAGTTCAAGGCCAACAAACACAAACAGCTAAAGCCACAACAGCAGCATCCACATAAGCACCACCACCAGCAGCAGTTGCAGATGCAGATGCATCAAGAGGTGCATCAGGTTCATTCACCCTCGCTCATCCGCTCGCCGGCTACCTCTTCGTACCGGCTGAACCTGAAGCGCTCCCTCCATCTGCCGCTGACGCCATCTTATGATGATGTGCGCAACTCGCCGCTACCACTGCTCCATCATCATGTGCACGCCCAGCAGACGACGGCCATCGGCAGTGTATCAGCGGCCACAGCAACGGCAACTGGCGGAGGCTCCTCCTCCTCCACAACCGCGCCCACCTCAGCCTCGCTGGCCGCACCACTGCCGCCGCCGCTGGCCCCCCGGCGTCCCTCGACGCTGCAGCTGCAGGGCAGTGGAGTGATCTCGGCCAGCAACACAACCATACACACCCTGGCCGCCCCCCAACCACCGGCGCCCGAATACAAGTACTTCTCGCCGCAGCGCACCACCAACTATCCCTTTCCCAAGCAGGCGCGCAGTATGCGCCGCCAGTCCACCCAGTCGGTGGACTCCCAAAAGGTCAACATTGCCGGCTACCATCCGCTGCCCATGCGGACGCGCTACAAGCATCAGGAGGTCATGTTCGAACTGAAATCACCGACCAATCGGCTGACCATTCGCGAATGCGACTTTGGCGGTGGCGGTGAGCCCTGCGACGATGATCAGTCAATAAAGGACAGCCAGATCTTTCGTGTTAGTAAACGAAATCTTTATATGAATCACCGGTCGCCGTGGAAGGAGCGCGACCGCTACTCGAACCTCTACGAGTACTCATTCAACATAGATCTCAACTCGATTATCGAGGATGCGGCGGGTAGCGACTCGTCATAGTACGCAGCTCGCAGCTCCCAAGCAAACACTGCCGCCGGCATGTGTCACCGTGAGGTGCACCATGTCGCACTTGACTACATTGATTGGTTGTTAAACGCTGTACATAAGGGTGGGGTCTGGCCCGCCCAATTCCTATTAATTTCAGGCTACTGCTAGGCAGCTGGGCAACAGGGACAGCGGGCCAGGCACAATAGTTATACAATATATACACGTATGTAGTGGACGATTTGAAAGGGCTGTGATGGATATACATACTATATATGTATATATTTTGAATGATTTGTACACACTTTTGCACTTTTGATGAATGAGATGCGGGGGTAAACGTGATTAAGTTTGATATTTGGGAACTCACAAATGGTAGAGCTGTAGCTGTGACTAATTATCTGAGAAACACTAACTTTTTGAACATAAAAAGCTCTAATTTTCAGGAACTGTTTAATTAGTTTCGTATTAGACACTTTAAAAAATTGCCCAAGCTCTTCGCTATTTGGATAACGCTACAGAACATCCGCAAAACATATTGAAATCTCAATGTAAAAGATAAAATTAATACCACTTTGGATCAGGGTATAATTTATGCATAAACAGTTTTATTTAAGACGCCGGGGAATGTTTAGAATCTAGACATAAGCCCACGACGCGCACGTAGCGATGCATAATCCATAAGGAATTGTCTCGCCGTATCAAAATTCTGTTTTAGATTGCCTGCAAGTAATTCCAATAGATTCGCCAATGGAGCTTGCAGTCCGCTGCACATCATTTCGTTTTGATGGCGTCCTGCATGGCGTGTTCACTCATGTTGATCTATAATCTTGTCTTGAGTAGCGCCATGGCTCTGTCAAATATTAAAATATTCGCACGCACTTCCCGGACTTTGATAAACCAAAAATAGTATGTCAATTTTTAGGAAAGATTTAACATCCGGCTCGAAGGACCAACAAACGTATCGCATGTGAATTTTATTTTTTAATTAGGGAACCAAGTAGACTCGGCTGTGTCAATTTACAGTGTTTGAGCCACTAATTACGTTGTCCTAAGTCACGAAAATCGCTTAACACTGCACCGACGTACGAGTCCTTAAAGTAGATCCGACTCGTAGGACATAAAATGAATCAATTTCACACGCCTCGAGGCGCCTTTGTTGAGCACGATTTTACGTCTGGATTTCTATGGAATAGCTCTTTACAACGATCCCTTTTAAATTATTCAAACTTCATCCCTTAAATCTATCTTATCTAATGCTGCGTTTGTAGGGCGTACATTCCTACATACAATCGCTATGTTAATATGCGTTGGTCCAGTGTCTCTCCAAGTGTAGTTGCAAGCATCAAGACCCCTTGACTATATATTATATTTGTAATGTTCTTACTACTAATGGCAGTTAGTTAAAATGTGTCTTACATATATTTCGCTCCTTTGAAATAAGCAATCATCGATAGACCATGACGTGACACGTTGTGTCAGCGCTGTTCTATCGATATGCTATTTTGCACGTGAAAACTTTTGAAAAGGCAAGCTGCAAAATCATGTGTTTTATATGGAGTTTTCGAATTTGCGACTACTTCGCAGGTATCTCTTACAGTACGATTCAGAACAAGTCTCATTGTCTGAAAGTAATTGCAGTACGACCTAACCGTTTTGCCATGTGGTTTTCGATTCATTACAACAATTTATATTTTTGCAGAAGGTATTATGGTATCAGTTTTAAAAATAATACCAATCATTTTCTGTATCACCACTATAATTGCCGGATTTGTCGGTTCCATTTAGAACAGTAAAAACTGTACAGTTACGACAAAACTGTTATATCGAATTCTCCTTTACAATGCTGGGGATGCTAATTTAAATAGTTGAGCCTTTTAATTACCATTAAAGCCTGTTGGAATTAGTTTACATTTTGGCATAATTATGTTTCCAAGTTAATTGCATTTTAACTGAATTTTTACATTAAAATTAAGAAATAGTTGAAAATTCAAGCTTAAGGTAAAGTGCCAGCTAACATATATTTATTTCCCTTTCATTTTATTATACTCTGTACCGTAGGTACATAGAGTATTATAAGTTTGTGCAAAAGTATGTAACATCCAGAAGGAAGCATCTCCGACCCCATAAAGTATATATATTCTTGATCAGCATCAACAGCCGAGTCGATATAGCCATGTCCGTCTGTCCGTCTGTCTGTCCGTATGAACGCACAGATCTCAGAGATGGTAAGAGATAGAGGCTTGACATGTATGGGACATATGCTTGTAATGTCTGCAGGCAGATCAAGTTTATTTTCAATTTTCGCCACGCCCCCTCCCGCCCCCGCAATTTAGAAAAATATCTCATATCTCCCACAGTTTTGAAGATAGATGGCTTGTTCCTTCTGGACATATTTAGTTATTAGGATAACTTATCGATCCGCCAAAGGAATGAAGAAGATCGGATGAACGGTTTTCGAGTTATGATCAAACGAAAAATTTTCTTGGTACAGAGTATGTTATAGTCGGGCTTGACCGACTTTCTTTCTTGTTTTTCAAATGCGCTTTTTCCATTCCATTAAATTTTATATTTGGTATATATTTAATTTGGATGTTTCACATTAATTAAAATTTTAATAGATACTTTTCACCAGCTGTAAATATTTATTTAGAAATTTTTGTAAAAACAACAGAAGCAGCTTTGTTCAAATTGTTTTCAGTACTGTGAAGTCTTGTATTTTTCAGTGTTTCAATGGCTAATCGATAATCGATAAGCAATACAAACTTAGTTTAATTTATATTTCGTATTAAATAACTTGAAAGGCGCATTTATTAAATGATACATACATGGATTTCGATAGTGAAGAACAACAGCGTCAAATACAAAGATTTTGTACCTGATGAAAATCCTGGGCATACGAGTGTTTATTTTTTATATAGAGGTAAGACATACGCCCAAGATTTGCATTGGGAATATTATCTATGTCTTTAATGCAGTCGTCACCCCGAAATCCATTTATTTTTGTGCATTATTTAATGAAAACTCTTTTCAACTAACTCTTATCGATATTCGACGACTATCGATACCCCGAAAAGTACACGACTTCACCGTATTAAAAATATTTTAAAAGCAACTGCTTTTGTTTTTGGCATATAAAAAACTATTTATTACTGGAGATAAATACCCATTAAAAATTTAATTGAAGTGAAATATCTCAATTCAAAATTTAATTGAATAGAAATTTCCAATTATAAATGGGCTTGTGCGAAAAATCCCAATTGAAAATATAATGGAAGGTAAAAATCGCAATTTAACATTGCAATGGAAAGGAAATAACTAACGACTGGATCCAAATGCCATTAATAATTGGCCTAAAGCTTGAATTTTCAACCATTTCTAAAACTTAATGGGATTAATTAAAATTTAATTGACTTGAATACATAGTTAAACCAAATATCAGCAGGAATTGGTGGTATTTGAAGCAAATTTCAACAGGATTTAGTGGTATTTGAAGCATATAACTCAAATAATCAAATAGTTTATTAATATTTGAGTATTTAGCCATGTGAAATAATTTAATGGAAAAAGAGTGTAACTAGTTCCCAGCTCTGATCCTTTAAAGATATTGCCATCGATCAAACTGAACTGTTGTTTCTAGACAAGCAAAATCGATTTCTACAATTTTGACATTGATATTGCTGTCAATGCTGAATTATTCCAAATCGTATGACATCAGCTATGGAAATATTGAGAATACGAGGAGGCTACTCTAAAAACCCCTTCGGTTATTTTTTAAAAACTTGTCCATTGAGAGACGTTAACAACGAGAATCGAAAAATACTAACAGTAATGAGAATGAGAATCGATAAGTACTGAGGTCTTGAAATGCAATTAGCCTTTCGCTATGTGTCAACTCTGGAATTATAATTTCTTCATATTTCCGGGGACTCTATGTATTAATCAGTAAGTCAACTAGTTCAACTTAAACTCTAAATTTGAAATTGCTTGCAAAATGTGTACAATTCATTTGAGTATCTATCACAGTCCCAGACACGTCATTTCACATTTGGCTTCCATGACGCGCGCGCTTAGACGATGTTTTTAGAGAAAGTTAGACAAAAGCACCTTTTGTTTGCACTCATTTTAACAACAGCAGCAGAAAGCAGGACGCAATATTTTTAATTTTCGAAATTTTGGACCCCCCCCTCCCCCTCCACTCTCTCCCAGTTACCCACCATCCGTTGTAGAGCCCAATCCAAGTCCGTACACACACACACACACCCCCCGCCCGCCCGCCCGAAATCCGAACTAAAACAAAAGTTGGTTCATACAAACTTTTGCGTTTAAATAGCACCTGTTTCCCAGGCTAGCCACATTGGTGCCCTACACAATCCCATGTGTATGCGCACCATGGGTCTAACGTCCAACTCCGCCGCCACCTCCAAATAGTGAAGACATCAACCCGCAATCCGCCAAACCCTTTTGCATGTGCAAACTTTGTACGTAGCTGAATTTTGTTGTGTGTTTTTTTTTTTCCTTTCCTCGATTTGTGTTCGCAGTCACCTGGGCAATTTGGTTGAAATTTAATTTTTAAGGTTTCAATTGAAATTGCAATTGGAGAACATGAAAACTTAGCCAAATAACTGCCATTTATTGAAGCAACAAAACATTTTGTTAGAACTTTTTTCAATTTTTACAATGAAAACGTAAGTACGTATTGAATTCCCTAAGAATTTGATATATATTATTGTGTATATCCGTTTTAAGAGATACATTTTAACTGCATTGACGATTGCCGGGTGACTGCGGAGTGCAAATGCAAATGATGCGTTGAAACTGAAATGAAAATATTTATACATACCTAGCTGTAATTATGATTAACTGAACGACTCGGATGATGATGATGATGATGTATTTTTAAAATGGAATTCGTTAGAACAATAAGCCAGCTTACAGTAACCGGCGCGCAAACGCGGCTCGCGCTCAGTCTCCAAGGCTTTAAATGTTGCGCATTAACAATATTATGAGTTCCTTTTATAAATAATTACACGAATAATGCTAATAGCAAGGCAATTAAATGGTTATAAAAACAAAACAAAAACAAAAGCAAAAGCAAACAGATAGTTATACATATATTTCATGTTGAACCACAAACAGAGAAAGAACCAGAGAGAAAGAGTGCATGAAATCGAGTGTTAAATGATATAAAAGTAAATTTATATATATACACAAACACACGTACATTCAAATACAGATACATATATATACTTAAATGTTGGGCAATAAAGTGTACTCTAGTGTATGTTTAATATGAATGAAATGTTAATGGACACAATGGACTATACATAACTAATACAAACAGTTACCTAGTTAATACAAAGCCACTTTATCTTGATGTACAAATATGCCTTATTTTATTTTATAATTAGATTTTCTCAATTTGTTAGTTTGCTTATTAAAAAAAGGGTCAAACCATACGTAGATGCTATACTTGATCAAAATCGGCCAGGAATTGTATTATAACGAACGTGCTGACTCATAAAGCTGGCACGAGCAGCCACGATGCTGCATACATTTTAAAAATTAAGCATAGCAGAACTGAAAATTGATTGCAAAGGGATTAAATCTAGGGTTTAAATGTTCCACAAGTTCTGCCTGTGGAGTTACTCTTTTCTGGCAGCTCTCAAAAGTCTTTTTTCATCAAAGCTCTAATAGAGCGTGGCCCAAGAGAGTCACAGGCCAGCGGTCGAAGAGGACAGGTCAGAGCTAGTTGGTGTTGCTTTATTTTTGCACACCAATACGCTCTCACCTATACTGCTCGCTCTTTTTGACTAACCCTGCTCTAAGCTAAGAGCCAGAGCAGACAAAAAACTACAGTTAAGAGCTAAGACAGAATCCTCGCGAGCCAGCAGATTATTCTGATATCCAAGGTTTTTTTTTATAAATTTGATACGCACACTTGTCGGGTCTACTCATACCCCCTTGGTGAAAAGCGAGGTCCATCCAAAACCTCTGCTGATCTCTCAATAAAAGCATCTTAAGACATCTTGAAGGCAGAGAACTAGTAGTCGCCTCGACCGATCGCTTCTTACAGGCTTCAATGCTTCTTTGTTGGTATATTTTTATAACAAAAGTACTGTTCCCTTAAAACAGGGGTGCCCGCAGGCTATACGCATCAGCCTCAGTTGTTGTATATTTCGCGCAAAGCCTCGCATAACAAAATTGCATTTTTCTCATCTTTGCCTCTTGCAGAATTGAACGCAACTACAAATTAGTTATCATGCTTTTGTATACATTTGCTGTTGTGCGTCGAATGATTTCGATTGCATACAGCAAAAAGCAATTGTCATGTTTGCTTGCTCTTGGGCATCTCCGCCTTAAATTTAGAGAAATGAAGATCATAATATCTGATCTCTGATTGATAACATGCTAACTAATTTCCAAATTATATAGAAATGTATAAAATCCATTTCTTTCTAATATGCAAAAATGTCGAAAACAGCTGAATCAACGGTAATGAGCTCGAGCAGGCTCTCAAGATTTGGCCAGCAGCTCAGAGCTTAGAGCCGGGTGTTAGCTGGAGATTTAGCTCGAGCGATAGACAAGTGCTGGCTTCCAGCTTTCAATGTCCGACTCTTAGCTCACAGCCAAGAGTAAGGAGCTGTAAGCTGTTTGCTGTTCTCTGCTCTAAAATTTTCTTAAAAGATTTGCTATTTCTAGACAAAATCTGTTCGACAAACCATGATTAAAAGCCATCCTCCTGTTATTAAACTCATAAGTACACTTGAGAAAACAGAAAGAAAACATTTTCCGAAAGTTAAAATGCAATAGATTCCTAAGGACCTTAAACAATTTTACTTTCAGCCACGGAAATAAAACTATTCTAGCTAATCCAAATTGCTTGAGTTAAGTACAAACGGTATCGATAGTACGGAAAATACGAAAATACTTTCTTCAATCACGAAATTCTTATATCAAGATCGATTTTCCAATTCCAAGTTACTTGGTTTTAGTGTGACCTTTCTACTTGGAATATATTAAGTGAATTAAAATGATTTTAAAATCGTTTTTATCATACTCTTAGGTTTTGATAGTCCTACGCAGGATTAACGCTTAAAATAAGGTCAAAACATTCTTTCCTAACACAAAAGTATTCTAAAAAGAAAATAAAAGTGCTTCAAACAAGTACAAGCCCATGCAAATCTAAAGCTATTCCCAATTTGGTCTTAAACGAGGCCTATGTATTAAGCCCAAGAAGGCTAAAAATATCCAAGGGCCATGAGTTAACTAAAAAATAAGCTAGAACTACACTAGAAATTTACCATCACAACACTAACAAAAGTGTTAAAACAAGTTGGGAATTTTTAGAACAGACTTGTTTAAAAATAATTCGTATTTTCCATTGCGCACTTTTTGGACTAAGTAATATAAGTCCATTTTATACTCAATCAGGGATCAGCTAATAGGTTGATTTCCCGAGACAGATTATAAATTTCCTAAAAATCTTGACCATTTCAAAACAGATTGTTCACAGTCTTTGGTTAGTCTTTTCGAAGCAATACCAGTTCGGTTCGGGGTTGTTTCAGAAATCTCTAGATCACGCTTGCGTTTCTGAACTAACATTCTTTGACTTTAGATCTGCAGTTATGGGACCGGCAGATGGAAAAATTAATAGATTTAAATCTTGTGTAGGTTTCCTTGCATTAAATCTAGAAAATGTACTTATCTGTGTCACTTTACCTATAAAGTGATTCAAATTTAGTTGGAAATGCAATCTTAAGAGTATTTTTGGACACCCGCTCTCACTAAGAGTTTTCACTTATTTTCAAGATTCGTTCTGTAGATATTATGGAATTTTCCACTGCTCTTCTATAGCTGTAAAAGATTCGATTTTTCTAAATATGTCACATACTGCTACTGATCAACTTTCACATATGAAATTTGCGGTGTTAAAACGAAGAACAATATTCAATGCCCAGTTCATATTCCACTCTGCATTTTCGAAACTGATGGCCGGTCTCATTTTTATCTCTTTTGCTGTTTTTAAAAGTTGAAAATGTTGAACAAAAATATTGTAAATCATTAAAACAATATTTCTAATTCTTGTCAAGATAAAGTGTCTTTGTATAAACGTTGGGTTAACTGTCAAATCTATACAAAATACATAATCCCAGTGTGTCAATGTATGTATATGTCTCCGACGAAAACCAAACTATAAATAACGGGAAGAGTTTCCCAAACCACACACACACACACTCAAACACTCACTCACTCACACAGGCAGACATACAAAACAAATCCCAAGAGCCACCTCAAACTGGGTGCCTCCATTTTGGACAAAAGCTTGTGCGCTTCTTAGCTGTCGCTGTCATCGTCACCGCCCATATATAAGTTTCTCTCCATTCCATTTCTTCTATTTAGTTACCGTCGCAGGCCAAACGCGCACACCATACGACAATACCAATGATTTCTCTCTTTTCATTTATCGCACACTAATGTCAAAACTCTTTCTATATCTTTCAATACTTACTTGACTATGGAAAACACTATGAACCATTTTGTGTCTTGAAAAAATACCGAAAAACAAATACAAATACCATTGAGTCAAAGTTCTCAAGGGCTAGAGTTAAAATATGCATTTTAAGCCTCAATTGGGTGAGTTTTCCGCAAAGCAAAACCTATGTTTTTGTGTACATACAATACTACCTTATATACTCGTACGAAATAACTTCAATTTGAATTCAATATTATTAAATGATGCTGAATATATAATATATCCACCTACTGCACTACTGTATTTTGAGTTGATTCAAATAGAAGAAGATATATATATATATATAGTCTTACGTATGAATTGAGATCGGGCAATTATTGCTATGCGATATATATGATTTCACTGCTGCCTTCTGTTGCTCATGTTTATTTATTCATACCAAAAACAAATAATGAAAGAAAACATTAACCACATACACACTGAAAAACATCTGAACATCCGCAATACAAAACCCCAAACAACAAAATTTTCCAAATGGTATTTAGTAAATAATTTATTGCAAAATTCAAATTATGTACTCACAAAATTGTTGATGCATGCTTTAAATGGTTCAAATTGGCACAATTCGTATTAATAAACTAATTATAGCTTATAGTTTCATTTTTTATTTACATATGTGAGATAAAAAAATACCACACACAAAAAAAAAAGGACAATTTTAGACACAGTGGCGTAGTTATGCATGGGGTTTTGGAAAACACTCGGGTTTGATTTTTGTTTGTTACTTGAGTTAGGGATTCAATTCCGATATCCAACTGGATTTGATATCGAATCGGCTTGGTTTAAGAATACTGATCAGAAGTCTAAGCTCGATTATCGAGCTAGATTTAATTCGAAAAAAGAATACAATAATGTCGCAGTTGGACTTTATCTCGATATTCAAACTTGTTTTGATCCCAAATAAACTTCCCTCAAGATCGGTCGCAGGTCAATAAAAACAGAACACACCAAAGAATTATCGTCTATACAGCTGTTTCAAGAACCTTCCTGATTCGATCTTTAGTCATTGTCCACTAACTTCAAATCAATAGCTGCCTTTACATGTGAGAAGTGCTGTAACTGGTAGGGAACTCCAAAGCAGCAATAGTACAAAAATAACCGACACATCAAATAACAAAAACTAAGGGCCGATTTCAACTTTCGTGCAGCATACCTTAAGCTTTTTATAAGAATGGATTCCTCGGGTTCAATTATATTATATATTGCGTCAGATTTTCATACCAATTGGAAGAGGGGTTACAACGATACATCGGAAAAACAAATCAACATTAGATTTAAAAAGACCAAATAAGTAAAAAGTCAAGATAATAAACACAAAGCTTGATTTATTATCAAAAAAAAACCTATATAATTCAAGCAACAACGCTTCCAATCTGTAAAACATTTCTATCCTCAAAATCGGCCCCAAATTGTGAGTTTATCTGACAGATATTTAAGAGATATGAAATCGGCTCTAAGTTGACAGAGCTTTTGTGTAGGGGCCTGACTTCATTGTTCTCCAGCCATGGCCATTGGGCTATGCTTCATTGATAGTCAGAGAGAGACAACTTATAGAGATATTATATTATATATTATTATATATATTATATATTACTATTATTTATTATATATTATATATATTTGACTTTTTGTATAGTGTGAAACTATTTCCGTTTTGTTTCAACCTTACTCTGGGTTACTTTTTTCTCCTTAACTTTTTCATAGAAACTCTGTAATTTCTTTAACCTTGATGCAGGATTATTTACTTACTTTGCAAAAGCATTTTTGGATTGATGTACGAATTTTAGTACTTGTTTCAAATACATTCAGGGATAAATGTCGATCGAGATCAAATCTATAATTTTAAACTTTAATTCCTTCCTCCGAATTTTATATGAGGTGCCGTAAATAAAATCGGTTTATCGAAATATCGATATTTTTGTTCAAGAAATAGGCCTGGTAGGTCGGTAAACTCAGTATGTAGGCACAACAGAAACAAAATAATATATATAAGCTAGTGACTTCTTTCTCATCAATCGTATGTCTAATTTGTCTGATTTCACATGGGTTTGATCTCATAGTTTTGTGCTCATATGATATATTAATTACCTTAATAATCAGGAACATTCTTCTACGCCAAAGTATAAAGAACATCTTCCTTTCTATCATAATCTTTACTTGGCATGCAGCCTGTGTAGACTTCACCCTCAACAGTTTCTGTACAAGCTTCAATTGCTCCAAGTATCCGAGATAGATGTCCCTTCTTTTTAAGTATATACTAGGGTTGCCGTATATTTTAGAAATATTAATATCGATATGTTTTTCGATATTGAGAGAGATCGATATTCTCGATATTTTTGACACTTTCAAAAAATTAACAATATCTTTCAAATAAAAAGGTCTATTAAGGTAATAAAGATAGAAAAAATTTGTTGAGTTTGAGATTTTTAATGAAATTTAGGAAAATCTAGGACTTAAAGCACTTTAATAGTTGACATATTTATATGTAGGTCAATAAATAATAAATGCAGGTCAATAAAATAATGGAATATTTATATATCGCATTGGGAAAATAATCGATGGCAATATATTGTATAGACCAAAATATCTGTATTTTGATATAGCGATATTATTTGCGGCCTCCCAACTTTAAATATCAATTACATCAACAGTACAAGTTTCTTCAATTGTAGAAAATTCTTGTAGATTTCGAAACAGCAATCAACTTGATTTGCAAAAATTTCACTCGTTTTCGAAATTCGGAACATTCTCGATATTTTTTTTTTAACGAAAATTAAAATTTTTCGAAATATCAATATTATTTCCGGCATTCCTAGTTTATACCAATAGTCTGTCTGTAAAAAACCCCACAAAAAAAATCGTCTAATGCAGATCTCTTCTACTAATCGGCTAATCAACCTGTTATTCGTCTATAATAGAACCTTCTTTTTAGCGCACGGTCCTAAATTCCCAGGTGACTTAGCATATTATAGAAATATATCAGGAAAATATAAAGTGTGATTTAGAAATTTCAAGGAACCAACCACAAATATGTAGCTACCCTAATGCCACTCAGTTTTGAAGATTTCCAGATCAAGTAAACTATCTTAAGGTACAGCGGCAGTTGACCAAACCAAACCATATTAGAATAATATTAATTAGAAATTCTTCCCGCAACATTTGTGATAAACATTTACCAATTGGTTCTCCCTGCTTGCCCTGCGCCACTGTCACACATTGAAAACAACAACATATTTAAGTTTAGTGTTTTCCAATTGTTTATTAATTTGAGTGCTTATCAATTTATGCATTTCCAATTATGTTAATCCCGCTTCTAACACCGCCAACCAAACCACAACCAACTGATTGCCATTGAATTGAGGCTTGAAATGTTGTGCAGTTTGCACCGACCGAAGCAGCAATGGATCACCATTATCAACCAATCAACTACCCACCATCCACCCACTAACCACATTCCCAGCTCTCCTCCACATTTGACAGCTATTTTAGTACAAAATGCAGCAATTATTTGCAATTTTAATTAAATTACCATTTTATTTTGCCACCATTTTTTCCAGCATATTTTATAATCATTTGCAAATTACAAATTGTTCTTTTTTACGCCCCGCCCCCCTTTCTACCCCCTTAATCAGCTGCCCACAACAACAACAACAACAACAGCAACAAAAAGAAACACTAGCCAAAAAGTAATGCTAAATCGAAATATAAATTTTCAATTTGTTGGCCAATTTGTTGTAATGAGAATTTTTGAAATCTTTAATGTTATTTCCAATTTATGCAAATGCACCGCATTGGGTTTCCCCCTTGACTAATGATGCCACCCGCCTCTCTTTCGCAGGTAATTCCAATAGTTTAGCCCAACTCGTAGATAACGAGATTCCCTTGGCCCAGATGGATATGCCGGTGTATACACAGCAGACGGCCACCCAGGCGCGTCAGTACCGCCATCGTCATCACAAACAGAGGCAGCTGTCGAATGGTGGCGGTGTCATCAACACCTCAAATGTCAGCTATGAGAATCAATTGGCCACGGCCAGTAGTGAAGATGAGCTGGATCATGTGGTGGTGGGCAGCACCGAGGTGGTGGCTGCCGTGGCAGCCATAGCCAGCAATAAGGCGCGAGACTTGCGCAATCGCAGCGGCAGCTATAGCAATCTCTTTGATGCGGACTTTGAGACTGCGCTGACCAATGGTGGCCCGGCCGTGGTCTCTGCAGCAGCAGCAGCAGCAGCAGGAGGCGAGCCACCGGTTTCGGCGGGCGCCGTACTGCTAACTGCCGCCGTTAGCGGTGATCAGGCGCTGGTCAAATCCATTTCCCAAACGGAAAACATGTACAGCAATGTGCCAGCCGCCACTTCGGTGGCTCCGGTCTACTCCAATATCATTGATGAGCGAGCTCAGCGGCATTCGCAGGCCAGCAATGTATTGTCCTCCACCTTGCTGAGCGATGATCTGGACCTAGACGATCCCGTTGCCTCTTTCGTAGCCGCCCACTCGCAACGCAAATCTGTGGGCGATGGCGCCGAGCAGGTCAAATCGGCGGATCGGCTACGCATGCTGCATGACACCACCATGATTGACACGGCCCTGGATTTAGATAGCCTGGATGGCTCAAGCATGGGTAACAATTCGCAATCCTGTTTGGTCAAGGCCAAGACGCCCGCTGCCTCAACGAACACGGGATCGGGATCCAATGCGCCCATGGTCTGATGGATGACACTAGCCAAACCCAGCCTTGTTTGTACATATCTGTAGATAATCTGTAGATATCAGCGGGCGAGTATTTTAAATTAGTTTAGTTTTAGCTCCTTGAACGGCGGCGACACTTGGAAGCAACCTATCAGCAGGCCACTAAAAATAATTACCTTAAAGCGTAAAGCAGGCAGAATACATATATATATATATATATATATATAGTTATACAATATATACGATAAAACATATACACATACAAAAAACGTGGTGAACAATGTTAACAATTCAATGGCATTAAATAGGACAAAATAAACCTAAAACCTAAACCCTTAAACTAAATGAGAGGAAACTGTTTACATATATATACATATATATATAAAAAGCAATTATAAGTATATAATATACATACATAACATATGTACATGTCTGGTTAGTTATAGTCTATCATTTTTGTATATTTAAGTTTTTACCAGAACCACAACGAACCCGATTCGTTGTGCAGAGCAAGAGATAGAGAGTCTATTTAAGAACGAAGGAGCATAGCCTGCTACACACACACACACACACACACATATATATATACACACATATAGATCAAGTTGAGAATCAAGAATTAACTGTTTAAATGAAAGCGATGCCAGCATCGATGGGAGGGGGCCGAGTGTATTAAATGTTCATAATATAAAAAAAAAAACAAAACAAAAAAGAGTACCATTTGCATGATGTACTATACGAGTATATGTAAATTGTGTTTTGTGACGACGACTGTTCGAACTGCTCCGATGAATGCATGAAGGAGCGAAAATGTTAAACGTACCCCGTATGTATGTATGTTATGCGAACTAACAAATTACAATTATACAAAATGAATAAAATTTATAAATAGAGAACATGAGAGAATGGTGGTCATTTTGTATTTCATTTGGGGAAAGTTGTGCAATTTGGGTAGGTTTTAATGAGCTAGGCAAAGGAAGTCTCACTTAAACCATAGCAGGGCTTTAATTACTTTGCGTATTTAATTACTTTTCATTACAATAATATCTATTATGCAGACACTGAAAAAACGATTCCTGACTAGGATATTTTGAAGTAATCGTAATTGTAATTTGGACTAACGATTATTTTAAATTCTAATTACTTTAGCAATTACTTGAATAATTATTATATTAATTTTAAGTAAATGTGCTGGAAATGTTGAATTATTTATGAAATTGTAGTCGTTATTGTAATTTGGAATTATGCTTATTTCAAATTGTAGTTACCTTTACAATTACTTGAATAATTCCTTAATTTAATTTGAGTAATTGTGGTGGAAAAATTTAATTATTTGAGCAATTGTAATTTGGAACTACGATTATTTCAAACTGCAATTACCTTTACAATTACTTGAGTAATTATTATACTAAATTTTTAGTAATTGTGCTGGAAAAGTTGAATTATTCTTGTAAATAGTAGGCTTAAAAAATGATTTTTTACCCATCTAGTTTTGAAAACACCAAATTTAATAGTATGAAAAATTATTCAATTTAACTATGACCCTTCGTACTCTTCGCAAAAGTGCAATAATCTTTTAAAGCCATGTATGTGAGAATAGAGTATTTATATATACAGGTACAGCTGGATGTTTCTTTCTAAAGTTAGTTTCAAACTAGTAAAAAATCAGTTTACACCTAGAAACACATGAATAATTAAACATTTGCAAGCGCAATTACTCAATAATTCCCCTATACAGGTACAATTATTCAAGTAATTGTACAAGTAATTTATTTTTCTGATAGTCCCTAAATAATCGTAATTCCTAATACTAAAGATCGTAATCAGGATTGGATTTTAATTATCTGAATACTTGTAATGGTATTGGATGTTAACAGCTCTGTTACTCTTCTATACAAATGAAGAAAATCTGTTGTTAAGCAGCCACATCCTCAAATAAAGTAAGACAAAGTTACGACAAACTAACAATTGCCCGGCCAATTTGTCAATGCTTTATAAGAATAATTGTGTGTTACTAGGACCCGCGCTTAATGCTTGTTACCGAATAATTAAAACGCTTCATCTATTGAGACCATTGAACTGTTTTTGGAAAATTATGAATTATTTGAATGTACATTCAGTTCGTTGAAGTTGCTCGGTAATGGAGAAACATCTGGAATACTTATCTGCTAAATTAGTTACACAAGAACATTTCTGTTGTCAGATGTTGGCATAGTATTTTGATAGGAAAAACAAGCGCTTAAGGTGGGCGGCACCGGCTGCAACTGCGATGGGCAGCACTTTAAACACCTCAACACTTTGTATGATAATTACAAACTTTGGCAGGTACAGAGTATATTATAGACGCCAAGCCAATAACAACTGACATTGTATAATTTAAGTCCTTCGGTTTTTTAGTTTCCAAAAATATCGGTTCTTCAATATTGGCAGAATAAATCGCTTCTTTTCGGTTTAATGCAACGGTTCTGGTTTTCTGTTTAGTTCTGTTCTTAGCCACGCTTTGAGTTTCTCATAATGTGTTCGGCCTAACCAGAGGAACAAACTTGATCGCAGCTCAAGCTTTGGTCAACTTATAACCTTTAGTTCGGTCCCAATGGAACTATCATTATTTTTAGGCGGAGTAGTTTTTTTTTGCCTTCAGTTGCCAGAAACATAAATAATTTACCACACAAATGGTTATTTAAAATGTTCCTACGATTGATCGATTGGTGTGCAATTTAAGAGGCAACTTTTGGGAAATATTCCTATTTCCGAACGACCTGGTCTGGAATCACTGAATTTGTGAGATTTTACTAGATTAAGTTATTTGCAAAGCGGAGTAGAAATTACACTTAACTCAGCCATTCAAATTTCAGCTTTGCTTCGCAACAAAAATTTTGAAGCAAGTTCCACATTTTGCTAAGGAATCGCTTAAACGCGAGCAGCTCAAATACCAGGCGAACAGAAATCAGCAGAAAGCGGATTATGGCATACGTTTAAAATATTTTAAAGCATGCTTTTGGGGGGCCAATGAAAATATTTTCAGCTGCCTCCTAAAAGTATGCCACACTAATTAAATACATTTGCTTTTTCTGCCTGCCAGAAGCTGTTTAAGTAGAGACAAATTTCAATAGATACACCACATTTTCGGGATGCTGGCAGCATTCGCTGACTTTCGCTTGTTTAATTTTATCTACTTAGTACACATATTAATAATATTTGTCCATTTCTATATTAAGCTGTACGATTTTGCTTCGAAAGCGCCACCGAATTCGTTCTCAATATGAACTTAAAATGTAACTTTCAGCGTTTCTCCCAAACAAATGGCTGGTGGTAAACATCTTTTTTTTGTGTTTTATTTCGAAATTAGAAGACAATTACATCGAGTTTTGTTGAATACATAAATAAGCCTTCGTGGTATAAAATATGCACGTTTTGCCTAAGACATTCTCACCGGAGTTTTACAAAAATATCGTTTTGTATATTCATCTTATTTATATGCCAACAAAACATTTGCGCGAAAAAAAAAACCGAACGGGGAGTCAATTTTAGGATTTGTGCAAACCTTTGAGTCCTCGACATTGGCATACCGTACGTACGTACGTACAGTACACATCGCATATGCAGATTCAATATTCCAGTGGATTATTATACATTCAGTTTACATAACTATTATTAGCTGCTCATCGAAATCATTATATGAAACATTTACAAACTTATGATACACTCGTTACCAAGCAAATTGAATGCCAAACTAAGCTTGAGCCGTTAAGCAATTATTAGCATACGATTAGAAGGAAATTAAAATATTACTACATTTAAATAAACAAAGGCAAATCGCTTGCTAAGGTGCAACACTGTCCTCTGCGTGATCTATCGGCGATAACGGCCCAAGTACGCCTTGCAACTGGGGCATGTGTGATGCACGTCCATGCAGTCATCAATGCAGCAAGGTATTAGACAGCATCCCAACCAGCAACTGCAATTAAAAACGGCGTGAGTGAGATTCATGGGGGCAGCCGCACCAGCTTACCCGAGCAATGCAATAACGAAGCCAGACAGGTAGGCAGTCATGCCCGGCTCCGTGCGTGTGGTCGTCTCAATCTCTGCTAGACATGACGGACATATCATGTGCGTTGAGGTGCGGCTAATGGGCACCACTGTGGTCACAATCGTGGCATTTGCTGTGGTAGCGGGCGCCACGACTGGCGTATAGGGGCCCACTGGCTTAACACCGCCCACAGCCTCCTGGTAGGATGGTGGCGCCGATGGCGGTGGCACATAGGTGAATTGCGGTGGTGCATTACCCGTGGATTTGCTCATTCTGCTAGGCTAGTAAATGCACGTGGCGTGGAAGGATGCGCTGTAAAGAGACCCAGTAAGAAGATAAATGGCGATTACAAAGATTGACCAAACAGAAAAGGGGCTAAAAATAGCACCACACAATGAATCAACGAATCATGCCCACAGCATTTTGGCAGGCATTCATGAGAAGAGAAAATTGCACAACTACGAACAAATGGAAAGCTTTATGGCGAGTGAAACCACAACAGCGGAGCATTGTTTTGCCGTCTTGGGTGGAAAGCAACAAGTGAGCTTAAGCCGGTCAGATGACAATTTCAATTGGAATTTCTGTTGACGAACCCATTTAAATCTGAATGGAAAAATATGGACATTACGGAAATGATGTATGCTGGCCTGGGTGCCCTAGTAATTAGCCGCAATCATCAGGCTTTGCCTGACGCGCCATGTAAACAAACAATTAAACAAACAGTCTGATTAGATATGGTTAAATTGTATGCTGATCATTTCGCTGACGATAAAAGGCTTGTAAGTGGAATCATGTAGCTCAATAACTGAGATTGAACGGATTTTAGTTCGTTTTTATGGCTCTTAAAATGATACTGACCTGATTTGCCGTCCCTTATTTATATTCAGATGCAAATATTTTCACCTACCCGGGAACTTGCTTATTAAACGGGTAAAGCAAATGACTTTGAATTTCAATTTAAATTAGCTTTGTATCCGACATTCTACCCACAGTCACTGAGCTAACAATACTTCAATTTCGTCATCAATTGTTAAATCTTTAACACAGCTTACTAGGTTTGGTTTTACTTTGTTGTGCACATGCATTCTTTTCCATTTTAAATAATATTTGAATTTAAAAACTAACTTAATTTTATATAATAAAGTAACAAAAAATATTATAAAAAAATATTTCATAGAAACTTGGTTTATGTGCAACTTTCAAGAAGCGTCAAATTTTGTAATCTGTCAAATTCTCTAGCTCTTTGTGAACCCACAAAACCCAAATTGGATCTTTATCCGGATTTTATGCCAATCACTGTAAGAACAGAATATTGTGGGAGCTGAAATATGCCTTTGGTTGCTGGGTAATGTATATGAAAGCGTTATTATGTTGTAATATCCTATTGTCACCATGAAACTCTTCCACATTTGTGATAAGCTCCCTTACCAGCCCCTAGACATTCATTTGGGCATTCAGACGGCCTGGCAGAAAACTAATTGTCGACTTGCCTAGAGCAAGTCTTCTAGTCCCAATTATTGTTAATTTGGTAACTAATGAAAATGCAACTCCTTTCGCATATTTGCTGTATCATCATCATCATTTCATTAGCAATTATAGTCTTATAGTCATCATACATAAATTATAATGCCATTGAAAAGTGCAAAAGATATCCTTTTAAGCATAGAACTCAGACAAGCTTGATCGATTTAGCTGGGTGTCAACTTCATATAAAAGAAGACAGAAGAAAGTAGACTATAACATACTCTGTACCTCCCAAAGTCGGTAAGTGCTGCCCAACGCTACTTCAGCTGGTGCTGCCCAGCAAAAATGTTCGTTTTCCCTATAACTTGAAAATCGTTTAACCGAACTTCGTCATTCCCTCGGCGGATCGATAAATAATTCTTCTTATTTCTATCTTCAAAATTGTGGAAGATGTGAATTTTTTCAAATTGCGGGGCTCACGGCCGAGGCCAAAATTAAAAGCAGGGATGCAAACCACTCGAAAATAAGTGCTGGTTCGGTTCAGTGGTTCGCACAGTTTCTAAACCGCCGGTTCGGTTCATAACATGGTTTTTGGAGTTAAATGAACCGAGGTTTCAGTTCGGTTCAGTGGTTCACAAAGGCACATAAAATATGATTTCGGTGAAGTGGCTATTCGATCATTTTTGAAATTTGATTCCTATAATCCATTCGAATATCTTTAAAATCCTTAGAGCAATCTGCAAAGATTATTATGTCGGATTCGTCTATCAGTTCCTGGAGGAATGCCCTTATTTATTGGCAGGTTAAGATTGAATTAAGGTTAAGAAGTACCACAGGAAATTGTAAATATTGTTTAATAAAAAATAAAATTTAGATTGATGACAGGTAAATTAAGAGATCGGCGGGAAATTGCAGAAGACTTGTAAAATTCTCTTCGGGTCATTAAAAGATATATCGAAGTTGAACGATATGTTTGAAAATTATCTTCGGGAAACGATTCAAATTTCCTAATTAGTCTAAATCATTCATCTAAGGAATGCAATTCTCGTTAAAACTCGTCAGAGAACTGAACCGAACCGAACCGTTTTTATTTATGGATTTCGGTTCGGTTCAGAAATTCTGAAAGGAAGCCGGTTCGGTTTGCGGTTCGGTTCACTAGCGGAAATAAGCGGTTCGGTTCGGTTCAAAACCGGTTCAGCTCAGAGCCGGTTTGCATCCCTGATTAAAAGTAAACATAATCTACCTGCAGATATAAGAAGTTTTTGTCCTATACATGGCGAACCTCCATCTCTTACCATCTCTGAAATTTGTGCGTTCATACGGACGGACAGACGGACATGGCTATATCGACTCGGAAGTCGGAGATGCTTCCTTCTGGCTGATACATAATTTAGCACAAACTTAATATACTCTGTGTGCCTTTGGTGCAGAGTATGAAAAGGCTAACTAAAGGCTTGCTGAGAATGCCGACTGGTCTCTTAGCTGGACCAGTTGTCAGATCAACTAAATGCTTTCGCTCATATCCAGCCAAAAACTCGTGGCGCCCCAACTTTGACTGGCTACTAGCTGATTAAGTTTAGCTGGAAAGAAGCTGAAAAAAATAGTTTACAATTTTACAGCAACCTACCGCAACAAGGTAAGGCTACAAGTCGTCCTTCCAATTAGTTCTCTTTGGGACCATTGTGATGCCTTTTGTGTACCTTCTGCAGAAATCGTGGTAAGTGACGCCTAGACGTGCGATAAGCCAGTGACCCACCAGAAGCGGTATATAAATGCTTACACTTTTGTCCAACTACCAAAGTGCACAACAAAATTTTTGAAATTACAAATTCATGCCGTGACGTCCCGAAGATTTAAAATAATATATTTCTTGTCGCCTGAAGAAGCATTTCAATTCATGTCCCGTGGTTCATTGAATATGATGTGAGTGTTATGAGTCGTTTGTTTAAAGATATGGACAAATAAAAATGTGGGATTTATGGTTGTTTTAACACCACAATAATGAATTGCCTTTTCATCGATGGGGAAGTTTCCTTGACTATTTGATGTAACATTTATGGCAAGAGTCTTAAAGCATTTGCCACCTCTTAATTGAACCATCATATTTGTAGTTAAGAAGGGAAAGTTAAACCACGTCTGAAGACAGAGCATTTGGTGGTGTAAATCTGCACAAGCGACAGCTTTATCAATGTGTCTTTTTCTGATTTTCTAATACAAACCACAAAGCCAACAGGATAAGTGACATTCAAGCTTCTTGTATACATATCAAATCAATTCGTTCTACAAGCCACGAACAAAAGGTATGGGAATGGAGATACAGAATACCTTCTATTTCAATTAAATACATTTCACGCAACTTTCCCTGGCCATACTGGGGGTGCAATGCAGATGGCCCGCTCAATCTAAATGGTGTGCTTGCAAGCGGAAGTAAACTAGATCTCTGGCCAAGAATGCCAACTGCCAGTCCCACAACCACAACCAGCTGAACTTGGCAAGGTGCAACCGCAGCGGAAATCAATCGACTGATGTGGGCGATTTGCCATTAATGCTACGTGGTGAAACTACATTAGAAAACCCACGTGGAAGAGCGAAGACTTTAATGTTATTTATTCGTATGAGTAATTTGACCGCGAGATGTGCTAATGCAATTACGTTTGATTTCTTAGTGGCCTGTTGATTGTTGATTGACGGAGCTGACCAGACGCTCTCGTGTGGCTGGCTAAATTGAACCATTATTGTAGCCGAGTCAAGCAATGAACCAAAAAGCAAATTATTGAGATACGAACTGGCCTGGTCAGTCATGCTATGCTCTAAATTTCATCTTGCCGAGATGACGTCATTTGAAGCAACAATGAAAGCAATCAAGAATACAGATAAGCAACCAACAATCGACAGGCGGCACGGGGCAAGGCTTGTGACATCGATTTCAATGCAACTCCCTAGAAATACGTCACTCATTCGTAATAGTCATGATGTAAGCGCCACCACAAAAATACATTTTCATTGAGTGGAGCATTTAAAAGATTTTGATTTTCAAAAAGATCAACGATTAATATCAACCACAAAAGAAAAGAAAGAATATTTTTAGAGTGCACGTAAAGCCACGGGAAGATCGAGAACGTGTAAGAGTCATGCAAACCAGGGATGAACCGAACCGGTTTTGAACCAAACCGAACCGCTTATTCCAGCTGGTGAACCGAACCGGCATTCTTTAAGAAATCCTAAACCGAACCGAAAACCAAAAAGAAAAACAAGAGGAACGTTAAATTCGGCTCGTCCGAAGTTTGTATACCCTTGCAGAACGTTTTTCTAACTAGTTTGAACCACGTTTCCACTGAAAACAAACAAGTTTATCTCACAAAGACTATTTTTCTGATTCTACTTTTCTATGACAGCTATACTATATAGATGTCCGATTACGACCAAACTTGGTGGAATCATGGGAAAGCATAGCAAACTAAGAAATACCAAGTATGGAGGCGTTACCAAAACTTTTTCTCACTAAAACTAGTTTTTCAACCGATCATTCCTATGGCAGCTAATGCTATAGTCATCCGATCCGGCCAGTTTTCATACTTGTACAGCGTATTTGTGCTACAGGACTTCGTGCTAAGTTTGATCGCGATAGCTTTCAAACTGACGGAGGAAATCGCATAGAAACGGACGGACGGACATGGATATTTCGACTCAGCTCGTCATGCTGATCAAGCATATATATACTTTATGTGGACGGAAATGCTTCCTTCTATGCGTTACAAACATCTGGAGAATTTTAATATACCCTCTACCAGTTCTCTGACGAGCTCTAAGACATGACTCGCTTTCTAGCCAATGATAGTTATTAATTTGGGAATTTGAATCATTTCTCAAAGATAATTTTTATACAATATTTCGTTGTCATCAATCTGCATACTCTTTTTGAAAGTTGATAATTTATTTGTCGCCCCCTATAGTTTTGCCCAGAAGTTTGCAACGCATAGAAATATTCATTTCCGACCCCATAAATTATATATATTCTTGATCAGAGTGACGAGCTGAGTCGATTAAGCTTTATCCGTCAGTCTGTCCGTCTGTCTGTCTGTTTCTACGCGAACTAATCTCTCAGTTTTGAAGCTTTCGAACTGAACAGTCTTCATGTCGGAACCGACCTGATCGGATGACTATATCCCATAGCTCCCATAGGAATAATCGGTCGGAAAACTTGTTTTGTTGAGAAAAACTTTTTTCTTTTCAACGGAAACGTCTCCAAACTTTGTAATCGTAGGTTTACTATGTTTTTTTATAATTCTATCAAATTTTAGTAAAATCGGACAACTATATAGTATAGCTGCCATACAAAAGATAGGTCTGAAAAACAGTCTTTGTTAGAAAAACATTTTTGTATTTAATGGTAGCATCCTGCAATTTTGTATTTGTTTGTGTCACATGCTTTCATATAATTTTACCTATTTTTGGCCAAATCGGATAACTATATCATATAGCTCCCATACGAACGATCGGTCGAAAAATGGGAAAAAGAGTATTTTTTTTTTAAATATTTAAGCGAGCACTTGCAAGGGTATAAAAACTTCGGCACAGACGAAGTTAGCTTAGTTTTCTCGCTTTAACATTCTGTTCTACTTCTTTACCTTAATTCAAACCTTTATTCATATAATATGATAAATAGGGTGTGTAGAAGGCGAAGGGCTTGTTTGTTTTCGAAGGCATTCTTCTAGGAACTTATATAACAATCCTGCGAATCCGACATAATTATACGTTTTTGACATTTTTCTTAGGATCTTAAAAATATTCAAATGGTTTATGAAAATTAGATTTGCAAATTAGATTTACGACAGAAATAATAGTCATAATATTTCATAATGTGCCTTTATGAACCATTTACAAAAACCATGTAATGAATCGAACCGAACCAATACTCATTTCCGAGTGATTCGCTTCCCCCTACTCTCAATCTCTTGGCTTGTGGGCTTCGATTTCTCGAACAAGAGTTTCAAAGCTTAACGATGAATCCGAACGGCTGAGTCTTAAATTAAAAATGGAAACAACTGTTTGTAATTCAGATATTATAGGGCAATGCCATGATTTCTTTCAACAAAGCTAGTGTGAAGCTGGAGAAGAAGAAGCAGTTCACTTTTCCAATTAGCACATCGGGAGATACGAGGTCATAGTTGAATCATGGCCAGCTTTATGGACTATGGCTTTATGGAGAGGGGAATAAACTAAATGAGTACAGATTTGAAAGTGGCGGGTTAATATCGGCTGCTTTAAAATAAGAATTCGCCACAACAGGAGTTACAAAGGAAGCAACCACAACTGGTGTGGGCCAAAGTGCAACCTGAGTATGTACATGTGCGGTATGTCAGGGGAAATTGCATGCCAGATATTTCCAACGAAGAGGCATACAAGCTATAACCAAGATAGAGGCATCGAAATGCTTTTAAGTGGTCAAGGGGCTTCAAATGCGCTGCAACTCGACTGCTTTCGGTTTGTAACAACTCCGTAAATACTCAAAATATTTCCTTTTTGTGTTGGTCTTCTTTAAAACAATTTTGATTAATTGTGTGCTCAATTCATGCTTGAGAAATGAGAAATTTCCCAAATCTGATTCATATTGAATTTACGAAAATTTTGTATAATGACTTTTTGAATAAGCTAAAGTTAAATCGAGTGCGCAGCCTGGTTTAACCAAGCTTACGACACCAATACACATGAAAAATATTTCTAAACCGACAACAACATTCCAAAATGCAGAGAAAACCCTCGATTATGGGCTGATGCTGTGTATGTGTGTGCTTGTGGCTGTCTGATGCACACAAATCATTCGTCGCTAACAACAAAATCTACGCTGAACTTTGTGACATGAGGCATGGGAGAGAAAGAGAAGAGAGAAAACATATGAAATTTTCTATGCATAAATGGATTATATAGAATTTTAAATGTGGCGCTCTGGGCAAATTCAGCAGATAAATCCGATTTATGATTGACGATTTTACCTGGATTTGACAATCCCAATTGCTGACATGAATAGATTGTTTTGAACCTTGGTTTAGATTGACCATAATTTAAACTCATCTGAAGAAGCTTCAAAAGTAGGTAACCAACAAAGTTTCGGATGTTAAAGTCTGTACGGATTGAATCCGGTGTGACATTTGGTCGTTCTTCAAGATTTTGTCAATGCAGCTGCCACTGATAACCTTGAGCACGCGAATTGTTCATGTTTCCAGAATTTCTACTACGATAAGCTACACGAAACAAGCAACAAATTAATTGGCCTGGGTGATGGATGTTCAATTGAGGAAAAATCTACACATAAGAAGGAAAACCTTACAACCTCAGACATAGTTGTGTGCGTTTCTGTCGCTGAAATGAAATACATTTAAGTATTCAGCTATTTATTTATGTGTGTACAAGGTCTGCTCTTCGACGCATTCTCTGATGATGGTGCTCATCGTCGGCGTCACTGGGACGTCGTGTGTGTGTTTTATTTTTCTAAAAGGCATTAATTTGATTTTAATTATAGCATTTTGTTTTTTAGTTTCATTTCAAAATTGTTGAATATATCGTAAATCTGGCAGGGGGAACACCCTGGTGATAAGCCATTATAAGCTGTCATTACAGCGACCTTGTGCTGATTGTGGTAGATGTTCTCTCCACCTGCCACCTGCCCTTTTGGCAACGGCTTAATTTTATAACAACAAAACAGCAGCAGTTGAGAAAACAACTTGACAGAGCTGCGGCTTAAATATTAAGACCGACAACGAGACAAGAAACGTTTATTAGAACAGATGTTGAGGCTGACGATGCTCTGCTGCTCCACTGAAGATGACGTCGTCGCGCCAAAATTAGACTAGAGCGGGGGAGGGTGGCGGAGCGGAGAGCGTGTGTGTTGTGTGGTGTTAATATTCATTCAGCATAGCATATTTTTAGCAATATGCGGGCCCAGGTGTGTATGTAACACACACACACAACAAAATGGACAGGTAAAGGCAAATTGCAAACTCGAACTGAACTCGCGTGCCACTGTAAATAAACCTACATGCATATGCATACATTCATACATATATACGGTATGTACGGGCGGATACATTCACTTTAGTGCACTTTAGAGCCTAGTTGGCCTGCCGTGACGGCCGCAAATTTAATGAAGTTTTAATTTTCACACTTTTTTGGTGGATTCTTTTTTCAATTATATTCAAGCAGCAACACACACACACTGTTGTCATTGTTGCGCGACGTATATGTATGTATGTATGTATGTATGTATGTTGATTTTACAGTTGGTGAACTCGTTGTAGTTGTATTTCTGCTTGCACTTTTCTTCAATTTCAATGGTCCATTTAGAACCTGGGTTAATCAAAACTACTGCCCCGTCCTTACTATGTAAAATATGGCGATTCTTGTACGTATGCTTGCCATTATCAATTAGAACATTTAATTATTTTTACCTCGAGTTTCTTGAGCGGAGTCGTTTTTACGCGATTTCACACAAAATATATACCGTGCTATTAGATATGGCCTTTTACATGACTGCGTATTTGGTAGTCGGATTCTTTCTATCGGTATCTAGCGATAGGCACCGACGGTCACACTTGGGTATCGTTATCGAACAGCTGTTCATCTAATTGACTTTTCAAAATTGAAAACAATGAATTTTCCTAATAAATTTACTCCTGAGATAGCTGAACTGTTGCCCGAGCGCGAGTACCGCTGCCCCCAATGTACAAATCAAGTATTCCGGAATCAAAGCCACCTGCAGCTGCATCTACGGCGGCGGCACAAAGTGGAGACTCCAACTTCTGGCCACCGTTCCGATTCCACCTCCGCTTTCCATTGTCCTGTGGCACAGTGTCTATACCATGCGGATCGAGCGCATGGAAGGAGTTTCCCCAGTCTGCGTCTGTTGCGGCAACACTATCAAAAAATGCATCTCGAAAAGAAGCACATTTGTGCGAACTGCGGCGACAAGTTTCTCCTGCTGCATCACTTGGAGAGACACCAGTGCCAGGTCCACCAGTGCCCCGTATGTGAGCTAACCTACAACAGCAAAGCGGGCTTGAGAACGCACATGCGTCGCCAGAATCACCTGGTGAAAGAGGAGAAGAAAGTGGAAAAGGTGGCCATAGCCAAGCTAAAGTCATGGAGCACAGCGAACCAACCGCCCGCTGTAGAGCTGCCGATGGTCACACAACCCATCTTCTGTTATCTGCCCACTCAATTGGAGAGACTTGACATGGAAACACAAACGGAGGCTGTGGATCTTTTCGGTATTGACTTAAAGAATGAGGTGCTGGCGCCTCTGCTACGTCACACCGAAACCCAAACACCTGACATTAGAGAGCACCAGGGCACAATGACGGAGACGCAGACCATCGACAGCTATCCATCTT
The DNA here is from genome assembly GCA_035044965.1 of Lordiphosa andalusiaca. NCBI lineage: Eukaryota > Metazoa > Arthropoda > Insecta > Diptera > Drosophilidae > Lordiphosa > Lordiphosa andalusiaca. The sequence goes on along the minus strand of JAWNNM010002188.1, from coordinate 134,218 downwards.
ACCAAGATCAAGGGGTACAACCGAGCGATGAGCCCATGTTTGGCCTACAGTCCTCGGCGTCGACAAACATGTACACACAGACCTGCGATGAATTGTTTGAAGAACTGGGTCTGTCACACATACAAACCCAAACGCATTGGCCGGACGACGATGGAATGTACAATACACAGCATACACAAACCTGCGACGAGATGCTGGACGAGCTACTAGAGAACTTTCAGTCATCCACATATACGCAGACCAGATGGTTGGATTGGCAGGAGACGGAAGACAATGGCAATATCAACCATCTGAATGAACAATAAATTATGCATGTTTTTAAAGGAAATTTGTTGCAATTCTTTAATTCCAACAGATTATTTGATAAAGACCAGCCTTTAAGACCTATCAACGAGTATATGACGTAAATTTTGATATAAGCTAATGAAAATGGTTGATATTGGTTTGTGGAGCATGTATTTTATATCTACAAGACTTTTCCTAAAATCTGAACCTTCAGAGCGTATACCAACGTACAAAGATAAGATTCCTCTTAAGATCAATAAGTATATGTCCAGAATCTGCCTACAAATCCGACAAATTTTGATTTAGGGCCATAAAAATGCCAAAAGCCGACATTTCTAAAAATCGGGACATCTCCCGTCCTTAAAAGATCGAACTATCAAAAATGTGATCAAAGTCTGCCTATAAATCCGACCAATTTCGTCATAGGTCAAAGAATATACCCGTTATGGATTTCTTGAAGACGGTGTTTAATTTCTTCACGAGAATTTATACTAAAATCGATGAGTAAAATACATTTTTTTTGAACCTTAAGAGCTGTAAAATCTACCCTTAAGACCAGGGGTGGGCAGCAGAATTTGACGTGAGGGCACTAATATTACAACAGCATATTTTGTAAGTCTTCTGCTTTGAATATCGGTGCGCTGTTATTGTAAACTGCGGTCGAGCCGAGACGAGCAACGGTAACCGATTTGCTTTATGTGTTGAGTAAAATAACGGTGCGGGCTGCAAAGGACAATCGGGCTGGGCGGTGTCCATGCCGGTGATGCTGCAGTAGCAGCTGAAAGCAGCGCTGCTACTGCGCTGCAGCAGTGAACAGTCTTTTGATCATAACTCGACAACCGCTCATCCGATCTTCACCATTCCTTTGGCTGATCGATAAGTTATCCTTATTAATAAATATGTCCAGAAGGAACAAACCATCTATATTTAAACTGTGGGAGATATGACGTTTTTTCAAAATTGCGGGGGCGTGTCCAAAATTTAAAATAAACTTGATCTGCCTGCAGACATAAGAAGCATATGTCCCATACATGTCAAACCTATATCTCTTACCATCTCTGAGATCTGTGCGTTCATACGGACAGACGGACATGGCTATATCGACTCGCCTGTTGATGCTGATCAAGAATATATACACTTTATGGGGTCGGAGATGCTTCCTTCTGGCTGTTACATGTTAAATGTTCTGCTAAATTAAATTGTCTTAAAACTCCATAGTAGGCTTTGAAGTTATGAAGTATCAATTATTTTCCATCTGAAGTAAATAACTTAACAAAAGTTTCATTCAGTGTTCAGCGCTGTGACAGAGCAGACATATTTTGTTTACTTTTCTTTATTTGTAAACCTTTTTAATTTATTTTTTCTTGCTATTTTTTATTTGCCTCCTGAGTCTTTGGTTTCCATGAATATCAATGCATCGAGTACGGTTCTTATGCAATGTGGAACTGTTCAGCATATTCATCTTGCATAAGTAAGATTCTAGTTGACAATTTACATTATTTTTCTTTTAAATTGTTTGCACTATTCTTGGGGATCCCTTGGAATATCAATCCATGGTGTTGTGCTGCTGCAGTTTTCGACTGTTTCTAATTTTTTTCAATATTTTCTAATGCTGCTTAAATATCTTATATCCTTACTTACTGTGAATGCCATGTACATTTATTTAAAAAGTTTTTACTAAAAAGTCTGTCTTTTGGTTAGACCAAACACATTCTTGTGGGATGCCAACTTTGGAACAAATCCCATGGGCAAAACCTACTAAATTTTATACAATGAATAATTAATATTTTATATTAAATGAAAGCTATGCCCTATTCGACTAACATTATTGTAAATTGGCTAAATTGCGTCTGTAGCGCCTTATAGTCTCTGATCAATTAGCCTTGATATATTGGCAATCTGATTTTACTTAATTATTTTTAGAAAATCGCTCTTATAATACTAGTTGTATATTCCAGAGAGGATGTAATAAAAGCAAACTATCAATTTTCTGATATAAGATATTACATGGGTTTCGTAGAGGAAAAAACGGTAATTCAGTAATTTTTTTAATATAACTGAAATATTTAGTTCAAACTTTTTATTGTCTTAAGTAAACACATTTATTAAGGGATCACTGAAATTTTTGAAGCAAAATATTAAAAGCTTCGGAAAACGGTTTATCCGTTTATTAACAAAAATATTTTAAAATTCGCGTCATTTTTTAACAAAATATTTTTGATGAAATTTTGTTTACAATTGAGGGATAGTGAACCCAGCATAATACTGTTGAACATTTTGGTTTGTCGATCAAGTTCAGAACACTTTAAAATCGGGTCCGGCAAAAATAAAACAATTTGTTCGAAAGATTTTTTAAAAATAAGGTATGTGTGTGCCACCTTGTTTAGGAATTCAACAAAATCATTTTTAGTTTCTTGATATCTATATCATATCTGATATCTATATCATATTATCTAAAAATTAAAATATTGTAGGTTGATTGCACTCGGCTAATGATTTAATTTTATTGTGACAGTCCTTCGACCTTGTTGATCGCACTATCAATATCTACAAAAAATAACTCTGTGAAGTTGAATAGTACGTGTTCCAAAGTCTCTTTTCGAATAATGGTTTCTTTCAGATTTTTAAAAAGGGATCTACTGATCCGATGTAAGTTCCTTCTAATAATCCTTAAGGATTTTGCTTCCCATTGGAAAAATCATCTTCGTTTTCTTCTCATAATTCCGTCAGTTAACTGTTCAAATGCCGAATTGGAAATGAATCACAGGTTAAATTGAAACGACATCTATATCCATATAAGTTTTTCCCGTTTGGTTTAAAATTTCTGGCTTGCAATGCGTTCGATATGCGTTTGGCTTGACATGGCTCGATCACATAAAAAGCACGATTCCCGCTATTTCCTTCCATCCATCTCTAACAAAATAATAACAAAATGCTTGCCGCTGGCGGCTTTCTGAGCAAATGCGAAATAGTGGTATATTTTGGAGTTTACATCACTTACATTGTGGTCGGCCTGTACAAGATCTACCAGCTGCGCGATCATATCTCGAACGAGGCACAGTTTCAGTTTGCCGAAGGATGGCGCCTCTATCCACTGGACCAAAGACGGCGGGACGATAGCAACGATGAGCTGGAGAACTTTGGTGATTTCATTGCGAAGTTCTGGCCTTACTATTTGCTGCACGCAGCGGTGAAGGGAGTAATCCACTGGAGATGGAAACAACTGGAGTGCCTGGGCTATGCAGTTGTATGTGCACTGGCCTTGGGTCTAAACTTGGACTGTACATCGCTGGCGATGCTAGCCGGACTTTTGACCAGCTATTATCTGGTCGCCAAAGGTTCTAAAGGTCATGTATGGCTTCTTTCGGCGGCCTGGATTGTGTGGCTAAATTTGATGAAGCAGAGCACCTGGTGGCTAGAACGCGTGGGCTATGCTGAGTACGTTCTGGTGATAGTCACCTTGTCCTGGAGTTTGCTGCGCGGTTGTAGCTATGCCTTGGCCAGGATGGGAGATAAGGAAAACACGGCTCAGGCGAAATACAGTTTGACCCAGTACTTGGGTTATTCCATGTACTTTCCCTGCCTGGCCTATGGACCCTTCATCAGCTATCAGCGTTTTGCGGACAGACGGCAGGTTGAGCCACGGAATTGGCTGGGCTTTGGGATGTCTTTGCTACGCAGTGCCTTCTGGTGGCTGTTGATGCAGTTGTCGCTGCACTATTTGTATATACACTACATGGCCAGGGATGTGCGGATGGTGGCCCAGATGGATTCGGTTTTCTGGCAGCATTCTGCTGGCTATTTCATGGGCCAGTACTTCTTCCTCTACTATTTTATCACCTATGGCCTGGGCATTGCCTTTGCCCTGCACGATGGCATACCCGCACCCAGTCGACCACGTTGCATTGGACGCATCCATTTCTACTCCGATATGTGGAAGTATTTCGATGAGGGTCTCTATGAGTTCCTCTTTCGGCACATCTATTGCGAACTCTGCGGCAAACAGTCCTCAGCGGCTGTTAAAGTTGGAGCCACTGCGCTGACCTTTGGCTTTGTGTTCGTCTGGCATGGCTGCTACACATACGTGCTCATTTGGAGTGTACTTAACTTTCTCTGCCTGGCGGCAGAGAAAATGTACAAAAGCTTGATCTCCAGGCCAGCCTATCAGCAGTGGACACTGTGCTACCTTGGACCTGCGGGAGCTCAGCGATTGCATGCTTTGTTGGCCACACAGCTTTTCATTCCCGCCGCCTTTTCGAACGTGTACTTCATTGGTGGTCAGGATATTGGTGATTTTCTGATGCGTGGCGCCTTTATGAGCGGCGTGGGCAACTATTTGGCGCTCAGCTTCTGCAGCTATTGCTTCTTTCAGTGCTCCGAGCTGCTGACAAACGCTCGCCCAAAGACTAAAACAAGTTGATTGTTTAATTTAAGTTTGGAAACGAAGTATTAATAAACTCTATGTACAATCTTTAAGCATTTACAAGAACTCTCAAGAGTTTGTCAACTATTATTGTTACCCACGATGGGTTTTGTTACTGCCAGGTTCCTTGGCGATGTCTCAATACCGAACCCCAATTGACCGTAGCGGTTCCGCACTTTAGAGCTTCAATTAACCCGAGACTTTAAAGAGGCCCCAAAACTGTATCAAACCGATTACTATTGCAAATCCGATCAGTTTTCCGCTACAGATGGGCACAGTAGGTTAGGTTAGGTTCATTGGTTCTTAGATTCCCAATTTAAGGTTTAACGAACTTAAGATCAGCTCAAACAGTGTAAAACCACCAGAGTAAACCCACCATTTCCCCACCAAGGCGTTGAGTTTCCAGAAGAATGGTATGATAGTCATTATTGAATTTTCCTAAATATCTTTGGATGGTAGAAATCCTTGGAGGAGGGAAAAGATTTAGCCGGAATATATGTCATCTTAGGAAGGTACCAGCTGCACCAATAACAACGTCAATGTGTCGGGATGCAGTGTTTTCCTTGGAAACAGTTCCGTTTTCAGATCTTAATGTAACATCGGAAGTTTCGGCAAATGAACTGAAAATAAGCAGGGCGAATATGCTGGAGTCAAGACTCGGGGACGACTGGCTATGACATTGGACGACAAGCAAGGTGAAGAAGAGCCTTCTTCGGAACAGTTGGTCGGGCTTAAACGGAAAGAAGGAAACTAAAACGCTCCAAAGAAAAAGAAGGATTCAAAAGTCAAACCATTTTCCCATTTGGGGTCAAATTTTACAATAGTTGACTATAGCACATAGCTGTCGTAGGAACAATCGGTCGAAAACTAGTTTTAGTGAGAAAAATCCATTTTTTGTTTCAATGGAAACGTCTCCAAACTTTGTATTTCTTAGTTTGCTATGCATTACCATGATTTCACTAAGTTTGGTCGATATCGGACATCTATATAGTATAGCTGTCATAGAAAAGTAGAGTCAGAAAAGTAGTCTTAGTGAGAAAAACTTTCCTTAAAAGTCCTTAAAATTGGCATTTATTTATTTAAAATGCTTTGACACAATTCTTTAAATCGGATAACTATAGCATATAGCTGCAGTACGAATGGTTGGTCAAAAAAGAAGTTCTATTGAGAAAAACCTTTCCAAATTTCTTACATGATCGTTTGTTAGGCTTTTCCATGATTTCACAAAGTTTAATCGAAATCGGACATCTATATAGTTTAGCTTCCATAGTGAAGTAAGGTCTTAGTTAGAAAAAACGTGCTGCTAGGGTAAACAACTAAATTTCCTCGGGTCTTTATATGTTTATAAGGGGCCTTAACCTAGATTGTAGTGAGAAAGCACTATGTTAGGACAAAATCTCAGCAAAAGGCCAACTTTAGTCTTTACGATTGGGAGATGAACATTTTTAATGATGATTACTTAACTCTTACAAGCTTACTCAATATGTCTATAAGGTAAAATCGTAATAGAAGAACCTAAGTCTAGTCAATAGCTACTCCAGCTCTATCTAGTTAAGAAGATCCTCTTCCTCAACATCGTGATGCTCCAATTTGACTTTGCGTTCCGTTTCGGCCACACGACGCTGCAGATGTCGCCACAGTGTGCTCTTGGGTATCTCAAAGAGATTGGCCGCATGATTCTGGGACATGCCCTCGTTGATGCACGCGTGCACAGCCTTGGCCAGCTTATCGCGCAACTCATCTTTGGGTGTGCTATCTCGGCGCCGGCAGGCCACAAAATCAGGCAAACGTCCCTGAGCCGCCAGGCGCACCTTATGACGGTGCAGCGTGGACATGGGTATATTCAGATCCTGGCTTATGCTCTTGAGCGAGTCGCCACTCTTCAGACGCTCATAGGCTTCAGACAGAGAGGGCTTCTCGCGATTGCTGCGCAAGTACTCCGGATTGGTGCGCACGCGACGCCATAGAACCGTTTTGGATATATCAAAACGATCGGCGGCCTTTTGCAGGCTGAGACCTTCGTTGAGCACAGCTTCGGCGGCCAGTTCCAGTGCATCGTTGATGCCATCCTTGTGCTCGCTCTTAAGTGCCACATAGTGCAGCTGCTTGGTCGATTGGCGCTTTTGGATCTTGGCAGGGGCCGAGCGACGGGCTTTTGCTTTTGCGGCGTGTACCAGATTGGGCTTTATCTCCATTTCCATTTCTTCCTCGGCATCCGATGCGTCCTCTTCATTTTCACCATCGCCCATTTCTGCATCTGTTTGCATATCGATCAAAGGGTCAGCCGGCACAAATTCCTCCTCAATGAGCTGTGTCTCCTGCTCCTCCACCTCATCGGTGACATCAGCTTCAGCGTCGTCATCTTCAGCCATATCCACATGGGAGGCATCCAGCTTGGACATGGGTGCCGCTGCCGATTGGGTGATGGTAAAAGTGCCCGTGTTTTCGGTGAGTATATACTGGTTGCCACTTGTGTTGCCTCCCATATGCTCAATGGAGTAGGTAATTTTCGGCTGTTCATTGTACATGTCCAGAAACTCCAGGGCACGGCCGGGCGGTGTCGCCTGTTGCGGCTGAGGATTGGTAATCACCGCATTTTCCGTTGCCGGAGTCTCAACCGCCGCCTCTTCTTCGTCCTCCAGCAGTTCAGTTGAGGCAATCTGCAATCCACTTATGGACTTGGCCGTTTCCACTGCCACCACTTGGTCCACATTCGAGGTGTTCATCTGGGACGTGGGATTACACTCGAAGCTAATGGCCGACTTGATGCCCAACAGATTGATGGCTTCCAGGAATTCCGTTAACGAGGCCGAGGGCAAACTCGTCTCGCCCATGTAAATGAACGATAACATCGTCTCCAGCAGCTCGCCGCGTATGTCGGGCAGAATGATGGTGGCCTCCTGCCCGGGCGGCACATCCACCAAGAGATTTCGCATCAGATCGCTGCAAGTGCTCAGCACAAAGAGATGGGCGCGAACACTGATGCCATCCTTAGCCGCCAAGACTACCTCGCAGGTATCGTTGTCGTCGCGCAGAGAGCGTTGTATGTCCATTATCGTCGCCGAGTGGCCCATCCATTTTAGGTTATTCTGCGAGGGATTAAAGAATTCAGGGTTTGGTTTAAATGGCTTAACAATCAATTTCTGTTTCAATTACCATTTCGGTTTGTTGTGTTTTAATTTCCAATTTATTCTTATTCTGTGCTATTTTTCAATTTCATTTCTTGCGATTCCAGCGAACGAAACACGACAACGAGAACAGAACACACAACGCCAGTGGTGGCAAGCAAGCCGAAAGCCCTTAGCATCAGCGTCAGTTTACGTGGAACCAGTTAACGTATTAAAATTCCGCCACCACGTCGCAGTGCTTTTGCTTCAATTTCACCACAGCGCTGCCATTTCTCTCTCATTCTCACCTCTCATGATACATACATAAATACAACAATCGGAAAGAGAGATTTTACAATGCTAGTTTGGAAATGAACTAGCTTAAACCAGCACCAAAAATGAACCAATACACTGACATTTATCGAAAATTCAAATATTATCCAGCACTGTCACTACAACAACAATTGACATTTTGTTATTACATAAAGTGTCAAAAGTAGTGGAAATTGTTTAACTAATTTCGAGCGAATGGCAGCAATAATTCGGAATCTGGGCGTTAGAGCTGCTGCCGCCGCTCTGACGGCTAAGCATGGTAAGCAGTTGCAGCCACCAACGTGTTAACTCGTCCTTTAACCCACCCCCTTATCCAACACCCTCCCTAGTGATACCCGCAGGCAGCACAGCTGCTCTTCGACTGGCCAGCACAGCGCCCGTGGATACCAAGAAGCCAGACAAGCGTGAGTACAGTAAACAGTCCAGAGTTGAAGAATAACCTTATCCCTTGTCGTTGACAGCTACCGTACGCAAACCAGATGCAGCCGCTCGCAGCAGTCTCTCGGACTTCGGACGTTATGTGGCCGAATGTTTGCCCAAGTATGTGCAGAAGGTGCAACTGACCGCCGGGGACGAGCTGGAGGTTCTCATTGCACCCGAAGGTGTGGTGCCAGTGCTGCAGTTTCTCAAGGATCACCATCAGGCCCAGTTTACCAATTTGGTGGATATTGCCGGTATGGATGTGCCCTGCCGCAAGCATCGTTTCGAGGTCATTTACAATTTGCTCTCGCTGCGCTTCAACGCTCGCATGCGCGTCAAGACCTACACGGATGAGCTGACACCGCTGGACTCCGTCTGTGAGGTGCACAAGGCGGCCAATTGGTATGAACGCGAGATTTGGGATATGTACGGTGTGTTCTTTGCCAATCATCCCGACTTGCGCCGTATCCTGACCGATTACGGTTTTGAAGGACACCCACAGCGCCGCGACTTTCCACTGTCTGGATATGTGGAGCTGCGCTACGATGATGAGAAGAAACGTGTGGTTTGCGAGCCCCTGGAGTTGGCACAAGAGTTCAGGAAATTCGACTTGTCGGCACCGTGGGAACAGTTCCCCAATTTCCGCAATGCAAATCCACCCGCTGAGGTGGTGCCACCACAGGCGCAACCAGCTAAGAAGTAAATCGGACTCAAGTCAAGATTGTTAAAACGCTAACTAGTAGAATGAATAATAAAAGGAGATAAATCTGTGAATGATGGACGATTAAAACCAATCTCAAGTGCAATTTAGAAGATGCAACCGTCGACGGCTTGCTTAAAAGAATTAAAGCAAACAGTTTTGGCTAGAGCAAGAATGAAGCTGTTTAAGATGAAGATGAAGATGTTGTTTTTATCTGCTAGGAACAAAGCTAGAGAGCATCTTAACTCTAAATAAAGTTAAATGTAAGTTTTTACAACCCCAGGACACGCCTGTCCGGCTGCTGCGAAAGAAAGCAGGGAATGAATTGTCCAATTGTCCTATTAAATCGCGTCGCCGCGACTCTATGTTGTAGTAGCCGCGACTCCTGTATCGAGTACTGGCGTTCCTCCCTGCTGCATCACATAGTGGACTCTATTAGTCCATTCATAACCACAGTGCTGGTGAATGGCAAGGAATTGACAGTGGGCATCATTGGCCAAAAGGAGACGGTCTTTGACAAGCCCATGACTCCGGCTGAGATACAAGCGGTGCTGCAGCATTTGTGTCGCTATTGCATCTAGGCACGCAGAATGTTCTCCTTCCAGGCTAATGAAGAAGAAAGCGACCAGCATATTTTCCGCGACTGTCCAGTGCTCAGAAGCAGAGGATAAGGAATCCAAGGACCCCCTCTTCAGACTGACATTTCAGCAGTTTTCGAAATAGACATGGCTTTGCTGCCCTAGTCAATGGTTTTCCCTACTATTTTGTTTAAAAGTTAGGACCCACCCATAAAAAAGGGCATACTTCTAGGCTGGGATATGTAAAATAGCACATCAAATTCGATTTTCTGAAAAAATGGCAAAACATCACAAAAAGCATGTCTCTAACTATGGTACTTAATTAGGAGATTATAAAAAGCCCTGTTTCGAAATATTAATTTACAAAGCGCAAGCCTTTAAAAAATAGGCTTATAAAATCATATCGAAAATGGAATAACTTTTTAACAAATATCATTCGATTTGCGTTTTTAATTCGAAATGGAAACATGATTGCACTAAGCAACAATGTCAAGCAGAATAGTAGTAAATATATATAACAATAATACCTCGCTAACAGATACATCTACTCAAGCATATACTTCATAGCTACTTGATATCTGACAAACCGTTTGTTGAACTGTATCATATAAAATAATGAACATTATCTTCAATTGTAGGTGAGTGAGGGTGATTTTCTTAAACGTCACCGTTAATAATTCTCCTCTGAAGTTATGAAGCCTCCTCAATAAATGCTGCCAGCCCAACATCCTCCATTTAGTATTAATTTGTAAATCAACTGCATGTCGCTTGATCCGACGTGTTCTATAAACTTTTGCCTTTCCACTTCGCAAAGTTTCCTGATAATTGGACGCATTTCCGACCACATAAAGTATATTTATTATATTATATTATTGTATATTTTATTGATCAGCATGACGAGCTGAGTTGATTTAGCCTTATCCTTCTGTCCGTCTGTTCCTATGATATCTCCTCCGTCAGTTTTAAAGCTGTCGCGACCAAACTTTGCACGAAGTCTTCTGGTACATATACGCTGCACATTTGGTCGGAACCGGCCAGAACGGATGACAATAACATATATGTAGCTGCCATGGGGACCATCGGTCGGAAAACTAGTTCTAGTGAGAGAAGGTTTTTTGGATTCAATGCAAACGTCTCCAAACTCCGTATTTACTAGTTTTGGTTGGACGAAATCATATAGCTGTCATAAGAAAGTAAGGTTAGAAAACTAGTCTTGGTAAGAAACACTTTTTTGTTTTCATTTTAATTCTCTCTAAAATTGTCAAATATTTATTTTATAAGCTTTCACCCAATTCTTAAAGGTTTTTTCAAAGTTGGATGGGAATGATCGGTCGAAAAACTAGTTTTAGTGAGAAAAACTTTTTTGTTTTAAAAAAAAAAAAAAAACGCCTCCAAACTTGAACATTTGAAGCAACGTTCTGAAAACAGACTAGTGCTCAGCACGCGAAAACCATCTAGAATCACCACCAACCCTTTCATATACCAAAATAAAGTCTCACTTTGATGCCGTGTGTGTTAAATCTTACCGGCTATTACTTTCATTTTGGGACCATAGTGTACAGCACTCGATTAATAATAAATACCTTCGAAAATCTGATCAATAACATAGAATTTTTAGCTAATTCACTTCAACTACTACTTAAACCAGCCATAATAAGTGTTCACAAAAAATTGTATTTATTTCTGCTTTCTGTTTACATGGTAGTAGTAGTAGTAGTAGTAGGTAGATAGGTACTTAACATTCAGAATTAAACATGTGCACATATAGAAATCGATGCGACGTATAAAACATTTATTTAGGTACAACAAAGTCTGCGCCTGCGCAGCGGTGACCGGTGCCCGATGGGACGTACTTAAGTGTAGAATCGCAATTATTCACTATTATAGACTGTATTTGTTTTGTATATATATTTTCATCATTTTTTTTTGGAGGGGGGGAGGGGGAGGGAGTTGTACTTAAGTTGAGAACCTAACCGTTAATTCGAGCTTCAGGAGTTGTACACACACCGCTAGTCGCATCGCTGACAAACGTTTTGGATAATTCTCGTTAATGTATATATGTATATATATATTTCCATTCTTCGATTCCATTTTGTACATGAACAAACACATAGACGTATACATATAGATACAGTTACATACATACATAAATGAAATGTTTACATTTATCGAATTTCGCTTTTTAAAAAAATATTTGCGTGCCGCTTTGGCGGGCCAAACGCTACAAAGTGTTCCGTTACTCTACAACCCTGTGTCCAGTTCGCACAGTTTCAAAAACAAGTTTTCGGGCGCCTAATGGACGCACCTCGAGCAGTCCTTGTATACCACCCACCTTGGTGGGTGGGCTACAGCGGAACTGCAACAAATGAAAAATTTTCGTTACAGGATGCCTGCCTGGCATCCTGACCACAAACAACAAATTCGACAGACGGCTCCTTGATCCACTGATCCGTTGATGACCGTCGTGCCGCCACAAATACAAATATATGCCGGAATCGAGTCCCAAAATGGAGCAGTTTATATCGATTCGGTTTTGGTATAATGTCGACTAGAGCCGCCGCTGCTGCCGCTACCGCTGCCAGCGGAGACATAGGGCGATCCCTTGGCACTCCCGCTGCCAGTGCTGCTGCTGTTGTTCAGCTGCTGCTGCTGCTCGCCGCTGGCACCACCGGCAGCGGCTGCCGCCTCGTTGTTCAGCCGCTCGTGGTACTCCTGGAAGCAGGGCACAATGCATAAATTCGTTTGACACTCGGGACAATGGTATTTCGTTTTGCGGCGCAAAATGCGACCATGTCCGTCGATGGTGTTCCAACAGAAGTTGCATCCCAAGGCCGGACCCGGCCGTATGACCGGGCAATGACTAGAGCGCGGATTCTCCAAGGTGATAATTTCTCGTTGGGTCTGGAAAAGGGGGGAAACCATAAGTGTGGACGAATGGCACACATAGACGCTGGGCATATTTACCTGTGGAGAAGACACCGACCGCTGCAGTTCCTCGTTTTTTACGCGCAGCGTGGGCAAATGCTCAAACGAACTACTGGTGGTTGCCTGACCGGGATGTAAGTGGGAGTGGGTGTTGCTCGGTCCAGTGACCGATTTGGAACTGCGCAGCTTATTACCGCCCCCGTTGGCCGCTTCGTTGGACTTGCTGTTGCTGCGCTGCTCCAGCTGGTGTGAGTGGGCGATCGGCGACTGGGGTGATGATCGTCGATCCGGTACCGACTCCGTACTGCCCGCGTATGTGGGCGAGAACGAATGCTGGCGATGCCCAATGTTGCTGTTGGGCGAAGTGACCACCGAGACAGCTGTCACCGCCAATGCCGACGAGGCGTTGGGACTGACATTGGTCGGTGTGACCGCCGTCTCACTGGACACCGGACAGGCCACCACCCGTGTGGGTACCAGGTACTGTGAGGAGCCAGCCGGTGGTGGTGATCCGGAGGCATAAATGGACTCGGGCAGCGATATGTGATGCGGATGGTGAAGCGAAGTGGGCGGCACATAGACTGCATTGCTGCCGGACAGCGGATGCGAGTATTGTCGGTGCAGCGGGGCGAAGGGATTGGTGCCAGTGATGCCGGCAGAGCTGGAGCCAGTGGCATGCAAGGAGTGCTGGCGCGGCAGCAGCGGATCCGAGTGCTGCTTAATGAGATAATGTGTGCTGTGCGGTACGCTGAGTAGATGCGGCGAGGAGGAGACCAGGTTGGGTGTCGGCTCAGACGCGTGTCGCTCAATGCGCGACGGCACAGTCAGCAGATGGTGATGATGCGCCGGCGCCTGGTGGTGCTGATGCAAATGATGTGAGCCTGTCGTTGAGTAATCTCTGGCCGTCACAGTGGTCGTGCCGGCCGCATTGAAGGGATCGAAATCAAGCGTCGTGGCCGCGGAATCCGGAGAAATCTGCTGTGTTGAGGAGAGGCTATCGCTGTCCCGCTTCACTCGCGGTTGGCGAGTGAGCACACGATTTCGCTTGGTGCCCATCACCGCCGGGGAGGGTTGTGTGGCGGCGTCTGGTTCCGTCTCGCCCAGGCCACCGATGCTGGCTGCGCGCTCGAAACTACCGCCGCCGCTGCCCATGCTGCTGCTGCTGGTGGCCACCAGGGAGGGATGCGGATGCGGTGCATGCGCTGGACTAGGTTCTGGAATAAATAAGGGGTTTTAGTTGGAAATCTGTGTTCCTTTCTACTTTGAAGATGGATTTGAGCTTAGGAATAGAATAGAATTCAATGGAAACGAGATTCCGTCTCAAATAGTCAGTTCAGTTATTACCCGATCCGAATCCGAATAATATTTCAAATTCAATCAGTCCCCTGCCAACCTACCTTGAATAAGTTTTACTCTTCTTTTAGCTTCTTCCAAAGAAAAATAAGTAAAAAATGGCCAAGCCCGACTATAACATGCTCTGTACCATCCAAAGTTTTCATTTACCATACAAAGTGTTAAGGTGTGTTAAGTGATGCCCATCATAAATATTTGGTTTCCCTATAACTACACTATCGCTCATCCGATTTTCACCATTCCTTCGCCGCATCGATAATTAATACTGATAACTAAATAAATTGTGGGAGATATGAGGTTTTTTTTAAAATAGCAATAGTCTGCAAGTATAAGAGGTTTTTGTACCATACAAATCAAACCTCTATCACTTACCATCTCTGAGATCTGTGAGTTTATACGGACAGACAAATAAACAGACAGACGGACATGGATATATCGACTCGGCTGTTAATGCTGATCAAGAATATATATACTTTTTGGGCTCGGAGATGCTTACTTCTGGGAGTTACATGCTTTTGCACAAACATACCTTTGGCTTTAAAAGCTTCCACAAGCGGTCAACTTTACTAGCTAGTGGCACCAGCTTTTAAAATATCTAGCTTTTGCCGTTGGGATTCGGCGTTAAACTGATTCAGAGAAGTTCGACATTGGCCGTAAAAATTGATTTTTTGATTGTAACACTCCATTACAAAATGTTGAATATTTGAAGGATTAGCTAGATCAAATACAGTTGGTCTAAACAAAAACCTGGGGTGGGGTTTAACACATTTAAAAACCACAATTTATATTCTATAATGCGTTTGAACTTAAAGCAATTAACTTTATGTAATATTAGATAGTATTGGATACCTAGATGAACGATATTTCAAACTTCGTCATTTTCAAAGGTCGAAAAATATAAAAAACAAGAAAGCTAAGCTAACTTCGGCTGTGCCGAATTTTTTATACCCTTGCAAATGCTCGCTCAAATATTTTCAAAAATTCCATTTTTCCCATTTTCCGACCGATCGTTCGATACGATATAGTCATCCGACTTGGCCAAAAATTTGTAAAATTATGTGAAAGCATGTGAGACAAACAAATACAAAATTGCAGGATGCTACCATTAAAAACAAAAAAGTTTTTCTAACTAAAACTGTTTTTCAGACCTATCTTTTGTATGGCAGCTATACCATATAGTTGTCCGATTTTAATAAAACTTGGTAGAATTATAAAAAAAAACATAGTAACATAGTACAAAGTTTGGAGACGTTTCCGTTGAAAAGAAAAAAGTTTTTCTCACTAAAACTTGTTTTCCGACCGAGTATTCCTATGGGAGCTATGGGATATAGTCATCCGATCCGGTCGGCTCCGAGTAGTGTGCAGCAAAAAGAAGACTGTGCAAAAATTCAGCTCGAACTAAAACTGAGGGACTAGTTCGCATAGAAACAGACAGACAGACGGACGGACAAAGCTCAATCGACTCAGCTCGTCACCCTGATCAAGATTATATAGTCTATGGGGTCAGAAATGAATATTTCAATGCGTTGCAAACATCTGGGCAAAATTATAATACCCTTTGCAAGGGTATACAAAAAAAACACTTTTCGAACAGTTTTAAGAATACTTCTGCATGTTGGACTTAAGATCGGGCTTAAAGGTTTAAAATTGAGATTTAATAATGAATTTCATTCCGACCCTTGCACAGAGAGATGTTCTTGACATCATTTGGGACTGGCTGAAACTATAAAAGCCCGAAAATGTGACTTTCCGATCAGATTTAAGTGTAAGTTCCTACTAATTACTCAAGGAAATGCTCTATGAGTTTATGTGGGGTGAAATTACAAGTGAACAAGTTTTTAAATGTTTTCCCTTTCTCGCAGATTTAAGGAATATCGAGATTTTCTGCCAAAACGGAAACCAGATAAGCCACTGAACCGAACCGAAACTGCAGTTCAGTTGGCTTCAAAAACCATGTAATACGTCGAAGCTTTCGACGAAAAATACCTATCGATATACAATTACAGCTGTATATAGCAGTAGTAGCTTCCAAGGAGCGTACTTTTTTCTCGATCACTTTTTTCTCGGTCATGCTTCCTCTATCATGATACGTCAAACTGTTCAGCAGAAAGTTCAGTGAAAATATATTATATATGATTGATCAGGGAGCAAGTTCTTTAATGGAACAAGGCGATTGATAACGAAATTTAAACTAAAGTACAAGTCTTTTATCTTAACGAGAAACGTATTCTCAAAGAAAACTTTCCAGCGTATTTCAGCAGTTCTATTAAGTATCAACCCCTAGCATAAAGTTAAGAGAGATAATTCCACACTTATTCTACTACTCACTTAAAAGTCAATCCATTGTTTACGTTGTAGTTTTGAAAGTTTATTCGTTTCTTGCACATCGACTACAGTCTAGAATGTTCGTTTTCATTTCGCTCACGCTTTGTATTACATTTACATGGTACTTATCAACTCGTGACCATTTATCGCGCACTTATAATACAATCGTTTCATTTATGCACTTGCGTTAATTTTAAATAATTATATATATATTTAACACACATAACTACCTGTTAGTTATTGGTACTTTTTGCAATTGTAGGAAACAGAGTTAGTTATACTTGCTTATTGTTTCAGCTATTTACGGTTGGATGTTGGGTAGGGGGTTCGGGTTTGGGGGGGTTGTTCTTGTTGTTGTTGTTGTAGTACGTAGTAAAAGTCCATTATCAAAGTTTACGTTTACTCTATGACTTCTAACAAATCACGCTTAGTTTTTAGTATGCCTTGACACAATATAAAAAGTTCTCTATTTAGTTACATCATATGTATGTATATGAATCGTATATTTAAAAACACACTATTCGTTATATCGTCGTATTCATCCTCATCTGGTATTGGTTTTTGTTTATTCTCTTTACTATTTGTTGTTTGCCTTTAGCTGCAGTCTCCATTTAGGATTTTTTGGGTGGTTACGAGTTATTTGAGTTTTGTATATTGCGTAAGTATGGCTTTCTGGGCCTCCGTATCTTCGTATCGGTATGTATGTACACATGCTTGTATGTACAAAGTGTTTAGTTAACGAAACTCTGGTAAACCCCCTCTTGGATATGTGTGTGTGTGTGTGTGTGTGGTGGTGACAATGTGGGGAGAAATTTCACTCGAAAGGTAGAGAGGCAAGTTGAATGTTCTTTGTTTTTTTACTCTTGTGTAGAAGAAACCACCTTATCATTTCATAAGCACCGGCCCTTACAACAGGGACTTGCACTATGTTTTTGTGGTTTTTTTTTTTGGTTTTGTTGTGGGAAGAAATCGTTGTAGAGATTAATTGTTCAAAAATAAATTGAATGTATACATTTACAAATATATATACACATATACATATCCATTGATTCTTCACATTCACATAGTTATCATACACATCTGCCGTTTCTCTTAAGGTTTACATTTTTAGTTCAAGTCAATATTTTAAAAAATAAAAATTATACATACTATATGTGTGTGTCTTGACAATGAGAACTCAATTTGGTCGTTAACTATACACAAAACGTATATGCATATATATTGGGATGGACTGGTATTTTGGGTCGATGGTAAAAAATGGTTATCTTCGATGTACCGAAGTTTTGCAAATGCAAGTGTAAATATGCTGTGAAGTTTATCAAAACGAATCTGTGAAACTTAAGCTGTGTTCCGATTGTTTCGAAGAGGGACAAGGTATGAAGATGTTAAACCAATGCTATAAACCTCTAAAGTTCTGAAAGCCTTCCGGAACAAACCTCTTGAAAGAAGATATACCGAGTTCATGACTTATTGGATGGTTAAGAAACTTGACAAAAATCTTGCATTCTGTTATTAGACTTGAATAAAGCTGCCCTTACACTCTCTAAAGATATTATAAAAGTCAAGCAGTTATCTCTTGAGAGGCAAAACTGGGCCTTTCATAATAAAATAGGCCTGGGTCTTTGGGGAAAACGAGAATTTTGACCATCCACACTTTTTAGACATATATATGACAAGTGTAAGGGCAACTTTAAGTCTATAACTGGAATTTAAGGAACAATTTTAGTTATTTATTTTGGTTTCATATTTTATCACTAAATCCATATTACGCTAATCCATTCATCCAGCTTAAGCCAATTGATAACCAGAGTATGAGCCGTCAGTTTCGGGCTTATTAATAGATCATAGATCAAGCACCAAAACATATTTTATGATAATATTTTGCATTTTTTGATCAAAACTCAAACTCCTTACATCGAAAAGGAAAGGTTTAGTTCTAAGCGTTCAATTTTAGACCCTACGAATCAGAACCGAATCGAATCGGATCTAAGGAGTTCTATTCTTGGCCTCCTAAGAAGCTTAAAGTTTGATTCCTTTGGGTACTATATGGTACTGTCAAGGACATAGAACAACAAGATGCGTAACAGCATTACAAGAAATTTTCAAGTGAAATTTGCAATGTGGACTCTCGATTTTACATATGTGCGCTGTCTGTGTGCCAACCCCGATTGACAGGTTTCGAACACACACGGCGCACTTATGAAAACTCGAAGGTCCTCATTGAAATTTACCCTTGCCATATTGTTGTTTTATGTCTTTGGTACAGTCGACCTATGTTGATCGCAAATAGTAAAATCTTTGGTGATCTTCACCGAGTTGTACGAAAATTCAATTAGAAGAGCAGCTAGCGCATTTCTAGCTTATCCCAAGATGTATTCAAAAATATGTTTGAACTACTTTACAATTTACACTTAAAAAGACCAAAACGTAAGGTTAAGTCTGCCATCAAAAAGATTTAACTTCGCTGATCCGAACCTTTTGAGAGTATTACCGCCCAGAACCATGTTTGTAAAACGACGTTGTAATCTACATCTGCCTTTAACTTCAACAAATATCTACCTGAAAAATTTCAATGGGCGTCTATATAAGCTTAAACCTGTAGTGTGATGTATAAGCTGACTTCTTGAAATTGAGACGTTAGATGCCTTTTACTTAAAGTATAAGAGATTGTGGCAGAACAGCGAACTGGTGCGCAAACGAATCGATTCGAACCCAGAATTCCAGCATATTTGTTACTGGAAACCGAAACAAGAAATCTGAAGTACAGCCTAGAGTTACCGGATATAACAAAAAAATGCAATATCAATATTGATTCGTAAAATGATCGAACATAAAGAAATTAAAAGAAAACATATATTTTTGAGCTCAAATTTTAAATGTAATTATCAAATTTTAATTGTCTTCATATTAACATAAGTGTAGCTCAATTGTAGCTCAATTTAAATTCATTACAAAGCATTCGAAAAGCTGAAACATAAAAATCGAGGAGAAGAATATACTGTCTTGGAAAGATTTGAGGTAATCCTATTTTTAAACAATAATGCAAATATTTCGATATGATTTCAGACATCCCTACTACTGCCCAATGATTAATTGTCTATCTCATCGATACAGTGCGAGAAAGCCAGGAAAGTACAGTGCCGTCTTCTTAAATTATCGAAAAAGTGTTGTAGAATTAGTGTTAAAAGAGGCACCCTTAAATAATATCCAATGTTCATAGGATCTAAACTACACATTGGTAATATTTTTTAAAGATCACAAAGCTTAAATATGTTATTAATATCAGTTTCGGAAAATGTAGCTGTCGAAGGTGTTGTGTTCAAAAATTAAAATTATTAATGATATGATTTGAGCCTTTAAACTTTATAACTCATTATCGACTGAAGTCAAGCCTTTTCGAATAAAAAGAAATACCGAATTTAATTTGGCATATCTAACAGTTTAAACGTTTTTACATTTAAATTGAGTAAAACGTGAGCCCAACCAAGAACTTTATTACCACGTTTAAAGACAAACAAAATATCATGATAAATGCCCCCAAAAGTATGCCACCTTTGTATCTTTAAATAGAAATCAGTTTTAAAGAGTAATTGAGAGTCAGTTATACCAGCGTCACACATAATACTCACTGTACAGTGTGTCAGATTGTCAGACTAGTCGAAGATATTCAAAATAAATCAACGGCTAGATAGATATGAGAAACATTTGATTCTGAATTATTAATGTTCATAAGGGCAGCATACTTTGAAGCGCATTTATCATGATAATTTTGCTGTGTATATATCATCATAAATCATATACCCTGTTATGATTCATTCCATTCAATTAGCATCCGTTCGAAAATCAAAAAAATTAACAGGCCTGTTGCGGTTTCCACATATTTTTTGGATTTTAAATAAAAACAAAATCAAACGATTTGCTTTTCAGGTCTTCGAACGATTTGAAATCGCTGTGCAATTCGAATGTTTCACTTATAAAATGTTCCCTTTGACTTTTCTTTCAACTTAATCAGCAAAACAAACAAGTAAAAACTCCGAAAAACTTATTATTTTAAAATAGCTGTTTAAAATGTCATTTTTATTTTAACGGCATCTTTTTAAACATGCTACCAGCGTTTCATAACAGAAGTGAATACCAGAAAAGGTTAAACAGAAAATGTGAATTCGATTTGGTTAGCGCATTGCAAAATTGAAGCTATTCATAAAAGAAGTTTAATTTAAAATAATTTATTTTAGACAGCAATAAGCATGGTACAAAATAATTTTAAGCCATTATTTTGTTGACTTTATGTAAACAGTCGCAGTTTCATTTAAATTCGCCGGCTCCAAGAATTTGAAGTGAAATTTGCAATGTAGACCCTCGATTTTACATATGTGTGCTGTCTGTGTGCCAACTCTGCTTGATAGGTTTCGAACACACACAGCGCACTAATGTAAACTATTGAACAGGTAACCAAACCGAGTAAATTTAGTGAAAGTGAAAACCGGCACAGGACCTGACCGGTAGGTCTCCGATTTTACCAAATTCCGAAAATGAATGTAAATCATAGCTTTTAAGTAAACCTCAACCCATATTTCCAATACGACCCTAACCGAAAAAAAGGGTCTCGGTCTTCCTCAACCGATTGTGTGCTGCTTTCGCGCTCTCCATCGAGTGGCTGGGGCAGTGCAAACCAATAACAACCCCATCTCAGTCAAACGGTGTGCTATTCGATGACCAATATGTAAAAAAGATATGTTGAAAAGGTTGCATTGAGAAGACTCGGCACAGAGTTAGCTGAACGAGGTTTGTCCACAACATGCATTACTGTGGGCGCTACGTTTCGAATACACAAACTCAGATGTAGAGACTTACAGTCCAATAAACCTAGCACTAAACACTGTCCAAGGTTGCAAAGTATTTGTTGTACAACTCCATATAACAAGTGTGCGAATGCGTGTATGGTGTATCTGGTGTATCTGGAATGGTGTATCTTCTTTCGAACTAAACGTGTACTTCCTGGCCAACATTTTCTTAAATGGTATATTGAGTTGTGATCTAAAGCCGGCGAGATTTCTGTTATAAGCCTACTTTTCCCGATTACATACAACACTGTTTTGTAGACTGGAGGCCCAGGAAAACGGTCAAGCTTATGTAAAAGTATACAGGATTGTATTCGAAACTTGAAGGCTGCCAGCGTGCAAAAATATTAAAGAGAACATCGACCTTGTTATGGAAATTTGCGCCGCTGGGATAAAGACCAGTGGGAGCACAGTGCTTTGCATAAACTATGCTCAATGCGGAGCAATTTGTCGTCGCAATTAATGGAAAAGAAGCTCAGTAAATGCTCATTTGCATTTCCTTTTCACTGCCACAGCCAAAGCAGCCACAACAGCTGCATCTTCCTCCATATTAACTCGACAAGCATTTGCTTTCAACTGAAATTTTCGAGAATTTTAGCGTAGTGTAGGCGCTAGGTGCTTATGAATTTGCGTGTAAAATTGTGTGGAGTGTTCGGCATATATACAAACACCTTTTCAGATGATGATTTTCCCATGTAGCTTTGGTTGATTTTCTTCAGACAACTTTTTTTCGACTGCCAGTCTCTATAATTGCCTCACCAGCTGGAACTGGTTGGGGATAGCTAACAAAAAACATGACAAATTTCTAGTCAAACGACAGCTAATCAAACGGACGGACTTGACCTAGCGACTATCGTTCGTCTCCACTCATCAGGGTGTAATATTTACAAGTACACATGCTTTGATTGGTGTGTATAAATCATGTCTGCGTTTTGATTAACACTAATAAAATTGTATAATTTATGTACAATTACAATAGGCTTTTACATATATATATATATATATATTCTATATATAAATTTATATCTGTACTACCGATCTTTCTTAGTTAACAATCGTAAAAATGTAGGGGGGATTTGAAAACTTTAAGCTTAAGGAATTAAGTTCTATGCATTATTACAAGTGTGGCCGGCTCTCTCTCTCTCTCTATCTCTTCGTTCTATTCTCCTCCTGCTGCTCATCTGCTTAGCTCAGCTCTGCTGCTGCTTCTCTCTGATTGCCTTACACCCGGTAGGATTTGGATCCAGATCCAGTAGTGCGGCCTGGTATGTACACTCGTCGTTGCTGCCGTTGCTCTCTAATACCTGTATCGAGTTATTTTGTGGGGCTGGTCGTGGGCTTATGATTTGTCCAAGTATTGCAGGCCAGTGTTGACCACCGTGGCCACTGGCGGGGCCGTCACTGTTACGAAATTATTGATAAGAAAGCTATGCATGGGCACGGCTGATATGCTCATTGGTTCTGGCTCGTGGCTGGCGGCCATAACGGCGGCTGCCTGCAGCAGAGTGGCCGCACCGGGCCCTGCTGTTGTTGCCGTCTGACTTGAAATCGTATTCTATATTGAGTTAAAGTTAATACTCTGTAGATTCATTGCAGCGGCCGGATTCACGTTGCCAGCGGCCCCGACTCCGGCGCCTGTGGCATCGATGTAGCGCTGCCGGGACATAGTGTGCACGCTGCCCGGTGAGTCCATGTAACGGGCATCGAACAGGCTCATCACACCAATGGCCGGATGTGTGTTGCCGGCACCGCCAGCGCCTGGCAGTGTGCCCGCACTGCTGCCCAGGCTAGCGTGGGCGTGGGGCGTGCACATGAGCGAAGGCGTTGGCGTCTCCGCCTGCGGCGGCATCTGCATATTGAGAGTCTCGTTGGTGTTGTCATCACCCGGATTTGTGGATGGAGTGGGCGAGGGTGAGAGGTTGGGCTCCTGTTTGACCACACGCGCCTTTATGCTAGGCCGCGACACGGGATAGCCGCGCTTCTTGTACTCCAACCAGAGCGTGCGATTGTTCACTCCGTACAGTCGGGCTGCCTTGCAGAATCCAATGCCTCCCGTGCGCACCGCCTCCAGGGCGCGTATGAAATTCTCATCCCCCTGCGGATTCACCGAACGCTTTCGTTTCACCACTTGGCCAGCGGCCACAACGGCACTACCGGTGTTTCCGGCAGCCCCGCCGCCGCTGCCACCACCCGAATGCACTGGCGATTGTGTGGGCGTCGGACCCTGGCTGTAAACCGATTGCACCATGTTTGATTCGTTGGGTGAGGTGGGCGATAGGTTCTGGGCTGCCGTCGCATACCCGCTGACTAGATTGTTCACGGTTATGATCTGCGACGAGTATGCCTGGCCGGAGGCACTCTGCTCCTGCTGTTGTTGTTGCTGCTGCTGCTGTTGATAGTGCAGCTGTTGCAGATGCTGCTGCTGCTGTTGGGCCTCGTGCTGCTGCTGGCGCTGTTGATCGCTGGTGCCGCTCCCGCCACCGCCTACTCCGCCGCCGGCGCTACTATTCGCGCCGCTGCTCGTATTGCCGCCGCCATTGCCCAGCAAGTTGGACTGGCAGGCGGGCAGGGAAAAGCGCGGATAGTTTGAATCGACAACTGTCCATTGCAGACCTGGGAAGGGGAGAGAGAGACAGCGTATGAAAGAGTTGTTCGATCGAAATTGAGTTTACTTTCTAGCTCTAAGTTGGGTCGTCAGGGTGGGGGTGGTGGTTTGGTTGTGGGTCAGATAGAGTATAGTGGTTCATATAGGTATAAAGTGGCAGAAGAAAGATTGCTAATGCTAAATCATTATCCTCGAAACTCGATGGTAAAATTACCCCCAAAGAAGTTAAGTCAAATCAAATTAGGAAAGAACAAAAATCAAAATAATGTTTAGTTGACTTGTTTCGTATTCTGTGGACTCTGTGCTAGCTCTCTCCCATTCCCAAGTTCAGGCAGGATTCGTTTTGTTACAATTAAACACACAATAGTTAAACATAGAAATTTTTGGCATAATTTCACAAATAATTGTTTGGTTGCACTTAATCGGTAATCGAAATGCTTGTTTGTTTTTTTGTTCTCAAGTTGTTGTTGTTGTTTTTTTTTGTATTTTTTGGTTTTATTTAGCTTTAGCATTCATTTCTCCAAGCGCTGCATACTGAAATTGTTGTTGTTGTTGTTGTTGGGTGAAATGCGTGTGAATGGTGAACAATGAAATGTATCAATGATGATATCGGCGAACACTGTTTAGCCAGTGGAGAGAGAGAGCAAACCTGAAGCCTTTATTCAATGGACACTGTACTACACCCATCCCATCCAGTTTCATTGGTATTATTGATCAATCAAAGTTAATTAAGAAGCTTATTAGATCTTCAATGGATTTCCAGGACATTGCTGTGCTGCAACTTTACCTACAACCGAGTTGCAAAGTCGAAAGCATACGATTTTTTCAATCCCTTGGCTGGTCTGCTTCTAATTTTCGCACTAAATAAAAGGAAACCAATCTTAACAGACTTATAAGTTATAACAGAAGTCCGTTAAACTCGGAGGGAAGTACAAAATCTTGAAATTCAGTAAGAACTGGATGAGACCAGCTGGCTACAAGTGGCTAAGACACGACATAACTCACAACTCCGAACAAATTTGTTGCTCAAGGTAAGCTGAGCTTAAGTACTTTAGCTTTCTTAATGCCAGGCTATCCTAATATCCATAAATTGCTATAGCTGTAATGGAATATCCAGATTTTGGGGTTTCTCAATCCTTGTTTACGTGGTAGTTTTCTGTTTGAAGATCTCTTCGTTTTCATTTTGAAGCATCTACAGAACCCCGTGCACATTTACTTGTTAAAGTTTGACTTGTGAAGTTTCAGCTCAATTTAACTGACAAGAGTTGTCGATATACTGTTTTGGTGTGTTTTATTTAG
This sequence comes from Lordiphosa andalusiaca, assembly GCA_035044965.1. NCBI lineage: Eukaryota > Metazoa > Arthropoda > Insecta > Diptera > Drosophilidae > Lordiphosa > Lordiphosa andalusiaca. Next base: position 109,024 of record JAWNNM010002188.1, on the reverse strand, counting down.
TATTAAGCTAATCATCATCATGTGGGATCCTTGAAAAGATCCTTACATTCATACCTTTATACATTTTGCCAACCTGAATCATTAAACAAAGGCAACAATTCAAGTAATGTGGTGCAGCGGGTAGTGTATGTGCCTGCAGTGCCAGAAGTCGTCAAACAAACGTCTTGTACGAAACCGGTCAACTTCGCCAGCTATTGGCGCTGTGAAGTAACTAGTCAAACTAAAGCTTATTAAAGCTTTCTTTTCTCTTTTTAAGCTGTAGATCCCTTTCTTTAGTGCAAAAATTAGTACAACACGTTTAAGGTTATTCCCGAAGTAGGTTTGCAAGCCGGTTTGGAACCGAAACGACTCAAATACTGTAATACTATTTTTTTAAACTGCGCGAAAAGTGAGAATATTCATTAACCTGGACCTGTTCTATGCATAAATGTCCAAATCGGTTATAAAAATAAGACCCATTTTGAAATCAGTCGCCTTACAAGTAAAATAGACTTTTAATTTAAATTTTAAAATCACGTTTGGATTCTCGATTCCAAAATTTATTAAGCGATTTATCAAATTTCGTTTGAAAAATCTATTTAACGACCTTCTTACCCTGATTTGTGTAAACCGAAGGAAAAAAAATTCGGTTGGTAGGCATTGATCGCTGATCATAGAGGGTGGTTCCTTTTGAAACAGCTGTACGATCTACCAGCCTCCTTTATGGAGTTGTGTAGCTGTTTAAAGTTGTGCGAAAGCATAACATGACCTCGAGCCGGCTAAAAACTGCAGGTTTGTTTACTCAGAAGAAAGGTCACAGAAAATCCATTCACATGTAAATTCGCAATATTAACTACAATTCAAGTTTGAAATGTTTCTTCATTGGCTACCCAGTCGGACTTTGCGGTTCCCAAGAGACTGTAATTGTTTCCTACTTTTGTTTCCTAGAAAAATCTCATCTACTAAATAACTGCTATGTGTCAGACAATTTTAGAGATTTAGCTTTGTTGTTTGTGAGTTTATGTGCCAGATAGCTCTATGTAAAGTATTAGATATCGGCCCTAAGTATGATAGAATTTTAAAACTCTGTACGAAGTCGTCTCTCATTCTTTTTTATATGTTTGGAAGGCTTTAGCCTAGCTCACTTTTACATAAAAGCTTTCCCTTCGCTGCGTAGTGCTTCTGGCATGTGTGACCAAAAAGAAAGAACATTGAAGGCAACAGCAAAAACCCTTCCTAAAATACGTTCTGAAAGAATCATATTTTAAGGGTTTCACTCCTTAACAAAGGCGAATGGAAGCTTTTACTTCTTTTAGGGTAAAAGAAGCATGTAAAATGTGCATATTTAATGGCGTCAGGTCCGATTTTTAAATTACTTTATGAAAATGACAGAATGTGTAAGTTCTCTCGAAGTTCCAATCGTAGCTGAATCAGCCCTGAAATGGGAGAGCTGTTACTGAATTCATGACATCCTTTATATGAGTTTCAGCCATGGAAATAACACACATGTCCTACTACATAGTGACCGACCGTAGCTGAATTTAGGCATGATTTCAGTGCTGAACTCATGGGTAACTTTCAAGGGAAGTACTAAAACATGCCTGAAATTCAATTAATCTTACTGCTCAGCTCTGAATCAGCCCTGAACAAGTTCAGTACTGAAACGTAGATCTGTAGGGGTTTTGCATCACACAACGCTAAATCGGAACCTTTACACCCAGCCACAACTTAACTTAATATTGATCCCAAAATTGGCTTCTTTTGTTTTAAACCGAGGTAAAAAAAAAACCGAATATTTCCGAATATTAGCCATTCCCATAAATTTGGGTTTAAGCCCTCGGAGAAGCTAGCAGCTACCCAAGATGAATGGTATGAATGAACTTCGACCGTGGACGATTTATATAGAATCGCAGAGGACCACAGAGCAGATTTAAGAAATACTAAGCTACGTTCCTGGATAGAAAAACTATTTAAGCAATGCACTCACCACTGATCAGATCGGTTTGATATAGATATGAATGTCCAAAAGTATAGGAAACATAGAGCAATACTTCTAGGAAAAGTCTGTTTACCCGCCTCTTGAAGTCATATGTCATATACGCTCGGGCAGCCTAAGCGTCTTGGACAATCATTTGCAAGGGGGAGATTACAACTTTAAGGTTGTAAAGCACTTAGTCTATCGATGAACAACGGTCAAATCAGTCTGGAATCAGTCCGAAGAAGAGTAAACCGACCAGGAGCACAAAATTAGCGATAAACAAGTCGCTTTTCTTTTAATCTAAGGAAGAGGGCAACTAAAATGGAAAGACCAGGTACGGCAAATCATGGTTAAGGTTGTCGCGAACAAATGGTGACAGCTCGCACAAGACACAAGCGACTAGCGGAGGCTGACGACCGTTAAACGGTTGACCAAACTCTTTAACCCACTCACACAGATGGAGTTATCTATTTCCACTAACTTAAATTATAATTGTGACATTTCTTTATGTCAATCGAAGTATTTTAAGAAAGGAATATTATGAATCAATAGGCGCATTCAGCAGGTAGATCCGATTTAAGCGTTCAAACGCTTAACTTATCAATTAGTGTCATTCAGCAGAGAAACATCAGCAATTCCAAATCATAGTTGCAAGCATTGTAGCTCCTACACCTTTAAACCTGACCTGTTATCGATGCCAATTTAAATAGTAGTTCTGTGACGACAACTTGCGTGCTCTTAACTGATATATCTTCAAAAATATTCACACATCATCCTAATCCCTTTTCATATGGTAGACACGAAATGATAGCAAAAAGAAAATAAGTTGTAACAAAGAAAAGAATAACCAAACAAATTGTGACTTTGTATCTCTAGAAGAATTCCCTACCCTTAAATGAGCTTCACAGTTGAATGAGTTGTGATGGATGGGTGTGCTTTTTTTGTCAACTTACCCGAATGCGACGATTGCGAATTGGGCGCATCATGTTCCGATGGTGTGGTGGCGCCCGAAATATCCAGGGGCATTGATTGATTTACTCCACCAATATCCACTTCGGGTTTCTGTAATTTAGAATTGAAATTCAGTAAAATGTTCCATGGTAGAAAGTGAAAAAAGGTTAACGTGACCAATTTCATTACAATTTGCATATGTATGTGTCCATGTCCATCATCCAGATCCGAGTCCTGGGGTTGTGGTTCCAGTTCGTTGCTTGCAGACTCCTTTAGCAGCTTGGCCGCGTGCAGGGAATGAGCCGTAAGGCTACCCAAGGCAGCCGCTGTATTGGCACCGGCACCAAATGACATTTGGCTCATTTGGGCCAGACTAAGACCGGCTGCGCTACCAGCAGCACTGCCAGCTGCACCAGTATCCAAAGAGCTATTGTGCTGCTCATCTGAGTTGTTGCGGTCGCCAGAGCCTGTGCAACGAAGCGAAAAATTAGCTAAGCAATGAAATTTGTTATATTTAGCTGGATTTCTGTGGATGGCTAAGCTATCGATATTTAAGGCTGTATTGGAAGAGATTTTTGTCATTATTTGGGGGGCACCGCTAACCATTTAGATGTGATTGGCGCACTCCTAGCAGACCTACAGCATATATAAATGAAAGGAGCATCGCATTGTTAAAGTAACTAAAATCCCTACTCAATTTTTGAGTGAAATCTTTTGAGGTCAACGCTCAGCTTACTCATGAGCATGTTCTTAACATATTCTTTTCTATATTAGAGTTGGAAATGGAAAGTGTTCCGAACGGAATGTACTTGAACCTTTAAGGAATCCTCCCTCTACTGTATTAAAAGTACCACAAAATGTCTAGATTTTGGCATAAAAACTTCATCCCGTTTCTGTTCTGCCGGAGGAAGTACCCGTAGCCGCATTATATTTCTGAATGCATAGCTCATTTCCGATCAACAAATCAAGGGCCGATGAACTCCATAAATCACGACGAATCGAAAGGCAACATAACTAGGCATGCAAACAGCTCGAAAATAGGTACTGGTTCGGATTAGTGGTTTAAAAAGCTTATAAACCATCGGCTCGGTTTAATACATGGTTTTTGGAGTAAACTGAACCGCGGTTTCGGATTGGTTCAGTGGTTTATAAAAGCGCATTATGAAATATTATGAATTTTCGCGCATTTTGGAAATTAAATTCCTATAAAACATTTGAATATCTTTAAAATCCTTAGAAGAATGTCCTTAGTTTATGATGTCGTCTATATGTTTCTAGGGGAATGCCCTTTGAAATAAGAGATAAGAGATTGGCGCGCGATTGCAGAAGACATATCACATGTTGTAAAAATTGTGTAAAGTTATCCTTCCTTAAAGGCTACATCGATCAAGCTTTGCTACGGATGTAGATTGTCAAACGAAATGTCGAATAAATGAGAAAACTAAGCTCACATCGTCTGTGCCGAAGTACCCTTGCAAGCACTCGCTTACATATTTTCAAAAATAACATTTTTTTCATACAACGACCCATTTTCCGACCAATCTTTCGAATGGGAGCTATATGATATAGTCATCCGATTTGGACAAAAATTTGTAGAATTGGGTGAAAGCACGGAAAACAAGCAAATACAGGCATTGCAGGATGCTAACATTGAAAACTAAAAAGTTTTTCATACTAAAACTAGTTTTCCGACCGATTGGCCCTTTGGGAGCTATAAGATATAGTCATTCGATCCGGTCGGTTCCGACATATTAGTAGTGTGCAGCAAAAAGAAGACTCTGTGCAAAATAACAGCTCGATAGCTCTAAAACTGAGAGACTAGTTTGCATAGAAACAGACAGGCAGACGGACGGACCAAGCTCAATCGACTCAGCTCGTCACCCTGAAGAATATATATAGTTTATGGGGTCGGAAATGAATATTTCTATGCGTTGGAAACTTCTGAGCAAAATTATAATACCCTTTGCAAGGGTATAAAAACAGATTTAGATGGATGAGAGGAGGGGTCGATGCCCTATGTTCCATATTGGAATGGAACTGGAAGAAGAAGGTAGGTAAAGCTTTTTTCAAATCCCTTAAACAATAAAATTTTTACTTAATCAGCATATTGGGAATGTCAAAGAAATCTCTATAGATATTCGATAAACCGTTTCATTTCAAATTAAAACTAGTTGTCTTTGTATGACAAAAGTTGAGAGATTTGAAAACGACTGCTCAAGGCTAAGATTAAGGGTCAATTTCTAATCTTCTACATAATGCTTTGTGTCAAAAAAAAAACCTACAAATATCAGAGCAAACTCAAAGTATATCTGACATACATGAGCTATTTATAAGTCGAGAAATCGGCCCTAAGGGTGCGCTATTTGTAATAGTTTAATAGTTATTTGAGGTTTGTGTTGACCTAAGGGTGCGGATATCTTAGATTTTGCATTCTTAGGGTATCCTTCTTCCGTTGCCCAAAACGATTGAGAAACCCTCTGGTTTCTTAGGCTTAGAATAAAAATATAATTTGACAAGCGTTATAAATATCGATATCTTATTCATCCACTCTTTACACTGCGACGATGCTTTACCCATTTCGCACTCACCGTTATTCGAGGATTTGCGTAATCTCTTACGCCGCGTGGCTGGCGACGTGCCAGCACTCAGCGGCGATGGAGTGCGTCGCATTTGATGATGATGCGATTGTCCTGCCTGCTGCTGTTGCTGCTGGTGATGATGATGATGGTGCTGCTGTTGTTGTTGCTGCTGCTGCTGCTGTTGTTGCTGCTGCTGCTGCTGCTGCAGCTGTTGCTGATGATGCTGGTGGTGATGCTGCTGCTGCTGTTGGGCCTGCTGTTGTTGCTGCTGGGCCTGTTGCTGCTGCTGCTGGAACTGTTGCGCCTCACTGCTACTCCAAAGGGAGTCGCCCACACTGCTGCCACTGCCCGCCCCAATGCTGCCTCCTGAGGCACCGGTGGCGGAACCGGCCACATTGGAGCCACCGACAAGTTCGGTTCCGTCAGTGGAGGATTTGCTGTCCGATTTGGTGAGATTTGCCGGATCTGTGGGCATCTCGGCCAGACCCTTGATCTTGAGCATCTCAGCCGTTTTGAGTATGTGCGGGAGTTGCTCCTGCGACACATTCACCTCACCATAGTACATAAAGTCCACCATGGTCTTGAGATCATCGTACTGCACGTCCTTCAGTATGACAATCGGATGCTGGCAAGGATTCGTGGTGAACAGAGCCTGTGGCAGAGCAGAGTAGAGAGCGTAGAGTGGGGTGTGCTAGGCGGGGGGGTCGAGCGTTTGGTTACTCACCTGAAAGTACGAGCTGCAGGCGGAGAGCACAATTTTATGGGCCTGCAGCTGGCGGCCCTCCGCCGCGAGCGTAACATCCACCAGGGTGCCATTGTGCAGTAGCGATGAGCACACCGATATAAAGTTCGGCTGGTGATTGTTCCAGCGCAGGCAGAACTGCTGCACAGACATGATTCAGCCGGAGGAGGAGCGTTGCCAGCGGCCACAGCCGCAACAACAACTTCTCTCTATCTGTCTATCTCCGAGTGTGTGCGTGTGTCAGCCAACAACAACAATAAATTGAATTTCACTGATAACACTTTTTTCTATTGATTTTTATTTGATTTTTGTTTCTGTTCTTCCTCTTGGCTGTTCCGTTGTTGTTGTTCTGGCTGCTGCTGCTTCTTGCTCTTTTTCTTTAATTAAAATTTTATGTACAATATTCTTTTCGGGGGCGCCTTCAAGTGTTCAGTGTATGTGTGTGTGTGTGTGAGTACTGGCGCTCGGACTTGGGGGGGGTGGTGTTGATGGCGGGCGGGGGAGTTGCACAAATTTTATGCCGCACGCTTCATTTGCATATTGCTGTAATTGAATCGAATACAAAAACAAATAGATAATTCACAGATATGCGTTTTTATTGCCTCAACGTATGTAATGTTATGTTTTAAACTTTTGGTCTACGCGCGTTCTATGTGTGTCTCTCTCTCTCTCTCTTGCTGACGCTCTTACTGTTTCTGTGTATCTCACAGCTGCTCTCTCGCTGCTGCTGCTGCGGATTTTAAGAGGAACAACAACAACATCTGTATGTATAGTTGTTTTTGCCCAAAAGTTTTTATTTTTGATAAAAACGTAACGAAATCTAATAGCTTTATGTCTGACTGCTAGCGCTCTAGCAAAGACCTTGAATTTTCTTTGATTCTTATGACGTAATTAGCGCGTCAGCGCGCCTCTCCTCTTCCACTTTTGTTCTGCTCACCCACTCACACGACCGCAACCGACGTACTATAAACTCGCTGCTTCTTCGTTTATTCAGCGTATCGATATTTTCAGTGGCATTTTTATTTATGTGACGATGTCGCGCTTTAATTTATTTTTGAGGCAATTCAAACACAGCAGAAACAGAAAAAGATGCTCTGGCACATGCCCTTTCACGGTTTAATGTTTTCTGTTTCCTTTTATTATTATTTGGCAGCAGAGAAAACACAGACACACGGCGAAAGGTGGAAAGTCCAAAAACAAAATGGCGCGCGCTTGTACGAAAATTGTGCGTTTGCAAAAATGTTTTAGGCAATCGTATGGAAATGAAACACTTGCAAATCCATTGTGATGCTGATTGTTATTCGTTGTGGCAGGAGTATTTATAGATTTTGCACATATTTAGATAATTATTGTTTACGCAAAATTAACTGGAAAATTCTTACGTTCTTCTTTATCTTTGCGTATTCTGGTTTTGGTTTGGCCAGACCAATTTCATTGTTATCGATAACGATCAATGCTGAGCGTATCGATAAGCGGTATCGGCTAAGTGTGGCCAGATTTGATTAGAGAGTGGTATTAGTAGACACATCGAAAGCAGTTGTTTCTCAACCATGACAAATCTTTAATTTTTAAAATTGCAACAAATATTCATCTTTCATTAACCATTTACTTTTAATGTCTTATTTATCGCGCTGCATATACGGTCACACTTTTACTGGAACCAGTTGTAATGGTCACTGTTCATTCTAATTCATTGGGTGACACGCGAATTTGTTGTTGCCATTTTCTCAGTAGCTGCTGCCAAAACCCTCAACAGACTCACAAAAACAACAATATTTAAGTAAATATATCTGTCTGTTCACATCTTTGCCGATCTAATCGCAACATGGAGGAACTACGCAAGCATTTATCGAAAGTGAATGTGCCCTGCAGCTCGGGCACCGGCAGCAGCCCGGCCATCTACAAAGATGAGTGCGTCTATTCATATGATAATCCAGAAACGCCGACTGGTCTCTATGTGTGCCTGCATAGCTTCCTGGGCTTTGGAGAGACATATGTCAAGGAATATGCCAGCAAGACGGGAAACTCTGTGTTTCTGCACATCAGGCGCGAAAAAAAGCTAAAAGCATGCGACAAGGGGGAGGAGGTGGCAGAGGCAGAGACCGAAGCCGGTCCGGAGAGAAAGATCACCCGTCTGGCCATAGGCGTAGAGGGTGGCTACAATGAGACTGATATGGCCAAAAAGTATGAGATTAAGGATACATACAGCATTGTGGTGGCCCCACACTGGGACAAAAAGTTGCCCTATCCCGATCCAGAGTTACCCATGCGCGTAAGCCAGGCAGTGGAGGCAATAATGGCTTCAGAATCGGCCATAGCCAAGCTGGAGAGGGCCACGCTGACAGGTAAGTCAAGGCAAAGATATTGCACTTTTTTTTTTTGATGATTCATAGGCATTAGAAAGGGATATGACTGCATTTGCTTTTCACGTCATTAACAAAACTAAATCTAAATTGTTTTGAGTATTCAAGGATTTTGCTAATCTTGCGTGCAATTAACATCAAAAACTTTAGAGAAAGGAACATAAACTTCTAATTGAGTCATAGATATTTAAGATTCACAGAATCGTAGACATAGTAAAAAATTGAGCGCTATTATAAGAGAATAGTCGCCTAGTTCAAGGGAGCATTATAGAGGAATGATTGAATGTTAATGCGGATTACTCTGTTCTACAGGAAAAAGTATCCCGAGCATCTTTAACTAATTCCTGTATAGAAACCCATGCTGAACACAAGATGACACGTTTACCGATTTTTGACTGTTCCAGGAATTTTGTAGGCCGCACTCCTCTGTCAGTTCTTAAGCTATCCCAACCAAACTTTCCACGAAGTCTTCTGGTATATATACGCTACGCATTTGTCGGAACCAGCCGGATCGGATAACTATAACATATAGCTGCCATAGGAACGATCTGTCAAAAAACGAGTTCTAGTGAGAAAAGCTTTTTGTTTTTAATGCAAACGTCTCCAAACTTGCTATTTTGTAGTTTTCTATGTGCCAAGTTCGGACGAAATCGGACTTCTATATAGTACAGCTGCCATATAAAAGTACGGTTAGAAAAATAGTCTTAGTAGTAAAAACTTTTATGTTTTCAATGTAAACCTCTTTAAAATTTTCATATATTCATTTTATAAGCATTCAAACACTTTTTCAAAGTTTTGTCAAAATCGGATGACTATAGGTTATAGCTGCCATAGAAATGATCCGTCGAGAAACTAGTTTTAGTGAGAAAAACGTTTTTATTTTTAAAGAAAACGCCTCCAAACTTTGTATTTCTTAGTTTGCTGTGCTATCCCATGATTCCACTAAGTTTGGTCGAAATCGGACATCTATATAGTAGAGCTGTCATAGAAAAGAAGAGTCAGAAAAGTAGTGAGAACAACTTATTGGTTTACAGTGGAAATGTCCCTCAAAATAGTTAGAAAAACGTGCTGCAAGGGCAAAGAAAAACTTATTGGTTTACAGTGGAAATGTCCCTCAAAATAGTTAGAAAAACGTGCTGCAAGGGCTTACAAACTTCGACCGAGCCGAAGTTAACTTTCCTCTACTTTTTGATCATCTTTTGCTTCTTTTATGACCTAAGCTGTCACCAATTTTTCACAACAAGCTTGGTAATGTGTTGCCGCACCTGGTTTATCCATCTCAGTTTCGATTGTCGCTTCCTGACTTTTCTCCCTAAGCTTTTTTTTACTCTAGCCGATATAGAACTCCGTTGTTTTTTAAACATCACTTCAACATAAATGTTACAGAAATCGTCGTGATTAATTAAACAGCTTACACGAAACACGTTGCTCCAGCCAACTTGTTATTTTCCGCCATACTTCCACCAAAAACTTTTTAACTAGTTAAATGGTCTTTGCATCTACCATCCGCAAATATTATATAAACATAGCACTCCATCAGGTTTCGAGGTATATTACTGAAACTCGAAATCGTATAGAATACGGTGTTATTTTTCGAGAAACTTGGAATCAGTCCGTCTAAGGTTTTCTAAACAGAGAACTTTGCTTCCCCACATCATCCAAATTGACAGTAGGAGTGAACTGAATGACAGACGAACACGCGGTAAAGGAGCAACACGATGAAGCTCCTGGCATGAGTCGTGTCATCCTAAAGCAAGTTCGTGGCTAGGGTAAAATGTAATGGTTTCTTTTGCAGTTGCTTCATCTAACAAATTCAGAATAATCCAACTTTTTATCTCTTTCTTTATTATCAGGCACCTGGGATGGCGAAGTGCGTCAGGCCTCGAAATATGCTGAAAATCTTCAACAGTTGGACACTGGCAAGAAGATTCCACCCTCTGGCTGGCAGTGTGAGAAATGTGATTTGACCAACAATTTGTGGTTGAATCTTACGGATGGCTCCATACTCTGCGGTCGTAAATTCTTCGATGGCAGCGGTGGCAATGATCATGCAGTGGAGCATTATCGTGTGACCGGCTATCCTTTGGCTGTCAAACTGGGCACCATTTCGGCTGATGGCAAATCGGATGTGTTCTCTTATCCTGAGGACGATATGGTCTTGGATCCGCATCTGGAGAAGCATTTAAGCCATTTTGGCATTAATATGGCTGCCATGAAGAAGAGCGAGAAGAGCATGGTGGAACTAGAATTGGAAATCAATCAACGTATAGGCGAGTGGTCTGCCCTGACGGAGAGCGAGAGTGAATTGCAGCCACTGGCTGGTCCCGGCTATACGGGCATGCGGAATTTGGGCAACTCCTGCTATATCAACAGTGTGATGCAGGTGCTCTTTGTTATACCCGATTTTCAGCAGCGTTTCGTGGGCAGTGGAGCGGACCGTTATTTCCAGGAGTTTCCCAGCGATCCTGCCAATGATTTCAACATTCAAATGGCCAAACTGGGTCAGGGTCTGCAGTCGGGCAAATATAGCAGCATTACGGAGAACACGCTGGACATGGAGCATGCCACGGGCATATCGCCGGCCATGTTCAAGAATATTGTGGGCAAGAATCATCCGGATTTTAGTACCAAACAGCAGCAGGATGCCAATGACTTTTATCTGCATTTGCTTACCCTGCTGGATCGCAATTCGCGCAACCAATCTAATCCGGCAGATGCACTAAAATTCCTCTTGGAGGATCGTGTGGAGTGCCAGGCCAGCCGTAAGGTGAAGTATAAAACACGCGAGGAGTACAATTTCCGTTTGCCCATACCCCTGGAGAAGGCCACCAATTTGGATGAGGTACGCGAATGCCAAGAGCGGCAGCAATTGGCCCGTGAGAGCGGCCAACGTCTCGTGGACCGAGATCTGGTGAGGCACAAGGTGCCGCTGCAGGCTTGCCTGGAACGCTTCTTTGGCACCGAGCTCATCGAGCAGTTCTATTCCACGGCCATTAACGGCAAAACCAACGCCAAGAAGTCCACCCGCCTGGCCACAATGCCCGACTGCCTCATGATTCATTTGGGCAAATTTACTTTAGGCGATGACTGGGTGCCCCGCAAGTTGGATGTATCCGTGGAGATGCCCGATGATTTGGATCTAAGCACTTGGCGCTCCCAGGGTGGTCTTCAGGCAGGCGAAGATCCTCTCCCAGAGCCCCCCACCGAGCAGCCCAAGTTCACCTTTGATGAGGCCGTGCTGTCCGAGTTGGTCAACATGGGTTTCCCGCAAGAGGCCTGCAAGCGGGCTTGTTTCCATACCAAGAATACCGGCCTGGAGGCCGCTTCCAACTGGCTTATGGAGCACATTGCCGACGAGGACATTTCGGATCCGTTTGTGGTGCCCAACAATCGCATTGGGGATGGAGCTGCCAATTCGTTTGTGGCCAATCCCGAGAGCCTGGCCATGCTCATGAGCATGGGCTTTGATGAGCGTCAGGCCTTGGCCGCCCTCAAGGCAACCGATGGCAATGTGGAGCGGGCCACAGATTGGATTTTCTCGCATGCCGACAGCATTGCTGATGAACCTGCTCCCGCTGCAGCAGCAGGCCCTGCTGCCCCAGCCACCACCAATTATCGCGATGGCAATGGCAAGTACAAACTGGTAGCGTTCATCTCGCATATGGGCACCTCCGCCCAGGTGGGCCACTATGTCTGCCACATACGCAAGCAGGGCGAATGGGTCATCTATAATGACACCAAGGTGGCCAAGTCACAGAATCCACCCAAGGATCTGGGCTATTTGTATTTGTATATGCGTGACGAGTAGCCAGCTTGGAGATGGATGATCTCAGTCTGAATTCACACGAAAAATATATATGTAGACATTATATTGGATAATAAAAATCAGTAATAAACGATCTTAAATATGTAAGTCCTCATGGGAATAGAGGTTTAAGCGGGTTAAACAATTTGACAACCAATTTGTGTCAATGGATGTAGCTTTCATAAAAACTTATTTGGTTTGGACGTGCTGCGAGGAAAACGGACAATTGATTTGAGTTCGGCCTCCAAAAATCAGGTTTCGGAATCGCCCTTTGCTCGAAGCTCTTGATCTCAGATCAAAATTATCAAACTATTTCATTTTAATGCCAATTCAAAATGATCAATTGAAATTATTTAATTTTACTGATAAATCAAAATTATCAATTGAAACTATTTTATTTAAATGCCAATTCAAAACTACCAATCGAAATTATTATATTTCAATGCCAATTCAGAATTACGAAATGTCATTGTTTCACTTCAATGCCAATTCAAAATTTGTAATTTAAGTTTCTTCAGTTCAATGTCAATTTAAAATATTATATTTTAGTCTGAATTGAAATTTATTATAATTAAAAGATTTTATACCCTTGAGGCTATACTGAAATTGTCCAGATGTTTGTAACGCAGAGGAGGAAGCATTTCCTACCACATAAAGTATATATATTCTGGATCAGCATGACGAGCTGAGTCGATGTAGCCATGTTCGTCCGTCTGTTTCTATGCGGTTTCCTCCTTCAGTTTGAAAGCTATCTCTACCAAACTTTGCACGAAGTCTTGTACTACAAATACGCTGTACAAGTATCGAAACCAGCCGGATCGGATGACTATAGCATATAGCTGCCATAGGAATGATCGGTCGAAGAACTGATTTTAGGAAGAAAATGTTTATGTTTTCAAGCCAAACGACTCCATACTTTGTATTTCCTATTTTGCTATGCTTTTCCAAGATTCCACTGAGTTTGGTCGAAATCGGACATCCGTATAGTACAGCTGTCATAGAAAAGTTGATTCAGAAAAATAGTCTGAGAAAACTTGATTGTTTTCAGTGGAAATGTCCTTCAAATTAGTTAGACAAACGTGCTTCAAGGGTTTACAAACTTCTGCCTAGCCGAAGTTAACTTTCCTCTATTTTTCAACTCTAAGCTGATTTGATCTAGCTTAAGTATCAGAAGCGATGTTGAGCTAGTTCATACTTGATTATATTCGGTCTCGTAAGGTCTCGAACAACGGGGGGTGTATATTTGTTAGTGCCAGATAACTTTAAAATGTAAGTTAAAGTCCTGTCCATCGCTTTATGGCCAGAGTGTACAAATTAAAGAAAAAGCTAATAGGCTTAGACTCGCTTTTACAGTCCATTTTACAGTCTTAGAATTAAGTGGATCACGGTCCGAGAGTAGAGTCTTACGAGCCGATGGCTGTGGCTCACAAGCTCTCGATCAGCGACTCTCCGCCGAAAAAGGCAGAGCGGCTCGCTCACCAGACATACCTTATTCTAATCCGTTACTAAGATAAATTTTACGAAGTGCAAGGGGGTTTGCAATGTATGTTACAGGCAGAAGGAAGTATCTCCGATCCCATAAAGTATATATATTCTTAATCACCGTGAACAACTGAGTCGATATAGCCATGTCCGTCTGTCTGTTTCTATGCGGTTTCCTCCTTCAGTTTGAAAGCTGCACGAAGTCTTGTATTACAAATACGCTGCAAAAGTATGAAAACTGACCGGATCGGATGATTATAGCATATAGCTGCGTTAGGAATGATCGGTCGAAAAACTTGTTTTAGTGAGAAAAATTTTTGGTTTTCAAAGAAAACGCCTACATACTTTGTATTTCTCAGTTTGCTATACTTTCCCAAGATTCCACCAAGTTTGGTCGTAATCGGACATCAATATAGTTAGCTGTCATAGAAAAGTACAATCAGAAAAGTAGTCTTTGTGAGATAAACTTGTTTGTTTCACATGCTTTTACATAATTTCTCAAATTTTTGGCCAAATCGGATGCCTATATCACTGTATAAAAGAAACCTAATATTGGCCCAGTTCAGTTTGATTTAAGAGAGTTTTGAAATTCCCACCGTTGAACCGAAATACTTCCCGTTTTGATCTGCCCCCTTAGTCAAAAGTATCAAATTCTACTGAGAATTGATAGTTAATGGGCCACCTGCTGTTCTTATCGCCACACTTCACTGTTGCTGATTGATTTCGTAATGCTTAGAGAAGTTGTACAAAGAAAAACAAATGGCGATTCTCTCATTTCACATTTTAAGTATTCACTTCCCTAAAACTGAGCCGATTTTAACGTAAAATATATACAAAAATAATGCAGATAACTGGCCACTAACTGCAGAACGATTTCCAACTCTAAAAGATGCGGTTAATGAGTCGAAAAATCATTCCTTGGAAGCAAATGGTTTTTAGCCTCGTTCTCAATTCCACTTCCGCAAAAGTTTTAGGATTTAGAGATAAAACCAGTTGTAAATTAAAAATCCTAGTACAATGGAATGAAGAACAAGGCTGTATATGAGGATTTTCTTAGCGCTAAAATTTAATCCAGTACAGAACCTTAAGAGCATTATCATTCTTCTAAGTTTCGAGTGCAGTGGTTATTTTATTCAAGTTTTTTGTTGCTAATTTTCTTTGGTGGTGGCAGCAGTTCCTCCACAATGCCATTTAATCGATCCGCAAAGGCCTCGAATGAGAATTTTTGCTGTACTCGCTTGTGACCCAGATCGCCCATCTTCAAACGCAGCGCCTCATCTCGAAACAATTGATACATGGCGCCGCCGAAGCTCTTTTCCTGTTTTTCGCACAAAAATCCAGTGGAATTGTGTACAATGGTCTCAGTCGGCCCGCCGCTGTTTAGTGCCACCACAGGTTTGGCGAAATACATGCCCTCCAGTGGAACAATGCCGAAATGCTCATTCTCCGGTGTATATAGCAGACAGTGGGCAGCATACAGAAGTCGGCACTTCTCCTCATCCGTGGGCGAGCGCAGCAGTACAACATGATCCTTCAGTTCCAGTTCGGCGGTCAACTGCTCTAGCTCTCCGTAATGCTCGACATTTTCCAGAGAGCGTGTGTCATAGCCTCCGGCAATGATCAGACGACAGCGCTTAAAGTCCAGCGAGGGTAGCATGTCGCCCATCAGACGCAATGATTGCAGGGCCAGGGCATGGTTCTTTTTGCGCTCATACCGATTAATGTCCAGATAGATGAAGGCGTTGCGTGGAACGCGGGGATGCACTGGCTCGTCCAGCACCAAGGAGCGCTGCTCCAGCTTCTGCTCCATCTGATCAAAGTATTGAGTGTGAATGGAAGGATAAAGGACATCGGGCACTGTCTTCAGTCGCCGGAATGTGTCTTGGAATACGCGTAGTGTGAATTTAGAGTTAACCAGAACCTTGTCTGCAAGTCCAACTGTGTGCTCTTCCAACCAATTGATGGGCGCCCGATACAGTCGCTTCAGCACTCCTTCGCGTGAGCTGAGTAACTGATCTGGAAAGTGACAGTAGAAGAGCACGCGAGGTCGATGCCGTGCCAGACGAAGCACCGGCACACACACCGAAATCAGATCACAGACAACCACTTCGATCTGCTCCCGTTGGGGCATAAAGAAGCTGGCATAGAAGGCGGCGTACAGCATTCGCATGTAGGCACAGAAGGCATAGAAGCGTCCAAAGAGCTTGCGTGGCAGCCAGTCACCCACCACCTGTACGGGAAAGCTGCCGTCGGCGGTCTCTTTGAAGCAGTGACTACTGTCATGATGGTTAGTCAGGAAGCTGACCTCATGACCTCGCTCTTTGAGGGCCAGGGCCGCATCCACCACGAGACGCTCGGCGCCCCCGATGCCCAAGTCAGGGTGAAGAAACAAAACACGAACCATTTCTTTTGAGAATCATCTAGATTTGTGCCTTATTTAGTGGATTTTGTTTATCTTTGTTCGCTGCTGACGAGTTTTTGTGTTTGGAGGTGGGCTGGCAACCCTAGAACTAGAACTAGAGATGGGATTGATTCGTGATCGTGAGTGAATGTCGGAATAGTGCAGTAAGGCGAATAATTCAATCAACTGTGAAGAATGCTATTATATAATTCACGAATTGTATTACCAATTGTTACTTTTCCAGATCTTTTTATTGAGGTTTGAAATCAACGATCTCAAAGGCAACTCTCAAAATCTAAGTGCTTTGCTGGCAATATTATTTTAAAAGCGCAACTAATGAACTAACGGCAATGCATTTATGTCTGGAAAGTTCATCAAGTGCAGTTTCGTGGTGGGAGTTGGCATAGAAACAAAAGGACATGACTAAATCAACCCAACTGTTCATGCTGATTAAGAATATATATCCCTTGTGTGGTAGGAGATGCTTCCTTCTATGCGTTTCAAACGCATAATACCCACAAAAAGGGTGTTAAAATAACTGCGCTCCAGTTTTCTCTCTCTGGAAAACATTTGCGGTGAACACCCGGTTGGCAGCATTTGTATTCAGTGCCCATTGCCACTGTAAATCATGTTTAATGCGTGACTCATTCGCGTGAGCGGTCTAACATTTAACTGCCAGTGGACCATCTCTAGTTAGAACTAGAACACATGTTGACAGCGCCAGAACTTTTGGTATTTTTTAGCACCAAACTCGGCACTCGCATTTTGGCCCGTGTTTGCAACGAACGCATTAAAAATTTTCAGTGAAATTCAAGTGGAATTTAACAAGTACGCGTAATTACTCGGCCAGCAGATGCACATCTCGACGGTATTATAAGCCAGAGGCATGCAATCCAACGCGACTAGCCCGAACTCCAAACCAATTGCCAGCCAAGGCTTTGCCGAGCGCGCTTTGTTGTTATTGCAAATGAATGAGTCCGCATGCAAGTAAATAGAAAACAAGAAGGCAAAAAGTTTAATTTGTTGTCTCTGAATGAATAGTGCTATACAAATTCAAGTGTAATGCATGCAAATTGCTTTTACACCTAATAAAGAGTCGCCCTCAGCGACTGCAGCCTAATCAACTCGCTGTTGTTGCTGCTGGCCGCCGCTGCCGCCGCCCCCGCGTCGCGTTACACCAAAAATTAACCAAAAAGACGCACAGGCGCTAGCTATTTGATCATCGATATTCCACCGCCACGTATACGGGACGATACGAAAAGATGCCCAAGATCTATGTGAAGAAGCCCTTGGCGGGCCTGGTCATACGGAATCGTGCCCACAAAAGCAGTATCTTTACGGTAAGTGTCGCCCCAGCCATCAATCCGCTCAGCACCTGATAATAACTGATAACGCGATTGGCTCATGAATCACTGGGCTCTGCGTGTCGGCTAGTATTATTTTAAATAAGGCCCAATCGAACAATTTTGGGATCACTAAAATAATTGCCCTGGGTAACTGACGTGTGTACAATTCCATACACATACAGATGAATACAGGTTGTTGTCATGTTGAATTAACATCAGGCCATAGCGATTAGAGCTTTCTTATCAGCCACGCCATCAACGATAATATCACAGGTTTTCGGGTTTTCCCCCCTTCGCCCTTAAACATAAAAACACTTGTTTGGATTTTAAACCAATGCCACACCGAAATAAATTCATAAAAAATGTACGACGACCAATATCATCCAAAATGATAAGCTCACTCATGACTAAACTATGGGACTATACATCAGCGCAAGTGGCGTGCTTCACATCAATCGACCCCAACAGCGGCGCTTTAATTGTGCAGTGTACACATACAGTGAGCACTCTAAGATATGAGCCAGAAAGAATTTTATGAAAGAAAACCGAAACCAAAATATTTTATATAACCAAATTATGGGCTCTGCATAAATTTTAATGCTGCAGCAGCAGCGAAAAGCAGCTCTGCTACTGCGCTGCAGCAGCAAACAGTCTTTTGATCATAACTCGACAACCGTTCATTTGATCTTCATCGTTCCTTTGGCAGATCAATGAGTAATCCTGTGTCTAAAAGGTATAAATGGGATATATGACATTTTTCTAAAATGCGAGGGCGGGAGGGGGCGTGGTCAAAGTTGAAAATAAATTTGATCTGCCTGCAAGTATAAGATGTTTTTATCACATACACGTCAAACATCTATCTCTTGCCATCACCGAGATCTGTGCTTTCATACGGACAGACATGGCAATATCGACTCGGCTGTTGATGCTTATCAAGAATATATATACTTTATTGGGTCGGAGATGCTTTCTTCTGGCTTTTACATACTTTTGCATAGATTTATTAAACTGTACCTCCGGTACAGAGTATAAAAACTAATTAAAATGCAAATTAAATGCTATACAGTTTTATTTTTCAATTTGTTATTAATTTTTGTGGCAGCTTTATGATTGATATAGGCGTTCGTTCTATCTGATGCAGACATTTTTGAAAAGCTTGATAAACATCACATGTCAAGTTTCATTAATATTGGTGCTGCAAATCGGTTTTGAACCGAACCGCTTAAGGTATAAAATCTAAACTACTTCTTCTGATATCCTTACGGTTTTGCACAACTTATAATCGTCAGGAAAGTTAAATGAAAAAAGTCTTTTGAAATGTTTAGAACTACCTCTAGAATCCAAATTAGCCTCTGTTGTCTTCTAGACTAGATCTTCATTTCGCAAGTTGAGTTTGACTTTTTTCTTTCACTTGATAAAGTTCCTTATAGTCAAAAAACGTGCCTTGCGTATTCTTTAAACTGCTTTATAAGAGTGACCTTACATTTTTTTAATGGTGAAGCAAACATTACGAGGTTCTCCAACAAGTCTGCTTGTAGGACAGAGGTGAAGAGGGGCAAGTGATACCACTCACATCTTTCCTACAAACGAAAGCTTAAACTAAAACTTTATGAAGGTGGCTTCACCGAGTAAATCCCGTCGTAGATGAGCTAAGACGATTTAAAAAGTTTTTTAGACATACAAAAAATTGTTTTAAATAAAAACCTGTGATTAAATACTTCTAACAACCAGATGTAATATTTTATGCTGCGTTCGAACTCAGCGGACCAACTTAATGTTACGTCACATAGTAAAGGAAACCTATATTAATGGATTTTGAAACTTAAAAAGGGTTTTACGGCTTGAAACGCGTTTGAATATAGGACGGTTTTTTAAACGAAACGTAATTTTGTCAACTTTTGGGACTGCTTCAACTTCCAAGTGATGGAAAAATAAAGTTTCGAAACTGAATTAGGTAAAGTTGAGGGCGTTATTCTCAAGTACAGGCCTTAAAGGATAGGATTCGACTTGAATCCTGGAAACCTTGGTATTTTCTATAACTACAAAAGTCTCAAAAATATCTTTCCGCGCAAGTTCATGCATAATTCGGGTCATCGTACTTCAGATCGGGCTGTAGGTGTTGAGATTTGACAGAATTTTGGCATTCTTCAGATTGATTATTCTTCGAAAGTTCAAAAAAAATTTATATTCGTGCAGACATTAAGGGATTTCTGAGAAAATTGAACAATCTTTATATTAATAAACATAAAATAAATTAAAGGTGAACCACTGAACCGAACCGAACCATCAAACCTAACCTGAGGTTCAAGAACCACAGAACCGACACAGTTCTTACATCCGATCACTTTGCATTGCTGCTATAAAAGCCACCTATATAACCTAAGTAATGCTCTATCTAGTGATATCATTTATAAGACTTTAATTTTTTTAAAACTTGACCGTTCCATTGACAAATTGTCGATTTGATGACATTCAAATTGTGGACTTTTAGATTGGTTTGCTTTAAGTAAGATCTTTTCCTGAAAAATGTTTTTTATTTGAGAAAATTCGCAAAATTCGATCGAGAGGCTAGTTCTTTTAGAAGTAAAAACCAACTGAACCCAAGTAGATTTCGCAAATCACTCCATGCGGAACATTTTTTCTTCTTTTCAAACTTAAAATGTGGGGCCCATATTAAAAGTTGCAAAAGTTTTTCAGTTTAAATGAGGAAATGTGTGACAAAGCAGATAATTACATTATAAGTGTTGCCACTTACAAACATCTACACTTGTGTCCAATTTTCTGAGAACGCACTGTACCATACATACAAACACATATGTACCAGTCCAGACACATAATTGGTATTAACATACGTTTTCAGTTCTTCAGAAGTGTGTCGAGTTTCATAATCAATTCTACGTCGTGACCTTTAAAAACTAACCACTTGTGGTCGACTTTCGCTTTTATTTGGAAGCTGTTTGAACGGTTCGTTAACTTTCGTTTCGCGTTCTTTCTTTTATTTTTGGATTTGGTGGGAGTGCATTGAACTTGGCGCTAATGAGCGCCCATCCACTACGCTTAGAACTTGGGTCGGTGGTAATTGGTGTGTCCAGTTCATTTTCAACGCGTGCGCGTGTAAACACTTATTACAAAAAGCGTCGTCTCCATTTGCTGTGTAATTACAGCCGCGAAAAGTAGAGCAACACTCGGCCGGGTGTAGTCACCCAGGCATGCACACTTAAGGTATGAAACATGACGTTGTGTGCCATGTGAGTTTAATGTTCTAGTCGCACCCTGTGCGCGTTTTTATGCGCTGACAAGATTACCAAGAATTTCTTCAATTGAAGTGATTAAAAGAACATTAACAAGTCAAGTCTGACATTTGAATAAATAAGCTGATATTGCAATTCAGAAACTTTAAGTGAAACGTTTGAGAGACCGATACATTTGGGATAAATTAAATGCAATTCTTCATGAATTAACATTATCACTACAAACTTTTGTTGGGTTTCTTATCTCTCTTGCCAAAAACGGAGTTTTGCAATACTTTTAGGATGAACAGATATAAGCTGCATAAGGTATTGCATTTTGATCATACAAGGGATAAATAAGCGATATGTGGAATCGCTTGTTTTAATTCGTGAAATTGGTCCTACAAATTCGCCTTAAATTCACAAATGCAAAACTTTATAATTAATCAGTCTCGCCTTTGTGATCCACCGGCTTGATTCATTACATGGTTTCTGGAGCTAACTGAATCGCGGTTTCGGTTCGGTTCAGTGGTTCATAAAGGCGCATTAGGAAATTTTATGATTTCTGTTGTAGTGATTTTTCGCTCACTTTTCAAATTGAATGCAAGAAAAACCATTTGACTATCTTAAAAATTCATAGAAGAATGTGCAAAATGTATGATATAAGTTCCTTAAGAAATGCCCTTCGAAAACAGAGAATGTCGGCTAGAAAAGAATACGTATAATTCATCTTACACGCCCTATTTATCATATCATTTGAGAAAATACTCTCCTAGCTAAGATTGAATTGAGTTAAAGAAGTCCTATAAAAAATATAAAAGGCTGTTCACTAGAGATCTGTGGTCAATTGCTGAAGTCTAATAGGATTTGTGTCAGTTTATCCTGAAAAATTTTATCAATCCGTCATCGCTAAGGATGTAGAGGGAAAACGCTTCAAATTCCTAAAGAAATAAGTATCATTGGCTAGAGGAATGCGAATTAAAACTCGTCAGAAAACTGAACCGAACCGTTTTTCTTAGTGGTTTTTGGTTCGGTTCGGCATTTCTGAAATGATGTCGGTTCGGCTTGCGGTTCGGTTCACCAGCTGGAATAAGCGGTTCGCTTTGCATCCCTGAAGTAAACACTTACCAATTTAAGTTTGCCTATCTGCCTGGAACTGTGTGCCATTCTTGGAAACGTTAGAGATTCTTAATGGTATTAAGATCCGAGCTTAATGCTAGTCAGTGCAATATTGGTATTTTTTTTCTCTGTACCAAAGAAACACAGAGTATATAAAGTTTGTTAAAAAATATTCAAATCTCCCTCAATTTTTTTAGAAGGTTTGTTCCTTCCTTCCTATTAATCAGTATTAATTATCGATCCACCTAACAAACGGTGAAAATCGGAATATACTTACATAGTTTATGGGGTTCGGAGATGCCTCCTTCTGCCTGTTACATACATTTTCACGACCTTTTTACTCTACGAGTAACGGGTATAAATACGCCATCAGTGGGACTTGAACCCACAACCTCACGTTCTAAGGCGACTTTCTTACGTCTGACAGCTCAAATCTAAAACTGATTTCACGACATTACGAACGTTAAGGAAAAGTGACCTTTTATTTAGGTGATTATTTCGTCAAAAATAAGCTGACGGAAAATCCAGTTAAAGGGATGGAGTGATTAAGTGTAACTTGACTCTAAATCGCGCTTATCGACATTGGCGGACAACGTTAAGACCCCGTGCCATTAGAGCTCGAGTTTCAGTAGGGTGAGGTAAAGTTAAAAATAAAAGATTTTATAAGTTTTTCAGAAACAAGAATTATATCACAGTACCAGCCCCATACAAAGTATTTGCGATTCCTTGGTTAAAACTTATGCGAATAAAATTTTTCAGGAAACTGTCCTTACATTTAGTAACAAAATTTCAAACTTTTAGGCAGTTTAACCTTATCCCAAGGTCAAAATAACCTAAGTAGCTAAGGTCATCAGGAACCTTAAAGTAAGGTTAAAATGTCAAATTTAACTTACCTCAAATAAAAACCCATGTAATTTCAATCATGTGCAAACATTGGATGTGTGAGCATTCGAACTAGTAAATAATAGCACTTTAAACCTATTAATACATGAATAATTGCACAATAATTCAAGAAGAATTACAAAAAAGTCACTCTTAACAGGTAAAATTATTCAAGTAATTGTAAAAGTAATTATATTTTTATACCCTTGCAAAGGGTATTCTAATTTTGCCCAGAAGTTTGCAACGCATAGAAATATTCATTTCCGACCCCATAAACTATATATATTCTTAATCAGCGTGACGAGCTGAGTCGATTGAGCTTTGTCCGCCCGTCTGTCTGTTTCTACGCGAACTAGTCTCTCAGTTTTGAAGCTTTCGAGCTGAAATTTTGTACAGAGTCTTATTTTTGCTGCGCACTACTAATATGTCGGAGCCGACCGGATCGGATGACTATATCTCATAGCTCCCATAAGAACAATCGGTCGGAAAACTAGTTTTAGTGAGAAAAACTTTTTTCTTTTCAACGGAAACGTCTCCAAACTTAGTAATCGTAGGTTTACTATGTTTTTTTTTTATAATTATACCAAGTTTTATTAAAATCGGATAACTACATGGTATAGCTGCCATATAAAAGATAGGTCTGAAAAACAGTCTTAGTTAGAAAAACTTTTTTGTTTTTAATGGTAGCATCCTGCAATTTGGTATTTGATTGTTTCACATGCTTTCACATAATTTTACAAATTTTTGGCCAAATCGGATGACTATATCATATAGCTCCCATACGAACGATCGGTCGGAAAATGGGAAAAAGAGTATTTTTTTGAAATATTTAAGAGAGCGCTTGCAAGGGTATAAAAACTTCGGCACAGACGAAGTTAGCTTAGCTTTCTCGTTTAATAGTCGCTAAATTTATTTAATTCCAAGTTACAATTACGATTTTAAATCGTAATCAGAATGAGTTTTGAACTAACTGAATATTTGAAATGGTAATGGTAATCGTAGCTTACAGTTCTGGTAGAAAGTTACTGCCATTAGCTAAAAAGATTTACAGCTTAATCCAAACTCTCGATGACCTCAAGCACAACTGATCTGCCAAAGGCTTATTTGCATCCTTTAGAGAGGTTCAACCTAAGGGTATGGTGGTATCCTAGCTCAGTGAACTTGTTGATTGGTTTAATACGCATGCGTCGCGTGTAACGCTGCTAATCGCGTTAGGTTTTCAGCCTTGAACTTAATTATTGGTTTTGGCACTTGCTTTGATTCGACTAGCCTACAGCGGTGGATAATCAACAAATTACATAGCCGGCACAATTAAGGGTTAGTTGGAAAATTGCTCTCCTCTGGCCTTGGTTAGTTGTTAATTGCAGTAACACTCAGAGGCCACATTAGTCTAACTCCAAATATGACACAGGAGACTCCAAAAGAAAGAAGTGACATCACAGCATACCTATTTTACTTATATTGGAATTAACTCTTCGAATTTTACAGTCCATTCAAAATAAATTAAAAATTTCCCCTTGGGCAATTTGGCTCATAGCGAGAGCTTTCATGGTTTCATTCATAAAACCTAACCAGACGGCGCAGAAGCGTCTAAAAGCCAAAAACAAAACAACGGAAACCCCCCCCAAATGGGAAAAGCTCTCGAGCTTGCTCTCTCAGTGCCGGGTGCGCTTGCACGGGACTTGCACTCACCACGAACATGAAAAATCCATTGATAATTGTTGTGGGAAATTCGGTGCACGCGCCTGAGCATCCAACGAAAGTGAAATAATCGCCAGTGAGGGAAAGTAATCCCCAGGCGGGTCGGGAGGGACATTCTTGGGCTTAGCATTCTCCCCTTTTTACGGCAGCAAAAAGAAAATACCGAAAAAGCTTTGGTCAGTTTAAAGCTCTCTGTCGCGTGTTCCCAAAGTCAAAGAAAATTGTGAAAAACAGACGGTTTTCAAGCTGAGTACGGCACAGCATGTGGAAAAGCACACATCACGTTCGAAAACGTTGCGCATGTTGATGCGTCGCGATTGCTCCAGCAGCGTCGGTACAAAAATACATACAAAAAAAAAGAAAATCCATCAGCATTAGATGATTTTCATACGATTAGTTGCGTTTTCATTGTTCGCCGTTTAGTTGGATTCATTTGTGGTAAAGTAAACCAAAGCATAGAAAGGAAAACTATTAATGTGCTGCTAAAAGTGAAAACAGCATGTAAAGTGATGTGCATAGAGTGAGTGAGTGTTGAAATGTGTGGCAAAAGACAAAAGAAATGAAAGGAACTTGAAATGCTTCTCGAAAAGTGCCCTCCTCCTTCTACCCCTAATACACATTTGAACGCGTCGTCCTGGTGTTTTGCTTTCAGCTGTCGTCGCGTCTTATTATGCAAAACTAGAACTGTGTTCTTAAAGAAAATCCTTCGTCTGGTGTCCCTTGAAGAAGGTCAAATCCGGGCTGCCTGCCGCCTTAAATGCCTTGAACAGCATATCTCCTAACGTTTTAATAATTTGGCATAATTTGAACGCAACAGCTCCCACTTTCATAGTCCATTGTTCTCGCAAAGTATGTTCATTGTTTCTGTTTTTGGTTTTATGGCAAATGGGTTTTTTTTACTTGGGTTTCCGTTTTATGGCCACATCAAAGCGGGCAGATGGATGGATGCTCTCTGCCCTGCTGACCTCAATTGCAGCGTTACCACCCCCGTGTCGTCAAAGACGACGCACATATTCTGTGAGAAACTCATTCAATTGGATTTTGCATGCAACAATACATTCATAATGCCTAATAATGTTGTTTACTTGCAAACAATTCGCCTTTTTGTGAGTTCATTATGAGGCGGTTAATTTGTCATCATTTATGCATGCACAATGTGTGTGTGTGTATGCATATGGAGATTACCTTAGCTTCACAAAGAAAGCGGCTGACTAGCGAGAGTCCAAATAGTACACGTTTTTCTTATCTCGCTTTTGACAATGCAAATCTTTTAAACATTTGCACTCCAACTCTCTCTTTGGACCACATATGTTGTAATCATTATTAAGTGTAAGTTCTTCCTTAACACTTCTTTACATGTGATTAGAACCAGGGCTGTAAACCGGTTTAGAACCGAACCGAACTACGAAATGATATGTTACTTAATAGTCAGTGTGTTCCACAAACCGTTTTCGACGCAAAAACAACCCTATTCCCATACAATTTCAGTACGTTTTAGGTCGAAAGCGATTATTAGAACACATAAAATTAAATTATCTTCTGAACTTCTGAAATAAAATCAATATCAATCAATATCAATATTGTTTCCAGCATCGACTAAAGCGAGGTTCGAACCAAAATCATCTTCCGAAAACCTCGAACCTGACATTTTTGAACCCTAACCATTGGTAAATTTTCGTTTTAGCCAGCGTTCCGGAGATCCAAATAATATGTATGGGTTTGCAGCCCTGATAAGAATCAGCATGGAGTATTTTCTACCTTGGTGGTATGCCCCAAAATTCCAATCTTACACAGATCTGGTGATTGTGCTGGACAGCAGTATTGGCCACTCGAATGTATTTAGGCGTTCTTCCACTGTTTTCACCTTAAGGGTAGTTTCTACCCGTATTTTATTGAAATCGATTGTTGGTTATGGGATAGCATCCAATCTTTGGTTTGAGAGGTCTGAAAAAGAAAAGTTAAAGTTGGCTTTGCCCGAATTCGATACACCCGCTACTTAGGGCCGTTTTCTAATCTACTACATAAAGCTATCTGTCACATAAACCTACAAATAACAGAGCAAAATCTGAGTTTGTCTAACACATAGCAGCTATGTAGAAGATGAGAAATCGACCCTAAGTGGATCTAACATTTAATAACCTTCCCTTAATATAACCTTTAACAGGGTACATTAAAATTGTGCAGATGTTTGTAACGCATTGAAGGAAGCACTTCCGATCACATAAAGTATATATATTCTTGATCAGCATGACGAGCTGAGTTGACTTAACCTTGACCGTCCGTCTGTTTTTATGCTATCTCGATCAAACTTTGCACGAAGTCTTCTGGTACAAATACGCTGCACATTTGACGGAACCGGCCGGATCGGATGCTTACAACATATGTATAGCTGCCATATAAACGATCGGTCGATAAACTAGTTCTAGTGAGAAAAACTTTTTTGTTTTCATTGGAAACGTCTCCAAACTCCGTAATTACTAGATTTCTATACGTCTCCATGGCTCTGCCAAGTTTGGTCGAAATCGGACATCTATGCAGTTTAGCTGCCCTGGAAAAGTAAGGTTAGAAAAACAGTCTTAGTAAGAAGAACTTTTTTGTTTTCAATGTAAACCTCTTAAAAAATGGCATATATTTATTTTATAAGCTTTTAAAAAATTCATCAAAGTTTTGTCCAAATCGGATGACTATAGGTTATAGCTGCCATATGAATGATCTGTCGAAAAACTAGTTTTAGTGAGAAAAACGTTTTGGTTTTCAAAGAAATTGCCTCCAAACTTTGTATTTCTTAGTCTGCTATGCTCTCCCATGTTTCCACTAAGTATGGTCGAAATTGGAAATCTATATGGTATAGCTGTCATAGAAAAGTAGAGTCAAAAAAGTAGTCTTAGTGAGAAAAACTTGTTTGTTTTCAGTGGAAATGTCCTTCAAATTGGTTAGAAAAACCTGCTTTAAGGGTATACAAACTTCGGCCTAGCCGAAGCTAACTTTTCTCTATTTTGGATTTTAATTCACTCACGAAAAACGCACTGATCGCGGACTTTCACGCACGATACTCTACGATTGTCGTGACATTGTCACGTTACATGAGCAGCTCTACTCCGACTGAATTCTTTTCGAAGAAATAAAATTTAGAAAAAACAAAAACTCAATTTAGTATTTTTCAATTTGCTTAAGGTTGTGTCCTCCCATCCACCGCAGCTGCATAAATACCCAAAGTTTGTTTCTAAACACATTTGAGGGTAATTTGTTCGCCCAACTCAACAAATTATTATTGCCATTATTCTTAGACTATGCCCTGCCTGCTGGCAAAGTTCAATGAACTTGCTTCTTTTAGAAATGAGAAACAATTCCATTTCGCAGGACAGACTTTCATTTGCATACCACAACCACGGACATTGTTGTTGGGAGTGTGAGATGGTATTTTTGCCTGCCACGCATAAAATTTCCACACGATTTTTCCTTTTTTTTTGTACCCACCTAACCAAATGTGCCTCATCTGCTTATATGTGGCTGGCAAGCAAGATTGAGCTGCTGACGCTGACATGTCCTGGATTGGGTCTGAAGGCAGTAGCATAAGCAAACATTTGCTTAGCGCCAGCGACGTTAATGTCAATCAATTACATGGCGCCAGCTCCTCCTCCTGTAGCTGAGAGCTATGAAGGAGTCTTATGAAATGCCGTTAGATAACAAAATACGGGCATCCATAAATTATGGCTCGGTCGTGGCTTTTCAGCATTGTTTGCTCAGCCTGAGAGCTTTTGAACAAAATCAAGGAGGCGACTATTGTTTAATATGTTCGATAGAACCGCAGCGATAATGTCAACCGTAGGCAAAATTAAGTGTAAAGGATTGACGCATCAGATAGTGGTTGGAGTTGAAGTGCCTACTTTAAGTACTACCAAATATTGTCCAAAAAAAAGTACTTCCTTATAAGTTTATATAGTTAGACTCAAAGCCACTTTGGTGGAAAAGCCCTTTTGTTTCATCCTGGAAGTAAGCCAACTTTCTCACGAATTCAAAAAAGTATGCAACGAATAGTTGCTTAGCTGATTCTTAGATTTCTGTTATAAATCTGAATTTTAGATTTCTCTCATAAATCTGAAAAGTCATGTCAGTTTCAGACAAGTGACAAAATTTGGCACTGCTGCCGCATACAAAGTAGTTCCGGATGCATTGCCACCTGGCACCTAAATGTATGCAAATTAACTCGACTCCCTCTGTAACTGCAGTGGCACAATTATTTTTGTTTGTTTGTTGGTTTGTTTATTTTATTTTTTTTTCGGGCTAAAATCAAGAATCATAAATTTATTAAAATTGCTTGTGTTGTATTTTGGTTTGTCGGGCTGCCGTGTTGGCATGCAAGGTCAGTTGTTGTGGCGTTTGGGGGTTCCATCATTACTAATCAATATGGGTAGAAACCAAATTGCACTGCCTTGTACTTGGCCACGTGATATCCAACCCTTCCGTCCGACAGTTCTTGTTGATGAAACCATTTTCTGTTGCTATTTACTGTCATCAGGTCTCGCGCTGTCTATGACAGCCTGCAGTTTGCATTTTCCCCATTATCTAACTGCCATAGCAAAATCAATAAAATGCTCATGTATCTCTGCGGGGTTTTGGGTTAGAAATGTCTGTCCTGACACTCTCTGGCCACGATGTTGACGAACTATTTTTAATATTGCAAGGGGAATGGCAGAGCACGTGTAAGGAGCTACCGCTTATGTGAGTGCGCACACATTATACACAGCTTCGCATTGAACTGCAGCAGTGAAAGCTGAAAAGTAGCATCAGGAATGACCATGAAAGATGTCAGCACTTAAACTTAGATTTAGTCTCCTTTCATCAGAAGAGCCTTTGTGGGTACATGAAAACATTTTTTAATATCACTTACTCGAAGTGAAAAAAGGTATACTTAAGACACGCATATGTATGTAACAGGCAGCTGGAAACATCACATATATCTTAAAGTATATAGTATATATAATCTTGATCTGATCTCCTGAATACCTAGATCTCAGAAACTAGAAAAAGCAAAGCTACCAAATATTAAATACAGACTAGTATTGTCAACAGTCTTGCAGATGAAGTTTCTTTCAAGATGTTTTTTCAGCTCGGGAACAAGACACATTATTTATATAGAAGAAAGCATTTCCGACCACGTAAAGTATATATATTCTTGATCAGCATGTCGAGCTGAGTTGATTTAGCCTTGTCCTTCTGTCCGTCCGTGTGCTTGTATGCTATCTCCTCCTTCAGTTTTAAAGCTATCGCCACCAAACTTTGCACCAAGTCTTCTAGTACAAACACGCTACACATTTGTCAGAGCCGGCCGGATCGGATGACTATAATATACAACTGCCATAGGAACGATCGGTCCAAAAACTAGTTCTAGTGAAAAAAACTTTTTTGTTTCAAATGCAAGCGTCTCCCATCTCTGTATCTACTAGTTTATTATGCTTCTCCAAGATTCTGCCAAGTTTGGTCAAAATCGAACATCTATATAGTATAGCTGCCATACAAAAGTAAGGTTAGAAAAATAGTCTTAGTGAGAAAAATATTCTTCTTTACAATGAAAACCTCCTTAAAATTGGCATATATTTATTATATAAGCTTTTACACATTTCTTCAACGTTTTGTCAAGATCGGATGACTATAGGTTATAGCTGCCATAGGAATGATCGGTCGAGAAACTATTTTTTAGTGAGAAAAACTTTTTTGTTTTCTATGTAAACGCCTCCAAACTTTGTATTTCTTAGTTTGCTATGCTTTCCCATGATTGCACCAAGTTTGGTCGATATCGGACTTCTATATAGTATAGCTGTGGCACAAAAGTAGAGTCAGAAAACTAGTCTTAGTGAGAAAAACTTGTTTGTTTTCAGTAGAAATGTCCTTCAAATTACTTAGAAAAACCTGCTTTAAGGGTATACAAACTTCGGCCGAGCCGAAGTTAACTTACCTCTTTTTTTTTGTAACTTCTCTTGGTATTTGTTGGAACTTCTCTTAATGAGACGAACAATAATTTTTCAGAAAATATTTTTAAATCCATCCCCCCTTGCAAATTGTGTGTGGTTTCCTTCAAGTCAGTCGCTGGGTTGGTAGATCAGCTTTTCGAAAACTAGAATGCGTTGTTAGTATGGAAAGGGAATTTGCCTGTTGGTTAGGGTGGGCAAGAAGCTTCTCAGAATATTTGCGTTTGAGTTGCTCTACTTTAGTTTCAACCAATGGAATGTTGAGGTCGTTGTGGATACACCCTAATGCTTCAGCAGGGGTCCTAAAAATTCTTAACCGTGATTGTTGAAGGGCTAGCCACCCTTCAATGTTAAACCACTGGAAGTATCTACCGAAATAAGACTATTTCCGATACAAGACAGTTCTTTTGAAATATCTTTTTCGATTCTATCCTGGTGTAGGAACATTCGAATTTGAATAGTTGACAGTATCATCACGATACCAAAGCGACCATTATTGTTGCTCAAAACTATCAAGTGCTTCTAATGATTTCGAGCCATCGTACACTTATTTCATTTGATTAGTTTACCATTTTTCAACACTGAATGTTACGTTCTTCCATTAACAGTCATATTAACAGTTTTTGCTACAATTCCGCTAGATGCGAGAGGTAAAGCAATGTTCGATTCAATAACAGTTCAGCACTTGGCGCAGTAGGCGGACATTCCATATGACAGCTCATCAAATATTCTTATTGTATTTTATTTTCAACAGTTTTACAACTATCAAGAGATCATTCTTCATCCTTTCAAAGGAAAAAAGAAAAAGAAAATAAGACTGAAATGATACAATCCTTTTTCTTAATAAAAAGATAATTTAAATAGATAAAAAATGTAGAACATTTAGACGACATATGTCAAGCATCTTATTATAACCGCGTAAAATAAGGCAAAGGAGCCAAGCTAAGGTTCCAAAAAACAAACCTTTCGTTCGCTTGCAATCTTTATTTTCTCCATTTCAAAGGTAAATTATTGATTTGTCGAAACTTTAACTGCAATTCGTACAAAATGATGATCATTTACATTCTTCATTTCATTCATTTCATCATTTAATATTTGTGAAAAATATATTATTTAAAACGCGATCCATTCGCCTACAGATTGATGTGATAATAAGTTATAATAATGAAGAATAATAAGTTAAACATTTGAACAAAATAGAAGTTAAAAATTCTATCAACTTATTAAAACCTTTTGGTTTGAACCGAAACGAACCGAACCTAAAACTGCACAAGATATTCGAACCATTAGCAGTTTACAGGTTTCCATCGGTTTCAATATGATTGGTGGCTCTCTTAATTTTGCAGAGAAAATATGATTAAGTTGCTTTTCAATCATTCTGCCAGTTTCGGCAGCTTAATATTAACCCAAACGCCACGTACCACCGGTGATTGATTCGTTTGCAATGAACAATAAAGAGAATTTCTTATTAAAATGGCGACAGTTTCCAGACCCTTCCTTCCCACTCACCTGGCAAACGACCAAATATGCTTTTCGCTGCGTGGGTTTTTTGGCCAGCATTATCAGTGGGTGTTCCTGCGGTTGGGTTGGTTGACTGTGTGTTTGTTTTGCCTGGTTATGTCCTTGCCACTGTGTGTGTGTGTGTGTACTTTGCCCTACTTTTTAGTAAACCAAAACAACAAAGTTGCCCTGTCAGTGGCCATTATTAAAGTGGTTTTGTTATTGCCAAATTTAAATTTAAATCAGGTGCGCCATATGGCGGCGTGAAACAGCAGTGCCTGCTTTTAGGAGTTGCCTAATTTGAATAAAATTTTCATTTGAACACAAAATCCAGTTGGTGTGGCATATAAATATTCACGTAAATCCAACGAAAGGCCTATAACTGGACCTTGTCATGCCAGGTGGTGGTCTTGTATTTGTTATTTCTATTTTATAATTTTGCGTGCCTAATATGCAAAATGGAGGAGCTCAGGGATAAGATTAATTAAATTTTCATTCACTGTAAGAAAATGTTTGGATAAGTTGATATACTTTTCGATAGAAATAAAAATTATATATTATTTTATTAATTGAAGAGGTACGTAAAGTTTTGTAGTTGTAAGCTATATTTTCTAATGTTGGTTTTTTTTTTTTAAGTGTATGAAAACGCTGTGCGGCATAAGCTTATGGTCCCACATTAGCCGAGCTTTGCAATTGGGGGGTTTTTTTTTTGTTGGCCACAGCTAAAACTTTTTTGTGACAATTCATAAATGAAAGGCAAATATGAGAATGATTTTCAAACTGCCGTCTTCTTGCCCAGCCATTACGCCATCATAGCCCCAAAAGGGATGTG
Source organism: Lordiphosa andalusiaca (assembly GCA_035044965.1). Taxonomy (NCBI): domain Eukaryota; kingdom Metazoa; phylum Arthropoda; class Insecta; order Diptera; family Drosophilidae; genus Lordiphosa; species Lordiphosa andalusiaca. The sequence continues at coordinate 76,165 of JAWNNM010002188.1, read as the reverse complement.
CCTGTCTGTCTGCTGGCCGCCGTTTTCAAGGTCTCTCCATGTGGCACATGCAGCCCCACAGTTTGACGTTGAAATTGAATTTGATGTCTTTTCATGAGCTGCATGAAAAGTTATCCGGCTCATGAGTCAGTGTCAGTTCAGTTTTCCCTTTGTCAGCAGTAAGTTGCATTCTTTGTGATAAATCTCATGAGGTTCCGTTTGATTGCAATTTAAAAAGAAAAAACACTGTTAGAAACGATTTATTAATCGCTTGTTGCTTGCAATGTGACATTGTTGCACTAGAATCGGATATTAAAACCCCAAACGAATTTCGGTTTCGAGAATGAATACACCCCGACCGATTTTGAAAACGAGAAAGCTAAGCTAACTTCGTCTATGCCGAAGTTGGTATACCCTTGCAAGTGCTCGCTTAAATATTTAAAAACAATACTCGTTTTCCCATTTTTTTAGCTTAATCAGCTCAGAAATGAAAGGGCTGGTCCTGAATTCATGACATCATTTTTATGGATTTTAGCCATGGATTTTACTCTGACATGTCCTACTACGTCATGACCTTAGTTGATTTTAGGCATGATTTCAGTCAGAGAACTGAACCGAACCGAACCGTTTTTATTTGTGGTTTTCGGTTCGGTTCAGCAATTCTGAAAGGATGCCGGTTCGGTTTGCGGTTCGGTTCACCGGCTGGAATAAGCGGTTCGGTTCGGTTCAGAACCGGTTTGCATCCCTGGTTTTTATACCCTGTTCCCATTGAAAATGGGAAAAGGGGGATCATGAAGTTGTGCGAATGTATGTAACAGGGAGAAGGAAAAGCCATGTCCGTCTGTCCGTCCGTCCGTCTGTCCGTCTGTCCGTCTGTCCGTCTGTCTGTCTGTATGAACGCGTCGATCTCAGAGACTATAAGAGATAGAGCCACAAATTTTTGCACGAAGGTAGATTTATGCTGTACGCAGATCAAGTTTGTTGCAGATTTGATTCCACCCCGTCCCCCTTTTATCCCCAAAAAACCTAGACCTCCTCTAGAAATCCTGGACCTAAATAGCCGTCAGATCCACAAGCACCCCCCCCAGTTGTTGGTCAGGACCAGTAAAAAGTGTTGCCTACATTAGGGATATTAATTTTGTTACATTCATCTGCAAAAATTCAAAAACAAATAAGTGAAAACAAATGAACAGGGTATTTTGTGGTCGGGAAACTCGACTGCAGCGCCCTTACTTGTTCAGACCTATCTTTTGTATGCCAGCTATACCATATAAATGTCCGATTTTAATAAAACTTAGTAGAATTATTAAAAAACATAGAAAACCTACGATTACAAAGTTTGGAGACGTTGCCATTGAAAAGAAAAAAGTTTTTCTCACTAAAACTAGTTTCCGACCGATTATTCCTATGGGAGCTATGGGATATGGGCATCCGATCCCGTCGGATCCGACATGTTAGTAGTGTGCAGCAAATAGAAGACTCTGTGCAAAATTTCGATAGCTTTAAAACTGAGAAACTAGCTAGAATATTTCCATGCGTTGCAAACTTCCGGGCAAAATTGTTATACCATTTGCAAGGGTATAAATATTACAAACGCTAGGCGAATTGAATCATTCTACTCAAAGCCAAGGACATTGAACTCGTAAAGGGCTTTTTCTTCATTAAATCTAGTATAAAATCATCCAAGTTAATTTAAAAATCTCAGATTGTCAAAATACCACCCAATTTCCAATTATCCCTTGCCTTGCCATACTGGTTGTAAAAAAATTTTTTGAATAAAATCTCGAACCAACGTTTTTTTTTATAGTTCTACCAAGTTTTATTAAAATCGGACAACTATATGGTATAGCTGCCATACAAAAGATAGGTCAAACAAAATTTTTAGCTAGAAAAACTTTTTTGTTTTTAATGGTAGCATCCTGCAATTTTGTATTTGTTTGTTTCACGTGCTTTCACATAATTTTACAAATTTTTGGCCAAATCGGATGACTATATCATATAGCTCCCATACAAACGATCGGTCGAAAAATGGGAAAAAGAGTATATTTTGAAAATATTTAAGCGAGCACTTGCTGCAAGGGTATAAAAACTTTGGCACAGACAAAGTTAGCTTAGCTTTCTCGTTTTTCCTATTTTTTACTACCTCTCGAGGCTCTTGGTTTTCCATGTCACCTCATGATGCCCAACTAAGATAACTATCTGCCATCGCTCAGCTATGCTCTGCTTTCATTCTTTCAGTTTCGTATGTGAATGATGAGGGTACAACCGTTTTTCATTTGCGTTGTTTATTTGACCTTCTTTGTGTTTGCACTTGACCCGGATGATTGGTTGTCGTCAGGCCGAGGGGGGTTGAAATTATGTCGATCTGAGGCGAGCACGTGGCACAGTGGCTTCCACACCAAATAGAGCTAAGTAATATAAGTAAAATTCGTCTTGAGAATGTCGTAAAAACTTGAATGAATTTGGAATTTGATTGAATCATGCATGGAGTTTGCATCATTGCAGCTTGAAGAGATATTGGTTGGTGTTTTTATTGTTCCACTGAAAGACTTAAACTTAGTTTTTTATGCGTTCTTTGATGTGTATCTTCAGTGGACTTACTGTTTGCTGGAAAGTCAAGTCGCTTAGACATATTTTGTACATCGTTCTGTGTAGTCTTCAAATCGCTATACTATACATCGACGTACCTATAGCAACTTTCCGCTAGTTGTCCAGCTCGCTTTGCTTTATCTTGTTACATATGTTACAATTCATGCTTTTTAATGGTCTTTTTAGCCACCTATTTGACGCACTGGCTTAGCAGTCTATGTAGGTCAGCTAAGTTCTGCCGCATATTTCATAGATGCTACGAAATTATTTCAAACTCTAAACATTAGTACAGAGCACTCTGGGCTCCTACTTTCGTCATTATCATCATCATTGTCTTTACATATGTACATTTTAGTATGCACAGCACTTACTTTTGGGGCAGTTGATTTTATAGTTTATATTTTAACGATTCTGTTGCGCGTCATGCAGCGCTGTCTCCAGAGCGGCAGATCTCTCTGTAGCTTTGGTTCTCCTGTTCTCCAGTCGCTCACATTTGCTCACAATCAGTGCGGCGCGCGCATTGAAACCCAGCAGACGTCGCAGATTGCTCGGCAAATACACAAGATCGTACATAGAAATGAGAAATCTTTCGTTAGCGTCACACGTTTGTCAAAATTCGAAGTAAATCACTATAATAAAATTGAAAGTTTTGGATTGTAAATTATTCATCGCGATCCTCCAGCGTTGCATTCATATATCGAATATTCGGCAAGTGAAAATTGTACATTTTTGGCGGCTCAACCGGAATACCCGCGCAGACGTATCTCATTTTCTCGACAACTGACAACTCTGGTGAATGATATAGAAAAAATCAAAAATTAAATACAGATCTAGACACGAAAGTCGAAGCTTTGTTGATTTGAATCGTTTGTTGTTTTGTGCTATTTTAAATGCTTTGCTTATCCCCCTGCTTGAACGTTTAATTTGCAGTCGAATGCTAAACTCAAGTGAAGTATTGCCTAACAAAAAAAAAAAACAAAAAAAGGTACGGAGTCAAATTGGCATTTAGCATTATTTTCTTGTTGACCCAAGCAAAACAAACATGTTGATAAACAAATCATTACATACTTGGCGGCCAGTCAGGGAAAAGTTAGGAGAGCTCATCACTTGCTGCGAACTGCCGTAGTTCGTTAAAGTAAGTGCATGAAGACATAACGCTTTTATTGACTTTGTAGAAAACTTCGTTACAAGTGTTCCCAGGAATTTCTTAATTTTCAGACAACAGGCAGCTTTATTAGATCACTTAATACCTTCTGTGGAAAACCCCTTTTCTCATCTAGACTGCAAATCTCTTTGGAAAGATAGAAACGTTGAATGAAATTGAAGACTCAAGAAAGTTGAAATAATAGGATTAATCAAAAATGGCAAGTAGAGGATGAATCGTTTTAAATTGAAAATAAGACTAAGAGCTGAGACAATGGACTGTGATATAAAACCAGGGATGCAAAAAGCACGGAAATAAGTATTGTTTTGGTTCAGTGGTTCAAGCAGCTTTGAATATTCCGGTACATGGTTCTTGGAGCCAACTCAGCCACGGTTTCGGTTCGGTTCCGGATCGGACTAGGACAAGAACTGAACCGGACTTGGTTTGTGAACAATTCCAGCAGACGTATGGGACCACATGATTAACAATTGTGACAATTTATCCTTAGAAGCTGCATCGAATCGGTGCTGCTAAGGATAAAATTAGGTCCATAGAGCTATTCCTTCAATATTTTTCAAAATTTAAATGAACCTTTTTTGGGATTCGATGAAAATTCCAAAATTTACAAGTATATTAGTGTAAAGGTTATAGTTTGCTTGGACCGGCTTGCATCACTGTAAAAAAAACGACTGCTAAGTTACCAGCTAGAAACTTCCATCATAAAGAACGAGTTCTCTGTTTATACGAACAGATTGATGAAAGATGGTACAGAATGAAGAATCCGATTTTAAAAGCTATCTATTTATACAGCTTCCTCAAGAATCGTATCAATTAAGCGACTATTAAGGCGCATTAACAGCGGTCTCACTCTTATCTTCTTACTAAATTAGGACCATGTCATTGATAGAAGTGTAAATTGAGCTGGAATTGTTTTTGAACCGAACCACTTTAATCCAATCCGAAAGTTCGACTGTGTTATACGAACCACATCTCAAAAAGTTAAACCTGACCTGAGTTTAGAACCTTGATTTGCGGAAAAAGCTACAAATAAAATTTGTCATCATAAATCACGTCAACAATCAGACAACCGAACTCGAAGAACTGTAGTCTTAAACCATCCGTAGTGAAACTGGAATTTCGCCTGTGCTTCACTTCCAATAAAATGCAATTTATTTCGATTGAAAATTTCTAAAAGAGTAACAAATAAAATTTTTCAAAAACAGCGATGGTGAAGACCGAATTCGAAGAGCCTTAGCCTGCCAATTTAATTAATGCACGGACAGCTCAATCTAGTATAGACTTGACCAAAAACTAAATTTTTTCAATCAAATCCATTTTACAGCTGGAAACTTTAAGAGTTCATTAAAAAGCTCAGACCAATCCCAGTCAGAAGAGGACATTTGTGTGATCCACTGATTCGAACCATTCCCAACTTGAAATCGTTTTTTAACTCTGATTACAAGAAACCAAATACCAAGGCTGAAACTGGTCATAAACCGAACCCCACAGAATAAATTCGGTTCTAGTTTTTGTGATTTCTTTGAATAATCCGAAAGTGTTAAACGAACTCGCACACGAATGGCGTATTTAAAACACGCACACCACACGCACGTTGAAAAATACGACACGACACGCACTTTATGTATTTTACCTGATTTTCGACCCTATATTCATCAATATCTTAGAATTTTGTCAGTAAACGTGTTAGATCTGCCAAAATTTCTTTAACTATTAAAGACAACATTTGGTTTCTTTGGACTAGAATCAAACCCCACATAAAATGAAGATCAGTGTTTTCAGAGTTCTGGATTTAAGCTCAAATATATAATGGATAAAAAAAAGTTCAATCTAGAGATAGTCTAGCAATTTTTTTTTGAGTTTGTTGTAAGTTAATACATCAATATGGATGTTCCAGTTTCTTCGAAATCTGAGCACTCTGTACATTTAATTAGTGTTTGTCTGTGACACGCAGGAAAAACGACACGCGACCAATTCTAACTTTCTTAATACTTAAACTGGATAGAACAGTTTTTTTAGCACAGAAACGTTTGAATTGGTAATTACAGATCTATTTTACTACGATTTAAATCCAAAAATCTTACAAAATTTTAAGAGCAGGCCCTTTTGAAAGCCTTATTAGAGAACTATTCGACTAATGATTGACGATTCACATTGCTTGGTAAACTGAAGAAAACGTTCGTCTGATCAAAATTTGGAGAGTAGAGACAAAAATTTGTGAACTACCTTAGGTGTGAAAAGTACAGGAACTGGTGCGATAAGTAAATTTTGCACTTTACAAAGAATTCGATATCGAATTCCCATATCGAACCTTTGTCAAAATTATAAAGGCTTATAGGCCTGTTACTTAATATTTCAACGTTGTAAACTTGGGGGCAGTTTTTAAAGTTCAGTCTTTCGAAGATATATGTTCTATTCAGACCTCTCAAGAGCTTTCCTTGTAACATTCGATATATCCCGTTGTTAGTTTCGTTAGGCGGTGGAAATCTCCCTGCTGTTTTTCTCCCTCACATAACGGTTAACCAAATTGAATTCTTTTTAATTAAAGACCAAGTGGCTTGAAGCGTTTCTCATTTCCTCCCCCATATATTTCGAATTTGAACCTAATTAGCCATCAACAACAGCTTTTTGGCCTGCCAAGTGTCGCAATGGTAATTTGATTTCGAAACCATAAACCAGCCGCCAACGTTGGCCCACAGCTGAAAGCAAATCGCGCGCGTTTCGAGTGAAAATAAACAAATGAATTTACGGAGGAGGAGAGGGAACTAACTGAAATTACAGCTAGGAAAGTGTCTGAAACTTAATAAAAATATCCACAGACTCTATCCACACGGCAGCGGAAATATTTTGTTCAAGCCAAACAAATGATAAGATAAGCAGGAGAAGAGCAAGACGGATCTGCTCGACGCTGAGTGAATTGTGCAAAAGAAACGGCAGCTGTGATCTTATCCAATCCTAGCACACCCTCGTATGTGGACCCGTGGCAATGGAAATTAGTGTGATAGCGAAGCCAACAATACTGTGTGCAATTAGTCGAGCAAGGCGGCGTCCAAGGAGCAACTGAGTTGCCAGGAAGTCGTGATAGAGAAGACAAGGAATTGAGAGCGATACAATGCGCAGCGGTCTCAATTATGGACAGGCTGACGATGTCGACAGGGACAGCAGCTTTGAGCTGGACGAGCATGATCCACTACCACCGTCTACGGAACGGCTAAGCGGCCCGCATATCAAACCCGATGAACCGGATTCGGGAGATCAAACCGAAACGCAGAGCACGCACAGCAGCAGTTCAACACCCACAACAGCGGACGTGGCCGATGTGGTGACCATCAACTCCCTGCCCCTGTCGCCAGCGACCAATAGTCGCCTAGTCAAGCGCCACTCGCCGTCACTCATCAACCAAAATGTGGACACTTTATCCGCTACGACCAACAGTGAGCTGCCCGATCTGGATAATTTGCCCACGGTAAGCTGTCGCTCAGCCAGGCAGAGCCATGCTAATGCTGCCGCCTCCTCCCTGATCCCGCAGTCATCACGCTATGCGGCACATCCTAGCGCCGCCTTTGCAGAAACAACGACGGCCACCGCAAATGCATCCTCCAGGCCGTGCGTTGGTCCCGGATCCATTAACACGCATCGACGTAACCATTCGGCTGCCTCCTACATCTCTATGCGTTCGCAGGCTGGCGGATCTGATGTGCCGCCAGATAGACCGCAACGGAATCGCTTCTTTGAGTGGATACGCGTCGCCTGTAATATATGCTGCTGCAAGGTTTGTTCCCTACTAATCACATTCACATTCTTCTACAGGTCTTTTTGAATTAATTAGTATAGTTTACAGCTTTTTGGTTTAAAAAATAATTTTTTTAATTCCGTATATTTACAATTGAAAAAATTCCAAGTTTGGATGAGTTATGGTCTTTAAACCGCAAAGTTTTGTACGGCGGGCACACACACTACCCGTTGCACCACAACTGGTTCCCGGCTCTGGTGATACCCCTTTTAAAAGAACACAAAACACTTATGAAGATATGATTCAAAACCTTACAGAAGAAGTAGGTGTATAAAAATCCAGAATAGATCATTAACATTAAGTTTGGATGAGTTTTGGTCTTTAAACCGCGAAGTTTTGCACAGCGGGCACACACAATACCCGCTGCACCACAACAGGTTACAGACTCGTGTGATACTCCTTTTAAAAGAACATAAAACGCTTATGAAGATATGAATCAAAACCTTACAGAAGAAGTAGGTGTATAAAAATCCAGAATATATCATTAACATTACATTATTGCTTTAGTTTTCGATTTCGAACAAATCATCGGAACCGACTGTGTTATTCGGCTCTTAGCTTACAATTCCCATTCACATATTTAATATAACTAGCTTAGCGATCTGATATCTTCTACGTAGCATTATTTGTCACATAAACTTAGATAAAACAAGTAAGAAAGTCGGTCAAGCCCGATTATGACATACCAACGATAGTCTTTGCTCAGAATGCAACGCTGCAGCCGTGAACATTCTTTTGCTCATACCTTGACCATGGTTCAGCCGATCTTTAACAATCTTTTGGCGGATCCATAAATAATCTTAGTTTGTAAATCTTTTCAAAAGTATGAACTTTCTATCTATAATACTTTTAAAGTCGAAAACTAGAAGAAGAAAGGGTCTTGATTCCCACTTGAGCTAAGAAATAATTGAATTGGAAAGGTTTTGTAATCATGTTAGTAGAAATTTTTTTTTCTCATTCTTGTTTTTGACCTTTAACACAGATCAGCTGGGGATTCGTAAATATCCTATACCTGATTACTTTTGCTGCAGACTATAAATGTCTCTCGGTGCAATAGGAACAAGTTCAGGCCGACCGCTGAAGATTAGAACTCGGCCAATAAAGAAAGGCATTCTATTGTTAGCTAGTTAAATAAAGCATGGCTGCTGGGTCGCTTATCTTTATACTTTGTACCAAAGCTCTATTAAGAAAATCCTATTAAGAATATATACTCTTGTTCAGCATCAATTGCCGAGTCGATGTAGTTTTGTCCACGTCTGTCTGCCTGTCTTTCCGTATAAACACACAGATCACAGAGGTTTTTCTAAACGTTCTTTATTTTAAACTAAAGCTCTTGACTAGCGCTTAAATTATTTATTAATTATGAATTTTATTATTATATAAGGTGAATACCAAATGAAATTTTCTGTCCAAAGTATTGGAAAAAAATAGAGCAAAGTTAACTTCGGCTCGGCCGAAGTTTGCACGTTTTTTAACTTATTTGAAGGACAAATCCAATGAAAACAAACAAGTTTTTCACAATAAGACTTCTTTTGTGACTCTACTTTTGTATGACAGCTATACTATATAGATGTCCGATTTCGACAAAATATGGCGGAATCACTGAGAAGCATTAAAAACTAGTAAATACAAAGTTTGGAGGCATTTTCTTTGAAACAAAAAAAGTTTTTCTCACTAGAACAAGTTTTTCGACCGATCCTATGGCAGCTATAGGTTTTACTCATCCGATCCGGCCGGTTCCAACAAATGTGCAGCGAATTTGTACCAAAAGACTTCCTATAAAGTTTGGTGGCGATAGCCTTAAAACTGAGAGGAGATAGCATAGAAACAGACGGACATGGTATATATATATCACAATATATATATCAAGAATATATATACTTCATGTGGTCGGAAATGCTTCCTCCTATGTGTTACAAACATCTGGACAATTTCCATATACCCTCTGCAAGGGTATTATAAGGTGCGATTCGATCGGTACAAAAACAGATGTGGATTTCTGGTCCATCTATATTAAGACAAAGTTTAGCGAATCCTGAGCCAATAATTATACTCTGTACCGTAGGTACATAGAGTATTATAAGTTTGTGCAAAAGTATGTAACATCCAGAAGGAAGCATCTCCGACCCCATAAAGAATATATATTCTTGATCCAGCATCAACAGCCGAGTCATGTCCGTCATGTCCGTCTGTCCGTCTGTCTGTCCGTATGAACGCACAGATCTCAGAGATGGTAAGAGATAGAGGTTTGACATGTATGGGACATATGCTTCTAATGTCTGCAGGCAGATCAAGTTTATTTTCAATTTTGGCCACGCCCCCTCCCGCCCCCGCAATTTAGAAAAAACGTCATATCTCACAGTTTTGAAGATAGATGGTTTGTTCCTTCTGGACATATTTAGTTATTAGAATAACTTATCGATCCGCCAAAGGAATGAAGAAGATCCGATGAACGGTTTTCGAGTTATGATCAAAAGAAAATTTTTCTTGGTACAGAGTATGTTATAGTCGGGCTTGACCGACTTTCTTTCTTGTTTTAATATCTTATAGATGAGTTGTTCTTAAAAATTGATTATCTTTGATTTGGAAATCTTCTGAACTTTTATTTGATTAAATATTGATTTGTTTCGATACGAGACATTTTCAACGCATCATTTTTTCCATCATCATATTTATGTTGTTATGTGTGGTTTCTGTTTGGTGCAAAGCCAAAACTTACAGTTATTTGGAACTACCATCCATCTTTTTAAAAACCAGTTGTACCCTTGGATAAGTTATAGATGTGAAAGGTTACCGCAATCCATCAGCATTTTAAAACGAGAAAGCTTAGCTAACTTCGCCTGTGCCGAAGTTTTTGTACCCTTGCATACGTTCGTATGGAAGCTGATATGATACAGTCATCCGATTTGTACATGTGACTGGTTTTTCTATGACCTGAATACTGAGTAAACCTGCAGTTTTTAGCCGGCTCGAGGTCATGTTATGCTTTCGCACAACTTTAAACAACACCACAAAGGAGGCTGGTAGATCGTACAGCTGTTTCAACCACCCTCTATCATCAGCGATCAATGCCTATCAACTGAACGTGTCTTAGAAGTCTCTCCATGCCAGCGGTGGCATAACCGTTTGGGAATCCCAAAGCAAAATACGCGCAAAAACATCGAGAGGCAGCGTAGAAACAGACAGTCGCGTTTGTGTGTGTGTTGTCCCCATGGCCTTGCCGTTTTTAGTGTGAGAGATTCTCTCCCCGCTATTAGCTGCCTCTGTTATAAAACAGTTTTCCACTAGATTTTAAGTCACTTCTTCCTTAGTTAGATGCATGAAAGGGTGTGCTAACCTAACCAAAAGTAGCTTTGCTATGTTCCTTGAATCCTTTGTTCAATAGATGTAAATATTTCAAACACTAAAAGCCTGCCCTTTCTATAATCAATTTAAAAAGTTCCATGGAAAATTTGGATTTCTTGTTTCCATAAAGCTTTTTATACTCTGTACCGTAGGTACATAGAGTATTATAAGTTTGTGCAAAAGTATGTAACATCCAGAAGGAAGCATCTCCGACCCCATAAAGTATATATATTCTTGATCAGCATCAACAGCCGAGTCGATATAGCCATGTCCGTCTGTCCGTCTGTCCGTCCGTCCGTCTGTCCGTCTGTCTGTCCGTATGAACGCACAGATCTCAGAGATGGTAAGAGATAGAGGTTTGACATGTATGGGACATATGCTTCTAATGTCTGCAGGCAGATCAAGTTTATTTTCAATTTTGGCCACGCCCCCTCCCGCCCCCGCAATTTAGAAAAAACGTCATATCTCCCACAGTTTTGAAAATAGATGGCTTGTTCCTTCTGGACATATTTAGTTATTAGGATAACTTATCGATCCGCCAAAGGAATGAAGAAGATCGGATGAACGGTTTTCGAGTTATGATCAAAAGAAAAATTTTCTTGGTACAGAGTATGTTATATTCGGGCTTGATCGACTTTCTTTCTTGTTTTTTTTTTTATACACGTGCTGCTGCCTCGATTGGGTAACGAATAAGTTAACTTTCTTTATCTACAAATTACTGTACTGGAAGTGTGAAAGATTGAGATTGTTTTGTTGTTCAATTTCAGCACGAAAATTGGCATTTAAATTCGTCTGTTATCTGGCGAACCCCGAGCCAGTTAAAGTATTTTCAAATGGAAATTGAAATTCGTTAAATTTATTGATGCGCTACAAAACAAATCAGTTTGCAGCCAGCCATCCCCTTCCTTGCCATCGCCGTCGACCTTAACGTTGTCGTTAACGAGTGAAAACAATTTCGCATTTAGTGCAATTTATTTTTTCAAATGTTTCTAAATAAAAGTCACCACAGGTCATCAATTGACATTGTCTGTCAGTGGGCAGCATGTGCGAGGCATGTTGGATGACGCGTTTGGATGGGTGCGTTTGGCCATATCCTGCAGCTGGCCAATACTTCTAATGTTTTAATGCTAAATTACTGCAATTAGCTAAGGTGTTGCTGTCCGCGTGTTTATACATGGAGCACTCGTGCTAATTGCCTGACAATTAGCAAGTTGAGTGACCATACTTAGCTACATTATTTAGCTAACCTAGATTTCAGAGGGTAAAAGCGGTTGAAGCTGTGCACATTATTGTACCCCCCCCCCCATTTGTATTAAAATCAATCCCTATTTGTATCTTCTTTTTCAGAGTTCTGGCATAGGCGAGCCGAGTGTTCATCATGCTCTGGTTGTGATATTTCTAGAGTTTTTTGCGTGGGGTCTGTTAACGATGCCCATCATATCGGTAAGTCCAGTAACACAATCACCCTATTTAACCCTACTCTCAAAAGCCAACTTCATTATCCGTAGACGCTGAATCAAACCTTCCCGGATCACACGTTTCTTATGAACGGCCTGGTCATGGGCATTAAGGGTATACTGTCATTCCTGTCGGCGCCCTTAATTGGCGCACTCTCTGATATCTGGGGTCGCAAGTTTTTCCTATTAGTCACAGTATTCTTCACCTGCCTACCAATACCCCTGATGTCCATCAATACGTGGTGGTTTTTTGCCATGATCTCAATAAGCGGCGCATTTGCCGTCACCTTTTCTGTGGTCTTTGCATATGTGGCCGATGTTACCACTCCGGAGGAGCGTTCCCGGGCCTATGGCCTGGCATCGGCTACATTTGCGGCTAGTCTGGTCATCTCACCGGCTCTGGGCAATGCATTGATGAACATGTATGGCGATACACTGGTTGTTGCCCTGTCCACAGCCATTGCTTTGCTGGATGTGTTCTTTATACTTGTGGCAGTGCCGGAAAGTTTGTCGGAGAAGGTGCGTCCCGCATCGTGGGGTGCACCCATCAGTTGGGAGCAGGCGGATCCCTTTATGGTAAGTTACATTGTTGAACGTGAGTTAATCGGCTTGCAATTTAATTATATGCCCCCCATTTTGCAGGCCCTTCGCAAGGTGGGCACGGACAAGACTGTCTTAATGCTGTGCCTCACCGTGTTGCTATCCTATCTACCCGAGGCTGGCGAGTATTCCTGCATGTTTGTCTACCTAAAGCTGAAAATGGGCTTTAACTATGTGGAAGTGTCTATATTTATAGCCATTGTCGGCATACTCAGTATCACAGTGCAAGTGACGCTGGGCTCTTTTATGCAGTAAGTTTGATGCTGTGCATCTTTGTTGGGGATGGAAGAGTGTTTATGAATGCTTAACAGCTGTTTCAACATAAAATATTCATAGAAACATTAGGTCAAAGAGACCCTCAAGAAGAAATTTGTAATTTTAAGCAGAAGCTTTAGCGAACAGATGAATACATTTCTGACTTGTATGAGTACGGTAATCTTTTGGTAGGGTTTTGCATTACCTAGATCTAGTCATCTCTAAATCTTTGTTGGTTTTCCGCAACTTTATACTATTACATATGTATAGATTGTATCGGATTATACAAAGTTTCTAGCCATTTAATGACCAAACCTGGCTTATGGTTAACATTATGTAAGATCTATCGAAAATGTTTAAGGACCTGTTGGTTTCCGCTTTTTTAAGTCTTTTAAACTGGGCCATGAACCGAACCTAATAGTCTAATTGTCTTGCTAGTCTTAACTCCTCCTTTTACAAGACTAACAAACATGACCTTCAACTCGGATATACAACCTGCTGAGTTGCAGATGAATACAAGCCGAGTGGGGTGGAAAGAGGCTGCACCTTTTCACCAATTTTATGGAACCTTGTGGTTAACGAACTATTGATGAAATACCTCAGGAAAGCACCCAAGATCGGCATATGCCTACTTGCATTCATTTGTGATATGAGAATATATAAATCGCATGCTCCATATTCGGGAACTAAACTGGCTGACTATAGACAGAATCAAAGCTGCCAAAGTCGAGCTTCTCGCACACCAATATATGCTTCTAATTTTGGTGCAAAAGAAAGTGACCTACAGTTGAACGCCAAATCCGAACGGCAGAGTTTGGAGAAGCATTTTTATGGCTAGTTACTTCACCAGTTGGTGCCAGCAACTGCCGAAGGTGACCGACAAAAACTTATTCGTTATATATCCCGAGGCGGGATAGAACACACGACCTCTGTCAAAGTAGATAAACACACTAACCGCTGCCGCACACCCGGGATGTTAACTAATTCTTCTTTGAAGTTAGTTGACTAGGTTTTCCCACATTTGTTGCGAAAATATTGATTCTTCTAATGAGTGTAGAAAATGTTTTTAAAACTCTAGTTAAAAACCACGACACGCTTCCATTTCCAAACTTCACTTGTAGCCATCATATTGATTTAATCCTTTCAGAGTATTTGGGGCCAAGCGAACGATTATTGTTGGATTGGCCCTGCAAATGGTGCAGCTGCTGTGGTACGGTCTGGGCAGTCAGAAGTGGTAAGTGCATAAATCTAGCAGCTAACAAGTACATTATGGCTCAAATTGAATGCATTTTACAGGATGATGTGGTCCGCTGGAGTTGTGGCTGCCCTTGGTTCCATTACCTATCCTGCCATCAGTGCTTTTGTTTCGCTCTATGCGGCCCCCGAAAGTCAGGGTAAGTTGGGGGGATGGTGTGTGCAGTCATAAAAAACTTTCTTTTCATACATATTTCGATTGCAGGTGCGGTTCAGGGCATGATTACGGGCATGCGCGGCTTATGCAACGGCCTGGGTCCAGCCGTGTTCGGTGTCATCTTTTATCTGTTCAATGTGGATCTGAATGACGAGCACGAAGCTGCCTATGCAACAAAAAATGGGAATCGTGCGACAAATGTGGAGAAAATCTCGCAACATGTGCCCGGACCGCCCTTTGTGTTTGGAGCGTTCTGCGTGTTCTGTGCAATTATTGTGGCCGCATTCATTCCGGAGGGCCAGCAGGCAGCGCTGGAGAAGAAAAGTAAGGAACCAGCTGGCTCAAGTGACCAAAACAGTTAACACGAGAACTAACAAACTTTGGGGATGACAATTACAAGTGAATTCTTAATTGACGAGTTATTTGCATTTTTTGTTGTTATTTTCCCAACCAGGAGCCTCTGTTGATGTGCAGTACGAGATTGAGACGGGCCACAAGGCGCCCAGCTCCTTGGCGCCGCTCATTCGATCCGATTCACTGGCCCAGCTTTAGTCGCCCCATCCGGGCAACCAACCAACCACAAACACAGCTAGTGTCTGTACCCCTAATTCTAAGCAGATTTAGTAAACTGTAACAAATGCTGTAACTAGTTTCGCTTTAGGTTTTTACACACATATTCTTCAGCCACATTCAGTGCTAAGTTTTTTAGATCATGCCAAGATGATGTTATTGTTTTGCTTGCCGCATGTCTAATGCAGTCTAATATTTCCCTTTTGTATTTGTACAACTAACTGTAACCTCAGCCTAATTAATATACATATATTTCGTAATTAATTTATTATCAATTAATTTATACAAGAGTTATGTATGGAGCGCTCAAGTTTGCCACTGTGTCGTGTGCTTGCCTGGCCATCACCACACCCACCCACGCACTCCTCGTCGGCGTCCCGGATCTGGAATCATCACAGCAGAAAAGATTGTTATATCTTAACTAATTGTTTGTATAAACTGAAAACAACTGCCAAATAATAAAAGTTAATTCTAATTCATCTGCTAAGACATACAAATTCAGCACAAGAAAATATTCAGTTTTCATTATCTACTTTGTTGTTAAGGTTTCTTTTCGGTTGTGTTATTCGATTTTCTATATTTAGCAATTTCAAAACAAAACTAAAACTGAACACTAAGCTTTACTTTGCAAATTGTAGTGATCTGATATCTAAAAGAAAAACCAAGTCAAACAAAAAGTACTATGTATGTTTGTACCATCTACAATACATATGTTTATATTTAGCTAAATGTAACTTCAGGCTGGAATGATGCCATCAATCTTTATGAATAGGGGGAGAAGGACATTTTCTCATTATTACTAAAAATTGATAGTGTCTCTCCTTGGCCTAAGCGCCTCTAATCGTGTGTGTGTGAGTGTGTGTGTGTAACGCTGTAGTTTTTTATTTTGATAAATAAATATGACTTACAACAATTTTTGCATAGAACGGGACGAGATCAATGCTTAGGCAAAACCAAACCAAAAAGGAAAGCCATGTGCGTAAATGTAAAAAAAAACAAACCAACTAAATAAAAGTTATATTTTTCGAAAGATGCTACAAATTATGTACATGTAAAGCGTTGGGTCTACCTACTACTTACAAAACAAACATACAATACATACATATGTAACACGCATGTCGTGATCGAAACAAGAAATTGGCGTCAAATTTCCATGCTTAAATGAGAGACGGAACGGAATATTGAAAACTGAACCCAAAATTTTTATTGTAAATTATTTAAAGTGTAATTCATAGAGTTTTAAACGAAACCAAAATAAACAAAATTGTTTGATGAATCGAACTGATTTATGGGTTAATTTTTGTTGGTGATTGGAAGAGAAATCAGGAGTGGAGTGGTCTCCAGCCGTAAGTTATCTGAGCGTGTTTGAGCTGCATCATTGTATTTTCTAGTATGTGTAGAGCAAAAGCGGCACAAAAATAATTGCAGAAAAAAAAGGAACTAGCTTACTTCGCCTGTGACAAAATTTAGAAGATGAAATCCGTTGGAGTTACACAATGTTTAAAGAAAACTGTAATATATTTATGCCCTGTTTCTAATTTGTTGTAAACAAGTTTCATAATTGTGCTTCTATAGTATATTAAATCTTCTTTGGCACCATCAGTCTTTGCCATTCAACTTTCAGTCCAACAGCCGCCTCTTCGTGCCAGCAATGCTACAACTGCTTGCGAATTCCAAAGCAACACGAAAGCAAAAATCGAAAGCTCTCTCCGCTGGATAGTTTTCCCACACATCCCTCTCCCATAATTCTCAATTGTGAGCAATGAATTTGGCTCGTGCTAATGCCTATCTTCTATAATAGATTTCCTTCTCATGAACATGCAAAATTAGAATAAAAAGCCCTGCTAAAGTAAGTAAATCACAAAAAACACCAAGATTGCCTTTCCTCAAATGTTAGAAATATTAGTAAATTTTTACAAAATAACAAGATACATAATATGTACATTGAATACATATTTACCCCCTTTTTTATGTTACACACCGTATTGCCTGTTGGCTTATGCAGACAAGGTTTTTTTGCCAAAGAAGTACGCACATATTTATTGGGGCGTTTTGCAAGTGAGTGGGTCCACTGTTATGTCTCTACATATTTGCCTGATCGAATCCTCCTGTTCCATTCGCAGCACTTGCGTTTGATTTCCAAATACATAAATTGTGTGCATATGACCGGAAGTTAACATCCGCTGCCTAAAGCAAAGTATTTTTTTGCTAGGTCTAGTATTTCTTTGGTGAGTGTGTGTAGCATGTATGAAATCTAATGTAACCTTCAATGATTGTAATACAGCGTATAGTGTGTGTGTGTGAACCTACTGTGCGAGAGGAAAACAAATTTCCAATATTACAAAAATCAAAAAGTCAGATATGGAAGATCCAGAACTAATACCTATATCATCGTTATATACCAACCAAATGTCTTAAGACTTAGGCAGCTTACAGAACCCTGAGATCTATAGAACAAAGAGATATGTATTTAATTTGAAGTAATCTGCAGCAGACTGAAATAGTACATACTAAATTCTTATATTCTCTGAGATCTATGTGATTATACCAGGGTCGGTTTATTAGCTCGCACGGTTTATTTTTTATGTAGGTCCTTTGGCTTTTCGAAAGCTTGGTAATATTGGAACCTAAGAGAACTTTTCAACAGCTTAAAAATCCTTTTAGAAATATCCCAACAATATGAAGTCGGATATGTTGGCTAATACTCTATTTATACTAGGCGCAGCCTAGCCGAATAAGCCTGGGAAAACTGACCCAGGAGAACTTTTAATATTTGAAATCAGGGATTGTAGCTATTATCTTGGAGAATATTAGGTATGGATGATTATAGGCAAATAATATGAAAAGTAATTATGCTTTGGATGATTTAAAGCTCGTTTGGATGATTAAATGGATATTATAGACAAATCCTGTCCAAGTGAATCTTTATACTCTGTACCAAAGGTACATAGAGTATAATAAGTTTGTGCAAAAGTATGTCACATCCAGAAGAAAGCATCTCCGACCCCATAAAGTATATATATTCTTGATCAGCATCAACAGCCGAGTCGATATAGCCATGTCTGTCTGTCCGTCTGTCCGTCCGTCCGTCTGTCTGTCCGTATGAACGCACAGATCTCAGTGATGGTAAGAGATAGAGGTTTGACATGTATGGGACATATGCTTCTAATGTCTGCAGGCAGATCAAGTTTATTTTCAATTTTAGCCACGCCCCCTCCCGCCCCCGCAATTTAGAAAAAACGTCATATCTACCACAGTTTTGAAGATAGATGTCTTGTTTATTCTGGACATATTTAGTTATTAGAATAACTTATCGATCCGCCAAAGGAATGAAGAAGATCGGATGAACGGTTTTCGAGTTATGATCAAAAAACAAACCATTTTCTTGGTACAGAGTATGTTATAGTCGGGCTTGACCGACTTTCTTTCTTGTTTTTTTCTGTGTTCTTATCTCTCTCATCAAAGAGAGAGTTTGGCGACAGTTTGAGGAGAGAGTTTGAGGATAGTTTGGAAATTTACACAAGCAAAAATCAATGGACTGCATTTTTAGCATAGAAGATATACATTTGCGACGTATGATTTCGTTTTTTATGCCCTGTTCCCATTAAAAGTGGGAATCATGAAATCATGAAGGGATCATGAAGTTGTGTCAAAGTATGCAACAGGAAGAAGGAAACTTTTCCGACCCTTAAAGTATATTTATTCTTGATCAGCCATATAGCCATGTCCGTTCGTCTCACTAATTGAACGCGTCGAACTCAGAGACTATAATAGATAGATCCATTTTTGGATAAAGAAAATTCCCCCTCCTCCCCTTTTTTACCACCAGAAAACTGTCGGAGACACAATTTTCAAGTAAGAGCTTCGTGGCTTAATATACATCAAGTAATTCCGAATATCTATCTATTCTGAAAAGTACAATAAAATTTGAGTTCAATCACCGGAGTTATAATCGAACCAATTGTGCTTGTCGCATCGTCAGTTAGAGCCAGCGAGCTCGCGAGCTTGCGTTTGTGTGTATGTGTGCGTGAGTGTGTATACATTTGGCGAATAATGAATGAAAAATGAATCCAAGAGAACAGAGAGATCCGTTTTCTTACCTCTCAGAAGAGATTTATTCCCATCTCCCAGAAGATTCGCTTTCTTATCTCCTAAGCTCAAAAAGGATCCAGTTGATACGGATAGTTTTTAAAATCCTTTTTTGATATTAAAATAACCATTTTTCGCTTCCTTTGGATGATTTTCAGCTTCATTGGATAAAAATTTAAGATCCATTTAACATTAAATGGATATTTTAATATCCAAAACTTATATTTAAAAATATCCATTCCAAATGGATACCAAAATCATCCAATGGATATTTTTTAATATCTGTGCAGAAGTATCGCTTTCTTGGATAGCCCATAACTGCATAAGGTGGCACACTTCTTCCCGTAGGAAGATAAGACTGCGATAGCAATGGGATATCGATAAAGTGAGGGGATATCTAAACTGAAAGCATAAAATTCCTGATCCTCTTCACCATCGTCGTCCCTTTCTTTGTAGATGGTGCATGCGGGCTGATAGGTCATGATTTTCCCAACGCAATTGGTCTGTGGATTGAGGTTACCACTCGCGAAATACAGATGGATGCGTTCACGTAAGCGAAGGAACTCAAATCTATTAAAATGCGGGTTTGGATTGTTGCTGTTCGGACTCTGTATGGCCTCTTTGGTATCACCAATCGCTGCTCAAGAGGAAATTAAAGATATAAACCCTGTTGGTAAAGGAAAAAGAAGTATAGCTCTGACGTCTATTCGCAAAGATCTTGTGGGTCTGGGTACGCCTCATGAGCAATTGGGACAGCAGCATTGGCCTTCTGTGGAATACACGGAATACAATATGACCGTAAATTATACAAAAGATCCATTCGTAAATCATACAGCTATGACGCCCGTTTACAACTTTACGCAATTTCTGCTTAGCGATATTTTCACCAACGACGGGAACGCCTCCATACCAGACGGTGAGTGTCTTTCGAAGGGAGTCGAAAAATATATTGGAAACGAGTTCATTGTCTATAGGTTATATTGTGGTGCAGGAAGATGACACCTTGGGCCTTGGTCCCAAGGTAGACAAAAATGATTGGAGGGATTTGTTGGCTGCCTACTGGTTGGTGCTGGTATGGGTTATCTTCCTTATTGTACTCATTGTCCTTATACCGTTTATAGCGTAAGTAACTGTTGATAATTATAATCAATCTCGACTATCACCTCTTACACAGGGTTTGCTATTGCTGCTTTTGTTGCTGTCGAAGATGTCCGCAAAACTGTCCACCATGCGATTATAAGAAGGATGCTTATCGGCGCTGTTGCTGTGGCATCTGCTTACTGTTGCTTATCCTGCTGCTACTGTAAGTAAACAACACAAATCAGCGGTGGACACGCCTCCATTAATGCGTCCATCACCAAACTAAAAGGAGTTATATTATCTGTGATTCCTTTACTTGTAGCCTGGGAGTAATCATTGCGTACGCTAGCAATAAGTTCCTGGAACGGGGCATTGAAGACGCAACTGTAACACTGCGACGTGGATGCAAGGACACTTGTGCCTTTTTGCATGATGTTTCGGACCACATCCATCACCTGTTTGTGTACAACTATGAGGAAATGCAGACGCATGCTACTGAACAACTGAAGTGTAAGTGTACAGCTTTCGATTGAGGTTACTCGCATTTTGCTTTATATATAAGCATCTTCAACTTGTGGCAAAATCTACGAAACCTTTTTTTCGATTTTCTTAAACTCATTGCACATTTTATTCTAAGCAAACTTACCAACCTTCTTAATATATTCACAGATGCACATAAACATATGCTTCTGGATTTGGCGGATGTTTCTGGAGCCAGCGCTTTAGGTGAATTGGAGCGCATTTTGGATAATATGCCGCAAGCACTAATTCTGATGCGTGAAGTGAAATGGTTGGAGAAGGAAATACGCTTCTATGCCTCACAGTTTCGAGATGGTAATGAACATTGGTATAAGTTGAAATTATTCGCTAAATGTGCAGGAGACACTAATACGCGGGGGCAGACACTAATACAAATGAAGAAAATCATTGTTCAAACAACAACAACGACAAAAGAGAGTTGAAATACAATATTTATCAGCTAACAGTTGTGCTGCTAGGGCAATCTAGAATCTATAACAGAGATACTGGTATTATTATACCCTTGCAAAGGGTTTTATAATTTTGCCCAGAAGTTTGCAACGAATAAGAAATATTCGTTTCCGACCCCATAAACCATATATATTCTTGATCAGGGTGACGAGCTGAGTCGATTGAGCTTTGACCGTCCGTCTGTCTGCTTCTACGCAAACTAGTCTCTCAGTTTTCAAGCTATCGAGCTGAAATTTTGCACAGACTCGTCTTTTTGCTGTACACTACTAATATGTCGGAATCCGACTGGATCGGATGACTATATCTCATATCTCTCATATGAACAATCGGCCGGAAAACTAGTTTTAGTGAGAAAAACTTTTTTCTTTTCCATGGAAACGTCTTAAAACTTTGTAATCGTAGGTTTTCTATGATTTTTTTTATAATTCTACCAAGTTTTATTAAAATCGGACAACTATATGGTATAGCTGCCATACAAAAGATAGGTCTGAAAAGCAGTTTTAGTTAGAAGAACTTTTTTGTTTTTAATGGTAGCATCCTGCAATTTTGTATTTGTTTGTTTCACGTGCTTTCACATAATTTTAAAATTTTTTGGCCAAATCGGATGACTATATCATATAGCTCCCATACGAACGATCGGTCAGAAAATGGGAAAAAGAGTATTTTTTGAAAATATTTAACAGAGCACTTGCAAGGGTATAAGAACTTCGGCACAGCCGAAGTTAGCTTAGCTTTCTCGTTTTTATACCCCTTTCATACTGCACAAATCGGCGTAGATCACATGTACAAAAACTGAATTGTTATAGCTTTATTCATTACCGACTGTCTCCCTCTATCAAGCAACTTTGAAACTAAGACCTTTAATTGAACTACAGAAGCTCTTTATGGCATAAATTTCAGTAGTGGTTATTTATTTCAGTTCAAGTTAACTAAAATAAACAAAAGCCGAACTACAAAAATAACTAACGCTTCACATTGGGCTGGAAGGCCAAATTTATGGTATAAAGTCGACCAATGCACTGAAACTTTGTGAATTTGATAGCAGCAACTGGAATATCATTTGGTAAAAGTTTTAAGCCAATCCGACCACGCCGCTCATAAGGACCCACACGGCGAATGTGTAATATAATTTTATTTATTTTGTTTTTAGTTAGTTTTTTTTTATGTTTTATATTATTTATTGTTTTGGAACTAACGTTTTGATTGTTAATTTGTTTACAAATCCTTTAAAAGTAATGTTTTTTCGCTTATTGATCAGCCATACATCAAATCAAGCATCCTAGGCTGAGCTTAATCTATCCTAAAAGTTGGAGAACGGGCCAAATCGGGCAAATATATAACAAGCTGAAATGCACACTTTCAAGAACACTTTTATATACATAATTATACATATTATACAAATACATTATTATTGGCCGAAAGTGGGCGAAAGTTAGTTTTAAGTCCACAAGGGAAAGGTGTTTTGAGTGTGTTTTTTCACACTAAGGTCGGTTCACAAAACGAATGTTTATTATTTAACAGGTACAACACAATTGCGTAATATTATTTACATAATATGTACAAATTACTGTATTTTGCAAATTTCACACATTTTATTTATTCACTAGCATTTATTGTCTCTTGTAGCAAAGATGACATAAATTTGCCCGCATTTTTATGTAATCAAACAGCCAAGCAAACACCAAACTTTGCAGGCCTGTTAAAATTTCCAAACGACAGCTTTTATTTTTAGAATTGATATATTTGAAGCATCCTCTTTTAGAATAAATAGCTAGCTTTAAAAAATATTGTCATTAAAAACTTTGGTCATTCGGCCCAGTGTGCGATGGTTCACTATCTGTCTCTTCGATGTGTCTGTCAGGGTTTGTCAGGAATAGCGAACCCAATCAGAGCACTGTTGGCTCTCTTGGGCGAAGCCTGGGCAGGTGCTCGGCCTGTGGCTATGTGAGTAGCGAAATGTACATCGACCCTGCGGGCCAGGCGTGACAATCGCTGTCTTAGATAAATGAAAAACCGCGATAATAACATAACATCTCATAGTTATTTTCTGCACAAAGCAAAACTGTTTGAAATTTGGTTATTGTGTCCTTGTAAGCGTTACGTTAAACTCAAATTTTGCCCCTCCATATAATCTTCCGTACCAAAATTAAAGATTAAGACATCTTTAATCACCAGAAAAATAAAAAGCACCTCTCAACAAATCACCCTAACTTCAATCAGCTACTCTTGGGCCAATATTTGTACAATTTGACAGTTTCCAGAGCTTCCTTATCAAATGTCCATTTAATATATTACCCAAAAACTTTTCTTTTCAGCACTACGAGGCCTAAAACGTGATATAAACTGGGGAACAGCCTATTTGTGTGGCATTGAAAGTTGTTATAATTATTTGCCAGCGAAAAGTATTGAGCTTTTGGATAGCTCAGTATGCCTGCATGTAGATCAGGTAGTTGAGAATCAGCTTAGCTGATCGTAAGTCTTGTGAATAAATTATTAAACTTGAATTCTTTAGCTGCCCGATACCACGGTCTTTGTGGAAGGAATTGAAGACATTATTAATAAGGACCTCGCCCATATACTCAAAAGAGCCATGGCACGTTTTCATAAAGTTAATGCTACGATTTACGAGCATATGGGTCTCGTCGCACCACAGAAGATACGGGAGTTGGAAATAGGGCGAGATTTACTTGGTGCTCAGTCAACGATGGTGGGACATATGATCAATGCAGTGATTAGTGAAATTCACCTCAAAACGGTGCATTCGGCTAGAACGTTTGATGATGTCTATGACTCATTTGGTACGGATCGAAGCGCTGTTAGTTTAATAGCAATTTCGCTTATTTCGGTGGTGAGAATCGGTTGGATGTGGTTCCTGGCAGGGAAATATACAAAACTAGCTTACGACTTTCTGCTTTCCAGATTATCATACTCCTGCTGATTGCCCTGTTTTGTGGGTGTTTTGGCGTAGCCAAGTCCGCAGCCGGTAAGGGTAGATGTTGTAGCAGGGAATCGGCTAGCGTCTGCCTGCTCATGTAAGTACACACCAGCACATTCCTTGTACAGCAATTAAATGTTGATCCCCCCCATCTTCACAGTGTCATCATTTTAATTTTCTGTATATTTTCGTTCATAACGCTGCTGGGATTGTTATATTTTGTGATTGGTTTGGTCACCTACAAGGGAGCCTGTGCACCGGTCTTACATCAAGAAAAGAATTCTCTGTTTCACAAGCTGGACGGTAAAGTCGATCTCAATCGTTACATGCCCACACGGAGCCCAAGCGCGGCTGGTGGCAAGCCGCATGAGCCGATTCCACCTTTGCGCATGTCGCATGCGATCAGAGCCTGCGAGGCGAATCAGTCCATCTTTGATTTTATGCTTGCACACAAACTGTACAATATCAACAAACTGAGGCGAATCAAAATAATAGCCGATGAGTCAGACGCAGGTCCTGCATTTACCAAGGATCTGTCCAAAGTAATTATTCTAACGGCTGAGGAAAAAACTCAACTCAGTGATTTGGTCAAGGGAAAGCTCTCCAAATATCACAGTTATTTATATGAAAAGCATCTGTGTACCGCATTCACACCCATCGATTTGAGGACCCTGGGCGATGACCTGGCAGCACTCGGAAATAGTGTTAGTGCGCCTCCTTCGAATCTTATGACGGCCGCCTACTCGTACCGGAATGACGATGTCACTGCAAAAGCTTACCATGCCACATTTGTTGAACCGCTCACTCAGATGATCGAAAAGATGAAGCAAAAACTAAGGCAAATTGATGAGCTCATATTGAGTGAAAACCATGACTTTTCCACATCCATCGGGTTGTTGTACAATGCCGCTTTAAAGTCGGAACACTTTATTCAAACACGTGGCACCGCATTCATAAATTCCCTCTCTGGCAGTCTAACTTTTACACTAAATCAACACATTCACGAATATATCGAAATGGTGATCCTAAAGAGCAATGCAAATGTTGGCCACTGTGCACCACTTGCATATATTTATTATGAAGGTATTGAGTTGGTCTGCCATCGTCTGGTTGATCCTGTGGTAAGTGGATATGAAATTGATTGATATACACAAAACAATATTACTACATATAAAGCATAAAATGAATCTTAATTCCGCACTTTCTCAAGAAGATGTGCTGGAGTATTGATTTTTCAATTCCGCAATTCTTGTCATGATACTGACTTTAGCTCGGAAGAGCTTGATTTTAGCTCAATAGAGGCTTAGTTCAATAGCTCATGGTATTAGCTTGATATTCGAATTCGATATCAAGAAGTCCCGTTAGTCGATTTGCGAACCGCATTCTATCTTACAAAGAATTGCTTAGAAAATAACCCACACAAATCCGGAAAATTAACTACTCCCATTTATAAGGACTTGTAGTTCGTTGATTTGAAGTATTAGTTAACCAAGTCTATATGAAATTCGGTAAAATTATTCTAGAGTTTCAGAAAGTCAATGCCTAAGTTGAAAAAGATTCAAGCAGGAGAAAGGTGTTTCTAACAGCAATGTTTTCTCTTCTCTATCTATATCTTAATAGTTACTTAGATAGTTAAGGGATTTACAAAACAAAGAACTTGAGATTACATTGAAAATTAGTATACCCTTGCAAAGGGTATTATAATTTTGCCCAGAAATTTGCAGCGCAAAGAAATATTCATTTCCGATCCCATAAACTATATATATATTCTTGATCAGGGTGACGAGTTGAGACAATTGAGCTTTGTCCGTCCGTCTGTCTGTCAGTTTCTACGCGAGCTAGTCTCTCTGTTTTGAAGCTATCGAGCTAAAATTTAGCAAAGGTACTTTTTTTGCTTCACGCTACTAATGTATCGGAACTGACCGGATCGTATGACTATATCTCATAGCTCCCATAGGAACAATCGGTCGGAAAATTAGTTTTAGTGAGAAAAACTTCTTTCTTTTCAATGGAAACGTCTCCAAACTTAGTATTCATAAGTTTTTTATGCTTTTTTTTATAATTTTTCCCACTTTCATGAAAATTAGACAACTATATGATATATCTGCCATACAAAAGATAGGGATGAAAAACAGTCATAGTTAGAAAAACTTTTTTGACTATATGATGGATGACTATATCATATAGCTCCCATACGGACGATCTGTCGGAAAATGGGAAAAAGAGTATTTTTTGAAAATATTTAAACGAGCACTTGCAAGGGTATAAAAACTTCGGCACAGACGAAGTTAGCGTAGCTTTCTCGTTCATACTTCTTTTAAAGGGGGAAAGGCACTACATATATTTTTTTTTAAATCCTGAAGCAGGATTGGTGGATTTGTAACTTGCATCTGTACAAAACTGAGAGTTCTCTGATTGTTAGAAGAATTTTGAGATGGTTCCAAGCCTCCGATCGGTCCAGCAAATCTGACCTTAGATATGATTTGTTTAGACTCCGAAAAATTAACTCCAAGTTCGTACAAATGGGAGGTTCTTTGATGTTGAATATTAGGTAACAAGCCTATATAAAATTCGGAAAAATACTTCTTGTGTGTCCGAATGTCAAACCCTAAGCTGAAAAAGATTCAAGCAGGTAAAGGGTGTTTCTGACTGCAATTATTTTCTTCTCTCCCTATTTCTGCTTATAATCAGATCTTATACCTAATGATCCACCACCATTGGATTTTCCCCACTAATGTCTATGTTTTCTTTATCTTTCCTTTAGAATGGCTTATGGTTTGGCTTGCTTTTCTGCGCCCTGCTTTTACTACCCATACTCTATGTGGCTCATCGTCTTATGTGCTTGTACAAGATAGTCTATCCATTTTTTGGCACCGGGACGGGGTCAGCGCCAATGGCGGCGTCCGTTGTTGAAGGCGGGTATGTGGTTGGTTATGCATTTATTTTTATATCGCTGCTAATCTATTAATTACTAAACAAAAGCTGTCCCACCTGCACGGACTCTCCGTACGTTCCTCAGCCGATCATTACCTGTAGCGGCGGCCAACAGACATACCAGCCAGGCTCTCGCGGTGAGGGCGGTAAAGTGGATGTAGGTGATTCCCAGCTTACTGTTGTCGAATCACCGTCAATAACTAAAAGCAAGCAAGATTAGGAATTTAAAAGAAAAAAAACTCGAAATAAATGACAGAATTTACCACTAAAAAAGGTACCCATTTATTTTTTTCTAAACGGAAACAAGCCAGAATCAGAATTGCAAGCCAGACGGGTAACTTTAAAAAATGTTGAATCATATGGAAAACGGGAAATTAAATGTATTCGGTGCAGCTATTCGGTAAGACGATTTGGATATCACTTTTTTTATACCCTTGCAAAGGGTATTATAATTTAGCCCAGAAGTTTGCAACGCATAGAAATATTCATTTCCGACCCCATAAACCATATATATTCTTGATCAGGTTGACGAGCTGAGTCGATTGAGCTTTGTCCGTCCGTCTGTCTGTCTGTCTGTTTCTAATCGAACTAGTCTCTCAGTTTTAAAGCTATCGAGCTGAAATTTGGCACAGAGTCTTCTTTTTGCTGCACACTACTAATATATCGGAACCGACCGGATCGGATTACTATATCTCGTAGCTTCCCTGGGAACAATCGGTCGGAAAACTAATTTTAGTGAGAAAAACTTGTTTCTTTTGAATGGAAACGTCTACAAACTTTATATTCGTAAGTTTTCTATGATTTTTTATAATTCTACCAAGTTTTATTAAAGTCGGACAACTATATTGTAAAGCTGCCATGCAAAAGATATGTCTTAGTTAGAAAAACTTTTTTGATTTTAATGGTAGCATACTGCAATTTTGTATTTGTTTGTTTCACATGCATTCACATAGTCTTAAACATTTTTGGCCAAATCGGATAACTATATCATATAGCTCCCATACGAACGATCGGTCGGAAAATGGGAAAAAGAGTATTTTTTGGAAATATTTAAGCGAGCACTTGCAAGGGTATGAAAACTTCGGCACAGACGAAGTTAGCTTAGCTTTATCGTTTACTCTACCTCGAAGACTGCAGCTCTATGTATAAACTGACATCTCAGCCTACGCTTCGCCACAACGCTTTCAGCCAAAACATCGATGAATTCTCAGATTGAATTATAGGCAGACGCCATTGGCAAGATAATAAGATAAGAGATATTAAAATGATAAAAATCTTAATTGAAGCAGAATCCAAGCTTGCGGATTTTAAAAGGGATGAAAAGGGATTTTAAAAGTTAAGGGAAAATTTTAGGCATAATATTTTATCTAGGGGAAAAACCATTGATGTGAGCATATTTGACTCTGTCGCACAATGTTTTAGAAGAGGATGAGATGATCAACAGCAGCTCCATTACGCAAAAAGTTCGACAATAATTGTCCCTAAAATTGATCCCGTATTGACTTAACTGTTAATCTCGAAAAATAAATAATGTTCAACTCACTAGTTCAATTTATCTACAATAAAATACAAGCACATATACATAAGCACATCAACATAATACACCTCCATAAACAAACACGCACCGCAACTCCATTGCACAGGACGTTCGTCCATGCATTCTCCATACACTGAAGAAGTAGGCCAAATCTATTGTTAAAGCATCAACAGTGTGTAAGTGGGGCCAGAAACTTACGGGCTTATGCCTTCAACGATACCTAGATGCATCGGGGAGCTAAAGTTGGTAGAGACAGCCAATTTCGAACCTAGTCGACATACTCTTGGTAAGTACCACAATAAATTGACAATAGTTGTACATCAATTTATGTTTGGTTGTTTAGGCAGACTGTTTGAATATGATCGGTGCAAGAGTAACACGTTCATCTAAAGATCCATGTGCTCACAATTATGGAACAGATGATAGAATACGTTGGCAGAACTTAATGCTGGGATCAGTTCAAAACGATGTCAGTACGGTGACTAAACGCATGGCCATACCCAAAACGATGCATTTTCGAAAGCGAAGACGAAAGAGCTGTCTAAGACTGGCGCTAATTGTAGTGGCTCTCATCGCAGTTGTAAGGCCAAATGGAGCCCAAGTCACTGAAACTCCTACTACTGTTACTACAGGCGATCCTGATGTTGGTGGTAATACCACCGAAAGGAAAAATTATCACCTACTGTTGACCATTTGGCGCGAGGGCTATGTGGGTCATGGTACAACGCACGAGCAATTGGGACAGATGCACTGGCCGCCGAATGAATATACGGAGTACAAGTCAACATTAAACTATACAAAAGATCCTGTTGTCAATTCCACATCCATGGAGACTGTCTACAACCTCACGCACTCAATATTCGATGAAATCTTTACAGATGACCCACCCCTACCACCAGGTAAACGCGCTTAACCCATCCAAATGGTTCCTTTTAACATGTATATGTATATATTTACCTGTGCAGGCTATATTGTTGCCGAGGATGATAAGGGAACTTTGATTCTTGGTCCCAAAATGCATATGAACGATTGGAGAGATCTACTGGCACAATACTGGTTGTTGCTTGGATGGGTTATATTTTTGCTGCTTCTGATCATCGTTGTACCATTCATAGCGTAAGTGTTGGAAAAACCAAACAATTAAACTAAACTTACATTTCGGAGGTACTGACAGCTGGTCGAAATTAAAAAAAGTGTGATTCCCCTTCTGGAAGATATACTTCAAATGACTTTTGCTAAACCCAATAGAAAAATATTTTATTTGGTTAATAAAACGCTAATATTGGATGACAATCGGTCGGAAAATGATATTTCTTAGCTTAAACATGAACTGTTTCAAATATTTCTTCGATTTTTGTAAACGAACTTAAGAAATTACCAAATGATATACCGCCCATGGATATGCTATGCCTGTTGTTGAACATTTTCTGTAGTCATTTTGCATAGCATATTTTTTGGGGCTGTCGACATTTTAATCACTTTGAACAGATGTATTAAAAACAGAGTATCTGCGTTTAAAAAAATCACAGAATTGTTTGGGACAGTTTGTTTTGAAGCTAAGAATTAATATTTTACCTTAGCATCAAAGAGATCCTAATGATCCATAAAACTAGTCTTAAAAAGGGGAAAAATAGGCAGTCACATACTACGTTTATGCTTGCAAATATCATGGTTTTTTAAGCTTTAAAGTATTTGAATAAGATATTTGACTGGCAGTGTCAAACATAGTCCACATTGTACATTCACTGAGATTGTCTGGTGTTTAGTGAAATAATTAAATGAGGCTTAAGGAAAATATTATAAAATATAATATATTATTTAAAAATGCAACATACTTTGAGGCGCAAAAATCATGTTTCTTTATTTAAGCATAAACGTTATAACATGTTACGTTCACGCACACAAAATATATCATGCTTAATGCCCTTTAAAGTATGCTATGTTATGAAAATCATATTTTGGTCAAGCATATATTTCGTATTATCTTAACTCAACACTTTGTTGAATACCCAACAATCTGAGTAAACTATCAGTGTCGAATATCTATGACAGACATGCAATGGCTTCATTTTAATACATAATAACTAAGGAAATAAAGTTTTCATACTTTGACGGGCCTTAATCACGAATAATTTGGGTATGTATGAACATAACATAAGCAACTTTAAGCTTAAATTACCATACATCTAGACATTTCCAAAAACTGATACGAAAATGTCCCAGAATAATCAGCAACCCTTTTATTATGACTATATAATTTATTTACTATATATAGAATATGCTGGAAAAAGTCTTGTAAAAAGTGTAATAAATGTTTTAAAATCGTATAAAAATTTAGGTAGCATCGTGATCATATTTATCAGAAAACATGTGGATTTTAGTGAATTTGATTTCTGCAAAACCTGACATATATTTTCTATATCGACGCAACTTTCAATGTAAAATTCTTTTGATTTTCGCAATCGCCCAATACTGGTTTCCATCATTACGTTTTTTACTTGTTATACCGCTGCAAAGAGTATTATAATTTTGCCCATTAGCAAGCAATGCATAGAAATATTCATCCGATAAACTATATATATTTTTGACGAGCTGAGTCGATTGTGCTATGTCAGCCCGTTTGTCTGTCTGACTGTCTGATTCTACGCAAACTAGTCTCTAAGTTTTGACGCTATCGAGCTGAAATTTTGCACAGACTCTTCTTTTGATGCACGCTACTAAAATGCCGGAACCGACCGAATCGGATGACTATGTCTCATAGCTTCCATGGGAACAATCGGTCGGATATAACTGAAGTTGTAGTGAGAAAATCTTTTTTCTTTTCAATGGAAATATTTCCAAACTTTGTATTCGTAGGTTTTTCCAAGCTTTTTTTTGATTCTGCCAAGATTGATGAAAATCGGACAACTATATGGTATAGCTGCCATACAAAAGATAGGTCTGAAAAACAGTCTTAGTTAGAGAAACTTTTTGTTTTTAATGGTATCATCCTTAAATTATGTATTTGTTCGTTTCACATGCTTTCACCTAATTCTACAAATTTTTGTACAAATCGGATGACTATATCATATAGCTGCCAAACGAACGATCGTTCGGAAAATGGGTCGTTGTGGGAAAATGATTTTTTAGGGTTTAAAATCTTCGGCACAGACGTAGTTAGCTTAGCTAAGAATTGGTGACAAACTTCCGACTATAGCCAGCCAGGTTAACTGTAACTTAAGGCCCGGTTTCTTAATGTCTGCTTAGTCAAACTAAGCTTGGTTTAGCAGAATTTTGTTATATGTTTTCAGCGACTAACTCAACAACTAACTACTTCTAAGTCCTATTTAATGTACCAGTTCCAGTTAAGTCCCGATAAAACTGCTACCTGGTGTATTTGGACTATTTTTGGAGCCAAATGATAATCAACAGTCTAAGTTTGCACTTCCACACACTTATATAAATGGAATTTGAAGAGTCAGCATCAGCATCAGTCCTTCGGTTCTATCACTAACTGACTTTGCAGTCGTCTGCTTAAATTCCAAAAGTGTTGATACTTCATACCTGTTCCTAAACTACCTCTATCTCTCTTCCTCTTTCCTAGTATCTGCTATTGCTGCTTTTGCTGCTGTCGAAGATGTCCACAAGGCTGCCCACCATGCAATAAAAAGCGGGATACTTTTCGTCGCTGTATCTGTGGCTTCATTTTACTGCTCCTAATCGGGCTGCTGGTGTGAGTCAAGCTTCAGAATTCTTCAGTGACAAACATTTTCTGATTTGTGGTTTTCTACGCAGACTTGGAATACTCATTGCGTACTCGGCCAATAGAATGTTGGATAAGGGTTTCAATGATGCCGCCATTACAATGAAACGTGGTGGCGAAGACACGTGCTCCTTTTTAAAGGATGTTGCTGATCACATTTACCACCTGTTTGTCTATAACTACGAGGAGCTGGAAAATCACCTGATTGATCATTTAAAAAGTGAGTCTCGCTCTGAACACAAGACATGGTATGATCTTTTTTAACCAAATCCCAACTAAAAACCACTCCACGGTGTTACATCTAAATGGGATGATAATCTGATCATGGAAAAATACTTAAATATTTTAATTGACAGAGTCGAAACTTCCTTTGAATCAAACCTTCTGGCTAGATCAGAGTCTAGTAACATCGAAGGATTTTTCATTTGACTTGCAAACCAGTCACTGGCGTTTGTGAGCCACTTTATTGGTTTGTCATCGGAGGTGTTCCAGATATCTTTCCAACCAAAGTCCCACCCAAACTTAAATCTCGGTGTCCCAGAAATCTCTTTCGGCAAAGATTTCGCTACATTTGCCCCTAAAACTATTGTGTTAAGGACATTTCCATGAAAAACAAACATGTTTTTCTCACTAAGACAACTTTTCTGACTCTACATTTCTACGTCAGATATACCATATAGATGTCCGATTTCGAACAAACTTAGTGGAATCATGGGAAAGCATAGCAAAGTAGGAAATGCAAAATTTGGCGGCGTTTTCTTTGAAAACAAAAAAGTTTTTCTCACTAAAGCTAGTTTCTCGATCGATCATTCCTATGGCAGCTATATGTTGTAGTCATCCGATCCGGCAGGTTCCAACAAATGCGCAGCGTATTTGTACCAGATGACTTCGTGCAATGTTTGGGCGCGTTAGCTTTAAGACTGGTGGAGGAGATATCATAGAAAAAGACGGACAGACGGACGGACGGACATACGGACAGACGGGCATGGCTATATCGACTCAGCTCGTCATGCTGATCAAGAATATATAAGCTTTATCTGGTCGGAAATGCTTCTTTTTCTGCGTTACAAACATCTGAACAATTTCAATATACCCTCTGCAAGGGTATAAAACCTGTCACCATACGATAGGGAAATCCGAGACTTTAATCCGGATCCGAGTCTTTAATCCGGTTATTTAAAAAAAAAAAATGTATCTGTAATCTGTTTATATCTGTCCCATAGATGCCGATAAGCACATATTCATGGATTTGGCGGACTCTTCGGAGGGCAATGCTTTAACGGAACTGGAACGCATATTGGATAATATGCCCGAAGCATATACGCTTATGCGTCAAGTGTCATGGTTGGAGAAAGAAATACGCTTCTATACCGCTAATTTACGAGATGGTAATTGCCATGAAATGAGGAGGTGGAGCACTTTTTGCTACTTCCATCATTTTCCCGACAATATTCCCTTTAATATAATTCCTTTTACTTGGCAGCTCTTCGCGGCTTAAAACGTGATATTAACTATGGAGTTTTTGTGCTCTGTCAAGGTGGGAGTTCAGACAAATGCGAAAAATTCGTTAGAAGCT
This sequence comes from Lordiphosa andalusiaca, assembly GCA_035044965.1. Taxonomy (NCBI): domain Eukaryota; kingdom Metazoa; phylum Arthropoda; class Insecta; order Diptera; family Drosophilidae; genus Lordiphosa; species Lordiphosa andalusiaca. The sequence continues at coordinate 42,121 of JAWNNM010002188.1, read as the reverse complement.
CATATCAGACCAATTTCATGGATACTTCAGTATGCCTGCACGTTGATACGGTACGTAAAGAGGAACAGCCAATCCGAAAAATGCTATTTACTTACCCATGAATCGTACCTAGATGCCCAATACTTCCGTCTACGAGGAAAGCATACCACCAATTATTTACAACAAGGCCGCGCTCATACCCAAAAACGCCTTGGATCGTTTCCAAGAGCTGCGCAGAAAGATTAAGGTGCAGATGGGTCATATCGCACCGCCTATAGTCCGTGACATTCAGATGGGAAGGGAATTGTTTGGTCAACAGGCGACCAACATACGCAACATTATCGATGCTGTGATCAGTGATATTCACCTGAACACGCTGCGTTCGGCCAAGACGTTTGAGGATGTCTATGAACGATTTGGTGAAAAGCGATGCATTCTTAGCACGATGGTTATTCTGCTTTGTTTCATAGTAAGTGAGTAATTTTTGTGTACGAAGTAAGATTGATGATATACTAGTCGATATCTTAGGATTTGTATGTAAGACGCCATCTCACAAAGGAATATACTCTATATTCTATAACTATCGAGAACTTCTATTACCCATCCATTAATTGAGAAAAATAACTCGACCAAATCGATGTGGCTAGTTTAAGTCTTTCGAAATATAGCTGCAAAGCCCTATACAGTTGTTACTCTGATGGTTCTGAACCGAACCGTATCGGTTCCTGTTTTTGGGTCCCTCAAACCGAGCTCATATCTCAACCTTTTCATCTTTTGACTTGGCCTTTAAATTAAAGTGTCAAATAGCTGATCAACACATTATTGTTACCGTTTTGGCTTGAGCTGATCTACATCTATTGGCTTTATGATTGTACTCTGTGTCAAAATTACACAGAGTATATTTTTTTTTTTTTTTTTTTTTATAATATGTTCGAAGACAATGTAAAATTGAGAACGAACAGTGTTAAAGCTATAGCTACAAGGCCTTAAGCAGAGTATATTTAGTTTGTGCAAATGTATGTAACAGCCCGAAGAAAGTATCTCCGACCCCATCAAGTATATATATTCATCAACAGCCGAGTCGATTTGCCAATGTACGTCCGGATGAACAAACAGATCTCAGACATAAGAGAAAGATAAAGATTGAAATGCATTTTCTAATATTTGCAGGCAGATGAAGTTTATTTTCGCCTATCCCGCCCCGCCCTTTTTAAAATGTGTCATATCTCAGTCATTTTTATAGATAGAAGGTTCGTACCTTCAGGCCCTATTTAATAATCAAATGAATTGGTTATTGGATGAGCAATATTTTTTTCCTGTTTTTAAAAATTAGCTTTGAATTAAGTTTTTATTTCTAAAATATATGAAAATTTCTTCTTTTTAGACAGTTTTTCTTAGACTAAAAAGAGAGGCATAGCCCGAAAATTGAATTTTATTTCTAGAAAAAACTTTCTTATATTTACAAATAAATTTAAATTTAAATTTAGGTTATTTTTTCAAGATGTTTTTCTAAGAACTTTCTTAAATTATGAGCGAATAGCTGGGATTCTTAAAATGGAATGACAACCATTAATGTTAGTACAAAGCCCTTGCTTTCGGAAAGAACATTTCTTTAAATTATAAAAAATATTTTAGAAATTCCACCAAAAAGACAGAAAAAATGTAAGTAGAAAATTGCCTTAAAATTTAGAAAAAATTAAAAAGACACCGCTTCTTATTCTCAAGTAGTTCGAGGTTAGGGAACCATTTTCTCCCAACAAAAGAAATTTATGAACAGAAAATGAGCGCATTTAATTAGTACTAGAAAACGCCTCCAAAATTTGTATTTTTTAGTTTGCTATGCTTTTCCATGGTTCCACTAAGTTTGGTCCAAATCGGACATCTACGTATATGGTATAGCTGCCATAGAAAAGAAAGGTAAGACAAATAGTCTTAGTTAGAAAATCTTGTTGTTTTCTTTGTATTTCTTGGTTTGCTATGCTTTCCCATGATTCCACTAAGTTTATAGAGTCAGAATAGTAGTCCTATTAAGAACAATTTTTAGTTTTCAGTGAAAATGTCGTTCCAATTAGTGAGAAAAGCGTGCTGCAAGGATATACAAACTTCGGCAGATAGCCGAAGTTAACTTTCCCCTTTTATTTGTTTTGAGCTTGCCTTGCTTTTTTCCATTATTTCACAAAGTTTAGTCGAAGTCGGACAACTATATAGAACCTATTTAAAACATTTATTAATATATATTATACCAACTGCAAGGGTAAAACAAACTTCAGCAGAGCCGAAGTTAACTTTTCTCTATTTTATTTAACTGAAATCTAGAAATGTTTTTCAAAAATCTAGAAAAAAATGTTCTACAATTAAGAAAATATATTCTTAATTTTAGAAAGTCGCAAGTTTCTTAAGTTTAGGGTGATTTTAGTTCCGAAAGCTTGTACCTTGTGTCAAGTTATGAGCATAAACTAAAGTATAATATAGTAATATATATATAATATATATATATAATATATAGTCGGGCCTGACCGACTTTTATACTTGCTTCTTTTAGAGAAAAGAGACGATTTTCTATAGTCTATTTTGTGGGTTTAATTCTGGTTTTTAGGTCAGACAAGATTCATTGGGGAAAAACATATGTTTTCATCACAGAAATCAATCAATCATTTCAGGTTATGACCATTCTTCTAATTTCTCTGCTGTTCGGCTGCCTTGGGATACACAACACCGGACCTGGTGTCGGAGGATGCTGGAGAAAGGCCACGGGTGGTTTATGCCTGCTCCTGTAAGTGCACCACATCGATTGCCGGCAATTGACCTATTGACCTAACCACTTTCCTGATCCACCGTCACAGGGCCATCTTATTCATCTTCTGTGTGTTCTCGTTCATAACGCTCGTTGGGCTGTTTTATTTTATGATTGGACTAGTGACATATGAGGGAGCCTGCGCACCATTGCAAGAACAAGAGAAGAACTCCCTGTTCCGGCAAATGGATGGCGCAGTAGATCTCAATCGCTATATGCCACAGGTATTGGAAAGAGCTGAGGGCGAAGCCGGTGCCGTGGATGGTGTTACGGAGAAACCGCCAATAGTCATGCCACCACTGCGCATGTCGAATGCGATTAAAGCCTGTGAGGCTAATCAGTCCATCTTTGACTTGTTGCGCGTGAACGGACTGTACGACATCAACGATCTCGCTCGCATGAAAATAATGAGCGATGACCCGGACACGGGTCCAACCTTTAATGAGGATCTGTCGAAAATGTTTCTTCTCACGCCAGAAGAACGGAAACAGCTCCATGATATCGCCACCGGAAACCTGTCGTCCTACCACAGTATTTTATACGAGGACGCCCTTTGCACCCAATACATAAATCTCAATTTGATTCATCTGGGCAATGAATTAAGAATCCTGGCAGAGGCTATTAATTGGTATGAAAACTATTACTGGTCAGCCACCGTTTCGTTTCGCAACGACGACATTAATGCCAGGGCCTATAATGAAGCGTTCATTGCGCCGCTCACCCGGATGGTCGATGCGATCAAGCAGAAGCTAAAGAAAATTGATGACCTCATTCTGTATCAGAACTATGACTTTGGCAATTCAATTTACATACTGGTTGATGCAATCCTTAGAGCCGAGGCTTTCATCCAAAGTCGCGGCGCTGACTTTATCAACTCGCTTGCCTATAATCTTACCGATACGATTAATGAGCAAATGGCTCAATTTATTGACAGGGTGATCAGCGAGAGCAATGAGAACGTCGGACACTGTGCACCGCTCTCCTATATTTATTATCGTGGCGTCGACTTGATTTGTAAAAGATTGGTTGATCCCATAGTAAGTAGAGGTTGAATAATTAACGATTAAGTTTCATTACAGCACATAATATGTCGACCTTAAAGTTTTTAAGTTCTTTATGCTAAGTGAACCTGTAGTTGTAGGCGGTTCGAGGTCATGTTATGCTTTCGCATAACTATAAAGAGGGACACACAACACCACTAAAGGGTGTGGTAGATTGCATAGCTGTTTCAAGAGGAGTTTCCATTTATCTGTACCGTCAGCGATCTCTGCCTCTCCATGCTTGCGTTGCCATAACTGTTTGGGAATTACAAAGCAGCAAGCGCTGCTATTTTTCTTGAAAGTGAAAAGCTTTAAAAGCTTCTGTTTGTGTGAACTCAAGCGGGATCTGGTGTAGGTTAGATGAGAATGGAAATGGATGACTTAGTGAACCTGTAGGAAATACGTTATTTGTATACCCTTGAAGAGGGTGTTGTAAAAATGTCAGGATGTTTGTAACGCATAGAAGGAAGCATCTTCGACCACATAAAGGATATAATTTCTTGATCCGCATGACGAGTTTAGTTGATTTTAGCCTTGTCCGTCTGTTTCTATACTATCTCCTCTGTCGGTTTTAAAACTTTCGCAACTAAACTTTGCACAAAGTCTTCTGGTACAATAACGCTGAACATTTGTCGGAGCCGGCCGGATCGGATGACTATAGCAAATAGATGCCATTGGAATTATCGGTCGAAAAACTAGTTCTAGTGAGAAAAACTTTTTTGTTTTTAATCCAAACGACTCCAAACTCTGTATGTACCAGTTTTTAATGCTTCTTCATGTTTCTTTTAAGTTTGGTCGAAATCGGTCATCTATATAGTATAGCTGCCATTTCTATGGTAAGGTTAGTAAGGTAAGGTTAGAAAAATAGTCTTAGCTAGAAAAACTTTTTTGTTTTCAATGTCATCCACTTAAAAATTAGCATGTAACATTTTTATAAGTTTTCACACAGTTCTTAAAAGTTTGGTCAAAATCGGATGACTATAACATATAGCTGCCATAAGAACGATCAGTCGAAAAACTGGTTCTAGTGCGAAAAACATTTTTGTTTTTAAAGAAAACGCCTCGAAACTTTGGATTTCTTAGTTTGGTATGCTTTTCCATAATTTCATTAAGTTTGGTCGAAATCAGACATCTATATATAATAGCTGTCATACAATAGCAGAGTCAGAAAAGTAGTCTTAGTTAGAAAATCGTGCTGCTTCGGCCGAGCCGAAGTTAGCTTACCTCTATTTTTATACTCTGTACCAAAGGTAGATAGAGGTTTGACATGTATGGGACATATGCTTCTTATGTCTGCAGGCAGATCAAGTTTATTTTCAATTTTGGCCACGCCCCCTCCCGCCCCCGCAATTTAGAAAACACGTCATATCTCCCACAGTTTTGAAGATAGATGCCTTGTTCCTTCTGGACATATTTAGTTATTAGGATAACTTATCGATCAGCCAAAGGAATGGTGAAGATTGGATGAACGGTTTTCGAGTTATGATCAAAAGACTGTTCGCTGCTGGAGCGCAGAAGCAGCGCTGCTTTCAGCTGCTACTGCAGCATCAAAATATATGCTGAGCATATAATTTCGTTGGCACAGAGTATGTTATAGTGGGGCTTGACCGACTTTCTTTCTTGTTTTAATATCATTTTGTTTCTCTTTGCATAAATATAATTTAGGAAATTATTTTCATGTCTTCAAGCCAATATCAATATCAAATAACATTATCTTATTTTATATATTTTTTCTGCAGAACGCGTTCTGGTTGGGCATTTTACTTTGCGCCCTGGCTTTTCTGCCCATTTTATTCGTTGCTCACCGCCTCATGTGCCTGTACATGCTAATCTATCCGCTTGTGGGTGCTGGGACGGCGCCGGCCATTGTTGAAGGGGGGTATGTACACAAGCTGATATCCTTCAATGATTGAATTTTGCTCAAAATACTGTCTATTCCGAAGCTGTCCCATCTGCACAGGCGCACCTTACGTGCCACCGCCAATTATAACATGTGGAGGTGGCCAACAGGCATACTGCGGCTGTGAGCGCCAGAATACTAGAAAGTCGGAACGGCCAAGACCGCCGGTAACCAGACCACGAGGTGGTGTCAGTCCAGGGCCACCGCAAATTATAACCAGCGGTGGTGGCCAACAGGCATTCCAGAATTCTGGAATGTACGAACGGCCTAGACCGCCGGTAAACAGACCGCCGGTAAACAGACCGCGTGGTGATGTCAGTCCCGAACGGTCTATGGGTAATACCCGAATTACAATGGAGATGAGGCCGACGCAGAGCAAGCGCAAGCGAGATTAGATTAATGTCCATTTTCTATTGCCTTTTGACAAATAATAATCCACGTTTTTTATTTGTAAAGTTGTTTTATTTTAATCTTATTTAAGTATGGGAAAGTTCGGAGATGAGCCCGAGTCCTGTAATAAACTAAAGGAGAGAACGACTGACCAGCTTTTGGTATATGGCATTTCCCGGTTTTCTATTTTATGGAACCACTGAGTTAATGCGTTGACAGCCATTCGAGTGGAAAATCAGCCCCAGTATCAATGCACTAGCTCAATTCAAAGCTAAGAAACAGCTTTTCAAGAATACAAACAACAAAACATAACTATAAAACAACAGAGCTAGTTTCTAACAATGATTTAGATTTGATTTAGATTTCCAGAAAACGAAAATCAGACAATATCGCGACAGCAAAACTAAAACTATTTTTCACAAAGCACATTAAAAATAACTCTAGTTTTCAAACTAATTCATTAATTTTCGTTCATTACTTTTTTTTAGCCGAACGTATACACAAACGCATGCTATAATCAACAAAATTGTGACACTAGGTTGCAGGCGCCCTAGGGCAAACGCAGAACGAAATTGCAGCAACAACTTCGTATGTGTCTCTCTTCTTACACTCGCGTCTTCCTCTGGCGTAAATGAAGGCAACTGCAATACCTAAGTGCTCTGTCTGCGGCGATGATTTTGTGTTTGTCGTGTGCTTCAGACAGCTAAATGCGCACACAGCACTAAGCAATAACCGGTTTTTTCTTTCGTTCATACTAAAGGACGAATAAATATGGAAGGTAGCACCACTGGCGAGCGCAGCTATCAAACAGCAGCGCGAAAGCGAGAGAGGGTCGGCAAAAAGAACAAGAGACGATCAACTATAACAGCGATGTTCAAAAAGACCGGGCTTTCTGTAGCTCTCTGTCTCTCTCTGACACTCACAGAAGCATTGGGCATAAATAGCCTAAAGTGTTCGGCCCCTGGGGGCTATGGGTGAACATCGCTGAACTATAAGCAGACGAACAGTCGTCGAGAGGCTGAAATTTATCTCTTTCTTTTGTATTTTTTTACATTCGAGTTTTTAAATTAAATAAACTATTAATTACTGCACATTTATAATCCAAATCCGCAGACGTCGACTGCTGCTTCGCTTTTTTCACATCTCGCCATTTGCGTTCATTTGGAGCTGGACTTTTTGTTTTTCTCAGAAGCAGCATTTGAATGAAAAGCAGTTTTTTAAATAATGGTATTTTCACTTGTTAAGATCTCATTTGAAATAGGTGAAAAATACCTCAGCTTACTGTGAGATATAATATATAGCCTACTTTTCATGTACCTTCTCATATATTAATGAGCTTCTTAGAATGAGTTATTACACCTTTTTGATATCTAATTTGAGAAACTTTTATGAGATATCAGACAAGTGAAAATACAACTTTAGATAAAATACTGGGAAGGAAATTGATAAAAAATACTACACGATTTTACATTCAGAAAAGTTTCAGATGTTGATAAGATACATATCAACAGTTTTTTTTCTATCCATTAAGTACGAGGTCATTAATTTAAGTGCAATATTTGAGAAATTGTAAAAGATTGTTAGATTTTTACAAAGTACTTCATGGTTCACTTAATCAAATGCTTTGATACAGTCAAGGAGCGTTAGGGAAGAAACTTGGCCATTGTCAAGTTCAACTAAACAACCTTTATGCATAATTTTATTTATTTATTTATGCAGAAAACACGATTGATTTGATGAATTTCAAAGGTTTATTGACACTCAAAAACAGTGTCCTTATAGAGTTAAAACTGAGCAAGTGGAGAAGCTTTTAATTAGGGAATATTTTTAATGTGTTTTTAATTTAATTAACTAATTTCTTTTCATCCATAAAAGACTCCAACTTTCAAAAAACACTATTATTTACGATTTAATTATTATTTATGTTAATTATAGCCTAATATATACATTTGTTTAATGTTCATGGGTAATGAAAATTTATATTTTAGTAGATGCAGTTTTATACTGTCCAGCAATATCGATCAGAAACCTGTCCCATAACCACCAGCTGCGATATCAATTTTCGCTTTCCAGATTTTTGAAAACGTATCTAAAATGAACTATATTTTCTCATAAAATTAGTTGCGATTTGACCGCTCGATGAGCGCCACTTGATCGTCCTCCGTAGAGAGTTCTCCAAATGCCTTTTGTAAAACATGTTTGACAATTTCACTGACCCCCATGCGAGAATTTATCAGCTGTTTGGCCAAAAACGAGTTGGCAGGCCATGCTCATTCTCAGAGCAAATTTGTGGTGTCTCCGTACCCGCTCTGAGAATTTTCTCCGTCTCTAAAACGGTGAGAGTGGATAACTTTCGGGCTAGAAAAGAATGGCCTTTGATTCTCTAAAGGGTTCTATCTCAAAATATTATTGAGATACGATAGGTTTTATTTAATAAAAGTTTCTCTATAGAGAATTTTTGACAGCAGACTATTAAATATATGACAAGTGCAAGGGCAGCTTCACATTTTCTTTTTGAAAATAACAGCCTCTAACATTAAAAACTTCAAGTTGGCAATGCTGTTACATTGTTTTTTGCTGCACATAACAGTGTTCTGTTAAGTGCACATATCGAGCTGTTAACGCGCGTTCAAGGCAGTACTGGAAGACGCCACGAATTTGGTGTTGCCAGTCTTGACGAGGTCGCGCTGCTGAAGGGCAGAACGTTCCCGTTCGTTTGTTCGTTCGTTTTGTGTGCAAATTGCAATTGAAAAAAGAAAATGGCCCAGTAATAACAAAGAAAAGGTGAATAAAATTAAACGAAAACAAAGCAAAGCTGAATAAAGCGTGCAGGCCAATACAATGAGAAATTCAATCTGAGCCCGGTCAGTCCCAAGTTGTGGCCAGGCAGCAAGAGGAGAGGCCGAGAGACCAACCACTGTATCTGTATCTGGTGTAAACGAAACGGAAACAAAGAAAAAGAATGTTTTCAAAAAGAAGCATCGTCTGAGCAAGGGCGGGGGCACTGCACAAAAAAAAGAGTGTAAATCGTACATACATATGTATGCAGATGCGAGCGTATGTAAGAGAGAGTGTGTACATATGTAAATAAATGCATTTGCACTCCAATTAGGACAGGGACGGGCCATTGGAATCTGCAGGGCATGCGAGAGAAGGAGACGGAAGATGAAGTTGTTCCCTTTAAAATCTGAAAACAAATTCGGTTCTGATTTAACTGTAAATTTCTAAAAGATTCCCCATTTTATTAGTTCAAATTCGATAGGAATTACACTAAAAAATACAAAATACGTGAACCTTTTATCAATTTGATCGTTTTTTATACTTTCACGTCGGTGCATGTGCATGTCATAATTTACCGCTAATCCCAAGTGAATTCCAAATTTGTTGTTTTATTAGCCCGAAGTGCGATCTCAAAGCAGCTGTTGTGTCCCCGCCCTCTCTGCAAGTGAGTGGGTGGCGATTCACATTGCACTTACTCGCCCTTCCCGCACGCAGCGCATCATTTCATTCGTGCCAGATTTCTAGTGTGTGTGTGTGTGTGTGTGTGTGCATAAGCTGGAGCTGGCATTGGCGGCTAATTGGATTTGGAAGTTGCTTTGTTGTCGCATCATCATCATCATCATCAACATCAACATCAACATCAGCACCAGCAGCGTCATCCAAAGCTAACTTAATTGGCTTAGACCCGCCAGCAAAAGAGACACAGAGATAGAGAGCGGATCGGAGAGACTCACAAGTTGTTGTTGGTGAGCGCTTATTTATTTCAATTTGCTAAATTACTTCAGTCCTTCAATTCAAGCCCCAGTCTGGGCTGCACATTTACAAGTAATGTCTACAGCTGCAAGACGGCAGTGCATAATTAATGTAAATATGTTTGTATGTATAGCACTGCACTAATTACTGGCGGCGCTTGCGGTTCGCACGGCCCAGCTAGAAAAGCCACACTCAAAATTTACAGATTATGTGCATACATACAAACGAATATGTACCAATGTGGCACTTCCGCAGCAGCTTCACCTACAGACCTGTTCACCTACAGCACTTAACAAAAGTATTCGCATTCATTTTTAACAGAGATCCTGTAACATCAGATTTGGGGCGGTTTAAAAAATTATAAAAAGTATATGGTTCGGTTCACAAACCATTTCCTAAGGCAGGGTTTTTGGTTTGAATGTCACTCGATTACTAAAAATATTGATAATTCCCTGATGAAGTTAACTTTTTAATTCAACTATTTGATTTATTCTTCCATTTTTCTTGAACCACTGAAGTAAAAATAAATACAAATAAAGTAGTAACCAGGGCGGAAAACCGGTTCGGAGTCGAAAGAAACCGAATTTTTGGGAGCTCGGAACCGAACCAAATAATAGGTCGGAGCAAAATTTGATTTAAAATTAGTGAGTTCGGTACCAAAAAAAAAAAAAACACCCAGTAAGGGAGTTAAATTTGAAATATCAAAATTGTACGTAAATTGTAGCATCCAATTAGGCAAACATCTGTAAAATCACAGGAAGCGCCACACTTTGTCGCACACAATTTCTGAAGTATTCTACAAAATACAGTAATACCTTATTAAGGTGTTTAGAAAACGTTCTCACATTTAAATATAGTCCCAATTCAAATTTTCGTTTTCTTTCGGTACCAAATACCAAATATTTTGGAACAGCAGTTTCCAAAGAAACGTACTGCAGAGTTAAATTTGGTTAAAGGGAATAAACGATTAATGATTCTTAACCATGTTCAGCTTCTGATGAAGATGAAATGGTATCCTGCATTTCGGTTCACGGAGCGGGTTCAGAAGATCGATCGGATCAGGTTCGAACCGGGGTTCAGTCATTGAGGAAAACAATTATGCAAGTTGAAAGAAATTTAATCATTTTGTTCATGGAAGTCAGTAATTTTTTGACACCTTTTTTACAAGAACTTATTCCGATTGAGAACGGAATTCTTGATTTGTTTTCTGAGTCAAGCTTGGGTCGAATTTTGGGTGAGTTTAGTCGAATCGGTAATAATGCTCGCCTTTCTTTTTTAATTTTTTATTTTTTAACAAAAATATCGATATTATTATTTACTTTACAATATTCCGGGTGCTTCAAGTACAAACTTATGATTATTGCACCAGTCACAACAGTGATTTGTCTTTTGAATTGGAAGGTACACAAATTTAGCAATTACACAAACTGTCTAATGCCATATATTCCATCTCGAGCTCATAATTTTTAGAATCGAAATTGAATTAAGCATAGAAAATGCTTTTTAGGTGGCATAATCGAGTCAACTTTCATAAGCTTAAAGGGCTCAGTTCTTGGTACAGTTCCAGGGATCAAAAAACACCGAATCGGCTATAAAGGCTTCGGCTTAGAGTCTGTTTGCTGACTTGTTTATAATGTTTTTCTTTGTAATATGTTTGTGAGAAAATTAAACAGAGGTGTATTAAGTTTTCCAATGTTGTTTTTGTGCTATTTGATGTTTCGGTTTCCATTGAAACAGTGAACGCCACTCCTTACCAAATGTTCTGTTGTTATTGTACTCCAAATTTTAGAGAAATTAATGTGGCTCCAGAACCGCCTTCAGCTGTTTGGCAAATACTTTTGTAGACCGCTGTTTTTATGTAGCACTTCTGCAGCTGCCTCACCTACTGAGGTGTACATGGTACATTCCTGACCTGTGTTAGATACAAGTTACTTATGATACACAGCATAGCGTGGCCTAGGCAGCAGCCCGGTCACAGTTGGGGGGGAAGCTAAAGCCAGTGGCCTATGTGTATGTGTATTTATAGCAACCGGCACATAAATCTGTGTTTGTAGCCGAAGCGGCCCTTTCGTGTCTGGCTGTGTGTGTATGCCACCGCATGGACACGACCCAAAAACAAATTACACATTGGCTCACTAAACAAATGGCTGTGCCCGTACCGGGAGGTACAGATGAACTTCACTAAACAGGAAACAGCAGACGAAACTAAATTGAAAAGAATGTCAAGTAAAAGTAGCAAAATAATACAGTTAGAGGTGTCAATTTGACGTCCTAATCTAATAAATCAAAAATGCTCCAACGACAGCTGGGGTAAACGAATTTTGATAACCAAAAATGTTCCTTCTACGATTTGATTTGCAAATTGTAGAGATGAAGTTTTACTAGATTCTCTTGCCAAAATTTCGACGACTTTTCAAGTCTCAAATAAAGGGATATTCATTAGGGACATATACATTTTATCTATTTTCAAGCGTTACAAATACCAAATGAATTTCCATTTCGGTCATATGTCCACTTCTTGCCAGTTTGCAGCAGTCGATTCGACCGGAACGTTGGCAATTTTGCGCTGGCTTGTTGGCATAGACCAGCGACTTAATAATGCCCCATAAATAGAAATCAAAAGGCGTTAGATCGCATGAACGAGATGGTCAGTCGACCGAACCATTTCTCAAGATAGCAAGCTCTCAGAATTTTCCTTTCAATAAATCGATTGTGACGTGTGCTATGTGGCTACTGGCACCGTCGTGTTGAAACCACTAAAAATGAGATTGTTTGAGGATAAGCGATCTTAGTCCAGGATTGTAGAATTAAGATTTAATTTGATTTTTTTTAATTTAATTTAATTTTCCTTGCTTTGTGTATTTTGGTTACCGTTTCGTCTCGGACTCGTGACTATAATCTTGGTTATAGATTGATTTTTTTCTCAGTTCACGGTGAAATCGAATGATTCGGCTCATTTTGAATCGATGCATTTACGGCTGCGATATTTTCTTCGGTTCGAGCGGCACAGGCTCTCGAAAGTGACGATTATAAAGACCAAATATTGGAGTCAGCGCTCTTAAAGTTGCGTCCACCGACTCAGAATTTCTTAGGTAATTTTTAATAATTTTCAAACGCTGATGGTTCGTGATTTTTATCATGATAATAATGTCGACTTTAACTAACCTTTAAACATTGACAGTTTATTAAGAAAGTTTAATGTTGCGTTCAAATAAAGATACCAAATTGATATGTCTTTCTAGTTACAATTCTTGTCGTTAAAAAGTACTTCTGAATTCCTTTGGAAAGTTAGTGATTGCAAAGTAAAAGAAATGTGTATATTCAAAGAGTTTGATTATCTTGGTCAGTGGTTTTACAAACTGCTTAAGCTCTGTTTGTACCACAAAGCACCAGATTCTGCAGAAGGTTTGGTCGCCTTTATTTTGACTATTTAATTCTTTATTCAAGCCTTTAAAAAGTATTTCGTCTAAAATCAAACCTCCAAAACTACTATCAAACCTTAGAAAACACAGCAAGTAATTATAAGAAAACGCCCCCAATAAATCAACAAGTTCTACTTAATTGAATATTGCGATTGTTTTGCCATTTTACTCATTGATTTTTACTTTATTTTCCTTCTTAAACTCGTCATTATTTATTTATATATTTAAATATTAGCCATAAAACATTTGCAGTTAAAAATATTTATAACGAGTAACAAGACCATAGACCCATATTTGTATAAGTTCATACTATAATGTCTTAAGTCATATTATGAGCCATTTTCCAAACATATAAATTGAAAACGTGCTCCAACTCAAAAGATCTAAAACACTTAATCCGAATCAATATAGCGGTGTTGGTTCTGGACCGGTTTGTGTTTAATTAAGTTTAAGACGGAAGACAAAGCTTTTAAATTTTGCTAGTGCTTAATTAGATTGAAAATATTTCCAAAAGCTCATGTGAATATGTCTTGCATATCATTATTATCTAATTAAATTTGTTTGTTTTACTTTTTCTTTCTTTGGATGTTCCCAAAGGCTTGAACTAAAGAGCTAGATCATAAATCAGGGTACCAGAAACTAAGACATATGGGCTTGAGCGACCTAGCACGTTACGATCTTGTTAAAAATACTCACTTGATATGTTTTGCTGATTATTCCTACATAGAGAAAAAAAGAGCATTAAAAATTATCTATTGGAAGATTTCGGGTATTTATTTGGAAGGGATATGTCTTAAATATCCTTTCTATTATCCAACAGAGCTAAATATCATTCATAGGATATGAAAAGTTATGATTATTTGGATGATTTTGCAGCTCTGTTTTGGTGAAAATCGGATGAATGGATGTCGAGTTATGATCAAAAGACTGTAACCAAAAATAACCCAACGCACTCACAAGAAGAAGGATCTTGCTTAGCAATAATGCTAAAACTCTCTTCTTAGATGAGTTAACTGGGTACTTTTGGATGTCTGCGAAGCATATGGGAAATTTATATGCAGACATCTTTCACAAAGAGTTAAAGCTGAAGTCTTAAAAGCAGTATCAAGTATATATCCACATTTAAATTATTTTTAATCTAAGCCAGTGTGGGGCAAGTGCACAAAACTAGGAGCTTTGTTGAGGTAGGATGTCTAATTTTGTCTCACTCTTTCTTAGACAAGCTCGCGCTTAAGAGTCGACACTAATTTTTCTACCGCTTGATCTAGTAAAAAGTATGGGAAATAGTTCACGCATCATCACCGATCTAAACTTTGCAAACCCATGTCCAATCGAATTAGTTCAATCTAATGAATAATAATAATAACATGAAACTATGCTGTCATATATTATATAAAGCACCCAGAAATCGCAGTGTGAAACAAAACCAATACTAAGAATCAACAACAACGGCCAGACGGCGAATGCTTTTCTTTTCAGCTGCAATTCTGTGGCCGTATAAGCAATCAGTGGCCCATTACACACCCACTTGTTTCCCCCACATCTTCCTTTCACATCTCACGTTCGTGGCGACACATCTTAGTTTACTCTTTTTCCGTTTGCACTTGGTTTGACTGGCACTTGTGCTTAATTTTTGAGTACAACAAAAGTTCTTTATGGCATTTCATTTCTTCTTTTTGATTAGCCCATTTTTGTTTTTGGTGTTTGAAAAGAGTGACTCATGCGCGGCTGGCAAAACGAATTTCTCTCGGGCTGGTCTTGCCAAGTTGAGTCTATTACCGGTTCTCCCGCCATGACTTAGCTTGAAATGCCAGTTTCTAGATTATAAACATCACACTTGGCTTGCCCTCAATATCGTGGCGATAGTTGTTAACTGTGTACGATGTGTGCTCTGTGATAAGATTGGGTTGTATTAAAATCTGTTTAAGCCCTTTTACTTACGTCTTGTTGTTTGAGTTGTCGACCCTGCCAATATATTTGCATTCAATTTCATTTGATCATTGTTTCCAACATTAAACTGGTGTCCAGCCTGAGTAAATACCCTTCCAAAAAGTGTGGGATGGAAAACCTTTTGTATTAAGCCATAATGTAAAAAATATGGGTGCAAATATGTGCATAGTTTCTCAGTTAATTTATACTCTTATTAATAAATTGCTCTATTTCATAATGCTGATAAGCCGACTTTTTGTTTAATAATGCATTTCTATAGTGAAATTTTTCACACATCATGTAGTTACGTCTCATTTACTTATTTGACAACAAAGGAAAACGAGGTAAACACTGAGACGGGCATTGTAAACGGAGATTTGCTTACGCAAACTTTGCAAAAGTGAGAAACCGTTAGAGAAGCGTCACAGCATGACTCAGAATAAAGATTTTATTATAAATTTTGTAGGAAAAATAATATTACTTTTAGATAAAAGTTTGCTGCATGTCTACCAACGAGGCAATAAACCGTTGGGGTTTCGAATAACAGTGAGATGTTTCCTTTACTTTAACGTTAAAGACAACTGGTGGGTTTTAGGTTGAAGGTCACCGAATCACTGCAGGTTAATCCATTTTTCAGTAGACAGTCGCCGAGATTCTTGATTAGTTTATACGAGGACAAGAGCATCACTATCGTGCTCTTTTCTAGGAGGAGCTGAATGGTAGTGTCCTGTCTAGCCAGCTTTATGGATAACTCGTTTCCCCTCAATGTTGCGAGGTGCAGGTTAGTGTGTGGTGTGGAGGGTAGTGTGTGATGCAACGGTTAGTGTGTGTGCCTGCTGTGCAAGGTCGTGGGTTTGATCCCTTCCAGGGACTTCTAAAGAAAAAGTTTATTCTTTAAAAAACTTGCACAACTGGTCACCTTCACAATCCATTGGCGCCAGCTTTGAAGAGACGAGTCATGAATAAGGTTATTAAACTTTGCCGTGTAGACTCGGCGTTAAACTGGTACTCCTTCCTATTGTGCAAAAAATAAAAGTACTAAAGCCAAAAGATTGAGATGAGCTCGCCTCGGCCCTTTGGGGGCTGTTTAAAGCGAGATATTGATTGGTTTTTTATATGTTTGAGTGCACCGCGCTCCAGACTTCTTAATCTCAGAATTGTAAGAGCAACAGATGAAATAGCGTGTTAAATGCCTAATTGTAGGTTGGTTAGGAGGCCGCGACTCACACATATTTTAGCAATTCTTTGTCCTTTATATAGGGTGTTCAGGACTGATGGTTTCCGCAGGGGCTACCCATCGTACTTAAAGTTCTTAGAGCAGTGTGAATAAACGATTGGTGGGAAAGTCCCCATGTGCGGGCCATCGTCTGCATGTATGAAAAGAGGTCAATGAATGCCCTCTGTACTCATTCTGTAATATTGTCGTGTCTGAGTTGTTCCCTCTTCGGAACGACGCACAGTTACTGTTGATTTAATAACTATAGTTAGGATAAGGTATCTCTTACCAAAGACATGAGAACCTCCGATGGTACTGCCGACTAAATCAAACTTTTAAATACTTAAACATTTAATCTTTCAAGCCACCTTAAAGTTATTTCGCTACATGTCAACTCTTATAGCCTGAAGTATCAGTTAGTAGAGCCTTAAAATATGCTTTGTCTAATCCAAATTGGAGACATTTTTAACATGTTTTGGACTAAAAAAACCCCGACGAGTGTTGCTAAGACTCCTTTGTACTTTAGACCAGCGATGCCCATGCTTTATATGCCTCATGCGCCAATGTTGTTGTAATGCGCGAACGCATCAGACATGCGCATAGGGCTGACGCATAGGCTTAGGCTGGCTGCTCTTGCAGAATTAAGGGCAACAACAATACGGACAGACAGCGTGTCCTTTACCTTAAAAGATTTTAAGACAGTCTAGATACATAATAAAACTTTGGATATTTCCCCATTTTGTTAACCGTTTGGTCTACTTCTCTAATTGGCTCTAAAATTTCCCCTTATCACATCTTCATTATTAAGTCATACAAATAAGCGATTTTGTGACCGTTTGATCTAAACCTCATAAGCTCATACGATAATTTTTTAAATTTCTCGACTTTGTAAACAAATAATATAGTTTCAGATTAAATATATAGAAATTTCGACGCATCTTAGTCCCTTTAAATATGTGTTTTTAGAGCCAATTTTCCAGATAAATAAACAACATATCTATTTGCCAAGTTGTGAAGGAATCTGTTTAGCCATTTCTGCGTGGTTTAGTAACCAATTTGAATTATTTTGATTATTAATCACATAAACTGATTTGGACATGAACAGAGCCAAGGCTCATACCAAAACGTGCTCCCAAATCCTTAAACCCAAAATTTCCGAAAATTAACAATTAGTAGGGCAAAAATGTTTCAAATTTAATTTATTAGCTTTTATATACTTAAATGCACGTATGTGTAATTCTCCAAATGACGAAAGCAGTTCGTGTCAATAAACTAATAAGATAAGAACATTTCAAAGAATCTACCAAATGTACCAAAGGCAGAAAAAAAATCTTCAGTCATTCGTTTATTCCCAGTGAGTTCAGTATTGCTTATCTTGCTTTTCGAACGACATTAATAGAGGTACAAAAGCATTTATGGGAAGACACGTATCCATTACCAGCACTTACAATTAAGAATTTCGGTTCTAAATCAGAATACAAATCTCAATGGTAAAAAAAACACTATTCATTTTCAATTTAACTTGAAACGCAAATGGTATGTTGTTTGGATGTTCCGCGTGTTCATGAGTGAGTCATATTTCTGTACTTATTTCGTACTATACTGACTATGCTGACTGTCTATACTGACACATCATGTGATATATTTCAACGAATTGCGATAAATTGCACATATTGCTTATGGTTATTCCAAAAGCTAAATGTTTCACATAAATATTTATGCATTAATTGGTTCTTTGTTTCAATTTAATGGTGTTTTGAGTTCGAAAGTGATTTTTTAACCTCTGCGGGCTTTTTTCAGGTCATTGTTTTTTCTTGAATAATATAATAATTTTATTATAAACAATACGTAGGAATCAGACACAAATGCATAGAATACCAAACATAGCTGCAAACCTCTGGAACATTGCAGAATTTTTGGTCCCGGAGGCTTTGGTTCGAACCCTGGTTCATAACATCTAAATTGTTTGAAACATTTATGCCTTTTTATACCCTAGTAGAAGGTATGTTAAAATTGTCCAGATGTTTGTAACGCATAGAAGAAAGCATCTCCGACAACATTAAGTGAATATTTCGAGTAAATGAAGTGCTGTCCATCCGTCTGACTGTTTCAATGCCATCCCCTCCTTCAATTTTAAAGTTAACTCGAACAAACTTCTGCTCGAAGTCTTCTGGCATATTAATCGGAACGGGTCGGATGGGATGACTATAATATATATCTGTCATAGGAACAATCGTTGGAAATACTAGTTTTAGTGGGAAAAAACTATTTTTTGTTTTTAATGAGTTTGGTCGAAATCGGACAAATCATAACAGAGAAGCCATCTATTGGTCAGCTTGGGAAAACACTTAACTTGCAATCTTCATTGAGTTTCAACAAATCGGCCAAAAATTGAAATTTCTAGGACGCAATTTCTAGAAGCAAGTCCAATGGAACACAATTGACAATTGAATTGACTGTTGCTTTGTTTACCCATATATCATTTACTATTCCCGGATCTAATCGACAGAGGAAAAAATAGTGTTTAGAAAATAACATTTGTTCATCTCAAAACAAGAACAGAATGATTGTGTTTGCTCAAATTAATGAGAATAAATGTTCCGAATGTTCTTGAAATGAGCTTAATTCACCGAAAAGTATGGTTAGCCATGTAGACGTGCGGGTTTAGAAGTGGGAAATAGCCTAGCGAGCTAAAACGGTCGGAACCTGGACCATGAACCCCAAAATATTTAGTTTTAATTTGAAACGTTCTCCAAAACGGAAAATATCCTACTCACATGAAGATTTTGCGTTCTCAGAAAATGAGTCTTAAAGTGAGAAATGGTTCTTGAAGTAAGAAAATCCGTTCATGATTAGTTTATGGCAAGGAATATGCTCATATTGAATCCAATGCTCTCGTTTTTTCTCCCTGTATAAAAATATAAAGAAACTTTGAGGAAAATCTTGATAAATTGACTTAATTTTCTAAACCGAACTTTTATTGGGTTCCGAAAACCGGTGCGTCGTTCAGTTTCGTACCAATTCGATACCAACACTCAGTCGTACAATTAAAAGCATTTCATTTTTAATTCGTTCGTGATCTTTGACTTAGCATTCAAGTAATTCCATTATAACATTTTCATTGCCTCTGCCCGCCGATTACATCTCGCACGCACTGTTGCGGGCAAATGCAGCAGCCGAGAGCCAGAGCTTCCTTCCGGCCAACTGCGCATGTGCTTATCATCGGAGCTGCAAAATGTTTGTGTTTTTCTAAAGGCGGCCTCCCATTTTCTCTATGCCGGTGGCATCAGCAGCTATGTTTGGCATTTAAAGTGCTGATTTGAATGCCAGCAGCAAGTCAGTCTCCTGTTTGCCTCCAATCACGCAGCAGTCTTCCAGCTTTGTTTGGGCTTCCAGCGTGGTCGTCCCGTCGTGTCAAGGCCGTTTGACAGTCTCCTGCCTCCTGTAACAGTATACAGATTTTTCTGCACAGCATCAGAGGCATACGCCTCCGCATCGCTTTGCCAGTCAGCTAGTGGGGCTGGCCTGAAAACGCTGCGTATACGCAATTAAAAACACACGCTTGGTCAGTGTTTGACAAGACATAAAATTCCTGTTAACAAGTGCCTATTTTTATACCAACCATTAAATCCAGCAACGCCTTTGCTGAGTTCAAAATCAACAACCACAGCAGTGAAAAGTGAGCATAAAAAACAAACTTGAGATAAGCTGGCGGAAAATGCAGTGCTTCAAGAGAGTGTGTGTATGTCTGCGAGTGTGTGTGTGTGTGTGTGTTGCGACAAATTCTGGGGTCAGTCGACGGGGCAAGGCAAACATAAAGCAATCAACCGTTGTGAATGACTGAGGCCCTGTCCCTCTCTATTTTACTCTACTGTTGTCCAGTCATAAAGTTCATTAAACTTTGTGCTTTTCGTTTTCTATGCCTGGCATATGACCAAGACCAAAGACCCGAAAAGAGCAACCCATGATACTTGTAATTGTTGATTTTTAATGGCTTGCTGTACACTTTGTAGTTGAACAGTCGATGGCCTAAGACCTGGCCTCTAAAATCGTCGAAGCATTAAGATCTGCTGAATAGAGCTGCCAGACATTAGACAAAATTGCGCATCATATCGTTTAGGACAGCTAATTCTAAAGTTGCTCTACATATGCAGATGATTTATTGGCTTCAGCTGACCAGCCTCGACCATAGAGGGCCGATCTTACTGATAACCGAGACATTTTTTTCTAAGCGTTACAAAAATTAGGGGCAAATATCACATACTCCAGTTAGTATCTACGTTTGAGGTATATCAATATTTTACTTTTAAGATGTGAATATACACAGAGTATATTAATTTTGTGCAAGCAGGGTTGGCTACTGCCACAAGAAATCCAAAAAGTAAACCCGTTAATGTCTGGTGCTGTGTATGGCTGTATGATGCACACAAAATCATTCGTCGCACAGCAACATATTTAACGTACTTAATGTTGTCATTAACTTTGCAAAAGCAAAGAACGAAAACAGCAGGTGCTCATAGCCTTTAGGCTTCCGTAGGTTAAAGTGATCATTATTAACAGCACAGTCGATATGATCATATCCATCTCTAAACAATCAGATCTCAGAGATGTTAAGAGGTAGTCGCTGCTCTCTCATCAATGTGGGTGACTTTTGGGTAACTTTTGAGAAGTCAGCTTTCTTTCAGCTAGACGTGCCGTTGTCATATTCTTTCCAAGAAAGATAAACTCCGGTGTTTGAGCGACAAACTGATATCCAGATCTTTGCAAAGCCTTGGCCTTCTGCTTCCTATGCAATCGCATCACTCGTTGTGTTCTTTCCAAATTTTTTTGTTTGACTTGACCACATGCAAATGTTCCTCAGCCACGATACAAAATATTCTTTATTCTTGGACGAACGTTCACATTGATTAAACACAAGAATTTTTTCAACTTTTTCTTAAAAAAAAATTAATTTGGCACGGTTAATAAACAGCGATAAAAGCAGCAATCGGATTTTTTTGTTAGATGACAAAGTTTTGTAAAAATCCATGAACTAAGTTAAGAATTAAAACCTTTACCAGTCCGCTACCTGACCTTTTGCATAATATAGTTCTTTCTCTAGATAAAATCTTATTTTGTCTTGTCAATGTCAAGTAAGCAAAGTCAATAAAAACTTGATATATTGTATTATTAATCGCAGATGGTATCAGGGATAAGTGGTTTCCCTTGTGAATAAAAACTGACTCGATTCAGTAGTTCACAAAGTATTTTAACCTGTAGTTCCAGTGGTTCGCTCTTAATCTATTATACATTTCGGTTCGGTTTCGGGTTGGTTCGGTTCAGAACCGGGTTGCGTACCTGTTACTCATAATTTCTCTTTAAGATCATATAATAGGTTGCTTGAAAATATATTTATGTAATTAATCTAGTTTAATTTTGGTCAAATTTTTAAATAATTATAAGATTTGGCAATTTCGTTTTTAACCTGCTTAAATGAGCTGATTTATTTTGTCCCCTTGACTCTGCTAGTGTGTGATTTGTTCGTAAATTTCTTATCAATTCCGCACATTTATTTTCTGTAGATCTTCTCCTTGAACGTTCATCTGACATAAATGATTGTCTAAAGTTTGATTATGGTATAGTTTAATGTTTATTCATATTTTTCCACAACGCCACCTGTCTTCAAGCATGGTGTCACATTGATCGATCCACTTAATCACATCCTGAGTTTACCCCACAATCGGTTTGCTGTTATAAACATTCCGTGCGTGATATTTAAATATAACTTTTCCCTTCTCGAGCCATTTTAAGCCTCTTTGGCCAATGCACAAAATGTGATGCAACCAAACGGAAATAATTTTTGGAATCAGCAGACAAGTTTTTTCTTTTTTAGAAATCACACAAAAAGTGGTTGAAACAGCGAGGCTGTGGTTTATTTTTGGAGTTTGGATATAAATGTTGACCACTCCATTCCTGGTGTATGCATATATAATATATTTTTATACTCTGTACCGTAAGTACACAGAGTATTATAAGTTTGTGCAAAAGTATGTAACATCCAGAAGGAAGCATCTCCGACCCTATAAAGTATATATATTCAGTCAGTCTGTCCGTATGAACGCAATTTAGAAAAAACGTCATAACTCCCACAGTTTTAAAAATAGGTGACTTGTTCCTTCTAGACATATTTAGTAATCACGATAACTTATCGATACGCGAATGAAGAAGATCGGATGAACGGTTTTCGTGTTATGATCAAAAGACTGTTCGCTGCTGCAGCGCAGTAGCAGCGCTGCTTTCAATTCCTACTGCAGCATCAAAATGTATGCTGAGCGTATAATTTCCTTGGTACAGAGTATGTTATAGTCGGGCTTGACCGACTTTCTTTCTTGTTTGTATACACAAATGTATGATGACTGCACAATGTTTGTTTACTCTTGGGTCTTTACCTACTTTAAAAAATGTCTTTAAAAATTGATTCTTAATTCTTAGAATCTAGCCGTCTATATTTGCTATGACTTTATTACGCAGAACTTAGTTTTGATTTATAACCCAATCAGCTCTTAACATTTTTATTATTGTTACATAGTGGGATAACTTTATTTAAAGAAAGAGACTTCCAAGAGGTTCGATTGATGTTCATTTAAAGCAGACGCCTAAAAAAAACCTTTGGTTCGATAAGTTTAGAAACGGGTCCGAGAACCGAACCTTAGATTTTAGACCAGTTTAAGTACCAAAACGTCAGCGGATTATAAGAGTTTGACAGGCTTTTTTTTTAGCTAATTGAATCCTTCTCTAAAGGATACTTTACCAAACGGCTTGGTACTCTCTCCGTGTCCATTTGGCAGCTAATGACCATGTGATATTCTCATACCTGTTGTTGACTATAAAGCCGCTTCTGACACTCCGATAAGGTCAAAGTTCTTTGAAGCCCTGTCTAATTTTGGTATACCAACAAAACAAGTTCGATTTTGCAAAATGACGTTGAGAATCACACAATGCTTACGTTGCTTTTTGATAACAAAGGAGGTTCAAGGCAGGGATCGATAATAACCATCATTCGATAGAAAAAATATCTTGCAAACTACGGCTACAAGCTTAGGAAGAAGTTCAAGAGCTGCGACTTGTCTCGAAAAACGGAAGATCCGCTATGAACTTCGATTGAATTGCGAACTGTTCAATCTTATCAAACGCATAAAACTACAGCGGCTGCTCCCAAAACGAGTATACAAACAGAGGACGGAAGACTTGGGGAAAACACCCAAGAACTTACGACCGAATAGTAGCAGCTCGCTCAAAACTGATTCAAGTTTCGAACATTGATCGCAGCGGCCAAGACTGCAATACTGCTGTGATATTTCTATCAGGCCGAAGAAGGAGGATATTTATATATCAGGGCTACAAACCGGTCTTGAACCGAATCGGTTCGAACCTGATACTCCGACTTTCAAGTTACTGTGAACCGAACCTTGAACTGAACTTTTTGAGGTATTAAAGCTGAACCTGCACCTGTTCCGAACCTAAATATTCGGTTTGGTTCAAGAAACATGATATACATGATCAAATTTGAACTACTGCCTAGCGAATTCTTCTGTTATCCGAATGGTTTTGGACAACTGAGCCTAAAAAAATCTATAAAAATGTTATGAACTATCTAAAAATTCCCATTTATATAAGGTACTGTACAAAGATTATTATGATGATTCACAAAATAAATGCTTAATATTTTCTATACGTAGACATCGAAGTGGATTAAAATATTTATTTGGTGTGGATATTTTTTTAATATACTTTTATTTATTTGACGGAGCTGAAAATCATCCAAGGGATGATAATTTTTCGGATCCTTTGTATGATTTTTAGCTACGTTGGATGATTAAAAGGATATTAAAGACATATCCAGTCCAAATGGATACGGGAAATAATTTAATGAGTATGTTTTAATTTACTTATATTCTTTTTCTGTGCAGTAAATTATATTTCGAATAGTCCAATCCCATGTTTTAGGTCGATTGGGATTATCAGCTTGTATAAAGCATGGGCTGAAACAAGGTTCGAACCATAACCTATGCCCAAAAACATTGAGCCTAAATTTCCGAACCTTAACCTTTGGTAAATTTTGATTCGAGCCCGTTCCAGAGTTTTTTTTTATTGGTTTGGGTTTGAATTTTCATTAAAATATAGTTTCAATGATCATCGGTTCTAAGGACTGCGCTATTGAGACGTTTTTACTTAAGCTCCTTATTACTAAATTACTTAATAAAGTTCTTGTTGAAACTGACATTTCCATTTAGAAATGGTATCCTTTCTATTTAAATTTCCAACTAAAATGGTTCAAACATAACTTCATATTTGAGACAAGCAGCGCTCTCATAAAAAGAATTGATAAGATTTGAAATTGGAACATTTGAAGATAGCCCAAAAAGTTAACATTTCTGGCCCACTTAGCACAATTGAGCGTTTGTCCGCCGAGCGAACATGGCCTCGGTGGCGCAGTTGGCAGCGCGTAAGTCTCATAATCTTAAGGTCGTGAGTTCGAGCCTCACCCGGGGCATGTACATTTTTTTATATTTTTTTTCTTTCATAAACTATTTTTCTTTCTCTTTTTAATGCCAATTGATAATTTGTTTTTGCATGTGCAAGCCTTTACCTGGGCACGCAACGATGACTCACCATTTGCAGTATCCCGCCACCCCCTCCCCCCCCCCCCTTTGGCGTGACTAACTGTGGTTATGTCTCTCTGCCTGGCGCAGTGCATTAACCTGATAGCGTTTAGACACACTCGCCCTTCGCCTTCTTTATGAATGTTTAATGACAGTTTTTCCACGTTGCTTGGAGGCTGTGCTTCTGGCATTTGCTGTCCCTTTGAGCGGGAAATAGCAAGTGGGCAACTTGCCAATGATCCAAATGTGGCTGTTGATATGCCACGCCCTTTTCTGTTGGCCTTAATTGATGTCAAGTGATATCGAACCAAGCCCCCTACCTCATTTATAACCATTCACGCTCTTAATATGCTTAATTTCCGCTAGAAAACAGAAATGTGATTGGATTAAACCATTCGCCGGGACACACCAAGACAGACACAAATTCATTTTATTGCCCCGCCAAGCATTTATAATTAGGTCAAGACATGCCCAAGACTTAACTTTCAGGGAGTGGACTCTGCCTGGGAATGTTGTCCTAATCCTTGTTCTCATTGTGTGCTTTGCAGGGTACTGACGCGTGAGATGGGTGCGCGCTGCCACAACAAGGAAAACGAGATCAGCAGCATTGTTTAACAAACTTTGAACTGTTCTATCCATCGAAGACGCAACGATCACATAAAATGACACCAGCCGGCGGCGAACCTTCGGCCGAGGCTAAGTCGAAAACGACACGGGCCCGAAAGCGACGACAACGACGGAAACGTAGGATCACTTACCTGGCCATATGTAGTGTAAGCGTAGCGCTTTTTGGACTGGCCCTGATTGCGCTCATAGGGCCAAGCAATGCCCAGGAGCAACCGAAAAAGTCCTTGTATTGGCGTGAAGGGTATGTGGGTCATGGCACGACACACGAGCAGCTGGGACAGATCCACTGGCCGCCAGTGGAATTTACCGAATACAGATCGACTGCGAACTATTCAAAAGAACCCAGTTCCCCATCCTCGGCCATGAATCCCATTTACAACTTTACGCACTATCTGTACGATAATATATTTACGGAGGAGCCGGCCCTACCACCGGGTGAGTACAATGAGGGAGGAAACTGAAACTGGAAACAAGTTAAATAACTATTCTTTATCTGCAGGCTATATTGTCATAAAGGGCCACGACACGCTTGCTCTTGGCCCGAAAGTTGACGAGAACGATTGGAGTGATCTGTTGGCTCAGTACTGGTTTTTAATTGGATGGGTACTGTTCCTGACCATACTCATTGTTCTGATACCATTTATAGCGTAAGTGCAATTGTGTAAGGTATGAGGGAAATCGTTTGTTAAGGCTCCAGGGTTCTTAGAACACCCACAATTTCGCTAAAGTTTGTTTGTGATTTTATGTACCCGTTACGTAGAGAAAAATGCGCATACTAAACTTGTGTATAAAACAGGCAGAAGGAAGCATTTCCAATATTAATAAAGTATAATTATTCTTGTCCAACCAAGATGAAAAATAGCCATGTCCGTCCGTCTGTCTGTATGATAGATCACTGAAATACCTAGATAGATAATACGTACATTTTCATAACCTTTCAGATGCTATTTTAAAATCGTCTAGATGTTTGTATCGCAAAGAAGTAGGCATCTCCGACCACATAAAGTATATATAATATATTACCAATCAGCATGAAGAGCTAAGCCATGTCCACCTACCCGTCCGTCTGCACAGAGATAAAAACGAATATTACAAAATAGCCATAGTATGATTTGGAATGGATTCTTTTTTTTTTATCCATTTTTGGATACTAAAATATCCATATAATATTAAATTGATATTAGATTTTCTTCTAACGGAGCGGAAAATTATACAAAAGATATGAAAAATGGATATTTTAATATCTAAAAACTGGATATTTTAATATCTAAAAAAAAGATATTAATTAATATCCATTTCTGTGGATCTTTTTGAAACTTTTTATACCCTGTTCACATTGAAAATTGGAATAACATTTCCGACCCCACAAAGTATGTTTATTTTTGATCAGCGTGAACAGCCGAGTCGATATAGCCATGTCCTTCTGTCCGTCTCTCTGTCTGTATAAACGCGTCGATCTCAGAGACTATAAGAGATAGAGCCACTAATTTTAGCATGAAGGTAAAATGTATGCCGTACTCAGATCGTGTTTGTTTCACATTTTTAAAATTCGCCCCCGCGTCCCCCTCTTATCCCCGATCAGATCCTAGACCTAAAAAACCGTCAGATCCACAAATTTTGTAGAGCCAAGTGGTTTAGTATACATCAAGCTAGGTCCAATATCTATCTATTCTGAAAAGTACAATCAGATCGGACAAAAAACACCGGAGTTATAAACGAAACAATTGAGCTGATAAGGGCACCCCCCAGTTGTTCGTCAGGACTGGAACCGCTTAAGGGTCAAAATAATGTTGCCTACATTCTGGATGACAATTTAATAGCTGTTACAAAAAGCAGTTACATTCATCTTCAAAAATTTAAAAACTTATAAATGAAAACAAATGAACATAGAGTATTTTGTAGTCGGGAAACTCGACTGCAGCGCCCTTACTTGTTTTTAAAAGAAAGTTCAATTCAGTTAAGCCTGTGAATGCGCCTCGTTCTATTTCTGAATTTTTAGTAGAGGCATCCTCCTTTCCTTAATATTTATAATTCTTCTCTCTAAATAAGTAATAAAGTCGGTCGAAATAGGGTTGTGCCGAAAGTATTATGGATTTCTGTTCAAAATTCACTAAATATATTTTAATAATGCATAAAATCCTTAGATTCTTGATCTGGGGATCAGAAGATAATAAAAGTTATTTCCGCGTTTTTTACGCTTATCAAAGTATTTTAAATAATAAAACTGTTACGGACATTGGAGGCTTCTGTGGCCCTTATCTTCATAACCGCCTTAAACCATTTTAATTTCAAATAATTGGGCCTCAAACCTTGATTTTTTGGATTAAAATTCAAAATATTATAATAGTAGAAAAATTCGTTGAGCCAAGGTTTGAATCGAAATCAGAGACTGCAAAAATAACGAGCCTTATGTTAAACATTTTAGAGGTCTTTTGAAATTCTCTACAATTCCTGAAGCAGCTGCAGTATTTGTATAAACCTGAATTTCTACTTTCTTATTTGGATGTTAGCAGCTCTCCTCTTAACCAATATATATCAAAAGAGTTCTTTTGTAAAATGCAAGCTGACCTAATAATCATTTGTAAATCACTTTCAGCTGTTTCATAAACTGCGTTTTTTCGGTTTTCACAATTACCTATTAAATTCGATTTCTGATTATTTAAGTAAAAGTAAACCCACAAAGTTATATTTCTTGTTATAATGAAGATACCTTTCTCATTCCACAGTGTCTGTTATTGCTGCTTTTGCTGCTGTCGCCGTTGCCGTCAAGGCTGTCCGCCTTGCAACAGCAAAAAGGACGCTCGAAGACGCTGCTGCTGCGGTATTCTGTTGCTCCTGTTAATCATTGGCTTAATGTGAGTAAAACGCAAGCTACTTAAACAAAAAACAGTTATATGGTTTCTTCCTTTGTTTATTTACCTGCTGCAGCTTTGGCATCATCATTGCCTTTGTAACCAACAAGCAAATTGACAAAGGCTTCGAGGATACCACCGATACCATGCGTCGTGGGAGCGAGGACACATGCACATACCTGAAGGATGTGGCCGATCACATCTACCATCTGTTTATATATAACTTTGAGGAGATGGAGACCCATTTGATTGATTCTTTGAAAAGTATGTTCGGGTTTAAAAACTGCAGTTTTGGTTGTAATTAATGCCTTGTTCTTGCTGCAGATGCACATAAGCATATATTCTTGGACCTGGCGGATGCTTCGGAGAGCAGTGCACTTTCCGAACTGGAACGCATGTTGGATAATATGCCCGAAGCATTGTCTCTTATGCGGCAAGTCGACAAATTGGAGAAGGACCTACGTTTCTACAGCTCCCAGTTGCGAGACGGTATGTACAGGAATCGATATCTTTCTATGATTTCCCCACTTACCCCATTTTGGTTTTTAAGGCGTGCGCGGTATCAAGCGTGATCTGAACTACGCGGTAGCCAATCTGTGCGCCGATGCGGAATGTAAAAATTTCCTTGATACTAGTAACATAGAGTTTATAGACACCTCCAGCTGTTTGCATGTGGATCAAGTAAGTCTCAATCTTCGGAGTTGTAGAGTTCATCAATTATAAGTTATCCACTTGTACCTGCAGTTACCCAACACCACCATATTCGTTGTGGCAATGGAAGATGTTATCGAGCAGAAGTATTATGCCATACCCAAACGTGCCATGGCACGCCTACAGGTGGTCAGTGACAAAATCAGAGATGCAATGGCCGCCGTAATACCGGGATTGATTCGTGACATTCAAAAGGGCAAGGAGGATTTCCGCACGCAAGCGACCAGCATACGCACCATAATTGATGCAGTGCTCAGTGACATTCATTTGAATACATTGCGGTCGACAAAGTCGTTTGAGGACGTCTATGAAAGATTTGGCGAAGATCGCAGTATTGTCAACGTTATCGCATGTTTGCTCATCTTGTTGGTAAGTTTTCTGGCCAAAATGCATTGAAATTTTTGGAGTTGTTAGTTAGTTTTGAGCTTCATTGGGCCGAACTTGACTCAGGTCTTAGTTTAATTCGTTTTTGAAGTTTACTCGTTCTAAAGATACAATACTAAATTATAGAACACTTAAGAGTTTCATCTCTATTGTAAAGCCCCGATATAGTTAATACTATCATACTATTTTATTCAACTTTTGTTGACTGTCTTACTACCCTGGTGTTACTCTCCAACCCTTTTAAGTATATATATTCTTGATCAGCATCAACATCGGAGTCAAAAAAGCCATGACCGTCTGTCCGTCCGTCCGTATTAACAAATAGATCTCAAAGACGGCAAGACATACCCAACATTTGAAAGATCATTTTAACACAAATCATCTTGATGGGTCCTTTTCGAGCCCTTTTGTTGAAGTAAAAACAAATTACTAGCATGCGCGATGAAAAGAATTTCATAAAAGGTTCTTGAATAAGCTTTTATTTGTTTTATTGAAATACGACTCTAAAAAGTTTTTCAAATGACATGAAAGCGAGTCGAAACTGATTAGAAGAACGGGCTTAAATCGAATCTTTAGGAAAAGTTGCTCCTAGAGTACCATTTTCTCCCGACAAAAGTATAATTTACGATCAGAAAACGAACTTATTTAATCGAACGAACTATTTTAATCAGATCGAGGACTCCAAAAAGTCTCAAATATGATAAAGACTAACATAAAATGTTTGCTAAGATGGGACAATATGCGTGTAAAATTGGACACTTGGAAGTAATGCATCAGTGAGTGTCAGAAAGAGACGGCCCACTTAACATTTGGAAGATAATTTTAACAAAATCAACTTAATGACTCTTTTTCGAGCCCATTTAAGGATTTTAAAAGTTTACTGTCATGTGTCATTCAAATAAGACTCGAAAATTACTCACAGAAATGCTCAAAATGTGATGTATTAGAAAACGAATTGAAAAACAACCAAAAATGAATCGAATATGAGTCGAAACTGATCAGAAGAACGGGTTAAGAACGACTCATCACAAAGCGTTGCTGCTTTGGTACCATTTTATACCAACATACGTATCACTTACGAGCTCATGTATGAGTATTTCAATCAGACCGAGAAAATACCCAGCTAACATTTTATGATTTTTTTAATCACATTAGAGTCTTTGGCTATAGAAGTCATAAAAGAGCTCAATTTTTGATCATAAATAATACTATAGGCGTGAGAAAATGGTACCTTAGCAGCGACTCATCTTGAAGAGTCGTTTTTAGGCAGTTATTTTGAACAGTTTCGAATCATTTTCAAGTCATTTGAGTCTTTTTTAAATCGTACTTCACTAAGTCAAATTTTGAGCGTGTTCATGAATCATTTTCGAATCTCTTTTAAACGCACATGCTAGGTATTTCCTTTTAATCATCAAAAGGGGTAGGAAAAGACTCATTAAGGTGATTTTTGGGAAAATGATTTTCCAAATTTGGGTGTAGTCAAAACTTTCATAAAATGTTTGCTGGGGGAGAGCGACAAATGGGCTCTCTTCTTGGGGAACCCTGCTTTAAGAGACAACTTTTTAAAAGCGGTTCCGCTTCGTTTCAACTTAGAAATTGCATAAAAGTAAATAGTTAACATATTTTTTATTATAATCCAAATATTTATTGCCCATAAAAAATAACATTTTTAAGTGAAGTGCACAATATGAACCAAGATTCGTATATCGGTATCGAAAAAACCCATCGATATACAACTATAATAGTTGTATCCCTTGAGAGGAGCATACTATTTCCTCAATCCAAATGTCCATCATAATACCGTATCACTGGGAGTATTCTTCAAAAAGATCAGTGAAAATGTATGATTGATCGGGGAGCAAGTTTTTCTGCTGAACGCGGCCAATGTCTTGTGTTGTTCCGTTTCCGTTTCTTCCATTTCAAATTAAAAATAATTAAAATAAATAATTAAAAAGATATTTGAGACATATCCAGTCCAAATGGATCTTATTTAGATATATTTTTTATGTGTAGAATCAGCAAACACGCTGACTATATAAACCAAAACAGATTAGGATTCGTGGAATTGTGCGGTTGATAAAGCTCAATGTAAAAGACAACCCTCGCTTAAAGCATCTCCATATCTGATTCATAAACGCAATTTCATCATATCATTTCAGGTCCTATGCGTCCTGGTTATTGCCTTGCTTTGTGGTTGCTTTGGACGGCGTCGAAGCGGTTATGGCGATGATTGCTGCAGCAAGGCCACTGGCGCCACCTGCCTGCTTCTGTAAGTGGTTGGTGGAGTTATCTTGCATATTGTGATTAACCTTTCTCAATTCTAATTTCTCTTTGCAGTGGCATTCTATTGATATTCTGCGTCTTCTCGTTCGTAACGATAGTTGGATTGTTCTACTTTATGGTTGGCCTCGTTTCATACGAGGGTGCCTGTGCGCCGCTGCGAGATCAGGACAGAAATGCCCTATTCCGCCAGCTGGATGCCGTTGTCGATCTCAATCGGTATTTGCCCAAAGGAGAAGAAACTGAGGGTGGCGATAAGGTGAAACCACCGCTGCGTATGTCGAATGCGATTAAAGCCTGCCAGGCCAATCAGTCCATCTTTGAGATACTCCGCACGAACAATCTGTACGATATTAATGACCTGGTTCGCCTCAAAGTGATGAGTGGCCCGCCGGCTGACGATGAAAGCAACATTCCCATTTTTGACGAGGATCTGTCCCAGGTCGTTATACTAAAGGAGAACGAACAGGCCGAGCTCAATACCATGCGCAACGGCAAACTGTCGCCGTATCACAGCAGTCTGTTCCGGGAGCATCTGTGCACCGAATTCACGCCCATGAATTTGAACAGTCTGGCTGATAAAATTGCCAATCTCAGGAATAAACTGGACTCGAACAACAACTATTTTGCCCGAGTCTCGCTTTACAACGAGGAGGTGAACACGAGGGCATTCCATAAGAATTTCGTGCCAAAGCTGACCATTATTGTGAACAAGATGAAGGAGAAGCTCATTCAAATTGATGAGCTCATTTTGTACGAGAATCACGATTTTACGACCTCGGTTAAGATACTGGTGGCAGCCGCAATGAGATCCGAGGTGTTCATCAGGACCCGTGGCAAGGACTACATCAATACGTTGGGTCGCAATCTTACCCATGTGTTGGAGGATCAGATTGATGATTATATCAATTATGTGATACACGAGTGCAATGAAAAAGTGGGTCACTGTGCGCCACTTTCCTACATTTATTATCGTGGCGTAGATTTGATTTGCAATCGATTGGTTGATCCAATTGTAAGTAGAGCTACCAACCGGCTGCTTCCTTCATTTCCTAATCACTTTTCGCTTCCTTTCCTTTACAGAATGGCTTCTGGGTGGGCGTTTTACTTTGCGCCCTGCTCTTCCTGCCCATTCTGTTTGTGGCTCACCGCTTGATGTGCTTGTACAAGAAAATCTATCCCTATCTTGCGGCCGGTGCTGTTGGTGCGGTTGTCGAGGGCGGGTATGTACTGGGTCTGCTTTTGTATAATCCACTTTCAGGCATCACTAAACCGCATTGACCCAAAGCTGTCCCGCTTGCATGGGCGAACCGGCGCCCGTAAATCGCGGCCCTGGAGGAGAAGATCCTTTGGATAACAGCAGCGTGTCTGCCACATTGTCTGTGACCGAAGAGACGACTGCGGCCGTTTCTCCCTCGATTAGCAAGCACAAGCAGGACTAGCTTCACATCCCCAGTTCCCCACTTCCAGTTCTCATTCGTTCTTAATGTTTTAACACAGCTTTCCCACACTTTTCTCATTCCACTGCTAACTACCTCCGCCTCATATTGCACGCAGCAGCGACTACTTGTACGATGCCTATAGCGAGCGCGACCGCGATCATGTGCCATTGGCTAAGTAATAACTCATTCATTCCACACGCCCCAAAGCATTGTCTTAGTTACGGCCTAACGTATCCCTCTTGTTTGTAGCATGCCCAAGAAACGCCGCAAGGCGTACGAACGTCGACGTGAACAGCAGGATTATTACGAGGATGCCTCACCCAACCACTCGCGTACGGCGCGTGCAGGCGGTGGCGACGAAGCGGCCGCTGGCAGCAGTAACATGCGCTACAACGACATGGCGCCCACGTAAGTAATCCCTGCTTGCATCCCTGCCTCACATTGAAGTGACACCGATCCACAACTACACACAACTAGCGTTATCCATCAACAACCTCAAAAGCCGCTGCCTTAATCGTAACTTTTAATTTATTTTAATTTAGCGCTAAAGTTGTGGCTAATGAGACAAGGCCAAAAGCATTGACGGCAGACGGTTTCTTTTAGGCATAACAACCCGTATGCCAATTGGTTTGGTTTCATTTTGGTAATTTGCGCCTCTAACGCTGCATTGGTGGTATGTGCGTGGGTTTTGTGTATGTTCCTAGGCTGGACTAAACCGCGAGAGAATTTCTATTTGTTTTTTTTTTGTTGGTTTGACAAGCCTGTAGGTCAATAGACATTTGAGCTACTAACCATTAGGGTTAGTTATGAGGAATTATTAGATGTAATCTCATGATTCAATCGCATTTCAGAATCTTAAGAATCGATTGTTTTTGGATAAGAAAACAGGGATAATTTATATTGCAGTTGAACTTAATGACATCTTTGGTATTCGAGTAGTGTGTTTTAAGTATCGGTAATTGTGAAACCTCAAGTGTCTCATATTGACCTACCCTCTTGTACATTTTTGTAGCCACTTTTCGAAAGTGGAATAGATTTTTGTTTTAGTGTTAAACGATGGAATGAATATGAAAGTCCAAATTACATAAAGGAATTTTCCTTAACATTATATGATTAATTTAGACGTCGACAGAACTTGTGACAAACCCAATCATAGAGCTTTATAGCTCTCATTTCTTTGGCTGGGCTTGCTGAATTTTGATTTACACCAGGGCTTTAAGCCGTGTTTTTAACCGAAGCGGTTCAAACCCGAAATTTCGAACTTTATTTTGCTGTAAACCATACTTCTTAAGAAATAAAAGCTGTAGCTGAACCTAAAGTTTGGGTTCCGCTGACGATTTCATCTGTTAAAAATCCCACCCAAGGATTCATGATTCAATGATTCGTTATTATGGGTAATATTTTTTTGGAAAAACTACAAAATGAAACTTTAATTAACAGTAAACTATATTTTGAATATTTCCATTTGTTCTACAAACCGCTTCTGACCCGATTGCTTTACGGGTTGAGTAGTTTTTAGGTGAAAAGCAATTTATAGAACAGAAGCTGTATTTTCACTTGTCGAGATCTCATATGAGATGAGCAAAAAATACCTCAGATAACTAGAAAATGGATGTCAAAAAACGCATAAGAGAACTCAGACAGCCTTCTTCTTATACAGCTTTTCAGATTCAGATTACCCATTTCACTTGTCTGTTATCTCATTTGAGAAACTTTTTTGAGATATCAGACAAGTGAAAATACAGCTATGTAAAAATATTTATTAACGAAATATATGTGTTAAGATTGCGTTAAGCATGGCCTTCAGCCCAAGGTTCAAACAAAAATCTTCGATCAACAATCTCAAATCTGAAATTTCCGAATCTAAGCCATTGGTTAATTTTGGTTCGAACCTGCGAGCCGTAGATCCGCCTCTTTACACCTCATTTGAATTGTAAAGTACTTGTATTCGAACTAAAACTGCTTGCATTTATGTGTGAACTGAAAACAACTGTTTGGTTGTTTGGTTGTTTGGTTACTAGATAAAATGACAAAAAATAAACCGACTGTTCAAAGATGAATTAGGTAGTAAGTTCTTAACCTCTTAACATTTACCATCTGATCCAGCACCCGTAGATTTACTTATCCCGTTTCATAAAAAGGTAGAGATTCCAATTCAATTATTCGAAAAACACTAGAATTTGCCGTGCCCCGCCGTATATAACTTCATGTTATCCGTCAAATCATGAGTAGACAGCGGATTTTGCATATTTTCAAACTGATATTCGTCGTAAATAATTATTTAATGAATTAGGTCAGCAAAAGACAAAATGATGTGAAAAAATTTGTTAAATACACATTTTTACGAGTCTACTAGGACTCAAATCGGTTTAAAAATATGCAAAATTCGCAGTCTAATGATTAGGTTATTTTAACATTTGAATAGTGTTAATAATAAAAGTGCAATAAAATTACTTATCGAGACATTGCTTCCTATTAGTAAATAGAATATGCGCCTGTTCAAGATTTTGTTTCACGTTTTACATAGATTTTAGATGTTTTAGATAGATTCCGACTCCGTAGGGCAAGCTGGGATGCTAAAATGGAAAAATATCGATATTCAATTACAAAGTCAGCTACTCGCCAACGAAACACTGAAAATAATTTGTACAAATTACTCAATTAAATATTGACTGCTGTAAAAAAAATCCCTATGAAAAACTTAATTGAAGTGAAATATTTCAATTAAATATTGACTGGTAATTAATTGATGTGAAATATTTCAGTTAAATATTGACTGGTTGTGAAAATTTAAAAGAAGGACCTAACTAAAAATTAGCTGTGAAAACTTCTATGTGTGAAAACTTAATGGAAGGGAAAAATCCCGAGCAAAATTTTAATGGAAGGGAAATAAATATTTAAATCTCAGCTGGCACTTAACTGGGGCCAATGTTCCAATTCCTTGCAAATTGACTTGCTGAAATTCTCGATTAACTCTTGCATCGATCCTGAGTTGTCTCTCGAGCTTGGGTCACATTCTTATCTTTTCTAGACTAGACTATCGAAATATGTCAAAAATGTCTACTTTTACTTTCCAAATATAATTTGCAGTGGCGTCAACGGATGCTTAAAAAGTAAGATACAAATTAAATCGACAGATAAAAACCTGTTTAATGTGGAGACTCAGACTCAATCTATTAAAATAGTTTCACATGACTTTTTGTTGGTTATTTGTATAAATTTTCTTATGATAGTTAAAATAGTCCAGACCATCTTCTATAAAAGTGCTTTCTCAAGGCCGCATGTACAAAGAATTGCGAATTTTTATAGGTAGGAGAGCATATATGTAGAATAAAAGGAAACGACACAGGTCCCTCCATTTTCAGAGAACGTGACGCGTATATAATACTTCAAATGTCCAGTTTGTAATTGTTGTTGTTCAGACATACCGCTTTGTTCTTTGTTGTACCACATCGTACCCCATACATACATACATACATTCCATGCTACTTCCATTATGCAGTCCAAAGTCAAGAACACTAACTGGACGCGCACCCTATAGACTTGCCATTTACTCATTTCATATCTGCCAATTCCCAGTTCAACTGCAGCGAAAGCTTCCCGCCCCCCCAAGAGGCATTCGTTTGCCTCCATTTAAACGTGTGTTGTGCGTGATTTGTTGCCGTTCACAGTTACACTTTGAATATTCCCATATTTTGCATAAATCAACTCAATTAACATGACTTTCGTATCATCCTCAGGCACTGGGACCATGAGCCGCCGCGTTATCACAATCCGCCTGCTGCACCACCCTCATCCGAGTACGAGCGCCCACCACCATATTACTATCCGGGCGCCTCCGAACAGGACTAAATGTGGCAGCGAATCAAATCCGATGCAAACTCATCAAACGTCAATGTGGACTTGAACGCGACAGCTTTAGGGAGGTGGCAGCATGCTAGAATTTAATTTTTAAAAACAAAACTTGAGTTTCGCTCTACCCTACCTACCTACCCCTATTACTGAGACTGTACTTTTTGTTGAAAGCGTAAACACAAACAAACAAAAAAATCGGAAATTATATTATTTAATTAAGTAGAGTTTTAGCCATCACATGTGTTATGATTTCGGTCGGAGATGCCACGACGGTTAGCAGGAGCGAGAAGCGAAGGCGAATGAATCAATGTAGTATTAAGCCCGGGCCGAAGCAAAAGTAATGCGTCTAGTAGAAATTTGCAAATGTTGCCAAACGGAAAGTCGACACGGAAAGCATTTAAAACAAAGCATTGAAGCAACACTGCTGTTCAATGAATCTCATTATATTTATAAAAATGCACACACTCTGAGAGAATAAGCAACAACAGTCCCAAATATCAAAGCAACACCATTACTAAATAGATCTTTTACCAACTTGGGCAAAAACACAAAAACTGTCAACTTCCAATCTAACAATGGAATCAAAAATGTAAACAAAATGGAGAAATACCAAAACTGCCATTTTAATTTAGAAACAGAGCAGAGGACAGACGCGATTTGCATTTAATGTATTACTTTTACACAGCAAACACAATTCAAAAGTATGAACTTCCTTAAAACCGAAAAATTATGCACTCACACACAAACATATACATACATACATACATACATAGATACATAGTATATAACACGTACTCTTAAAACACGTTGTCATAGTTTAGTAAGACAATACCAAAACGTAAACCCCCAAGCAGCATTTAAATGTTCCAATGTTTCAAATTTCCAATTGTATTATCCAAAAACCAATGGCAAGCTGCAAGTTTCCAAAAATAAATTTAAAAGAAATTAAAAAACAAAAACAAATATATAAACTCACACGGGACAACCATAATGAATTGATTGCATTACATAATTTTTAGTATTATATATATACATATATATAAAGAAATAAATAAGTATGTATGTTGTATTTTACATTTTACGTACATTAAATGGTTTTTGCTTAAGTCAAACTAATCGCATTGGATTCGTTTCGGTGGGTGGGTGTGGTATGGTACTATGAAAAGTACCATAGCCCAGCAGTAGTTGGATGCCGAGTTCGCTACTTAACTGGTAACCAGAGGAAGTGGAAAAGTTTTTACAATATATTGATTTAAGTTGTGGTTTCGCAGCAATTCAACTTGGAGCAATATACTTGTACTAAGCCATTATACAACAATACAGATAAGGAGGGGTCAGTGAAGCTTACGAGCTTCTAGAGTACGCGCAGCACTGAAAATGAAGGTACTTTGCAGAGAACTCACACTGACCCTTACCTTAACTGTATTGATGTATCATGGACTAAGCCACATCAAAATTTAATGTAAAACACAAATTTGTATGGCATACTTCGAGGCGGGCTCAAAACTGAGGGTGCTTTTTCGGTGCCCCCAAATGTATGCCATATTAATTGAAATTGGCTGCCGCTATTCAACGGCTGTAGATATCACTTGCTGTTGTTGGGTCTTGGCTATTTTGTAGCTAAATAACAAAAATAACAAAAAATATCGACAAATCGATATCAAACAAATTCAATAATCAGGGGACAGATTAAAAGCTGATTTACACTAGAAGTGCGTTATGCGTTAATAGCCAACACTCAGCTTAATTGGGACTTAATGTTACAAGAAGTAGGATTATCAAATAATACAAGTAAATGCGTGCCTTTAACATGAACTTGTACCTCCCCATATGAAGACGCACATTGAGTTTGCACATAAAAACCGATTCAGGAACGATAAATTGCGTAATGCCATTTTCAGTGACGAAGAAAAGCTTAGTCTGGAAGGTCCTTACATGTGATCGAAATATTGGGGAGATATGCTATAGGATAGACACACCTTTAATAAGAAGAGAAGAGCTAAAATCGACAACAGAGCAAGCATGGGCAATACTCACCCCTCTCATCTAATATCATAAGTTAATACCATGCCATATCTACAATTTTCAGTATTAATGAATAATTTAAAGTCCATTGAATATGTAATAAACTAAAACCTCTAACAATCATATTTGATTTTGCCTTTTGTATTCAAATTAGTTAAAAAGCACTTTGAATTGACTAATAACATATTAAAACGGCGAATTTTAGATAACCCTTTAATATACTCCATGCAGGGGATTCCTACTTGAGACTTATGGATGCATTTTTTTTTCAAAAATTCCAGAAATATCAACATTAATAGTAAATATTTTAGCCTTCTAGGAGACAGCGTGCACAGTAGCACAGCTGATTAAGACGGCATTCCAATCATCTTCAAGTCCAAAGTTCCCTCCCAAGTAAGTTTAAAATGTATACAAATTTAGATAGTTCGTAGATGTTCAGAACCGAAACTAATAGAAATCTGTGCGTGGACTTACAACAAAATAAACTGAGTAAAAGGTTGGCTGGCAACATTTTAAAATAAAAAAGTTTTAGGTATTTTATATTCGAATTAAAGTGTATGCACACTTTTGACTTACGAATATCGGATTTAAGTCAATGGTAGATATATTGAAAGTATCAAAGAACTTTTCCCGGAGTGTCAATAACAAATAATTCAGTCGGAAATGCTAGTGTATCATCCCAAGCCCCTAGGTAAACCTTATATCAAAAGAAACGACTAGATAAGTCACGATATCTAAGTGAGCAATGCTGCGAAACCTTCATCATATACCAACTCTTAAATATGTAAAAAAAATTCGTGCCCTAGCCTAGAGTAGACCATCAGATTCACTTAATTAGGATATGCATCAATCTTACCATAATTACTTATGCGTTACTCGTAAGTTTTCTTTTAAATTTTAATTTAATCATTATTTTTTGAGTATTAGAATTACAATCTAAAATAATCATTAAAGCTAGCTAACTAGACGAGCAGCTGCTTCTTTATACCCTGATGGACTAAAAAAAATCGTGTTTTGATGCCCTTAATCCCCTTTGGAAGATCAGCAGTATTTTCAACCAAGTCGGATGGTACGTGGAACTAAACCATATGTCGAACCTGGCAAAAATTACAAATAAACTTGATCTGTCTGCAAGTATTAGAAGTTTATGTGTTGTACGTCTTGAACCTCTATCTCTTACCATCTTTGAGATCGTAAAAATGCCTCAAAAAACTCTTTAAGAACATGACCTTTTAGTAATAATGTCTGAGCTCTTGTACTTTCTAAATCTTAATATACTCTTAGTGCTCAAATTTTACAAATATGTAGAAATTCTGAATTTTTGTTTTGCATATATTCAACAAAGAAATGAGTAAAATGTGAGCTGACCCAAGGTCTAAAACAAAACCTGCATTCAAAAATATCTTCAATATATCTGAGGTTTGAAACTGTGTATAAAACAAGTCCTGTAGCACTTCAAAGTAAGCAAGAAAGGCAAAATTATTATCCCTGAAAAGGAATCACCCAAATATATATACTGCAGCAGTCGACTAATTTTTAATCACAATCCAAACTAGAATATTTTCATGGAGCAAAAGTTTTAATCAACACTTCCCTTGTTAATATTGAATGATTCTGGATTAATGGCAGAGAATGGTTCAGTTGAATATGCGCCAAAAAAGCCGTCGGATGAATATGAACCCAAGGCGAGAATTGTGAAACCGGACTACGGCTATGTGGACTCGCTGGGACCTCTTTACACATTTGCAAATGGCGCTAGTGGCACCATTTTGTGGCACTCAAAGAAGATACCAAATGGTTATATATCTGCCGATGGCAATGACATTGGCTCCAAGGTGGAACGGGATGACTGGCGGGAATACCTCCACGAACAGGAATTACTACTGGCAGTTGTGCTTGTCTTGATTCTGCTATTTTTCGTGGTACCCATTCTGGGGTGATGATTGAATTTGATACCAATCTGCCACATTCATCACTTAAAAAGTGTAACTCCTACGCAGCTGCTGCTATGCCTGCTGGTTCACACGATGCAAGAACTCAGTTTTCACCGGTTTCGCCGCTCGCATCTTGTGCGGATGCCTGCTGGCCATAGCCGCTGTGCTGATGATGTAAGTGAGCTGAGGGCATCCTTTCGATTTCCTTCTTTATTCCTTAATTAAGCCTGGCAGTAGTCTTTGCCATACTGTCATGTGATCAGCTAGATACCACTTTAACGGACATATGGGATTGTCGATCGAGTCCTGTGGTCAATGCCAACAATACGGATGAAGCTACCGTGAAGGGAAATTCCAGCAATAAGGAAGCAGCTGCCGGAGTAGGACATCTTCGTCACTTGAAGCTAGTTGATTATCTGCAGCTACATAAGAAAATCGAAAACGCCCCCAATAACGACTCAAGCATACGACAATATCATGACGAATTGGAGGCGAATGTCAATGCGATTGAAAAACTAAGAAAAGTGCTTGAGAAGCTGTCACAGGCAAAGCCACTTTTTGTGAAGTTAAAAAGGGAGATGCAGAAGGCTCGTCGATTGGCCATACAATTCAGAGATGGTGAGTCTAGTTGATAGTCTCGAAGGGAAGTGGCCGATCAGGAAATTCTTTTTATTCGGCAGCTTTACGTAGTGTTAAGCAAAGTCTGCTGGTGTATTTGACAACGCAATGTCCCTTTGATGAATGCAAGCAATTCTATGACCAGCAAAACATTAGCTCACTGGACTTGGGTTGTCTGGATTACAAGAGGGTAAGTCAAATGGGCAAAAGATGGCTAAGAGAGACCAAATACCCGAACAGAAGCTGTTCGGTTTGGCACCCAACCATTGAATTCTAAGCCTTTTCTTAAATAACTTCAGCCGAGTAGAGCATCTCGAGCGGCTCTGTC